>CM062817.1:1605920242-1607120242 GCA_031772625.1 Pinus tabuliformis | reverse complement strand
GGAGAATACATGCTCCAAAATTAGTGTCCACAGTATATATGGGATGATTAGTAGGATTCTCTGTACAACCTAGTGTCCAACTGTGCTTCTCTGTACAACCTCTTGTTCTCTCCTCCAAAAATTGGGATAGTGGCATAAGATAGATCATTTTGTAATGTCCTACCTAGTCTCTTAATCCATCCTATAGACAGCAGCATGCCAAACTTAGGAGGGACATCTTCCACCACAATATCCATCGTCATACTCTTCATGGGCAACTGAGTTAAGGTAATGGCCAGATATTTAATCAACCCCAGACATTTCACCTTTCTTGAATCAAATGAGAATAAATAATGATATGGTCTGGTGATGTCAAGGCCTAACTCTTCCATGACAACTTTAGGCAGCAAATTGTGGCTGGCCCCTGTATCTAGCAGGAAATTGTGGAGGACATTTTCAGAATGGTCAAGGAGACATAAAATGATGGAGAATTATTATCAGCAAGTTCAATCATGGGGCTGAGCACAACAAAAGGCTTGTCATCTTGCAAATTGACAGAGTCAGTGGAGGTTTGTGTGGTTTCCAGCTCAAGAGCTTCAAGGATATGCTTTCTAAATACTTCACTCTTTACCGACTCTACCAGAGACATAGATATTTTTAATTTCTGGACTTCTGACTCAAAGCTGAAAGAGGAAGGTAACTTATCAGAACCTCTTACCTCTTGAATTGGAGCTTTGAGGATGACTGGGTCAGTTGTTGGTCTTCTCTGCCTAATATTCTGCGACTCTGTTTGGACAACAACTCTTTGGGCAGGATTCTCCTTGACATTTTTTGCATTCAACCTCAGATTGTATCTTTGTTGTTCACCAGTCTGCAGAAAAGCTTCTTTGTCCCATTCTTGACTATCTTGTTCCTGCAGCAATAATTTTTCATAAGCAGCCAATGTCAAAAAGGTAGCACTGCCTTTATCTTCCATGCAATGAATTTCATCCTCATCTTCAAATTGTTCCTCCTCCATGACTACATTCTGAAAAGGAGCTTTAACCTTTTATTCTTCATTTGGTTCTTTACCCCTCTAAATTATTTGTAATCATTCATTTTCTCTTCTAAATGGATTTGGATTTCTTAGAGCAAATGTGTTTTGCTGCCTTGTCTTTCCTGAATTTTGCTCAACCTTCAGCTTAGATATTTCAGTAGCCAATGACTCTATCATCTTAGTCATTTTGTCTAATTTTGGTTCTGAAGATGAAGCAAAGGGAGAAGAAGCCTCACCTCTCTACCTCATTCTATCAACATGACTTTTTAGCTTTTCTGCAACCATAATATTGGATTCAACCTCTAGTGTTGCATCCTGCATTTCAGCTAGAGTGGCACATCTTCTTTCTCTCAATAATAGGAAGAAATCAGAGTCAAAAGCATTGGCATAAGTGAGTTTGGCAGAGGTGGGGGTAGGCTTTACCTCAGCTAGTATCTTACTATACATACAATTGAATATTTTATTAAAATCAGGAATGATTTCCCATTCAACCTCTTCAGATTACCAAACTCAGTATGATAATATAGCAAATCTTTTTTATCTCCCCATTGCTTCAAAAATGCATCATCCAGTACTTTAATGTCAACAATAGATCTAGGGGCTAGTTCTATGAACCACTTCCTATCCTCACCGTCAAGGCTCTGGAAAAAAACTCTCATCCATACATCATTTTCACTTATATCTAAGTTATCAGCATAACTATAGAAAGCCTCAAGGTGTTCTTCAGTTGTTACTCCCTCTGTGCCAGTGAACTTGGGCATATATTTCTGATATTCTCCTGCAGGCATAACGTTCAAAGGAACGGGCAAGACCAGAGGTCCATACCTGACAACTACAATTATTTCTATCTTTGTAGGTGCTTGTTAGCCTACCATGACTGGGGTATGTGGAAGGACACCCGCAGATTGAGCAGTGTGAAACAATGAAATGGATGACAGAGACAAAGGGATGCTATGGACTATATGGGAAGCTTTCTTTGGACTGAGATTCAAAGGGGAACTAGATGGATAAGGAGCTTTATTAATCTTGGAAAGAGTTTCTTTACTAATAGAGGTAGGCTCTAAATCTTCAAATTGTATATTCTCAACTACAGCATTATCTTTCAGAGAAGCATAAGTTTTCTTAGGCTTACCTGATCCTGATGCTCCTTTATGTGATATTTTCTTCGCTTTAACAATTTTCTCAGGGTTAGGCACTGGAACAGCTGGTGATTTCTGAGGATTTCTTCGAGTATGCCTCACAAACTAAGCCAGAACTACAATGTGGAGTCGCCAAAGGTTGGTCTTCCTCTAGTGGAGCCAGATAGATGATTACAACTAGAAATTTTCCCAGACTTTGTCTATCATCAAAATCTAGAATTGTGATGTCTCCCAGGGAAGCTGAGCTTCAATCTCCTCTCCCTGGAAACGGTGCCAATTAATGTTATCACCCCAAGAAACTCTCCTAGGTTGTATCTCAGAGATGCTCGGGAACATTACAAACTCAACAAAAAATGTTAGAAATAGGTGGATGAATGGAAGGAATGATGCATATTCAAGCCAGATAACCACTTCTACTATGCTTAAACCCAGACATGGGTGAACACCCCCAGACTACAAGGCTTTAGGCCACAGCAGAAGATGGACAAGACCATGTGAGGGCCAGCTGCAACCAGTAAAGAGGTCTGCAAATCTATTTCCTAATGCACATATAGGATGACAACTCTCTAGCACTAAGTAAACAAAAACCTGCAAAGCACATTCAATGATACATACTAGATTCTAACACAGAGGTGGGATGACAGCCCCTCTAATGCTAAATATCAAGAGCACATGAACAAATGCATAACAGGCACAGCCTGGAACAGAGCAGAAATGGAAAGTGAGCAATTAACAACAAAAGAAGCTTGTATTAGCTGAAAATGAAGACCAGATAATGCAAGTATCATAGTAGTTAGAGTCTCTATAAGTTGAACCTTACATCAAAACAACAACCATCAACCTTGATTACATCTGTGTTCTGGGTATATATAGAGTTTGTTTACATAGATATTCCACTGTTCTATGCATGGAGGGGTCATAATGGACCACCAACCACCTTAACTCTCTGATAGAGTCTTTGTTACCGACCACATGCTTTAATGAACAAAATTGGCCTTTTGAGATACTCTGTTGTCCTTCTTGAGCAGATGGAGTGTTAACTAAAAGAAGCTCCATAACTGATAAATGCCTTTAACTGCTCGAGGCTGTCCTTTTTCTTCTCGGCCATTCTTCTTGTTAAATGCATTCTTTGAGGAATAACTACTCCAGTTTTGGATGCTGGTTATGATTGTCCTTTGGAAGCATGGTACAAGTCGAGGACGCAAAGACAGCATGGCGAATGAATGAGCAAGACGAGAACAAATATCAACCTTCGAATCACATGGACGGACAGTGGAGATCTATTGGCGGGAAACATTAGGAGGACGTAGGGCGAATTCATTATGAGCCGTCAGATCAAATGGATGGATGGCAGAGATTGATTTGTAAGAGCTACCGGGAGATACGGGAGCGGGACGATCACAGGCCGTTGGATCTCGGATGGGAAGATCAAACGGTGATCAGGAGGAGGACATGCACGATGGTTAACGAGTGGGGAGGGAAGTTTCTTTGGCAGGCGATATTCCCTGCACCACTTTTGGAGGACGGCAGTAACCGTACGTGGGGGGAGTGATCACATTTATAGCATGACACATGGCGGATGGGACCGGCGGGAAACCGCTTTCCCCGCGAGTTAAAGCGCGAGCCTGTTTCGGCGGTGAGAGGTGCAAATGCCGTCGGATCATGCGGCAAACGATCGGACGACGGAGGTTAAACGCACATGTATGGTGGGACTGATGTGACAGGGAAAGCCATGGGCCAGTAACTTTGTAAAAGCACACGGTTATGAGGAAATAGTCATATGGCAATTTTAACTCTACACTTGGGGCTAAGTGCAAAAGCTCTTATATGCGATTTTAAACAAAGAACCCCTAGGAATAAGGAGAAATGAGGATGAGCAAGGTGGAGGGTGTTGGGAACACACTGGCATATGATTATTTTGAGCTAAAAGAGAGGACCAAGCTCACTCCGGCTTCTTTGAATTATCAGCAATTTGTAGCAGAGCTAACAGGAACACACAAGCATAAAGGAATCACGATATGGAAAGCAGGATAACCGATGATCCAAAGTGATGGATTATATCAACAACATGCTTTAATAAGATTCATACAAACACATACAAAATATTCCATACGTACATGCGTAAATTACATCTACATACATCATTAAAGTAACCAAGATAGTCGAACTACAATAACAACATATGCTTGAAACATGTTGCCTCTATTATATTAAAAGAGTGAAATATCCAATCATCCATACAACCATGACTTCCACTAGCCCCAATAGCGGAACATTAAAGTCATTGTCGCGTGCTCCTCCAAAGAGATGTACTAGCTCTGCACTGTGGAGAAGCCAAGGCTCATTACAATACACTCCAATATTTCTCTAAGGTATCCCTATAGGAAGCTTGGCTCTCAAAGGCCTGTACAATGAATTATGAGGTTATATAAATAGAAAAGGGTGGGGTGACCCTTGACATTCCCCTTTGTGACTCTTCACCTACCCTCATGACCCTTCAACTTACACATGACTGTTACGTTCTACTATTGACACTTGGTCTTTCAATTTTACAACATGTTTAAATTACAATCTACACATGTATCCATGTGAGACAAAAATGGGCTTGAGTAATCCATGCAAGACATCACTAAGTCTTAGAAAGTTGTGGGAAGACTAACTCTTTGACATCCTCCCGATGATTGACAATGGTGAACTGATGCTAAGCTTGTTAGTCTGTTATGGTGTCAGCATGCTCTGTGGTGACATCCTTCTTTTAACAAACTCTTGCCTCCGTTGCATCTGGGTACGCTGATTTTGCACCTCTTTCCAACTTGTCAGATAGCATGCACATCATACTCTTGAGTGCAGTCAGACCAAAAACATATTGGTGCATAGTGTCTACACTCATATGCGATTCAGCGTTGGTGGCTATGCGCATCAACTGATCGAAGTACATGTCTATCTCAAGTCATACTTGGTTCTTTGTCTTCACCACAATGAGTGTGCCAATGGATGGGATTGCATGTGTGCACATAATGACATCCATGCTTCTGAACACTCGTGCATGTGAATCCTGCAAGTTGCTGATGAGATGCGAGAGTTCCTAATAGTTCGATATCTGACTCCAAATGCGTGCCTTCAACTCCACTACATTTGGCTTCATCATATTTGGAAAGTGAAATGGTGCTCCCTTCTACCTCATTGTCCATATCTGCATGTGATCAACAATGTGTGTAAGTCTAACAAGATTTGTTCTCTCCTAGCACAACATGGCTACCAACCATTAAGATGGACAACTGACTTATGCATAGTGATGAATATGAAGTAAAACTTCTGCATTGTTGTCCTGAGAGAAAATACTTCATTTATTATTGCTCTCCTTAAATCTGATCTAGCAAATGCTATAACCTGCTCTTCTCCCTGCTTGGCGGCTTGTAACTCCTTAGCCATGCACTTGTTCTCAGCTATCAAGAATATAACACTCGAGCTAGTGGCTTCGACATATGCTTTGGCAGCAATGGCCAATGTAGCTGGATGTCTATGCACATCGGACACGATCACTCATTCTTTAAACTGCACAAGAGATACATGGGCATCCCAAGTGGGCACTCTACGTGACTACACAACTCTATGTTGTGACTCCTCAAAAGATATGTTGTGCACGCCTGCTTAAGAATTGTCTTCAAGGATTTCAGTGTCTAGCTCTGCTTCTAGATTTGGTGAAGCTGGTGGAGTGGCCTCTTGGTTCTGAGGCATGAGGTCAATGTCGTGATCTAAATCTGGCTTAACCACATCCGTGTCCATCTTCTCTAGCATCTATTCAATCTCTTGAGCAAAGTCCTGCTCCTGTGATTACTCACCCTATATCCTATGTGTCAGTTGTTCAAATGAACCTCTAACTTGTATGGCTGCAATTTCATCAATATGTGCATGTTGCGCCTCTTGTTGTTCCTATTCCTACTACTTTTCCTTCTCCCTTCTGCTCAGATCTTGTTCTTCCCTAAGTTGTTGCTTCAATTTCCGCAACTCATTTTCTTCTTACTCTAGATTCTACTTCTCCCTCTACCTTTGCACAATCCTCCTATCGCGTTGTCACCTCTTAGCCTCAATCCCCAAAGTTTCTTTCAACACAAGTGGATTTGATTTGAACTTGCAGCTTTGTTATGCCTCTCTGTTGTCAAAAACCTTCCTGTTTCCTTTGTCAAGTGCAAGTCTGCTGCCCTCTACTGCTACTGATGATGCTACTCTCTAAGATGTTGCTGCCTTCTGCAGTACTAATCGCTCTACAACTATTCTGACCAATTCATTGAGCCTAGAGAAGTTTTAACAATATCTCCATGGGCCTTCCTCAGTCCAATGACACACCTCATGGATCCAAGGATGATACGCTCTCGCATAGTGTTCCCTCACTAAGAAATGTGGGTCATATGGATTGAAACTTCTGGTGCCGAAGGTGAACCTCTTGAATTCCTCTACCTTAGTCTCACCATGCTTGAGATTCTAGATCTCATACAACCTGATCTGCAAAGGAAGAGCGGGCCAAGGTGCCTTCTTCTTCCTATGTAGTCTCGCTAACAACCCTGTCTAGAAGTGATATGGAACTTCTTGCATGACCAACTTATCCATGGAAAACTTCGGAAAAACATGTGTATCCTTATCCAAGATGTACATCCGGATGAAGGTGCCAAGGGGTGAGGCATACCAATCTATTATGTCAATAAATGTCTCCATAACTGCCTACGACATGCAAGGTGGATCCTTGTCAAAGATAATCCTGTATGCCAGGGTGACGAAGTGGTCTGATAGTTGTATGATAACTCCACGGAAGCTGCATTTGGAGAACAACCTACAATAGGTGTGCATAGAGGTTTCTGAAGGTGTCCATGCCCAACCCAAGGCTAGGAGCTGCTGATGGGCACAGACTGCATCAAGTATGTAAGTGGACATGAAGAGCTTTGTTTTCTGACCCTTGGGTGTATGTCGGGCTTATGTTACTTTTTCCTTCAACCAAAGATCTTACATGTCAGACCAGTTGAAAGGTCACCCTTCATTCGCCAGCTGATCCAACACAATCACCCAACTCTGCAAGAAGGTCTCTGTGCTCCCTTGGTTGTATAAGTGGCATAGTAATATGACCAAGAGCTGATATGCCTTCTGCAGTACCCTCGTCTTGTACACTTCGTTGGGTGTTTTCCTGAACTTGGACAGCTCTTTCACCGAGCTCTTCAAGATGTCTCCTGAGTTTTCACTACTGTTGGGTCTCTTGAAGGGTGTATCCATCATGATTACCAGTTGCAAAAAGAGATACATCTCCTAAAATTCCTTCACCGTGAAGGTATAAATTTATGTTCTACTCACATTACTAAATATCATTGTCTCTGGATTAGTATGCGAGACAATCCAGTGGATCATGTCCCCACATGGAAATGCAGGATACATGCATGAAATCTGGTACAAGCCAGACTTGTGAATGTTGACATAAACTCTGCGGTCCCCTAGATTCTCCTCAAATGTCCCTAAAAATATGTCAGTAATATCCTTCCATTTAATCTTGACTTCCTTGTCTATGAACAACTTAGTGTCTTTATAGATGGGCAAGCTCATAGATACTTTCTCAATTGCATCTCGAGTTGCACTCTCAACAGTGTCCTTTGACCTTTCTCTCTTGGAAGCCATTATACCTATACTGCTGAGAGACGGACAAACACATATGATACCTATAGACAGAGAAACACTCATGGAAAGCAAAATTTCAGTTGAAAACCAAAAGCAACTTGAGGACTAACATGCAACACACATAGTTGACTAACTAGAAGATTTGCACAATTTTCACCAAGAGGCTAGGATACTGACTGCCAAAACTGTGCAGAACACAGTATGGATTGTGAGTGGGTTTGTTGACTATTGAAACTGTGCAGATCATAGTCTAGCTTGTCCTACTAAGGACTGAAACTTCGCAATCTGCAGTTTCAGTTGGCTTGACTACAACCAGATTAATTGCATCTTCGCAATTCCGGGGGCCAACGAGGCAATACCTCTCAGAATTGTGTAGATCAAGCCTGGAGGCCAGTGTGAGGCAAGCTCTGTGCATTTCCTAAGAGGAAGGTAGAGCCTTCACTCTCATAAATGCATAGTGCAAGCCGAGCAAGGGAAGGTCTGGGCCAAGGCAGCCTAGACCCGCCAACGGGCAACTGAAAACATGTAAAGGCTAAATTCATGTGTGAATTTGAGTGCAGACAAGAGTTAATGAACATGCATGAAAATAGTGAGTGCAGGATTCAGTAAACGGTAAAACAATTAAGTGTGTGAAGTGATTCGCCACCATGGCCACTGTTAGTGCAAAAACAGTGTCATGCATGCGACAACAGTGAGATGCAATGGAAAACTTGAAACAATGCTTATATAATATAACATGCATTAAATGATAGCAGGCAATCAACAAAAACAAGGCGAAAAACACTCACACAAACATAAATACAAAAAGTGACAGAAAAGCAGAAAAATACATGAAAAGAAGACTTACCCAAAAAAGTTGAGCTGAGTGTGTTGAATTCTCCTAGATGCGATGGGGAATGTCGGAGCTCCAAGATTGAAGTGAAGGATGAGCTTTGAAGTATCGAATAAATAGTTTTTATAAAATCGAAGCTTATCACATGCATGCCACAAATCTAGTCAAAAGTGGCACTTGGCGGGAGGTTTCTAAAATGGCTTTTGCATGTAACCGCCGGCTGCTAAAAATGGATACATAAAATCTTGGGATGCTTCATTTTTTCTTTTTCGGGAAAGGCAACCCATGCATGCAAAGCAAGATTAGTCAACCCGGGAGGGAACCGTCAACTTGGGAGGACCTGCAATGGAATGCAAGCCTTTGGATGACTTCTGCGCAATTTCTGGGCTGAGTGGCTCTAGCTGCCCCTCAAGCTCTGTGCAATTTCTCAACTAAAGCCAAGGCTTTCAACCAGATCTGCGCAAATTTTGATAGCAAGCCCAGTGATGGGATACTCTGCATAATTTTCAGAGGGAAGGTTTCCTGCTTGCTCTGTGCATTTATGGAGAGTAGTAGGTTGCCTTGATAATTTGCGCCATTCTGGAGAGTAAGGTTGGTTCCCATCCAGTTCTATGCAATTTTCCAAGTGAGCACAACAGCCAGAAAATGACCAAGTTCTAGGATGTCAGCTTGCGGGTGGAAGGAGAATAAGCTAGTAAACACAAGCTGATAAGCCACTGAAACTCAACTGAAGCATAAATACCTATCAGTGAAAGACATGTTGCTAAGGATGGTTGGTAGGGAGGATCCAAAAAAAAGCTAATGAAAAATTTTGGAGGGTGGTTGTAGCCGCTACAATAATTGGCGACACATTGGTAGAACTCCAACTCTCCGAATGGACCTTTTTCATGGAAAGCAAGTCTAACTCCCCGAGAAGTATTGTTCGATTCTTAGATCGTCGTTGTTTCCACACTAGCTTGAGTGAAAGATGTCACACCTGTCATGCTCTTGATGGGTCAGCACACATTCGAAGCCAAGTCAACTCAATTTTTTTTATTAGGGATGAGGGGTATATTGGTGCACAAATAATATGGTAGTAAGAGTTTAAGTTTCATCTCTGGTGTTTATCCATTACTAGTAGGCCTAGAGAGTAACCACAACAAAGTCACATAGGAACACAAGCATCGCTCCACTGCCAGTGAACCTGGTCATTACCCTGGAAAATTTACTTGCATCACCTCTCTGTGTAGGAAGCCTTTCTCTTCTTTCATCTCTTTCACTTTTTCAAAATTTTCACATTTTCATTTTTTCATTTTTCATTTTCCGTTTTTTCAAGGACTGTGCATAAGTACTTATTTATTTCATAGGTGGAAGAGGGACCCTGACTTATTGAGATCAGAAGAGGTTGTTCCTTGAGAGAGGTATCTTATATATACCTCTGACATACTCGTTAAGGTTTCCCCCTCACCTTACTCTACTTGACAGAGATGAAAAGGGTTAACCCAAAAACAACCGACCAGAGTAGGTGGTACCAATGAGAGTGCAAGCATTATGTTTTCACCAAGATTCACTTCGAACAGAACGTATTTTCCATTGGTGTATCATTAACTGAAGACAACAAGTTCTACATAAAGAGAGAGGACACCAAATAACCAACTCTTGGTAGTTGTGCAAGTCCTCTTTTACTTTACTCTTCTTGTTTCAAGAGTTGCACATGGTTTCATGTGAAACTAACCTACAGACGCAAAAAATCAAACAAAACAGTAAAGCAAAGAGAAAAAGAAAATGAGAAAGGTAAGAAGGTAAGAAAAGAAAGCAAGCAAGCAAATAAACAAATAAAGAAAGAAAGCAAACATCCATTTAAGAAGACAAGACAAAAAGAAAACACTACTCTTACTCCTAAGCTACCAATGCATGGGTCTGCTCATGTGAAGTGATATTTCCAATGCAGCCACCGACACATAGTTGAGCCATGTTGGTGAAGGAATCATTCACAAACAAAGTAGTCAAATTAAATAGCAAACATGAAAGATATAACAATGAAGAAAAACACACTCCGAGTTTAAATGTGTCCACAGAAAAGAAAAAAGTGAAAGCACATGACAAACACTTTGTGGACTTACCATGGTGTTGTAATACACTGTGTGCAGATGTTAAGCATATGCACTCTCTTGACTGTGACATGAAAGAAAACGTGGGAAAAATATATAACTTACTTCTCGCAAGTGTGCTCGTGGTGTAATATCCCTCCAATGCATGAGCGATAGGATCATGTGGTTCAAGTGGAGGAAGCAAAATCTGTGTGTTGGATAGATCTTCAATTCATACACATGAGTGATGAGGGGCCTTGGTTAGTTCAAAAATTTCTTGATCGGAAGTGAAACTAACCTCAAGACAGCAAGGGCCTTACATAACCATTATCTTGTGTTGAAGTGCCTCAACAACCTGTGGGGTTTCAACTTCATCGACATATAGCTCATCATAAACAGGTGCCTTTGAAAGCTCAACAATGATACAATCAACATTGTGATCGAACATGGGAGTAAATAGATCATGACAGCCATGACCAGAAAAATCAATGAGTTCATAGGCATCCTCATGATCAGATAAATCAAACAGAGGGGTAGATGAGAAGCAAGAATGTTCACCCTCTCTATTTCCCGAAAAGGTAGATGAAAAATCAAGTGGATTTTCAATGAATAAATCATCCTCTCCACTGTTGAATAATTTACTGACATTGCGTGTGTTCTACAAATGACGGAAGTAGATTCATCAGTGGGTTAATTTACACAAGAAAAATCAGGGACAGTTGAATCACGAAAGATGTAAGGAAAAAGCAGAGGAGGTGCGGACATAAGGAGGTCATCCTTCACCGTGGTTTGATATTTAGATTCTCAATCATACTCCTCGTAAATGATAGTGTAGGTTGGTTGTGCAACATCAACTCCATCGATGGCTTGATCCTCGTTCACAATAGGTGTAGAGTCCGGAACAAAATAACACAAGATAGTGCGATACGAAGGATCAATAGAACACAAAGACGGAGGTTGAGGTAAAAAATGCATATGAAAAACCATGGGCTTTCCAACCAAATCTATGCAGAAATTAAGAGTAGTGAGGGTGGGAGGATGTGACAGTTAAATAGACATGTGTGCACGTTCACCCACATCACTCTGCAAGGGTGGAGTTGTTTGATGAGGGGAAGGCAGACAATCACTTGTGAAACCAACTGTGTCCACTTAAGATTGCGTAGCTCCATCACTGAAGTATGCTAAGCAGGGTTTCAAATTTATCTTCATTTCGAGATGGAGCGATTTGCAAAGGAAATATTCAAATATTTCCATAAGATATTGGAATTTCATATGAATTTTCGAAGCTTCAAACATGAGTAAATGGAAGTGCTGCTAAAAATACATAGGCGATTCATGTGGGGCCTTCTATTGTTTTAAAAAACAATTGTCAAGAGCTTCAGGATCAAAATGATGGAAAACAGATTTGATTAGATCACTGAAGTGCTTCTATGAGTGCATGTAATTGTGAGGTAGGTTGTGGCACCATCGTTTCAGGGATTTGCGAAGTGTGTATGAAAGTAGCATCCTGACCTCTGCTTCATTAAAATATTCCTCATTCCCCAAGAATGTGAGGAAGTCATGTAAGTGCTCAGGCATGGCCACTTCGCCTTCACCATCATACGTGATTTCTGACAAGTGATCAAAGAACTCCTTCATGACATCAAAGGAATGTGCATTGGTTAGCATCGCGGAGGGTTAACTACAACGATATCCATGATAGATGTGCAAAAATTCAAAACTGTATGTGAGGACTCATCTTTTCATCTTTCCCTCCTTCTAGCACCAGAAATGTTGACGGTGTTGGACCCACCAACATGTTAGGGGATCTCCCCAGTAAGAATTCCCAACTAGACCTCAGACTGTTTGACGTAGGAGTCTTAGCAGCGGGTAGCACAGTATCACCTTTATTGTGGTTGCATGCAGAGATAAGTAAGATTCTTCACTGAGTAAATGAAGGAAAAATTTAAGCTCACCAAGAAGTCGCGCTTCTACTCCATTTCTACTATAATGGACCCCGCGGTCATTGTAGGCACCGATATACTAGTTGGGAAACTTATTAGGAAGTGCCGTACAGATAAAGTGCGGGCACCAGTCATATGATTAGCGGCCCAGTGTGCAAAGTGCGTACAATTCAACTGGGCATGCTGCCTCTGCAATGAGTTCCTGGTGAACTGTAGGGAGGCGCAGGATCAGAGAAAATCTTTTCACTATGCATGGCTACTACACTCCATAGTACTGGTCACATGTGAGTTACCGAAGGATATTTAGTTTCCTTTGATCGCACAGGATTTACCCAAAGCAACAAAGTTTGCTTCGCTCTACGCCACCAAGGACCCCTAAAGGGTCAAGGATAGCAAGATATTTTGGATCTTGATGGAGATGAGTATCAACATGGCCATCAACCACAAACCATTGTTATTTCCAATTTAGTCTTTGAACAGTTGGTGGGTATGTGGATTTCAAGGCAGACTTCCATTGTGTCTCCATGTGAGCGTGGAAGGACCCTGATCAAAAGTGGTATGACCTTCCATACCTAGACACAAACAACACAATCGTGGTGGCCCTCGACTGTTGGGCAACATAGTGGTGCATGGCCTCAAACTTGACAGATGGGTCTAGCAAGTATGCAGCGAAGCGTAAGAAGGAAGAGGCCAGACTAAAGATGGAATAGTTGGCCGAAAAGAGGAAGAAAGAGGCAGAGGACAAAGCCAAACCAGAGCGCGCTTCCAAAAAGCAAACAGAAGGACAGGAAGAAGAGGAGGAGCATGACTCCGACAAGAGTCAGAAATCTCCTTCCTTGGAGATAGAAGAGGAAGAGCAGTGATCTGAATAAGGAGGAGCAGACTCAGAGACTACTCTTTTCCAGGTTAAGCACAATATGGAGCAGGAGAAAGTAGGACCGTGAAAGAAGTCCAAGGCTAGAAAAATGTCCCTCGACCCAATCACCTTGAAAGAAGGTGATTTGAATGACATTGGCAATACGATGAGGGATGTGACCGCAGAACTACTGCAATAGTTCAAGAAGTAACAGAAACAGGCCTTGGGTGCCATTCAAATGGGTCTACGCAAGCTCCAAATCCAGGCGTCACAGGTACAAACCAATGTGGAGCGAAGCAGCACGATGTCAACTAGTTTGGCGTCTGGAACTTTAGAGGCAGCGGCAATGATGCACATGGTGGATCCCTGAGTCATAGCGTTGCTGAATGGAGCATTGACTATAGAAGTAGAAGCTGATAGGGCCACTGTCAATGCCCTGGAGAGGGTTGGGCTAAATTTGGTCGTGCTTCTAAGTGAAGCCCTTCACACCTTGTAAGATGGTGTGATCGCGGAACTTCAGGCTCGCAAACAGTGCTCCCAAAATGTTATTAGTGAGAAAAAGGTGAACAACGTTCAGATGGTTGTACATAATAAGTCTGCCATTTATATTCTTAAGGCCGTCACGGAAAATAATGAGCACACAACCAAGGTGGTGGCTGAGACATGTAGGACTGTTCCAGAACTAGACATTCCTGAAGATGCTTCAGTGGATGTGAGAATTCGGAAGCTCACTGCCGGAGTGAGGGAAGCGAGAACAGAGCTGACTAAGGTTCGGTTTGAACTGAACCTTAAAATTATAGAGCTCGAGTTGAGCGCCCAACCTTCAATGCCACCAAAGGTTAAATAGAAGCATGTGGTTGTTGTCCAAGATATAGTAGCAGTTGTAGATGCCACAGTGAAGGATTGAACTGCACTCTTCGAGCAATTGCTTGAAGTAGTTACCAACCTACAGGTGGATCCCATTGTGCAGAGGCTGGAAATAGAGGTGCGGGGGCTATTGTAGAGACATGATGAGGTTAAAGCGACATCGCGCATAGTCACCATTACACAAAGGTTAGCGAAGCTGCATGAAGAAAAGGCACTTCAAGAATAGGTGGATGCAAGAAAACACAAGGAGGCAGTACTGAAGGCTCAATTGAAGCCTTGTCTAGATGAAGGGTATGTGCCCACGGCCACCATTGAAGGAAAACTGGTTAGTCTGTAGGAAACACAGCCGAAAATGCAGGCAGATAGCATGGGGCCAGTGACGGAGCAGCTGGTCGAGTAGGTGAAGCAGGAGACAACACAGTGCATCACCGAAGTCGCAATGGTACAAGTGGAGTTCGGAGGTCTTCGTGAGAAGGTCTCCGCACTAGCAGAGTGAGTCGAGGGCGAGGCACTAGATTTGTGTTGGGGGCCTATTGGGAACGGGTCACCTAGGGTCAATTTTGGGGTTAAAAGCCCAAGTTTTGGGGCTAAAGGCCCATGTTTTGTATAATGTATGTAAAGTCTCCACATTTTGTGGTTGCGGAGTGTGAAGATGTAAACAATAAAAAAGAGTTTCTACCCTTAATTTATATATTTTGTGTCAAATTGATGAGATCTGCCATTGGTCCGTGGGCCATGGGAATGTATAAAAAGGGAGTCTTAGAAGATTTTAAGGAAAGTAGTAAGTAGAGTTCTAAGTAATTTTGGGGCAATTGAGAGCTAAGAGAGGAGTCGTAGCATAGGAAGAGGCTTTGTAGCTGAGTGTGTAAAGGACTAGGGTAGCAGTCCAGAGTTGAGTGCGCGGACCCCTGCAACTGTGTGCACAGGGTAGTCAGAGTATGTACTGGAAATTTGGATTATCAATAAAGAGAAGTATTTTGGAATTACTTGTGTATTTTACGGGTAAAAGCATGTTAATGTGTCTCATTATATGGCAAAAGCAAAAAAGTACTCAAATGAAAAAAGATAAAAAAAAAAATAATATAAAAATATCAATTAAATGAGTTGAGTTTCATACTTGTTAATTATAAAAAATAAATGCTAAATTTGTAACAAAGCTAACTCACAATAAATTTTGGTAAAAGCTATAGTGAACCTATTTAATGGGTTTAGAAAATATAAATAATGTTATAAAAAGTAAATACTAAATTTGCAAATAAGTCAATTGATAGTAAATATTGGTAAAAACTATGGTTAATCACACACAAAATATAAATAACTTTATATAAAGTTAAATGAAATGCTAAAACTCTTTAAAAATATATATAAAAATAGAAGTAGAATTTCTAAACAAATAATTTTATATATTATATTTTGAATAATATAAAATACGTTATTATAATCATAATTAAAAATTTTATTATAAAAAATATAAAATATATTTTAAAATTTTTCAAAAAATAATTTTAACATTGTGTTATATGTTATTTTCAAATTTCTATTAAAAAAAATTGATTTTATAAACTTGAAAGGGTAGTTTCTTGGGTCGCGGTTTGATATATACGAAAATATGATCATTTTTACTAGTATTTTAATAATAATTAAAAAATATGCTTACTTTTTATTTTTAAATTTGTTTAGCAATCTTTAGAATGTTTACAACACATCTCTTAAAGAAATTGGAATTAAAAAACATAAATCAATAGAGAAATTGGGGGTCGCGGTTTTGTCACTACTTAAAAATTTATGTAAAATACTAATGATACCTTTTAAAGAAAATGAATAAATTAGATAAAAATTATATATTAAATTTTAGAAAAAATATGACATGAAATTGAATTTAAATTGACATGTTTTGTCTTCTTTAACACCACCTAGTTTTTGATGATTTTGTAAATTTAAGAGTAAACGTTCCAACTCCATTTATTTTTATAAAACTTCTTTGCCACAAAAAGGGAAAAAGTGATACACATTAACATGCTTTTACCCTTACATCTGTTAATTACATGCGATTATGTTACATTGAACACTAGGTTTATTTTTTAATGTTATTCTGATGCATGAATATATATATGTTTCTCTTTTTTATATGAAAGCAAGCAAAGATATATGTTTACACGAAGATAATCATAATTACATGTTAAGACCATATGAAACTAATATAATTTGAGTAAATACAGAATTAAGAGTAATTACAGAGGCATGTAAGTGCTTGATCTATCTATTTATGGTACGCGAATGACAGTCATAGACCTTCGCGAAGGACTCCAACATGATTAAGAAAGGTGTATCGATAAGCACTCCCTAAAGGCCTTATCGATCTGCACGAAGGCAGAGTCAAGGTATAAAAGTGACATCGCTACAATCTCAGGGTGCGGAAACTTGGTTCCTGCATCCCCCCATACTGCTTCGGGTGAGACTTCAGTCCGCACTTCATGGATTGATGCCGAAAGGGCCCATCAAGCTAACAGCCATCTAGAGATTGTAGATGATATGTGTGTTGGCCATGCTTCTCATACACTTTTGAATGGTTTGATCCACAGGGATTGGAATTTAGTATGTTTTCCTTTGTCTTCGTGGGCTTTGTCCCACTTCAAGACTAGGTCACCCACACTGAAATCATTTTTACCTGTAGACTTCTTATCAAACCACCTCTTGATATGATTCTAATGAAGAGAAAATATCTCTTTGGATTTATGTTTCTCTTATTGCAACTTACAGAGGGTGTTTATCCAACTTTGAACAAATAAGCATGGCTTGCCCTGGGATTCTTATGAAAGTTGAAGGGCAAGAAAATAGATGTTCGGGGGTAGGATGGCTTTTTTCCCATACATCAGGAAGTAAGGAGACATATTCAGAGAATATTTTGGCATGAATTGTTCATCCCATAAGGCATTCACCAAAGAAACATGCTAGTTCCTCTATTCATAGAAAACGATCTTCCTGATTATGCAGATAAGGTCCTTATTGGTAGACTCAACAAGACCATTTCCCTACAAATAGTAATTAGAAAAATGTTTCAATACAATAACATTTAAAAATGAAAAATCATATAATCTTAACAATGAAATGTATGTTGCGTTGTCAAAAACAAGTGAACTCGGAATGCAAAACCTAGAAATTATATTTTTCTTGAGGAATTTGATGACTTCCTGATCATTCACTTGCTTGAGTGGAATCCCTAATGTCCACCATGTAAAGTAATCTTTGGTAGTGAGAAGATAGTGGTGTTGCTTCAATGAGTGCGAAAAATTACCACCAATGACATCTATACCCCATCGTTGAAATGGTTCTTATACAATGATACGATGCAATGGGGTGACTGACTTCTTTCCTCAGTCAACACACTTCTGACAGACCATAAACTTGTGGGAATATGCATGAGCATATTTTAATAATGTAGGCCAATAAAATCTAGCCCGCATGACTTTGTGCACTGTAGTGTCTTTTGCAAAGTGTCCTCCGGTTGGTCCATCATGCAGATCATGCAACACTTCTTTGAATCATGTTCTTCCAAGAATCTGAGCAATAATCCATTATGTTTCTTTCTGAAAATAACTCCATGCACTAAATCGTAAGATAATGATTTCAACCTAACTACCCTCTTCTTCCATGCGGATAAATGAGAAGGAAATGTGTCATGCTTGATATATTGGTGCACATCTGCGTACCAAGAGCCTAAGATAGTAGTGGGGGTGGCTCATTAACATTTTAGATCTCGATTTCCTGCTCCCACCCAAATGGATTACCTTATGTTTCATTCACTACTTCTACTTCTAGCTGACATAGACCATTGCCCTTAATAGTATGAACTAGTTTGAACTCTAGATCATAATCTTGTAAACCAGTCATCCAATTTTCCCTTCTCTCACCCAACTCTTGTTGGACAAACAACGATCTGACTGTTAGATGCAGAACAAGGATAATACAATTATTTTTCAAAAGATAGGGTCGGAAGTGCTTCACCGCCTTATGGAATGCATACATATGTTTATCGATGGAAGGATAGTTAAGTTCATGTCCTTGTAGGATAACACTCATGAAAGATATTGACCGCTCATTATTTGGATCATCCTTCTGAGTAAGCACAAAGACAAGAGAAGTATCAGAAGAAAAGGTGCAGAGCAGTAAATCCTTGTTGAAATTGGGGTTTTACAATGCTAGTGCTTCTGCAATTTCTTGCTTAATACGGGAGAATGCATCTTTTTCCATTTTGTCCCACTTGTAAATTCCATCCTTCTTCACCATCTCTTTCATGGGTTTCACCATTTGAGCATAATTGGAGATGAACTTGTAGAGAAACTTTATCTTCGGTGGGAAGGGTTGCATGGCATTCTTGTTCACTGGGAAGGGTATCTACATCATAGCTCTAACCCTTTCAGGGTCTAATTTAATCCCACTCTTCACTATGATATGGCCCAAGAGGTTTCCCTCAAACACTGCAAAAATTATCATCTTGGGATTAAGAGATATCCTGTATTTTTGACATCGCTCAAAGATTTGCTTCAGGTGGGTGGTGTAGGTGGTCAGATATCATTTTTTAAAACACCATGACATCATCAGGATATATCACCACAATATGACCAATCAGACTGTGAAATTCAATGTCCATCACACATTGGAAAGTTTCAACAGCATTGACCAACCCAAAAGGCATTCTCCTGGAAGTGAATGTGCCCTACTTCATTCGAAAAGTAGTTTTAAGTCTGTCAGGCTCTGAGACCAAAACCTGGTTATAGCCAGAAAGTCTATCAAGTAAAGAAAACATTTTTGACCCTAATAATGTCTATAATATCTGCTCCATCGATGGCACAGGGTAATTTCTTTTGTCTGAGGCATGATTAAGATTTTAAAAATCCACACACAAGTGTATTTCCCTTGACTTATTTCTCACTAAGACCAGATTAGACACCCATTCTGAGTGTTACACTTTGTAAATGATCTGAGCATCCAAAGGTTTCCTCAACTCCTTTTGAATCAAGGGCTCAAGCATAGGGTGTACCTTTTGTAACTTCTACTAAAAATGATTGGCCCCTTCCTTGATTGGCATAACATGTTGGATTATCTGTGTGTCATAAGTTTTGAGCTCATCATTTGTCCATGCAAAAATATCTCGGTACTGCTTGAATAAATGGATAAAGGCTTGTTTTTCTTGTGGTGTGAAACAATTATCGAGAATAACAAACTTCAGATCTTTCTCTGTTCCAAGATTGATTTGTTCATGTGAAAATGTTGAACTGTGGGTTTTGGAATTGAGTGACCCTCTAAAGAGATTACGCAAGTCATACAAATTTCAAGTGATACCACAACTTTTGGTATGGGTTTCTCTTTGCTTGATTGTGTTGCATCTTGCAACTCTCTTTAATTTTTGTCTTCATCAACGACTACATCTTTGAATACATCAACATTTTCCATGAAATGAAGTATTTGCTGGTCATCGGTAAAACACATAAATTAGTGATATTATCAAGGACGAATTGTTTATAAATAATTTCAATATAGAATTTTTCCCTAAGCAGTGAAAACTTAACACCATCATTTTCTAATGCATCTACAACTACGTTACACATTTTAGGAACAGATACAATGTTAAAAGCTTGGAATTGAGAAATTGAACGCCATACCTCTTGTTGATAACTTTTCAAATGAGATGAAACACATTATATAGTATTTCGTATCTGTCGTAATCTCAGAGTCACCTACCACTTTAAAAAACCCAATTTCAGGTCAATGGCCTTCTGTAACCCTAGGATGAGTTCTTCATATTATGCAATGTTGTTAGTGCACTTGAATTCCATGCAGCTAAAAATCTAGTATTTTCTCTGTTGCATGTCTATTAAAACAAAACCAGATCCAGAGCCCTTTTGTGTCTTAGAACTGTCAAAAGACAAAGTCCAAACATCATATAGACAATAATTGTGCCATACACTAGTACTACTACTATCTACTATAAAAAGGTCATTTCTGCCAATTGGACTAGGAAGGAGTTCCAACTATGTGTCTAGAGGGATAGGGGAAGGTATAGCAAGGTAGCGCCCTAGGTCAGTTTCCAAGAAGTAATCTCAAAATATCAGATCTGCAAAATCAATTGGATCATTATTCCCCTTGAAGCATGTGTTGAGTATGCTTCATGTAAGATTATGGTTTTACCCAGATTTAGTTATTCTTGCCCTTATACGGAAGACATAAATGTGACCAGTCAGTAGGAAATACCCTTGCAATTTGCAGGACTAGTCCCAACTTAGAAATACATCGTAGGCTTCCGGGATGTCCACAATCACTATGTTTATACACTAGTCAACTTTTTGATTATATGATAAGAGAATAAGCACATTTTTTAGTTCACCAATAGCTCGAACAAGATTCTTATCTAGCTTAATACTTTGTGCATCGGTCTTATCCCATTTGGAATTGATTTATTAGCTATGGAGAATGGAATTATGTTTACAAATGCACCATAATCAACTAAGAAATTGTGTACATTATAATTAATAATTTCAAACATCAATAAAAACAGAGCGCATAGTGTGTTTTCTTCTAATGTTAATGCATTAAGAACAAATTCTAGGGAACCAGAAGAATTATCAAATCCCTTTTGCAAAGAATCATTATCGCTTGAGGAAGCATGATCAAGAGCTTAGAAAATAATATCCCACTGTATTTCGATCCTTGTAAGTTTGAAGATTGAAATATGGGCACGATCTTTCTTCATGTATTTGACTTTGTTATAATCAAGCCCGAAGGGCATCGCTGAAGTGTCTTGAGGAGAAAAAAATATTTGATACTTCTGGAATGGTTGACCCACTTTTACCATTGGTGGAAGTATTTTTCTCTATATCAATATTTACAGACTTATTCAGAGTGTTCTGAGCTTAATTTACAGGCGATGTTATCTTCATTAAAAAGTGTTCTTTCAATTTCTGCATCTTCAACTCTTGTTCGGAAATCGACCCTTGATTTCTCAGCTTATATCGACTATTCTTCTTTGGCTTCGGGTCCTCACTCAGTGGCAGTTCTTCATTAGTTTTATTTTCACCCATATATACACAACTAAAAGAATTCATTGCATGCCCAACACTCATAGTTTCTTCAGGTGCAACAGTTTCTTCCTCTTCTTCTACTAGCTTTGTTTGCTCATCAAAGAGTATTGTGTCAATAATGTGTGCAACCAGAGAGTTCATGTTGTGATTCCACTAGAGGAATGTTTTTTTCTAAATGATATTATTTAGGAAAAGAATAATATTGATCCACACCCATGCTCTCGACATTCAGCACAATGTTCGTGATTTGCGCGAACTTAGCTAGTTTTTGTTGTTGCTGGAGTTGGCAACCCTTCTTGGGAAATTGAATTTTGGGGACTTGATGTCATTGTTGGTCTCATTTGACCTGTGCTTCAACTCTGCCAACTCATTGGACAGAGACTTGATGGTCTGAGTCAAGCTTTCAAGATCAGTGGCTTCTTTATACTTGGCCTTACTTGAAGAGGCCTGAGACCTTTTACCTGTGTCCTTGGAGTCTTTTGATGGTTCATGGTTGACAATGACTGAAATTGTGGGCAAGTCCTTTTCAACCACAGTGGATTCTTCATAACTCTCAACCAAACTTTCTTTCGCAGTTCTCTTAATGAATTGTGTGATGCTTGTTTGTAAGTGAGAAGTGTATTAGTCAATGGTAATGGAGTCATGATGTTTCATATCCATAGGAAATCTATTCAGTATATGATTGAACCTCTTATTAAAATATTTAACTTTTTATTTCTTCTCCATCTTCAGATGGCCCAACTATTTTAATAACATAGTTTGGGTTTTTTCATTGAAATTTTTTTCAAGGAACAACTTTTTCAACCCCTTCCATTTCTATATTGAGTTCGGAGGAAGATTTTGGTTCCATACAGTTTCTCTTTCGTCAAAGGTACAAGAAAAAATTCTATGTGAAAAACCATCATAACATACCTTGAGCATATGCAGGTGTAATTAGAAGTTGTCCAAATGGTCTTCCACTTTGACTGCTTTGTCAGGGTCATATTTCGTTAACATCTTTTCTTGGTGCCTCGACATCTTGTGTAAAACACTCGGTAGAACAAGTGGGCGCTGAGACATCCAATCCATATCTTGGTCCGCCATGTCTTCGTCTCTATGCTACTCCTCTTCTTTAGAATCTAAGGGATATTCCTCCTCCTCTTCGTGATTGCCTAACCTGTAAAAGGTGCCATCTAAGAGTACAACATTGTCTTTGTCATCTATGTTCAAAGATGGAGGTTGCTCTAGTTTCTTTGCATTTTTTGTAATCTCTGCTAACTCTTCAAGGGTGGTGAGAAAAAAATATTCGACTGTAGAGACCACTATCCCAGTATGAGTGGTTGGGTTCTTCTATGCAAAATAAGGAATATTATGTACCCCAGGGATCAATCCAATAGTCTTTGCAAAGTGACAGGTTATAGGTCAAATGGCTTGGATATGATCATAATATATTTCACAAGTTTGTCCAAGACCAAGCTGGGAAGATTTGTCAACTTCAATAATATGAGAAGGAGAGGTGCTATGAATATTGTTGCCTTGATGAGAAGAAGTATGATGAGGGTGGGTGGAGTTATCAACCATAAAAATCTGGTTTCCCTCCTTCTAGCGCCATAAATGTTTACAGTGTTGAACCCACCAATATTCATAGGGGTCTCCCCAATACGTGGTCCCAATTAG
This sequence comes from Pinus tabuliformis, assembly GCA_031772625.1. Lineage (NCBI taxonomy): Eukaryota > Viridiplantae > Streptophyta > Pinopsida > Pinales > Pinaceae > Pinus > Pinus tabuliformis. The sequence continues at coordinate 1,607,097,128 of CM062817.1, read as the reverse complement.
ACCTCACACTGTTTGGGATAGGAGCCCATCTGGAATACGGAACGGTTATGATTTTCTTAAAGGTTTACCTTGGCTCTAGTTGTCAACAAGAGAGAGGATCACATATGTGTCTTCGAAAAGCAAGTGAGTGTGCCTGGTGAGTGTTCGATTGTAGGTGTGTCAAGGTTATTCTACTACGGAGGGGAAAACAAGTGAGCCCCTAAGAGAGAGGTAATAGTACCACCCTAGTAGAGACACACACAAACAAGAAAGATTCGTCTAACATCCAGTGGAATAGTCCACAAATATGTGACAGTCATTGAAACCAACACAAACAGGAAAGATTTGTTTAACATCCAGCGGAATAGTCCATAAATATGTGACAGTCATTGCAACTAGTACAACACATTCTCAATATGATAAGCACTAAAATAACTTAAATGCTTCAACTACTTTAGTACAAGTGAAAAAAAAATTGAATCATAAACATTCACAAGACAATCTTACAATATTCATAATCCATGCATGAAGAATGTGTTGTTCATCATGCTTCATATATTAAGTAAAAGTATTAGGACACATGTATACAAGGAATGCCACTAGCCCCAATAGTGGATCATTAGAGCCACTACTTTCTCCCCAAAAGATCTAAGTTATCTCTCTGATGCCTTATGGGAGGAGCCAAGGTGAAAATTATTTTACCAGTACAATGATGGTTTATATATAACCAATGGGGTGATCCTTCACCTCCCTTGTGACTCTTTGATTTCCCTCATGACTATTTGACTTCCCTATGACTTTTTGACTTTATATGACTCCATATTTTCTACATGTCCTTTGGACTTCCACTTTACACTACATTTAAAATTAAAATTTATATAATCCAGAAAATAATGTGGCATTTGATGACTCATGACATGACACTAATGACATGGATTGCATGATGATATGCCAATGTCAAGCCATTCTTTTTTGCTACTTATTGTATGCCTTCATGAGTATGATCTCTTTTCCAATTCCAAGATGAGGAGTCTTGAGTGTTATCAGGTCTTGAGTCGTGGCCACAAATTGGTGTCCCTTTTCTTTCTCTTGATCAATCAACTTTCATTCTCAGCTACAGAGGTGTCTTCTAGCATGTTCTCCTTCTCCATATCCTTCTTCATCATCTTGTCATAGCATGATAGAGTACTGCATCTGTAATTCACTCATGATAAGATGACATCAGTCTGATAAACCCCTAGTCTAAGATGTTGCATGATAATCCACTAACTGAGTCGGAATCGGGTGTCAAGTTAAGGGAGGGCCTCAGTGACTGCGCATTTGTGCATTTCAAGCAGACAAGAATCAGGTTTGAGCCTTGAAACTGTGCAATGCATAGTTCAGGATGGACTGTGCAAGAATATATCATAGTTGTGGAGCTGAGGGAGCCAGGATGATGGCTTGAGTATTTATTTTTCCCACTATGTAATTTTGGAAGGCAAAGGATGCCAGGTGATTTCCCAATTTTGCAATTCATGATCTCAAGGCTGAGGTTTGAGCCTTGAGACTGCACAATGTGTAGTTTTCACTGGGAAGGAGAGAGAAATTGCATAGTTTTGGAGGCCATAGGCTGAGTTTGGGCATTGTGATTACGCAGTCGGGGAGCTCAGGGAGATACGAACTGTGAATTACGTAGTGCCAAGAGGTAGGTTTGCAGCTTGAGGGCTTAGACTGTGCAATGCATAGTTCAAGAGGGTAAGATGAGGGTAGGTTTCCCGTCAGGAAGTTTTACTGATTTGACTAAGTGTGGGAGCCACGAAGATGATTTGAATAGTCTTAAGACTTGATTGTGATCACACATTGATCCAAATATTTTACCTCATGGATGCATACATAATTGCATTTAAAAGAGCATGTAACCAAGTAATATGAACACATGAAAATAAGTTCCACAATAGAAACATGAGATCAGAGGCACAAGACGATTTGATTATGGAGTTCACCTAGTGTGGGCTACGTCTCTGAGCCCTACTCAATGTGGGCTGGCCTCTTTCATTAAATCGTAGTAGAAATCAAATTACAATCAAATTACATAAATAACCCTTATACCTCCATTTTCCAACATGGACTGAAAATGTAAATCTTAGCTGCAAAAACTGACATCACCATTGGATTTGTGGTCTGAAATCGTGTCAAACAACTATAAATTTGGCCCCTTTCTGACACTGTCAAAATTTGGACCCTCGGGAATCTCAAAGATTCCCCCAAAGATTCCTTCCTGGAGATGGGCGAAAAATATGTTGCTTGGATAAAAAAATTGAGCACATCACTGCACTCTTCATGAAATTCTAAGAAAAATGGCTATAAATTCGGCATCATTCCGCCTCTGTCAAAAATTCAATGTCCAATAGAATCTAGATTCCTCAAGCATCAAAGAATATTCCTCCAAGATTTTGTCTCAAAAAGCAAGCTAGGAACGGTTCTACCTCGGCCACTGTGACAGGTTCCTCCATCGGTCCTCGCGCACGATCTCCATTCATTCTCCCCCATCGAATGGCAAAGTTGGCTATATATATAAATTCTTTGGTGGATAAATAAAAATATCATGGGTTGGCATATTGGTAAGAATGGCAAAAATGTTTTCTCGGTGGTATGGGTTCCATTCCGTGGCCCAACCATTTCTTGGCGTGGTTATTTTAGTGGAATCTTGTTATAACCAGTTGGGGCATTTTTTAAGTGACACGTTATTTTTCTAAGTTGGGCACGGTTTGTTGGTATGGGGTTACTCGGGTGGCGGGTCAAGCGAGTTTAAAACCTGCTGGCCTTGGTGGTACATCACATGTGGCAGGGTCATTGGCCAATTATTTTGACTAGAGGCTGGTTTGGGGTGGTGAGTCCACTAATGGTGGCCTACCCCACCTATTTAATATATGAGTCGTTTGGGGGGTGGCGGGGTTGGTGGCCCACCACCCCAAAATAATTTTTTATTATTATTTAATAAACAACCATTCAAATTCGCCTGGTAGATTTTCAGGGTTATTGGAAAAATTAAATAAGAAACAAATTCACCCATTCCAATGGCTGAAATTTGTGCACCGATAAATGCCAGATTATTTCCTCATTAGTGGTTGCCACTGGGCCTAGTTTGACCAAAACTTTGATTGTCCATAACTTTCACATACCAACTCGGATTGAGGTGTCATTTGTGCCATTTGAAATATTTCATCACGATCTTCAATTTGACCTTTGTTCCACTTCAATCCAATGAATTTGATTTTTGAGATTTTTCAAGGTCACTTCTGAATCTTGAGCATTTCTGGAGCCACTTAGATCACACACTTAGACACTTGATGACACAAAATAGATCATCTAGAACACTTGAACAAAATATTTCCCTAAGTGTGATAACTTTGTGGTGACTTACGACAAGTGCGACAACGAAGATACACTTTGCGAATACCGTGATGACACTTGTGCGACAATGCTTGAAACTTTGGTAATGAGTGCGACACATGTTTACATGGTAATACCAACCCATTTACACAAACATTACCCCTTGAAACCACCAAAACTAGCTTTCATGCGATGTGTGACACTTAACATGTGAAAATACGACACTTTGATTTTCTTACAAATGGGACCAAAATACTTAGGGAAAACACATGCAATGAGTCTTAATGTTTGTGATGAAATTATGCATGATCACGGTAGACTTTGAAATTTGGGTGTAGGCCAAAATTTTGGAGGGTGTTATAGCAGTGACAACATGTTCACATGTTCACAATACTGATATAAAATTGTCTTAGATAAACTTCGGATTGTTAAATAACATATAATATAGTCTTCCTCCATGTGGGCATCAACCCATCTCCCCTACACACACTGTACAACACCTCACTTGCCTCTATAAAACAAGCAATCCAATCCATCCAAGAATATATCCATGTTAAGGGGAAACTAGCAAATCAGCGATCTAGGTCATTTCTCTATGAAACTAGCAATCCAAGCCATCCAAGAATACATACATGATAAAGAGATACTAGTAATCCACAATATCCAAAAATAGATCCATGTTAAGAAGGATTCAACATAGATTCATGCTAAGCTTAGGAAAATCAAGGCTTCTTGCTTAAAATTTTAAATATCAAACTCAAAATGTAGGAAATTTAAAAAATTTAACACAATTAACCCCATAAAATAGCTCAAGCAATATCAAACTCATAGAAAACAAGCCAAGCAACATCCAACCCGAAAAATTATTAATGTTAGACACTGATACATATCCATCGTATTTACCATACTAGTAAACTAGGGGTGATAAACACTACCCCTCTTCAAGGATCCAAGCACATATCCATCTTAACATAACAATTGTCTATGTTGATTCTTAATCTTAGTTCTATCTTTCTCAATGCCTAACCTTCAACCAATTCATGCAGAGATAGATGGCTATAAAAATTGCTACTGCAAGGAATATGATAGGCCTATGGGGGTCCATAAAGGCACTAGGTCCGTAGAGGGAGTGGCCTCCCTACTAACATAATAAGATTAGTTGTGGTGCAATCATGTTTCAAGGCCAAGCCTAGCCTTCCCCTCCAGGGATCTATCTGAATGTTTCTCTAAAAAATATGTATAATAACAATGGGATACACCTATATATCTTGACTCTTAACCTTGAATTTGTCAGCAAAGACATAAAGATGAGTATCAAACTCTTGAAGCTAACAATATCAACTTTTTTGCGATGCTAAAACACCCAACAAAGTATTCCTCGAGGAATATGGAAGACCACTCGGGGAGTCCATGGAGGTTGTGGCCTCCCTACTAACATGATATGTTTAACTATGGGGTGATTATGTTTGTTGTCTCATCCTTTTATGGAATCACATAACCTAGTGAATCTAATTCAAAAGTTGATTTATTTTGAGCAACATAATTAGTGTTCAAAAATTAATATCATTATGTACAAGAAAGATTGGACTAATTTGTAAGCTGGTTTATTTTGGAGCACTTCAAATATATTTGAGATCCTTACTTCAAATAGCTCGAAAAGAAACTCACGTCGTTGGAGGATCGAAGGGAAATCCTCAGGATTTTTTTAACGTTGCAGGTGATTTGGGTGCCATAGTTTGCTTCTCGGTGAAAGAAACCCTCAACAATAGAACTTTACGGATCATGTGAGGTTCGAACACGGGTCGCAGGCGATCGAGCGGGCGGATCTGGTAGGATTGCAGGAGAGTTACTAGTCGAAACAACTAAATTTGGTGAATTCCTTGTTTAGAGATTAAGAAGCAAACATCCTCATTGCATTGATTGTTGGTCTCATCAGGCCCGTCACATCTCAGTTACGCCCCTCATCTGCATACAGATTCCATACCATGCTTATGAATGGGTGAATGGGCATTATTGGGTGCATTAAAGGCGTGATATTGTAATTGCTAAACAAATTTTATATTTCTCAAAATTTTGCGAGTGTGAATCCATCATTTCGACTTGATTCTTGCCCCATTGCTACAAACTATGGCTGAATACATTCCCATCGTTGCATCTCTCTAGTTCATGTGTATTTTGGCCACAAACAAAACAACGATCCAAAATAAAATGCACGGTCATGAAAGCTTTTGAATAACTTAAAATGGCAACGGAGGTAACGAAAGAGGTGACACTGACAACATAGTAGAAACGGTGAAAGAAATTGTCATCGATAGGAGAACATCGTAGCCGGAATCGTTGATCAGGGACGTCATAGTCGATTTAAGTCATTTGGGTTTCTCTGTCACCATTGACAATGTTTTCTGGCCGACGATTTCCACGCAAAATTACTGCCTCGCTAGACTACTCCCTTCAACAATGCAATTGTGAATGGAGTAGTCTAGCGACGCCACAATTTAGCCTGAAAATCGTGCTCGTCGGAAACCTAGGTTGCCCGTCAACGGAAAATGTTGATGTCCTTTACATTTCACCGAGTGGTTGGGGATCATCGCATCACCATGTTGTCAGACCTGGAACGCGGTGACCAGTGGATTTCGGCAACAAGGTGGATTTCGTTACAGATCTGGCTACAGTGGCGTTGTCCATTCACCACATAATTAGATTGTGCGCATTAATATTATTCTCTTTTAAATTTTGAATTTTATAATGGCACGCAGGATCCATACGATGCATTCAAATTGGACTTTTGAATTTTTGAACCCGCCCTGCGATATTTTGTTTTTGTTTGATTAGAAATTTGAAGCAAAATGTTGGACCAGGGCGTAGCTAAGATTCGACATCAATGGTGTCTTGCGCTCTGGCGTCTACCCTGGTGTTGTCGTGATAATTAGTGGTATTTTGATCCGGCTTCTCGACTCGGGTTGCCCAAACTTGATATTTTTAACATCGGCATTTTTAACATCGGCGACGGTAATTGTCTGATCAACCTTGAAGACATACTTCCCGAAAGAAACAATGATTTCCCTTATGGTTGAACTGAGTTGACATTTCTCCGAGACCTCCTTTGGGCCAGCTTCCATTGTGATTAGCAAACGAGTTAGAGGAGAAGTGAGGACTTTTGGATTAATGGCATATATGGCTCGCTGAGTGGTCATTGACCCATTTCGAACCACCAGTATGATAATGTTGTCATCATTGTGTTGCCTCTGACCTAGAAATTCAGCTTATCGAATGCTTCTTGTGTCGGGCTGCCCAGGTTTCCATCTACCGTCTTTGGACCAACCTGCTACTCTTTCGACACCGGGCTCACTGATTACTTGTTGTCCGAGCTGGTCGTGGGTGATTGGCTTGTTTTTCTCAACATGGGCGCTTGCGCTGCTACCACTGGGTCTAATTTTAATGGCTTCTCCATTTCCTCCATTCCCATCTATTGTGTCGCGTATGTGCCTCCCTAGATAGCCAAAATCAAATGATCTATTCATCTCTTTACGATTGAGTTTAATTATATAAAATAAATCTTGTACGCTATCATATCATCAATCCTGAATCTAATCAATTGAAAAGCTTATTCGCGTTCTTACATATGATGATCTACCTATTAGAAATCACATGCATTGCTGAAATGCATTACAATACAAATTCCCACCACCACTTCAGAAATCAGATAACCATGGTGTAACTATAATGTTGTCTTTTCTCCATTTATTATGTCCAACTTAAATTAATGGAATTGGTCAAATAAAAATGAAAAAAAAGAACTCTATCTACACTAAAAAAATGCAAGAAAAATAATTCTAATTAAAATAAAGAATTTCTATTACCAACATTATTACATAAGGATGCTTAACAACATGTTCCTTCCATTTATGTAACATGATAGTCGCGTTGGATTTTATTACAGAAGGATGCTTAACAACATGTTCCTTCCATGTTCCTTCCATTTATGTAACATGATAGTCGCGTTGGATTTTACCACTCCAGGTTATAATTTTGAGCTTTTTATTTCACCATGTACTTGCATTCATTTGTCCATGTACGATGACTTTTATAGAATGTCCATGTTCGATGCTGTTCTTTTCACCCAGACTCTTAATTGATAGTGGAGATGGTCTAAATATGGTTATTTTTTGTTATTTGCTAGGGATAAATTTGTTATTCTATGTGTTGTTATTGAAAACCTTCAGCCGCTTTGCTCTAAGGTGCAGAGTCATACATGTCGTAAACAATATTAACACGAGGGAAGGCTGAAGCCATTAGGGACTCATATTTCATGTACAGTGGAGGAATAGCTGTTTTGATCGTTCATGAACAATTAATGCATGGAATCCAGGAATAAGTACTCGAGTCCATCGATTGCTCATAGGAATTATATGTTTTTTTATCCATTTATAAAAATAAAAATGTATTATATATTGGTATAGGTGACGGAGGAGATAGTTCCTTAAATTTTGAATTGTTGTTTTTTTTTTTAAGATATATGATGAAAATTCCTTAAACTTCACTTAAAATATTTAAGTTCTAATAAAATAAATAAAATTTTAATTATAAATAATCTCCATTCAAATTTTCAAAAATCAAAATACAATTAATTTCATAAAATGTTAAAATATGATTGGTTTCTAAAATATAATTAATTTCATAAAATATTAAAAAATATGATTGGTTTCTAAAAAGGTTATTTTAGATTTTTTAAGTTAAAATATGATTGGTTTTTAAAAGTTTATTTCATTTTTTTCCATTTTCATGGTTCTTAATTCAAGACATGTTATTTGTGGAAGAGGATGAACAAAAGTTTAGAGATATGCTAAATGAATGAAACCTGTAAATTTTGTTTATAAATAATCTACATTCAAATTTAGTGAAATGAGTAAAGTAGGTTAATATTAAAGTGAAGTAAGTTATTTATTGAACACTATAGGTTAAGATTAGTTTTTAAAAAGTTATTTCATATTATTTTTTTAAGTTATTTCATATTTTTTTTTGTGGTTTTTTATTGAATACTATGGTTATTTATGAAACAAGGTGAACAAATGTTTAGATATGCTAAATTAATGAAATATGTAAATTTTATTTATAAATAGTCTACATTTAAATTTAGTGAAATAAGTAAAATAGGTTAAGATTAAAGTGAAATAGGTTAATATTAGGACGTTTGCACACACATGGATGTTAAGGATGTTAAGAATATATACACTACAAATACAAGTATGTATATACATAAAATTAATGAAATAAGTAAACTAGGTTAAGATTAAGGTACTTGTACAAGAAAATATTAGAAACATTATATATATTAGTATTGCTACCAATTTACTCTACGTTTTTTAAATACAGCATGAAATCATTAGTTATTATTTTTTTCCATTATATTTAGAATTTAACACCTATTTATTTATGTTAATATTTCATTTTTTAAATGATAAGTGGGCACAAGTATTCGATCAGCCAGATTTGTAGGCAGTGATGATAACATTATCATGGAGATGACCACTCAAAGAGCCATATATGTCATCATTAATCCAAAACTCCCTCACTTCTCCTCTAACTAGTTTTCTAATCACACTGGAAGCTAGCCAAAAGAGGTCTTGGAGAAATGTCGACTCATTTCAGAGAATATAAAAATTTGGACCATTTCTCGATTTGTGCGTGTCATCGATGCGCAACCTCTGCAAATAACTTTCCTATGTTGAAATCGTCGTCGAGAAGTAGAATAAAATATGCCACAAGTTGTCGCGACAACACCAGGGTATACGCCAGAGTGCGAGACACCATTGATGTCGAATCTCAGCTACGCTTTGTCCAACTTTCTACTTCAATTTTCTAATAAAACAAAAACAAAAACAAAATAGGGCGGGTTCAAAAATTCAAAATTTCAATTTGAATGCATTGTATGGATCGTGCGCGCCGTTATAAAATTCAAATTTTGAAAAAGAATAGTAATAATGCGCACACTATAATTATGTGGTGAATTAACAACATTACTGTAGCCAAATATGCAACAAAATCCACCCTTTCATCTGAAGAATTAACTGGTCGCCGCCTTTCAAGTCACAGCTTGGTCATGCAATGATCCCCTGATCCCCAAACACTCGGCGAAGTGAAAAAGACATCGACATTTTCCGTTGACGAGTAGCTTAAATTTTCCAACGGTCATGATTTCCGAGCTAAATTGTGGCCTCGCTAGATTACTCCATTGTGAATCATTTCGTACTCAACATCCACTACACCACTTTATGTCACGTCAAGAGAGAGTCATTTGTAGTGGACAACTAGAAAGATGTTGACTCGACGTCAATAGTGTCCTTCGCATTCAACTGTTCGGAAGCAAGTTGAGTGCACGCGGGGTCCTTTTTCCAAGCAACTTACGCTAAAGAAAACGACGTTACTAAACGTCTCAGAGACCATTGGTAACAATTAGTGACGTGACTGCCTTCAACAATGACGACGTTAATCATTTCGTACTCAAATTCATTACGCAACTTTATGTCACGTCAAGAGAGAGTCATTCGTAGTGGACAACTGGAAAGATGTTGACTCGACGTCAATACTGTCCTTCGCATTGAACAGCTGGTAAGCAAGTTGAGTGAATGCGCGGTCCTTTTGCCAAGCAACTTGCTCTCAGGAAAACGACATGACTGAATGTCTCAGAGACCCGTTGGTACGCAAAAGTTGAGAATCAACTTGAGTACAGGGAGGATCTTGGGCCATTGTTAACAAGTTCAGATGCCCACCCATGTTGGAAATTTCAAAACAGATTTATTTATTAGATTGGTCGGTTTTCAGACTTTTCTATCTATTTTTATAATTTCAACCCATAAATAAAAAACTAACTATACTTAACAAACAAATCACCTTATACCAAATCAATAAAAAATTAATTATATTTAGCAAACAAATCACCCTACAACAAATCACCCTGTACCAAACAATTTATTCATCAAATTTCATCCCTGATTACCGACCCTCCACACTACACTAATCTAACTTGCTATCAAGATGGTACCTTTGGCACTGCGATTATAACACAATCCCGATCGAAATAAACGTGGATTATCTATAAACCTCACGGCATATTTTAATACATAATTAATTTATGTTATATCATGGTAGAGTAACTATTGGAAAATGATGAGAGTGTGTCAATTTTACTTGTCATCACTCCCCGCTCTTTCGTTTTAGCATCGAATCGAATTGAGAGTCTATTTCGTACTCAACAGCTGGAGAGAAACTTGAGTTGAATTGAGAGCCATACAGCTAGAAAATGTCTGAGGGACCCGTTCATACTCAAGAGTTGAAAAGCAACTTGCAAGCAAAGTATTTATCCTGCAAAATGGGCTCATCATCTTGTTTGATCTTAAAAAAGTTAAAAAGTTTCTTCGCTGGTTTTTTTTTTTTTTTAACTTTGTCCCATCGTTTTCTTTTAAGCTTTGTCCTTTCTCGTTCTTTGATTTAATATGGGTGAAGTTAGTTGAAGTATTAGGAATTCATAGATTATTTTATTTTTTATTTTTTTTAAAAACATCATCTTTTTTCATCCTCTATTTTGATGTTTTAAGAGTTGACTTTTTCAGCCTCATAACAACTCAAAATTTTCATTCAAATTGTCTGTGGTTTTTATTCTAGCTCCTCTTTCTAGATTATTTTTTGAGCAGGAATTTCTTAATTGGAGAAAGAATATAGTCCACGGTGTTTTGCATTTGCTCATTTTTACCAAATAGTTTGATCGGAAGTAAAACTAGATGTTGATAAGCAAAGGAAGATCTTCATATATTGAATTCAACTATTCATAATCAAGTTTATGATTCCAATACATATCTATGACCTTCAAGTAGACAAAGCCAATGAATGACTCATGAGATTTTTGTGTTCAAAGAAGGCATTAATGTACCACAATCACTCATAATGGGAAAGAAGAGAGATGAAGAAGTAGAGGCCATGACAAAAGAAGATGATAGTGAAAGAAAGATGAAGAAAGAAGATGTAGGAAAAGCAAGATGAAAGAAGACAATTATAGAGAGAATGATGCAACAACAAAGAAAAATGCATGGGAAAATGAATGATGAAGATAGAAATAAGAAAGAAAGATGGTGAACATGCAATAATGGAAAATAAAGAAGAGAAGCAACATAAGAATAATAATAATACTAAGTAATGATGAAAAGTAGTGTATCCACAAAAATATAATTGCTATAAAATTTAAGGGTTCCTAATGTTTGTGGATGATTTCAAGGAAATAGTCTTGATCCAGTGTTCACCTAAGGGATAGATTGTATTGAATGGAAACTTGAATTGAATACTCGAGTCAATGTTAATGTAATCCGGATTAAGAAACTATACTGCGGTTGAAATGTTTTAGGTGCTCTAAAAACCACTTTGTGGAGTAAGGTTCCTGATCAACCAAAACCGCTAATGCGATGTATGGTTTGTGGTCAGCTAGAAACTAACTAATGTGGTGTTTGTAGTAAAAGAAACCACTTATGGGGTGATGGTTGAGGGTAATCCACGATAAACCATAGGTGTGATGGTTACGTGTTAGCCAAAGGAAACCCAAGATGATGATTGATCATGATGCAAGGGGACTGAAATTGTTTATATTTTTGTAGGTACAAGATGAAAATGGAAGAAGATGGAGGATGAAGAATGAAGAAGACCGAATATCACATAATACTTAAGATGAAGATTAAGCATAGGGAAGACAAAGTGCATAGAAGAGCAAGATTAAAAGGGGATCAACTTAAATAGAGTTAACGAATGCATATTTAGATCACAAGTACTTGTTAAGGGGCATCAGAAAGGAATAACTCTTTCTTGTGATGTTTAATAAATTAATATGATGGATTTATAATGTATTAATGATGTAGATCAATTCTAGTAGTCTACGAGAAATGAGGGAAGTTAGATTTATGAGATATTGTTGGGAAATTATGTACTATGTTGAAATAAATAAGTCATTGTGTTCCCCTATAGTTATATAAGGGATCACTTGGCACTAAATGTAACAAAGGGGAATGGTATAATTTAATATATTTTCCCTTCCAAAGGTTTCTTGATCCCTATGTCCCTTGCTTAATATTTCTTTGTATTTGTTCGCATGTGTCTATTATATGTTATTAAAGCCAATAATTTATTTATAATCAAAATTCTAAGCTAGTATAGTCACCAAATTATTTTGAGGCATCATCGAAACCTTAAGATGACAAATAAAAACCCAACCCCATAGATGTTATACAAAGATGGGTAGAGCCATGAGTATACTCTTCCTCAACATTGTGACCTAAGCATAGATGAGTGAGGTAACACAAATTTGGGCAAGGAGACTTAGTAGTAGTGATTATCCTTGAACATGAGAAAATAAGTAATGAAGCATTTACCTTTTTCTTCCAATCAAATTAAAATTGTTGGAGAAATGAAGAAATTTGTACAAACACTCCTCACTAAGTCAAAATAGAAAACTAACAATATGCTAACTCAATGTTTAAAAATAACTTAAACAATAAGTGTCACCACACTATTTGCAAACATAAATGATCCCATGAAACAAAGAAGAAATCCACCATAGTATCAAAAACCCAAAAGTGATAGGGAACTCCAACAATCCATATGAACTTCCAATATGGAATTTATGAATGACCAGAAAATCTATGAAAAGGGCTAAACAATTTATAACAAAGAATAATAAATAAGTATGCATATATTAACAAAGATTCATCTTAATAATATTTATAAATTTACATTTTAATTTATTTATTTTTCAAAAACAATTTAGCATATTTGGAATTGAGGTAAATTTTATATTGGTACTATTATAGAGTTCAATATCTTAAAGGAAACTTTAATTTACCAACAAAATAAATTTACTTTTTTGATATCATATTTAAGTGAAAAGATTTAGTTTTTTTCATACAATACAACCTACAATTTAAGATAATTTTCCTTTTTTTAAAACATTAGATATAATGGAACGCCAATATTTTAGTTATAATTATATGTAAAAAGGAATAATTTTATTTTCCAAAAAATATTAGTAATTGAAGACTATATGTTGTTTTTACTATTTTATAATATGCATTGGTGAATTGTGATATTTTGGATACCGATCAGAATCTGAAATGTGACCAAACAGGGTAGTCAAGGCTTAGATTTGTTGAGGTCGAATGTAATTATATTTGAATCGATGGGGTCAAAAACACCTAACGTAGACAATAGAGCCTTCCATTGGGAAGGACATGTTTGTAACACCTACAACGTATACATGTTTGTGAGTGATTAAGTGAGATCATCCACAATGTTGTAACTATGTGTTTCCCTAGCATGAAGATTCTGAATGGTTTTCATTAAAGCCACCCTTGGAACCCATGGAGTATGCTCAATACTAGGATGAGGAATCGTGAGATTAGCGCTAGCCATAAGTTCGGTGTGGTTTCAAAGTGGTTGGATAGGGGTCGGGGTGAGTATCATATTGACATTTTAAGAGTTTGGAGATGAATGCCACAACATTCATGTAGATATTCTATTGGTATCCAAGTGGAGCAAGTCTAGGTGGGGCTACTATTTAATAGGCTTATTACAAGGGCCAAATTCTTATGGAGTAGTACCAACCTTTTGATGTGGGAAGGGATGTGTTAAGATAGTTGGTTGAGAAGGTTGAGGGAAGTGTTGTTGAGTTGCGCGGGGGTTGGTGCCCCTTTTGGAAGGGCATACCCTTGGCCTTGAGCTTTCTTCATGTTCTTATATTCAGTGGTTTGAGGAAAAAGTTGATTGTAATGGCCAAACTCACTACACAACAAATATGGAAAATTGGTCCTTAGCTATTCTTGCCCTATTATCTTTTATTATTGTTTGGATTCTAAGGTTGTGTTGATGATCCTAGAAATCCGCCAACACAAAGGAGATCTCCCCAGTATAAAGTCCAAATTAGACTCTACATCATTTACTAGGGGGCTACCATTCAGGAAATGGGCCTGACTACCATTATGGTGAACTTAAAGATATGCTTTGGAGAGGAAAAGAAACATAAGAGAGAATATGTATAACTTTTGAGGCAAGCAAGAAATGTTAGCTTTGTGAGACATACAATTATAAAGAATATAAGGTGCTTCCACAAATAGAGTAAATAAAGTGAGCCTTTAGAAGAATAATCAGATAACTTTAATCTAATAAAGACAAAAATACATGTAAAGAATCAATGGTACATTTGAAAAGTAGTTTTCAAATAACAATAATCATGTAAAGGAAATAGGACATGCAATTTCAAAACAGATTTATTTATTAGATTGGTCGGTTTTCAGACTTTTCTATCTATTTTTATAATTTCAACCCATAAATAAAAAACTAACTATACTTAACAAACAAATCACCTTATACCAAATCAATAAAAAATTAATTATATTTAACAAACAAATCACCCTACAACAAATCACTCTGTACCAAACAATTTATTCATCAAATTTCATCCCTGATTACCGACCCTCCACACTACACTAATCTAACTTGCTATCAAGATGGTACCTTTGGCACTGCGATTATAACACAATCCCGATCGAAATAAACGTGGATTATGTATAAACCTCACGGCATATTTTAATACATAATTAATTTATGTTATATCATGGTAGAGTAACTATTGGAAAATGATGAGTGTGTGTCAATTTTACTTGTCATCATCCCAGCTCTTTCGTTTTAGCATCGAATCGAATTGAGAGTCTATTTCGTACTCAACAGCTGGAGAGAAACTTGAGTTGAATTGAGAGCCATACAGCTAGAAAATGTCTGAGGGACCCGTTCATACTCAAGAGTTGAAAAGCAACTTGCAAGCAAAGTATTTATCCTGCAAAATGGGCTCATCATCTTGTTTGATCTTAAAAAAGTTAAAAAGTTTCTTCACTGGTTTTTTTTTTTTTTTTTTTTTAACTTTGTCCCATCGTTTTCTTTTAAGCTTTGTCCTTTCTCGTTCTTTGATTTAATATGGGTGAAGTTAGAATTCATAGATTATTTTAATTTTTACTTTTTTTAAAAACATCATCTTTTTTCATCCTCTATTCTAATGTTTTAAAAGAAGTTGACTTTTTCATCCTCATAACAACTCAAAATTTTCATTCAAATTGTCTGTGGTTTTTATTCTAGCTCCTTTTTCTAGATTATTTTTTGAGCAGGACTTTCTTAATTGGAGAAAGAATATAGTCCACGGTGTTTTGCATTTGCTCATTTTTACAAAATAGTTTGATCGGAAGTAAAACTAGATGTTGATAAGCAAAGGAAGATCTTCATATATTGAATTCAACTATTCATAATCAAGTTTATGATTCCAATACATATCTATGACCTTCAAGTAGACGAAGCCAATGAATGACTCATGAGATTTTTGTGTTCAAAGAAGGCATTAATGTACCACAATCACTCATAATGGGAAAGAAGAGAGATGAAGAAGTAGAGGCCATGACAAAAGAAGATGATAGTGAAAGAAAGATGAAGAAAGATGTAGGAAAAGCAAGATGAAAGAAGACGATTATAGAGAGAATGATGCAACAACAAAGAAAAATGCATGGGAAAATGAATGATGAAGATAGAAAGAAGAAAGAAAGATGGTGAACATGCAATAATGGAAAATAAAGAAGAGAAGCAACATAAGAATAATAATAATACTAAGTAATGATGAAAAGTAGTGTATCCACAAAAATATAATTGCTATAAAATTTAAGGGTTCCTAATGTTTGTGGATGATGACAAGGAAATAGTCTTGATCCAGTGTTCACCTAAGGGATAGATTGTATTGAATGGAAACTTGAATTGAATACCCGAGTCAATGTTAATGTAATCCGGATTAAGAAACTATACTGTGGTTGAAATGTTTTAGGTGCTCTAAAAACCACTTTGTGGAGTAAGGTTCATGATCAACCAAAACCGCTAATGCGATGTATGGTTTGTGGTCAGCTAGAAACTAACTAATGTGGTGTTTGTAGTAAAAGAAACCACTTATGGGGTGATGGTTGAGGGTAATCCACGATAAACCATAGGTGTGATGGTTACGTGTTAGCCAAAGGAAACCCAAGATGATGATTGATCATGACGCAAGGGGACTGAAATTGTTTATATTTTTGTAGGTACAAGATGAAAATGGAAGACGATGGAGGATGAAGAATGAAGAAGACCGAATATCACATAATACTTAAGATGAAGATTAAGCATAGGGAAGACAAAGTGCATAGAAGAGCAAGATTAAAAGGGGATCAACTTAAATAGAGTTAACGAATGCATATTTAGATCACAAGTACTTGGTAAGGGGCATCAGAAAGGAATAACTCTTTCTTGTGATGCTTAATAAATAATATGATGGATTTATAATGTATTAATGATGTAGATCAATTCTAGTAGTCTACGAGAAATGAGGGAAGTTAGATTTATGAGATATTGTTGGGAAATTATGTACTATGTTGAAATAAATAAGTCATTGTGCTCCCCTATAGTTATATAAGGGATCACTTGTGCACTAAATGTAACAAAGGGGAATGGTATAATTTAATATATTTTCCCTTCCAAAGGTTTCTTGATCCCTATGTCCCTTGCTTAATATTTCTTTGTATTTGTTCGCATGTGTCTATTATATGTTATTAAAGCCAATAATTTATTTCTAATCAAAATTCTAAGCTAGTATAGTCACCAAATTATTTTGAGGCATCATCGAAACCTTAAGATGACAAAGAAAAACCCAACCCCATAGATGTTATACAAAGATGGGTAGAGCCATGAGTATACTCTTCCTCAACATTGTGACCTAAGCATAGATGAGTGAGGTAACACAAATTTGGGCAAGGAGACTTAGTAGTAGTGATTATCCTTGAACATGAGAAAATAAGTAATGAAGCATTTACCTTTTTCTTCCAATCAAATTAAAATTGTTGGAGAAATGAAGAAATTTGTACAAACACTCCTCACTAAGTCAAAATAGAAAACTAACAATTTGCTAACTCAATGTTTAAAAATAACTTAAACAATAAGTGTCACCCCACTATTTGCAAACATAAATGATCCCATAAAACAAAGGAAAAATCCACCATAGTATCAAAAACCCAAAAGCGTTAGGGAACTCCAACAATCCATATGAACTTCCATATGTGTATGGAATTTATGAATGAGTAGAAAATTTATGAAAAGGGCTAAATAATTTATAAAAAATAATAATAAATAAATATACATATATTAACAAAGATCCATTTTAATAATATTTATAAATTTACATTTTAATTTATTTATTTTTCAAAAACAATTTAGCATATTTGGAATTGAGGTAAATTTTATATTGGTACTATTATAGAGTTCAATATCTTAAAGGAAACTTTAATTTACAAACAAAATAAATTTACTTTTTTGATATCATATTTAAGTGAAAAGATTTAGTTTTTTTCATACAATACAACCTACAATTTAAGATAATTTTCCCTTTTTTTAAAACATTAGATATAATGGAAGGCCAATATTTTAGTTATAATTATATGTAAAAAGGAATAATTTTATTTTCCAAAAAATATTAGTAATTGAAGACTACATGTTGTTTTTACTATTTTATAGTATGCATTGGTGAATTGTGATATTTTGGATACCGATCAGAATCTGAAATGTGACCAAACAGGGTAGTCAAGGCTTAGATTTGTTGAGGTCGAATGTAATTATATTTGAATCGATGGGGTCAAAAACACCTAACGTAGACAATAGAGCCTTCCATTGGGAAGGACATGTTTGTAACACCTACAACGTATACATGTTTGTGAGTGATTAAGTGAGATCATCCACAATGTTGTAACTATGTGTTTCCCTAGCATGAAGGTTCTGAATGGTTTTCATTAAAGCCACCCTTGGAACCCATGGAGTATGGTCAATACTAGGATGAGGAATCGTGAGATTAGCGCTAGCCATAAGTTCGGTGTGGTTTCAAAGTGGTTGGATAGGGGTCGGGGTGAGTATCATATTGACATTTTAAGAGTTTGGAGATGAATGCCACAACATTCATGTAGATATTCTATTGGTCTCCAAGTGGAGCAAGGCTAGGTGGGGCTACTATTTAATAGGCTTATTACAAGGGCCAAATTCTTATGGAGTATTACCAAACTTTTGATGTGGGAAGGGATGTGTTAAGATAGTTGGTTGAGAAGGTTGAGGGAAGTGTTGTTGAGTTGCGCGGGGGTTGATGCCCATTTTGGAAGGGCATACCCTTGGCCTTGAGCTTTCTTCATGTTCTTATATTCAGTGGTTTGAGGAAAAAGTTGATTGTAATGGCCAAACTCACTACACAACAAATATGGAAAATTGGTCCTTAGCTATTCTTGCCCTATTATCTTTTATTATTGTTTGGATTCTAAGTTGTGTTGATGATCCTAGAAATCCGCCAACACGAAGGAGATCTCCCCAGTATAAAGTCCAAATTAGACTCTACATCATTTACTAGGGGGGTACCATTCAGGAAATGGGCCTGACTACCATTATGGTGAACTTAAAGATATGCTTTGGCGAGGAAAAGAAACATAAGAGAGAATATGTATAACTTTTGAGGCAAGCAAGAAATGTTAGCTTTGTGAGACATACAATTATAAAGAATATAAGGTGCTTCCACAAATAGAGTAAATAAAGTGAGCCTTTAGAAGAACAATCAGATAACTTTAATCTAATAAAGACAAAAATACATGTAAAGAATCAATGGTACATTTGAAAAGTAGTTTTCAAATAACAATAATCATGAAAAGAAAATAGGACATGCAATTTCAATTAGGATATGTACTAAATACAATAAATTATTTCATTCTCCTTAATACATGTAAACACAGACATATACCATAACCATTGAAATAAAAGTCTTACAATGTTTCTAATGCATGCATGAGAATGATATATGACTCTATGAGCTTCAAATGATTAAGTGAAAATGCCAAAATACACAATTACAATGCCATCTCATTTTCTCCAATAGTGGAGCGTGAAGCCACAACTTTCTTCTCAAAATAATTATCTCTCCTATGCTAGCAACAGAAGCCAAGACTGAAAGTCCATTTTCTTGAGCCATGAGGGCCAATCTATAATAAATGAGGTGACCTTTCACCTCCTATGTGACTCTTGAGCTCCCATATGTCCTTTGGACTTCCTTGTGACTTTTCACATTCCACATTTGCTTTTTGGGCTTCCAGATATTTTTTATATTTTTCATTTCTTAATTACAAAATTTACATTTCACAAAATTATGGTTAAAATACAAAAGAAATAAAAATAAACACATTTATGTTCATATTTGGGAAAATTGTAATTCGGTCACTGTGACATTAAGCTTTGTTGTAATTTATTGATACCAAGCTCTATACTCAGTCGCTGTGTGTTCAACTCTTTGTGGTAATTATGGGTTGTATCTCATCTTGTCCTCTAAAGCATCTGGGTATATGGTTTTGGAGCATGTTTTTATATTGTTCCATAACATGAATATCTTCATATGTAACTTGAATGGCTTGGTTATATATTATAGAATAGTGTCTTTAGTCACCTCTAAATAATTCTGGGTAGTCGCGTGTCTAATGTGGTCCAAAAATTCCTTTAACTCCTTCCTGATAGTATCTTTATGTCTCACATCCCTAGGTGCACCTATAGAAGGAACTTTGTGCACTTGTACCAAGGCCTCCAAGCCATTGTGCAATCATGTATAAGCTAAGATAATGTTGGTTATATGATTGTTAAGTTGATCATAGGCCTGCATATGATTTTTCATCTCTACTCTGTCCATTTCAACTTCAACCCTTCCTTTCCCAGCCTATGATGCCAGTGCATTTAAGTACATGGTGCCCCATTCCTGGATCTTGTCTATAATTATATGGGCTAACTTTAAGATCCTCAAGTTTTCTTATGATCCCTTCTAGATTTTGTATGGAGGCCCCATTTCCTTGTGTAATATGATCATCATGTAATAAACTTGCACCATCACGTCTTCCAATTGCTTGTCTTCTTCAATTATAGCTCATTGTAGTTCTTATATGCTAGAGCTTACAAAAGAAACTCTTTGATTTTCTTTAAGGAAATGTTCAATTTTCTTCTCTGCATCAACCAATTCTTTCTCCAATTATTCATTATTATCCATCAGAAAATAAGTACTCTTTTTGTGGCTATTGCAAAGGTTGCACCTATTGAAGCAACTACTCTAGGATTGGTCTTTGTATTCAACACAATATCTCTTTTTGTATGAATAAAAATAGGTCGATCTAGTTCATTTGGAAAGTATTTCCTCCTTTATTGAAATGTTTATCTTTAAGCTCATCAAATGTGAAATTGGATATGTCCATAATTCTATCTTCATCTAGAGGTGGGATCCCCATCTCACTGAAAGAAGGGTGCCCACCGATCAGAGGTGTTGGAGGCCAAATATTCAGAGGAGCTATGATTGTTTCAGTTTCTATTGCTTGGTTCTCCTCCTCTTGTTCATCATTTATTTTTTGGTTATCCAAATCTTCCTCTGACTTATTTACAAATTCCTCTTCCCGTTTCTTCATGTTCTCTCCTCTGACTTGTAATATTCGTTACACTTCTTCTTTTTGTTTCATGAGAGCTTCTTCTTGTTGCCTCTTCAGAGCTTCCTCCTATTTCCTTTTCTTTTTTTCCTCTTTTCTCTTATGTATATCCTCTTACTCTTTTTATCCCACTCTTTTTTCTACCTATGCTCTTCTTCTTCTCTCTTTTTCTTGGCCTTTTCAAGTTCTTTCCTTCTCTTCTCTTCAACAATTGCCCCTTTAGTGTTCAAATTTGCTTTAAAATTCTTCTCCTTTCCTGCTTAGCATCTTGTTCCTACTTCCTCTTCAATTAAATATTATCCTAAGTTTCTATTCCCTACTAGGTCCCTTAAGGCATATCTGACACATTTTTTGTGTTATAAGGGCTTGCTTCTTCACTTATACCAACTTCTCTAGAAGCATTACAATGATTCTTCAATTTTTCTTTGTCCTCCTAGGAAATGGAAGCATATGGCCAAGTATACCTCATCTTTACACAATTTTTATTTCATATAATTCTAGGGTCATATCGATGATAACCCATCTCACCGAATCTGAGGTGATTAAGTTCTTCAATTTATGCCTTTGATACCTTCAAATTATTCAATCTGTATGACCCTATTTTCAAGGGGAATATGGGTTAAGGTTACTTCTTCGATTTCTGTAATGTCCCTGGCAACCCTGTACAAAGCTGGTAACTAACCTCTTGCATGACCACTTTATCTATTACAAAATTAGGCATAAAATCTAGACTCTTATAAGCGTTGAACACTCTAATCAATGTACCCTGCGATGATGTGAACCAATCTAAAAGTTTAGCCATGACTTCCCTATCCTTATCAGTCATGCAAGGTGCCTCAACTCCAAATATTTTCTAGTATAATGTTGTGATTAACTGCTCATTTATCTTCCAATAGATTCCCCTGTAGCTTGTCTCTAAAAATATCTTGCAATAGATGTGGACATGGGGTTGTTGTTTACTCCACTTCTATTCCGGACTCAAGAATTTGTTCTTGGCACAAATTCCATCTAGCAAGTAGGTTGGCATATAAAAATTGGGTTTCTTTCCTTGTGAGACATTTTTTGCCTTTGTGAAATTTTTCTGCAATTATTCAATTATCAGGTCAGACCAATTGAAACTTTTTCCCTTACTAGCACATGGGTAGATCATATAGACCCATCCTTTTTCAAAGAATTCTACATTTTCACGATGATATATCCTACAACACATGGTCATCATATATTTATATACTTTCATTAATGACTTAGTTCTGTAAATCCCATCAGGCTTTTGGCGAAACTTGCTCAACTCTTGCCACCAGGTCTTGAGAATGTCCTTCACGGAATATTGAAGAAAGAAAGCAACATAGAATTTTGATATAGATATTATTCTAGCTTCAAACGCTTATAATATGAATGAAGGTCATGGGGCTGGTATGTGGTAAGATCTTCTCCATTTTCATCGTTGAGAGTCATTATTTGTGCTGAGACCATTGACACCACAACCTTTCTCAATTTATGTGAGAAAATGCAAGGTAATTCTCAAATATTTCATGAGATATGGATGCAACATTCCTTGATTAATTTCAAGCACAACATAGTGGAGAGTCAACTTGGTAGCAAATGCAATTTTTTGATGGCAAACTCGACCATCTAAGGCATATACATGGCACACTTTCCTAAAAATTGCAATAAATGAACTAACCTATATATATTCCTTCATCTTCTTCAAGTAGTTCCTTCTATTTGTAGAGATGTCACGTGGATATCCACAGTCACCTCCTTAAGTGAATTGATACTCCCTCATTTCTATTTCTCTTTACATGAAAATATCCAAACTCTTGTTGTTACCTCCCTCTTTGCAACAATTCTCTCTGCTCATCACATTGGTCATGCATGTCACCTCCATGGCTTGTAATATATTTATCCCATGGGATCAGTGTCCTTACATATATTCTAGATCTATGGGGTTGATGTGTGGTGACTTAGGCCATATACAAGATTCCATTATCACCTAAGCGAGTAAGTGATTATTCCCATGTCTTTCTTAATCACTCATGATGTATAACACTACTTTATAATTAATCTCTTGAGGCACTTCCTAGCCACCATAGTTTGAATCCTTGCTACCCATGTCAAGATTCCCTACTTGAACTTCACCTATGCCTCCCAAGAATACATCTCACATGACTACTAGTCTAACTTATTCAATTTATTATCCATCATTGTTAGTGGGAAACCGAGGAAACTCCTATACTCTATCACTTATAATCATTATCAAACCATTGATTTCTATAGCTTCCTTGGTTTTTCCCTTTGCCTTCATGTTTCCCTACTCATATGACACGCTAACATTTTTTTGTATTTAGTTTCACTTAATTGAATCCATGGTTTTTTTTTATCTATATATCTATGAAAATTCTTGATATAATCCTTTAGATATGCCTAAATTATTTTAAAGAGGAGCTTATTATTTGTTATGTGGTTTCAAGAGCAAGAACATCTATAAAGTAAGTCTTTTGTTTGCTATATTCCTTCTCCAACCATGTTCAAGTAGCTTCCAAATTAAAATGGAGGCATAGTTCCCTTGGCTACTATGATTCTTCGACAACTCTTCCATACAACACCTATTTTTTTCCTCTGAATGATGATGGACTTGTTGATCAACATTACAAACTTGTTGGTCTTCTTTTGAAGCTTGGATCTATGTTGTTGTTTCTAAAACTGCATAACTTGTAAATCAAACTTTTATCTTTTATTTATCTATCCTTCACATATCCATCTACAAATGAAAATCCTCCTTGTCATCGTGGCTAGTGTTAGGTTGGGATATTTTAGCACAAATTCCATACACACATCATATAGGAGATGGATAAACCGGCTAGCACTAGGCATGACCATACACTCGTTATCTTGTCCCTTGATGCACCACTAATACTCCTGCAATGTGTCCCACTTCCAAATGAATACAATTTTTCTATAGGTCATCACCACACATGTGGGATGCCATGGATTCTATGGAAGGCAAGCTCCACTCCTTAAAAGGACCTTTGAAAACTAATTATTAGGAAATACATAAGTAGAATTAAACCATTTGTCCCCATATCACAGGTAGACCATCTTTGATATACCTAGTCTTTACTTCTTGGTCACCACAAGAATTTGATATCATAAGATCACAATTCATCTCTTTGAAATAAGATAGACATATAATACTTCAACAAGAGATGATACATTTTTTTTGTTGTGACAACGACCCTCCAAAATTTTTTCCTTTGTCAATTTTGGAGCCTACACTAACTGTCATTTCAAGCCCCCTTACATCATCATGTGGTTTGATTTTTTATTATGTGTTTTCTCCTAGTGTCGCATCCCCCTAAGTCAATATGTCTTAAATGTCATCACTTAACCATTAGAAGTGTTTGAGTTAGTAAGTTGTGGTTAGGTGAACTCACGATATTTCTTGACTTCGAAACTTTCCTTCTAGCGATGCACACAATAAAAAAAAAGCA
Organism: Pinus tabuliformis; assembly: GCA_031772625.1. NCBI lineage: Eukaryota > Viridiplantae > Streptophyta > Pinopsida > Pinales > Pinaceae > Pinus > Pinus tabuliformis. The sequence goes on along the minus strand of CM062817.1, from coordinate 1,607,072,713 downwards.
CACAAAAGCAGAAATAACAAGAAAAAAGCAAGAAATCTCTCAAAAAAGAAAAAAGCGCACTAAAAGTTAACAAAGGCTTGTTATTGAGGAAAGGCACTTATTCAGGCTGAAGGAATGCACCCTAATTGGGTGTACTCCTTCAAGCTGAACAAGTGCACCCTAGCTAGGTGCACTCCTTCGTGAGGAAGACTTATGCCCTGTCCAGTTGCATGCATGATCCAACTTCTTGCATGAGGTTCAATCCTAGAAAATAGTAACCACCTTAACTCCTTCTTAAATGACCCTTTCATCTGACAAAAAGTGACACTCATACATGAGTTAGTTTTTCATTTTGATGTCTTTAAATAAACTTATCTAATCATTCCTTCATCATCATTTCATTTGAGCGCACAACTAGAAATCATCAAGCCCTTCATCAACCAATGCAACAAGTAAGTTTGCATGCTCAAATCTTTGGTAGTTTTATCATTTCACTATCAAATAATTCTTTGTTTGCTATTGATTTCTTGTTTTTCAATGTGATTGTTGGCACTTTAGCTAGATCTTCATCTTGCATGTGTTCATTTATTGTCACATGCAAGAAACCTTTTACATTCCTGAAACTTTTCATCTTCCACCATGCATGCGACAACAACTTATATAGCCTTAGAGATAATTCCTCTCCTTATCTTAGCATCAAATTCTTATTTCTGATATTGATACTAACCTTGTTATAGGAAGAGCGAACTTCTTGAGCTCGAAGCTCCTTTAGTCTCAAAAAATGTGTCTTGTTCAACCCAATTTTCTTCCTAGGTGCATGGGCACATCACAAAGGAACAAAATTTTTCCCTTTATCCCTTCAAAGTGATACAATGCGCCGTCTTTTCATTAGGGTGCATGGATGCATCACGAAGGCATGAAGTCCCATCATTCAACCTTTTAACATGCGACATTGCACCCTCCTTTGTCTTAAGCACATAGGTGCACTTCGAAGACACGAAGTTCCCTTTTCATCATCCTTTGCCGGTTAAGAGTGTGACAGTGTGCCCTCCTCGTCTCCCAAGGTGAATGGGTGCATAGGGAATACCTAAACGCCTTTTATCCCATTCCTTCGACCCTTTACGATACTACAGTGCGCCATGGTCAATTTACACCTCTTTCTTGTGCACATTAGCACACCACATAGCCCTGAACGAGCATGAATGTCTCTTCACACTTTGAGAGTGCACCATCCTAGTTTGCTTGCGTGCAAGTTAATTTTTGTTATTGTTTATAGCTTTTCATGCTCTATCATTTGTGTTGACTCTTTGAACATGATTTACAAATATCTTTGTGTAGTTAGTTGTTTCAATTTGATCTTGTCGCTATGAGTGTTATTCCACAAACAAGTGCTTGTGCTACAAGTGTTACCACTATGTTGTCATTTCTTGGAGACATGCCACTATGCTAAGTAGCCGCTAAAGAAATCTAATGAGAAAGAATTGATGAGCTGCTTAAATTTACAAAGTATGATAATCCTATATATGCAAACAATCAGTGTTTTATTGACAAGACAATAGAGGTTACCTAGAGAAAGATCTACAACACCTTCATGTAGGAGATATTTCCTGAGGACTTAGAAGATGTGCATGCACATATCAATATTAATAAGTCCAAGATACACATGGTCATGTGTATATACCTAGTCATGCCATGTGTTGAAGCTATTAAATGAATAATTACACATATGGATGACCCACACCTTGTGCTATGTAGTGAAAGTGGAAGTCACCTCGCCACCTATTATGGTGAGGGTATGTAGATGTATTATAAGATACTCAAGGCCAATGAATATGAAAATGATGCCTTCTACACAATATGGGATGACCTCAACACGATTGATGTCATCAAGCAATGATGTCGAGAACCTTCCAAGTTTCATCATCGCCCACCAACAGTTTATCCATTAAATATCTTAGGAAACGTATATCGGTATTTGATATCTATGTATTGTTGGTTGTTTGGGTGAAAGAACATTGAGGTTTCCAAGAGAATTAGATATATACGTTCATTCCAATGGTAAACTGTGGGAAAGATTTTAATTGGGTGGATAAATTATCATATGAGATTTAGTGACTTGTGGCTCAAGCCAAAGCATCTTTGCAAGCAAATCAAGCTCCAGAATTTGACATGTTTGCATATCTATTGCATAGTATCTATGCATGATATGTATTCCTGAAGTTGTATTGGAATTGGAATCCTAAAGAGAAGTTCCCATTTTATGTCCATTGCAGGTTGTTATCAGGAGGAAGCTTTAGAGGTGCATACGAGAGATTGGCCGAACATTTATTTGTAATTTTCTTTAGTTTGATATCCGAGACCGATTCGCCATGCATGATAGATCAAGTGAAGAAGTCACTTAAGGATATTATGGACTGGTTTGCATTTCTTGAGGGAACATACATCATATGCTTCAGATGTCAAGTAAATCCTCATCTTATGCCACAATATGTGACAAACAAGGTGGTCATGCATGAGGTGGAAAATCAGCTAGACAAGGGACTGTCGGGAACCCTTCACAAGAGAAAGAAAGTCCCTTGGCCTATATTTCCATTAAGGATCAGATTATACAAATTAAATAGTCACAAGACATTAGCAACTGAAATTGAAGAGCTGAAACGCTTACAATTCACCACCAAATATTTTCATGCATATCATCCCAGATGAATTGTTAGGAAGAATTGTGAAAGGATCATACATAATACAAGGTATTCCTCAATATGATGACCAAAAGATGAAAATATAAAGAACTAGTACAATGCCAGAATGAAGACACATCGAGCCAACACCAGTTCACCTCACGATGCATCAACTAAGAATTTGTTCGAGGAGATCCAGAGAGGAGGGAAGAAGAAGAAGAAGAGGAGAGCAGGAAGCAAAATGAGTTTCTTGAGAAGAAGAGAGGAGACAGATAGAGGAAGAAAAACATAGGTAGTCTCAGGAGGAGGAAGCAACATAAAGGATGGAAGAAGAACAATTGAATCGTGAACTAGAGGAGGAGTAGTATGAGGAAAAAGACACCATCTAGCCCATGGACGATGAGCCCAATACTCCTGGTGAACAACCACTCACAGGAGGTCATCTTCAATTTGTAGAGATGGGGATTACACCTCCATTAGAAAATAGAGTCACATATGTTTGTAGCGTAACATTGATCAACTAAAGAAGAGGATCATGTAGCAAAGGCATAGGTACTTTCCCAATGATCGTCATAACCTAGTTTTAGTAGCAACAAAAAAGGTGATCACCTCCAACATTAGAAGAAGTCCAAGGGTAGTTATGGCAGTGAATGACACATTCACCACAATGACACAACATAACTCATATTATTTACTAAATGAGAATGCCAAGTTGAGAAGAGAACTTGTTGCAACGAAGCAACAAGTAGAGGATCTTATAGCGGAGAATGAGCGGTTGTTATCACAAAATCCAATTCCGCAGAATGGTAGCCAGTCATGCTTGAAGATCTAGGACCAATGGAGGATGCCATGGCACGACTATACGATGAGATGATACTTATACAATAGGTCACAGATCCTCTTATTAACATTCAGAAGAATGCACATGAAGTGATGAAGCTCCTGAAGATATAAAATAGAGCAGTTGACTAGATGTAAGAGTGGACTGCCAAATATCCAAATGCCCAAAGCATTTGGAAAATAAGGATAATATCTTTGCAAAAATACATAAAGTGAAATTGAGACTCCGACCACAAAATTAATCACAGTTGGGAGCATAGTCGGTTAACACTATGGCTTCATATAACCAGCTACATAATGGGTTCGAGTCTCTTATACTGAAGCATGGCATGACCTTCATAGGATCCTATTGATGGTGATAGACCCGCCAACATGTCAGGGGATCTCCCTGGTAAGAAGTCCTAACTAGAAATGAGACCATTTGGTGTAGGAGTCCCAACAGTGGGTCATATGATATCGCCTTAACCACAGTTTTGCACAGAGGCAAGTAATATGTCTGTGTTGGTAGAAAGGGTGTGACATATGTAGTAAGTCAAGGAAGGTGCATGAGCGGTTCTAACACATGGAGGGTGAGGTGAGTGCACCTCTTGGAAACCTGTGAAAGCACAGAGTTAAGAAGGGAACACACGAGGAAATATGCATCACAATATGGAAGGCAAGTAAGCTAGCAATCCAAAGTGATGGTTAAACCAACATCATATTTCTGTAAGATTCATACATACATATACAGAAAATAGCTACACATGCATGCGTAAGAAAACATATACATATATAATTTAGAGTAAACAAGATAGCTGAAATACAATATGACATATGCATGAAACATGTTGACTCTATTATATTAAGAATTGTAAGTTATAGTTATACAATACAACCATGACCAACCACTAGTTCTGACAGTGGAACATTACACTCACTGTCGCCTACTCCTCCAAAGAGATATACTAGCTTTACACATTGGAGAAGCCAAGGCTCATTACAATACTGTCCAATCTTTCTCTAAGATACTCCTATTGGAAGCTTGGCTGACCAAAACCCTTTACAATGCGTTATGAGGCTATATTTATAGCAAAGGGTGGGGTGACCCTTGACATTCCCCTTTCTGACTGTTCAACTATCCTCATGACTCTTCAACTACTCTATGACTGTTACATTCAAATATTGACACTTGAACTTCCACTTGACAAGATGTTAATAAAATAAAAAAAATGTATTGATGTGAGACAAAATGGCTTCAGCAAGCCATGCAAGACATCATTGAAACTCAGACCATTGTGGTGAAACTGACTCTTTGACATCCTTGTGATGGTCGATGGTGATGAACTTATGCCAATATTGGTCGTCCATGATGGTGTATGTGTGCTCAATGGTGACATCCTGCTAAAATCGAACTCTTGCCTCCGTTGCATCTGGGTACACGGATATGGCTCCTCTGTCCAAATCGTTTGATAACATGTGCATCATCAACTTGAGTGTGGCTGGACCAGCAACATACTGATGCATAGTGTCTGTGCTGATCTCCAAGTGTGTGCTGGTGACCATGTGTATCAACTCGTCGAAGTACATGTTCATCTCCAGTCACACTTCCTTCTTTTCTTTTCCTTGGTGAGTGTGCCAAATGGGTGGGATCGCATGTGTGTGCACAATGACATGCATGCTGCTTAATTCCCTTGCATGCGATCAATAACACTTCTCACCTTGTCTGCTCCGTGCTAGCTGCTAGGGTGGATCTATAACTTGTATGTGCACAGTTTCATCTGTCTGTGCATGTTGAGCCCCCTGTTATACATGTTCCTGCTGCAACTCATTCTCTCATCTATGCAACTCCTGTTCTTCCTTGAGTTGTCACTTCAGCACATGAAAGTCCTCCTCGGTTTCTCTCTCTTCCTTGACGTGATATTCATGTTGCACCGTCCCCTCATAGCCTCGGTATTCAGAGTTGCTTTCATCACAAGTGGATCTGCTTGAGCTTGCAACTTTGTTCCACCTCTGTGTTGTCAACAACCATCCTCTTGCATTCATTGCGTGCATGTGTGTTGCCTTCTGCTGCTGCTGATGGTGTTTCTTTTTGTCATGTTGTTTCCATTTCATGTTGATATCCTTGTCCATGAATAACTTCATATCTTCATAGATAGACAATTTCATAGACACTTGATCGACTGCATCCCCAAGTGTGCTATGAACGATGTCTTCGACTCTGCTCTCCTAGAAAGCCATTGTACCTACGCTGTTGAGAGGCAAACGAACACCTGTGATACCTGGAGACATAGAAACACTCATGACAAGAAATATGTCAGTCAAAAACCAAAACAAACTAGAGGACTAACATGCAACATACCTGTGTGAATGTATGTGAAGATTGAGCAATTTCTACCGGGAGGTTGGGAGACTGACTGCCAAAACTACAGAAGGCACAGTCAGGGCTGACAGGAGGCTGACTGACTGCTGGAACTGTGCAATGCATAGTCTAGCGTAGCCTGCTAAGGACTGAAACTGCGCAATGCACAATTTCAGTCAACAGTGACATGCAACCAGCAAACTACATTGCACAGTTTCTGGGGCCAACAGGACACTGCCTCCAAGAATTACACAATGCAAGCCTAGAGGTCAGTGTTGGGCTAGACTTGCACAATTTCTGGAGGGAAGGAAGATCATTCACTTTCGGAAATGCGCAGTGCTAGCTGGGAAAGGCACAATCCGGGCCAAGGCAGCCCATACCAGCCGATAGGTGACTAAAAACATGAGAAGTTAGAATCCATGATGAGATGAGTGCAAACAAGAGTGAATGATCACACATGCAAACAGAAAGTGCAGGATTCATAAAACGGGAAAGCATGCATGCATGTGAAGCAAGTCGTCGCAACAATGATTGTTCGTACAAAAACACTGTCATGCATGCGACAACAGTGAGATGCAGCGATGATTCTAGAAGCTAACATACATCAAAACAATAGCAAGCACTCACTGAAATCAAGCAGACATCACTCACATGGAGCGAAACACAAAAAGTGACAAAAAAGCAATGCAAGACATGAAAAGGGAGCTTACCTCGAAACCACTGAGCTAAATGTGCCGACGAATCCTAGATGTAATTTGGGATGTCAGAGTTGCAAGGTCGATGTGATGAATGAGCTATACAACATCCATTTGATGAATTTTGATCAAATCGAGGTTGTGACGTGCATGCCACAAATTTAGGAAAAGCGACACTTGGCGAGAGATTTCTGAAATGATCCTTGCATGTAACCTGTAGCTGCTAAAAATAAATCCATGAATCAAGGGATGCCTTTGCATGCTGCTTTGGGAGAATAATTTCATGCATGCAAATTAGTTTACCCGGTCCCGAAGGGAACCGGTCAACCTAAAGGCACATGCATCGGTCTGCGAGCCTGGGATGAAAATCTGTGCAGTTTCTGAGTTGAGCAGAGATGGTTGTCCAAAAGGGATTGTACAATTTCTAGGAGGAATAGGTGACTCTCTCCCAGGATTGCGCAATTTCTGGGCTGAGCAGCTGTCCTGGGTCAGACTTCACAATTTTCTCAAGGAAGCCTCTCCGACTGTATTGCACAATTTCTAGGAGGACTAGGTGTTTGTCTCCCAGGATTGTGAAATTTTTGGACTGAGCAACTGTCTTGGGTCAGAGCTTGCAATTTTCTCAAGGAAACCTGTCTAACGGTATTACGCAATTTCTAAGCCCAGCCGACTGCCTGGCTGGATTTGCGCAATTTATGCTAGTTGCTGGGCTGGCTATCCTAGAGGAATTATGCAATTTCAGGGAGCAACAGGTGACTACTACCCAGAATTGCACAATTTCTAGGCTGAGTAGCTGTCCTGGGATGAATTGCGTAATTTTTGAGAGGAAGACTAACAAGAAGAATTGCACAATTCTAGGGCCCAGCTAGGTGTCCAATGAGTTTGCGCAATTTCTAGAGGGAAGGCTGGTCCTCTCTAGAATTATGTAATTCATAGAGGGAGCTATTCAACTAGCAACTGACACTAAGTCTGGAAATCAACCTGTGAAGGAGGTGGAACAAACTTGCATGCACAGGCTGACAAGACTCTATGAAACAACTGAAGCTGATGTGCTTGACAATGCAATACATGTTGTTGAGGATGGTCAGTAGGGAGGCTCCAAAAGGAAGCAAAGGAAAAACTTTATAGGGTGGTTTTAGCTACTACAACACTTGGTGGCACACTGGTAGAACTCCAACTCTCTGAATGGACCTTGTTCATGAAAAGCAAGTCTAACACCTCCAGAAGTATTGTTGAGTTCCTTGGTCATCTTGGTTTCCACACGTGCTTGATTGTAAGATGTAGCATCTACCAAGCCCTTGGTCATTTGACACACATTCCAGGCCAGTCCGACACAGTTGTTTTGATTGGGGATGAGGGGTATATTGGTGCACAAGCAGTATAGTCATTAGAGTTTTAGTTTCATCTCTTGTGTTGCTCTGCTGCAGTAGGCCTAGACAGTACCCCGACGGAGTCACGCAGGAACACAAGAATCTCTCCACTGCCAGCGAGCCTGGTCAGTACCCCAACGGAGTTACTTGCATCACCTCTCTACACAGGAAGCCTTTCTCTTCTTTCACCTTATTCATTTTTCATTTTTTTTCAAAATTTTTCAGTTTTTTATTTTTTCATTTTTTCATTTTTCATTTTCGTAACTGTGCATAGCACTTATTCATTTCAGAGTCGGAAGAGGGATCCCAACTTATTGAGAGCAGAAGAGGTTGTTCCTTGAGAGAAGTAGTTTATATATTCCTCTAATGTGCTTGTTATGGTTCCCCCCTCACCTTACTCTACTTGACTGAACTGACAAGGATTAACCCAAAAACAACCGACTAGAGTATGTGATACTAGTTAGCGCACAAGCGTTGTGTTTTCACAAAGGTTCACTTTGAACAGTACATATTTTCCATTGATGTATCATCACCTGAAGACAACAAGTTCTTTCATAAGAGAGCAAACAACAGATAACCAAATGTTGATAGCTTTACAAGTCCTCTTTTACTTTACCCAACTTGTTTCAAGATTCGCACACGGTCCATGCAGAACTAACCTACGACATAAACAAGAAAACAAACCAAAAATAAAACCAAGAAGCAGAAGAAAATGTGTATGCAAAGTGAGTAAGCAAACAAACAGGCAAGCAAGAAAACACATAAAGAAAGAAGAAATCATGCATTCAAGCAAACAACTCAAGAAGCAAACACTACTCCTACTCCTTACCTAATAGTGCATGGGCTGTCTCATGTGAAGTGATACTTCCAATGCAACCACCGATGCATTGGTTGACCCGTGTTGGTGAAGGAATGGTTTGCGAACAACAGAGTTGTGTGAACCAGTAGATGTGGAAGATACAACAATGAAGACATACACACTCTAAACTTACAAGCGTCCACATAACAAAAATGAGTGAAAGTGGATGACATGCACTCTGTGGACTTGCCATGGTGTTGTGCTACAATGCGTGCAGATGTTGAGTGTGTTATTCCCTTGACCGTGATATGCAAGCAAACATGAGAAAGGTAGACCACTTATGTTGCATAAGTGTGCTTGCTGTGTAAGATTCCTCCAATGCATGAGCAATGGGATTGTGTAGTTTGAGTGGAGGAAGTGAAATTTGGTTGTTAGATTGTTCTTCAATCCATACATATGGGTGATGAGGATCCTTGCATGTTTGAAAATCTTCATGATCAATAGTGAAACCAACCTCAGGACAACGAGAGCCTGACATAACCATCAGCTCGGGATGAAGTGCATCGACAACCTGTGAGGTTTCGACTTCATTGACAGATGGATCATCGTAGACCAGTCGCTTAGATGGATTAACAAAAGTGAATCAACATCGTGATCGAATGATGAGGTAAAGAGATCACGAAAACCAATATTAGAAAACTCAAGATGTTGGTCGGCATCCTCATGATTTGATGAATCACATAGAGGAGTAGGTGAGAAGCAAGAATGTTCGTCCTTTGCGTTTCCGGAAAACATAGATGAAAAATCAATTCGATGTTCAAAGAATGATTGGTCCTCTCCATTTTTAGATGATGGGTTGACATATGGTGTGTCCTGCGAATGATCAACAATTGGTTCATCCGTGGACGAATATACACATGAAAAATCAGGGATGGTAGGACCATCAAGGATGTCAGGAAAAAACAAAAGAGGTATGGACAGACAGGGATGGACCTCTGTTGCCGATGGATGTTCAAGCTCCCAGTCATACTCTTCATGAATGAAAACACATGTTGGTTGTGCAACACCAACTCCGTCGATGTCTTGTTCCTCGTTCACAAGTGTAGATTCTGTAATGGAAGAACACAAGATAGTGTCATATGGATGATCATCCAAGTAAAGATAGAGGTTGAGCTACAAAATACATGTAACGACATATGGGACTCACAACCAAGTCTGCACGAAAATCAGAAGGAGTGATGTCAGGAGGACATGACGGTTCAACAAATGCATGGGCATGTTGTCCCACATCACTCTGCAATGGTGGAGCTGTTTTATGAGGGGACGTCAGACAATCACTTGTGACAGCGACCATGTCCATCCGTGATTATGCAGCTCCATCACCGAGGGTGCACCGAGGTATGCTGAGCGGGGCTTAAGCTTGAACTTCTTCTTGGTATTGATAGATTTGATAAGATAATATTTGTATCTATCAATGAGATACTGAAATTTCATCTGACTCTTCGGAGCTTGAAACCGCAAAACACGGAAGTGCTGCCAAAAATCATCAGGCGATTCTTGCGTAGCCTTCCGTTGCTCTAACTGTTTTTTGTCAAGAGTTTCTAGATCAAAATGATGGAAAGTAGACTATATGAGATCACATAACTTCTCAAGTGAGTGCGCGTTGTCGGCTAGTAGGTTGCAGCACCACTGTAGTGGGGATTCGTGAAGTGTGTATGTAAGCATCAGATTGACCTATTCTACATAGAATTCGTATGCATTCTCAAGGAATGCAGAAGTCTTCTAAGTACTCAGGTTAGGCCACTTTGCCTTCACCATCATATGTAAATTCAGACAAGAGATCTAAAAAATCCGTCGTGATGTTGAGAGGTTCAGCATGCAAAAAGCATCGTGGAGGGCTAAATGTGACATAATCCATGATAGATGTGCAAATGTTCAAAACAGGATGAGAGAACACATCTTGTCATATGGCCCTGCTTCTAGCGCCAAAAATGTTGATGGTGCTGGACCCAACAACATGTCAGGGGATTTCCCTGGTAAGAAGTCCCAACTAGACCTCAGACCGTTTGGTGTAGGAGTCCCATCAGTGCGTCGTACGATATCGCCTTGACTGTGGTTTTGCACAGAGGCAAGTAAGATGTCCCTGTTGGCAGCAAGGGTGTGACATGTGCAATAAGTCAAGGAAGATGCATGAGTGATTCTAACACATAGAGGGTGAGGTGAGTTCACCCCTTTGAAACCTATGAAAGTACGAAGTTAAGAAGGGAACACATGTGAAAAATTTCATCACAACATAGAAGGAAATTAAGATATCAATCCAAAGGGATGTTAAGCCAACAAAACATTTCTATAAGATTCATACATACATATACAGAAAATAGCTACACATGCATGTGTAAGCAAACATATACATATATTATTTAGAGTAAACAGGAGCTGACATATAATATGGCATATGCATGAAACATGATGGCTTTGTTATATTAATAAGTGTAAGTTCCAGTCATACAATACAACCATGACCAACCACTAGTTTCGACAGTGGAACGTTACAGTCACTGCTACCTACTCCTCCAAAGAGATATACTAGCTCTACACAGTGGAGAAGCCAAGGCTCGTTACAATATTGTCCAAGCTTTCTTTAAGATACTCCTATTGGAATCTTGGCTGGCCAAAACCTTTACAATAAGTTATGAGGTTCTATTTATAGAAAAGGGTGGGGTGACCCTTGATATTCCCCTTTGTGACCGTTCGTCTATCCTCATGACTCTTCAACTACTCTATCACTGTTACATTCAACTATTGACACTTGAACTTCCACTTGACAAGAAGTTACATACAATCTGCGCATGTACCCATGTGAGACAAAATGGCTTCAGCAAGCCATGCAAGACATCACTAACACTCAGACCATTGTGGTGAGACTGACTCTTTGACATCCTTGTGATGGTCGATGGTGACGAACTGATGCCAAGCTTGGTCATCCATGATGGTGTCTGTGCGCTCAATGGTGACATCCTATTGAAAGAAAACTCTTGCCTCTGTTGCATATGGGCACACTGATATGGCTCCTTTGTCCAACTCATTTGATAGCATGTGCATCATCATCTTGCGTGTGGTTGGACCAGTAACATACTGATGCATATTGTCTATTCTGATCTCCAAGTGTGTGCTAGTGACTATGCACATCAACTTGTCGAAGTACATGTTCAGCTCCATTCAGACTTGCTTCTTGTCTTCACCTCGGTGAGTGTGCCAAATGGGCGGGATCACATGCCTGTGCACAATGACATGCATGTTGTTGAATTCCCTTGCATGCGATCAACAACACTGCTCACCTTGTCTGATTTGTGCCAGCTTCTGGGGTGGATCTATAACTTGTATGGGCGCAGTTTCATCTGTCTGTGCATGTTGCACCCCCTGTTGTACCTATTCTTGCTGCAACTCATTCTCTCATATGTGAAGCTCTTGTTCTTCCTTGAGTTTCCGCTTTAGCACATGCAAGCATATGGGAAGGTTTAGCAAGGTAGTGCTCTAGGTCAATTTCCAAGAAGTAATTTCAAAATATCAAATCTGCAAAATCAATTGGATCATTCTTTCCCTTGAAGCATGTGTTGAGTATGCTTCATGTAGTATTCTAGTTTTACTTAGATTTAGTTATTCATGCCCTTATAGGGAATACATAAATGTGACCAGTTAGTAGGAAAACACCCTTGTAATTTGTAGGACCAGTCCCAACTCAGCAATACATCATAGGCTTCCAGGATGTCCACAATCACTATGTTTATGCACCAGTGAATTTTTTGATTATATGATAAGAGAATAAGCACATTTTTTAGTTCACCAATAGCTCGGACAAGATTCCTGTCCAGCTGAATACTTTGTGCATCTGTCTTATCCCATTTAGAATTGATTTTCTTAGTTATGGACAATGGCATTATGTTTATAGATGCACCATAATCAACTAAGAAATTGTGTACATTGTAATTAATAATTTCAAACGTTAATAAAAATGGAGCGCAGAGTGTGTTTTCTTCTAATGTTAATGCATTAAGAACATATTCTAGGGAACCAGAAGACTTAACAAATCCCTTCTGCAAAGAATCATTATTGCCTTAAGAAGAATGATCAAGAGCTCGGAAAATAAGATCCCGCTAGATTTCGATCCTTGTAAGTTTGAAGATTGAAATATGGGCACGATCTTTCTTCATGTCTTTGACTTTGTTATAATCAAGCCCGATAGGCATCGCTGAAGTGTCTTGACGAGAAAAATTTATCTGATACTTATGGAATGGTCGACCCACTTTTACCATTGGTGGAAGTATTTTTCGCTATAGCAGATTTATAGACTTATTCAGAGTGTTCTGAGCTTAGTTGACAAGCGGTATTATCTTCCTTAAAAAGTTTTCTTTCAATTTCTGCATCTTCAACTCTTGTTCAGAAATCGGCCCTTGATTTCTCAACTTATATCGACTATTCTTTTTTGGATTCGGGTCCTCACTCAGTGGCAGTTCTTCATCAATTTTATTTTCACCCACACATATACAACTAAAATAATTCATTGTGTGCCCAAAACTTGTAGTTTCTTCAGCTGCAACAATTTCTTTCTCTTCTTCTACCAACTTTGTTTTCTCATCAAAGAGTATTGTGTCAATAATGTGTGCAACCAGAGAATTCATGTTGTGATTCCACTACAGGAATGTTTTTTTATAAATGATATTATTGATGAAAAGAATAATATTGATCCACGCCCATGCTCTCAACATTCAGCATAATGTTCGCGATTTGCGTGAACTTAGCTGGCTAATTTTTGTTGTTGCTGGAGTTGGCAACCCTTCTTGGGAAATTGAATTTTTGGGGCTTGCTACTAATGTCAGTTTCGGTTGACCTATGCTTCAACTCTGCCAGCTCATTGGATAGAGACTTGATGGTCTGAGTCAATCTTTCAAGATCAGTGGCTTCTTTATCCTTGGCCTTACTTGAAGAGGCCTGAGTCCTTTTACCCGTGTCCTTAGAGTCTTTTGATGGTTCATGGTTGACAATGACTTAAATTGTGCACAAGTCCTCTTCAACCACAATGGATTCTTCATAATTCTAAGCCAAGTTTCTTTCGCAATTCTCTTAATGAACTACATGATGCTTGTTTGTAAGCCAGAAGTGTATTAGTCAATGGTCATGAAGTCATGAGGTTTCATATCCGTAGAATCTATTCATTATATGATTGAACCTCTAAAATATTTAACTCTTTCTTTCTTCTCCATCCTCAGATGGCCCAACTCTTTTAATAACATGATTTGGGTTTTATCATTGAAAAGTTTTTCAAGGAACAACTTTTTAAACCCTTCCACTTCTATATTGAGTTCAAAGGAAGATTGTGGTTCCATACAATTTCTCTTTCATCAAAGGTACAAGGAAAAATTCTACACGCAACATCATCGTAACATACCTTGAGAATATGTAGGTGTAATTAGAATTTGTCCAAATGGTCTTCCACTTTGAGTGCTTTTTCAGGGTCATATTTCGTTAACATCTTTTCTTGGTGCCTCGACATCTTGTGTAAAACACCCGATAGAACAAGTGGGCCTTGAGACATCCAATCCATATCTTGGCCTACAATGTCTTCGTCTCTATGCTACTCCTCTTCTTTAGAATCTGAGGGATCTTCCTTCTCCTCTTCATGACTGCCTAACCCGTAAAAGGTGCCATATGAGAATACAACATTGTCTTTGTCATCTCTTTTAAAAAATGGAGTTTGCTCTGGTTTCTTTGCATTTTCTGCAATCTCTGCGAACTCTTCAAGGGTGGTGAGAACAAAATATTCGATTGTAGAGACCACTATCCCAGCAGGAGTGGTTGGGTTCTTATTTGGAAAATAAGGAGTATTATGTACCCTATGGATTAATCCAATTGCCTTTGCAAAGTAACAGGTTATAGGTCAGATGGCGTGATATGATCGTAAGATATTTCACAAGTTTGTCCAAGACCAAGCTGGAAAGATCTATCAAATTCAATAATATGAGAAGGGGAGGTGCTATGAATATTGTTTCCTTGACAAGAAGAAGTATGATGAGGGTGGGTGGAGTTATCAACCATAAAAATATGGTTTCCCTCATTCTAGCGCCATAAATGTTTACAGTGTTGAACCTACCAATATTCAAAGGGGTCTCCCCAATACGTGGTCCCAATTAGACTTCACACTATTTGGGATAGGAGCCCATCTAGAATACAGAACGATTATGATTTTCTTAAAGGTTTATGTCGGCTCTAGCTGTCAGGAAGAGAGAAGATCACATATGTGTCTTTGACAATCAAGTGAGTGTGTTTGGTGAGTGTTAGATTGTAGGTGTGTCAAGGTTATTCTACTACGAAGGGGAAATGAAGTGAGCCCCTAAGAGAGAGGTAATAGTACCACCCTAGTAGAGACACACACAAACAAGAAAGATCCGCCTAACATCCAGTGGAATAGTCCACAAATATGTGACAGTCATTGAAACCAACACAAACAGGAAAGATTTGTCTAACATCCAGCAGAATAGTCCATAAAGATGTGATGGTCATTGCAATTAATACAACACATTCTCAATATGATAAGCACTAAAATAACCGAAATACTTCAACTACTTTAGTACAAGTGAAAAAAAAACATGAATCATAAACATTCACAAGACAGTCTTACAATATTCATAATCCATGCATGAAGAATGTGTTGATCATCATGCTTCATATATTAAGTAAAAGTATTAGGACACATGTATACAATGAACACTGCTAGCCCCAATAGTGGATCGTTGGAGCCACTACTTTCTCCCCAAAAGAACTAACTCATCTCTCTGATGCCTTATGGGAGGAGCCAAGGTGAAAATTATTTTGCTAATACAATGAGGGTTATCTTCCGGAGTCATCGCATTCATGTTTGTTAGAATCGACGTTTCGAACCAACCTTTGTGGTTCATCTTTAGGAATAGATCCAAGAACGAATAAGTCAGAACTCAATAGGGTTGATAAATAAGGTTAGGGTTGGTCTGTAAATGAATACTACATGTCCTTTGGATTTCCACTTTACACTACATTTCAAATAAGAATTTACATAATCCACAAAATGATGTGGCATTTGATGACTCATGACATGACACTGATGACATGGATTGCATGATGATATGCCAATGTCAAGCCATTCTTTTTTGCTACTTGTTGTATGTCTTCATGAGTATGATCTCTTTTCCACTTCCATATGGCTTAGAGAGGAGGAGTCTTCAGTGTTATCAGGTCTTGAGTCGTGGCCACAACTTGATGTCCCTTTTCTTTCTCTTGATCAATTAACTTTCATTCTCAGCTACAGAGGTGTCTTCTAGCATGTTCTCCTTGTCCATATCCTTCTTCATCATCTTGTCATAGCATGATAGAGTACTACATCTGTAATTCACTCATGATGAGATGACATCAGTCTAATAAACCCCTAGTCTAAGATGTTGCATGATGATCCACTAATTGAGCCGAAATCGGGTGGAAGGTTAAGTGAGAGCCTTAGTGACTGCGCAATTGCGTAGTTCAAGCAATCAAGAATCAGGTTTGAGCCTTGAGACTATGCAATTCATTGTTCAAGATGGACTGTGTAAGAATATTGCACAATTAGGGAGCTCAGGGAGCCAAGATGATGGCTTCAGTATTTATTTTTGCCACTACGTAATTTTGGAAGGCAGAGGAGGCCAAGTGATTTCCCAATTGCACAGTTCAGGAGCTCAGGGATGAGGTTTGAGCCTTGAGACTACACAATGTGTAGTTTTCACTGGAAGGAGAGAGAAATTGCATAGTTTTGGAGGTCATACGCTGAGCTTGGGCATTGTGATTACGTAGTTTGGGAGCTCAAGGAGACAGGAACTATGAATTACGCAGTGCCAAGAGGTAGGTTTGCAGCTTGAGGGGTTAGACTACGCAATGCGTAGTTCAAGAGGGCGAGATGAGGCTAGGTTTCTCGTCAAGAAGTTTTACTGATTTGACTAAGTGTGGGAGTCACGAAGCTGATTTGAATAATGTTAAGACTTGATTGTGATCACACACTAATCTAGATATTTTACCTCATGGATGCATACATAATTGCATTTAAAAGAGCATGTAACCAAGTAATATGAACACATGAAAATAAGTGGAAATCAAAAGAAACATGAGATCAAAGGCACAAGACAATTTGATTATGAAGTTCACCTAGTGTGGGCTACGTCTTTGGGCCCTACTCAACGTGGGGAGGCCTCTTTCATGAAATCACAATAGATCAAATTACATAAATGACCCTTATACCTCCATTTTCCAACATGGAATTAAAATGAAAATCTTAGCTGCAAAAACAGACATCACCATTGGATTCGTGGTGTGAAATCATGTCAAATGACTATAAATTTGGCCCCTTTCTGACACCGTCAAAATTTGGACCCTCGAGAATCTCAAAGATTCCTTCATCGAGATGGGCGAACAATCTGTTGCTCGGATCAAAAATTTGAGCACACCACTGCACTC
This sequence comes from Pinus tabuliformis, assembly GCA_031772625.1. Taxonomy (NCBI): domain Eukaryota; kingdom Viridiplantae; phylum Streptophyta; class Pinopsida; order Pinales; family Pinaceae; genus Pinus; species Pinus tabuliformis. The sequence goes on along the minus strand of CM062817.1, from coordinate 1,607,055,503 downwards.
TTTGTGAAATTCTAAGAAAAATGGCTATAAATTCAACATCATTCCACCTCTATCAAAAAATCAACATCCAATAGGATCTAAAGATTCATCAAGCATCAAAGAATATTCCTCCAAGATTTTGTCTCAAAAAGCGAGCCAGGCATGGTTCTACCTTGGCCACTGTGACAAAGTTCCTCCCTGAGTCCTCGTGCTCAATCTCCATTCATTCTCCCCCATCGAATGGTAAAGTTGGCGATATATATAAATTCTTGGGTGGATAAATCAAAATTGCATGGGTTGGCATATTGGTAAGAATGGAAAAAATGTGTTGTCGATGGTATGGGTTCCATCCCATGGCCCAACCATTTCTTGGTATGTATCTCTTATTGGAATCTTGTTATAGCTGGTTGGGGCATTGTTTAAGTGACATGTTATTTTTCTAAGTTGGGCATGGTTTGTTGGTATGGGGTTTCTCGGGGGGTGGTGCCCCGGTGGTATGTCACATGTGGCAGGGTCATTGGCCAATTATTTTGATTAGAGGTTGGTTTGGGGTGGTGAGTCCACCAATGGTAGCCTGCCCCACCTATTTAATATATGAGTCGTTTGGGGGGGTGGCGGGGTTGTTGGCCCGCCACCCCAAAATAATTTATTATTATTATTTAATAAACAACCATTCAAATTCGTCTGGTAGATTTTTAGGGTTATTGGAAAAAGTAACTAAATACCTAGAAATGTCATCTTCCCTTTTAAGTATATGTTGAGTGGGGATTGCTCTCTGTTGGGAACCATAGATTTGTGTATATAGGTGGACAGATGGGGAAAGATCTGTGATCAGCTTGTACAGAGGATTGCTGGTTATAATAAGAAGTAAAAATCCTGGTTATAGAATGACCATCTGATTAATTCCAGAAAATTGTTGGGAGTTAAATTATTCGTCTTCTTCCATTCAGAGACATACCTATTAGACCGTCAACAATTTTATTCAATAATTATCTAACATAATTAATAGGGCCCAACTAAGATTTTGTCATTAGATAGACATTACAGATTTGCAGGTGTCACAGATTTGCAGGTTTCACAGTTTCAATTCATGATCTATACAGAGCGAAACTAAGGATATTAAACTTTTGACATTAAAAATAAAAACCAAATCATTACTTCAATCATTGAAAAATTATTCATCCTAAATTGTTCCTCTAAGCTGCGCAACTGGAAAATGAAACTAGTTGTCTTTCTGCATGCCGTGCATTTTGCGCAATGCTTTTTTGGGACAAGAGTTAACCGGAGTTTCGAAGATGTAACCGAGGACAAACCGGTGATGACTAAACCTCGTGGCATAACACTGTTGTAAGAAAAATTGATCCATTTCATAACGACGTTGGGAACGGTGTTTTCCGTACCGTCTCGTTTCTAATGTGTTTTTCTGCAGAAACGGTGGTCGTCGTCCTGTTTCTGGTAACATAGGAACGCAGTAGTCTAGCGACGCCACAATTTAGCGTGGAAAGCGTGCTTGTCGGAAAACCTAGGTTACCCGGAAAATGGCGATGTCCTTTTCACTTAGGAGGCCGAGAAATTGCCCTGGGACAGTCAAAATAGCTGAAATTTGGGCAAAAAAATTTCAAAAATCTTGTAAAAGCAGTGTTTGAATGTGTTTTAATGGTGGAAATAGATTCAATCTATGACAGCTGAAATGTAACAACTATAACTTACATTTACAAAAATCCTTCCCAAATTTTCTCTAAATATAACTGGAATTTCCATAACTTTGTGAGCAATTCCTCCTGCTAATTAGACTCACTGAGTGCTTAGACTGGATCATCGCGTGACCACGCTGTGAGACCTGAAAGGCTGCGACCAGTGCATTTCGGCGACAGGGTGCATTTCGTTGCAGATTGGGCTACAATGGCGTTGTCAATTCACTACATAATTATATTGTGCACATTAATATTATGCTCTTTCAAATTTTCAATTTTATAATGGCACGCAGGATCCATACGATGCATTCAAATTGGAATTTTAAATTTTTGAGCTCGCCTTGCGATATTTTGTTTTTGTTCGATTAGAAATTTGAAGCACAATGTTGGACCCGGGCGTAGTTAAGATTCGACATCAATGGTGTCTTGCGCTCTGGCGTCTATGCCAGTGTTGTCGCGATAGTTTGTGGCGTTTTGATCCGGCTTCTTGACTCGCGTTGCCTAGGCTTGGTATTTTTAACATCGGCGGCGGTTTCAACGCAAGAAAGCTATTTGCATAGGTCGCGGTTACTGTATAATCGGCCTTGAAGACATATTTCCTGAAAGAAACAATGATTTCCCTGATGGTTGAACTAGGTCGACATTTCTCTGAGACCTCCTTTTGGCTAGCTTCCACTGTGATTAGCAAACAAGTTAGAGGAGAAGTGAGGGAGTTTTGGATTAATGATGGCATATATGGCTCCCTGAGTGGTCATCTCCATGATAATGTTGTCATCATTGTGTTGCCTCTAGCCTGCAAATCCGTCTGATCGAATTCTTCTTGTGTCGGGCTGCCAGGTTTCCATCTACCGTCTTTGGACTAACCTACTCCTCTTCGACACCGGGCTTACCGATTCTTGTTGTCGGAACTGGGCATGGGTGATTGGCTTGTTTTTCTCAACATGGACACTTGCGCTGCTACCACTGGATCTAATTTTAGTGGCTTCTCCATTTCCTCCATTCCCACCTATTGTGTTGCGTATGTGCCTCCCTAGATAACCAAAATCAAATGATCTATTCATCTCTTTATGATTGAGTTTAATTGTATAAGATAAATCTTGTACGCTATTATATCATCCATCCTAAATCTAATCAATTGAAAAGCTTATTCGCGTCCTTACATATGATGATCTACCTATTAGAAATCACATGCATTGCTGAAATGCATTACAATACAGATTCCCACCACCACTTCAGAAATCAGATAATCATGTTGTAACCATAATGTTGTTTTTTCTCCATTTATTATGTCCAACTTAAACTAATGGAATTGGTCAAATAAAAATGAAAAACAAGAACTCTATCTACACTTAAAAAAAATGCAAGAAAAATAATTCTAATTAAAATAAAGAATTTTTATTACCAACATTATTACATAAGGGATGCTTAACAACATGTTCCTTTCATTTATGTAACATGATAGTCGCTCTGGATTTTACCACTCCAGGTTATAATTTTGAGCCTTTTATTTCACCATGTACTTGCATTCATTTGTCCATGTGCGATGACTCGATGCTGTTATTTTCACCCAGACTCTTAATTGATAGTGGAGATGGTCTAAATATGGTTATTTTTTCTTATTGGCTAGAGATAGATTTGTTCTTCTACGTGTTGTTATTGAAAACCTTCAGCCGCTTTGCTCTAAGGTGCAGAGTCATAGATGTCGTAAACAATATTAACAGGAGGTAATTGATAGTGGAGATGGTCTAAATATGGTTATTTTTTCTTATTGGCTAGAGATAGATTTGTTCTTCTACGTGTTGTTATTGAAAACCTTCAGCCGCTTTGCTCTAAGGTGCAGAGTCATAGATGTCGTAAACAATATTAACAGGAGGGAAGGCTGAAGCCATTAGGGACTTATAGGAGTTGTCTATAATGCGATTTTTTGGAGATTTCGGTGACGGAATCTGGCGGAAGAAATTGAGGTTAAATCTTGATTTGTTGCAGTTAAAATGGTTTTTTAACTGCATATTTGGATTCAGCCCCCTGGGACGCTTTGATTGTGCATAAACTAGCTATCAAACTTGTGATTCCAATAAATTACTACCGGATTTTGACCAGAAAAACCCACCAAAAAAACTTCCAAAAAATCTCATAATAAACAACTGCAGGACTCATATGTCATGTACAGTGGAGGAATATTTGTTTTGATCGTTCATGAACAATTAATGCATGGAATCCAGGAATAAGAACTCGAGTCCATCGATTACTCATAGGAATTATATGTTTTTTTATCCATTTATAAAAATAAAAATGTATTATATATTGGTATAGTTGACGGAGGAGATAGTTCATTAAATTTTGAATAAAATTTTTAAAATTGGTTGTTTTTTTAAAAGATATAAGATGAAAATTTCTTAAACTTCACTTCAAATATTTAAGTTCTAATAAAATAAATAAAATTTTAATTATAAATAATCTCCATTCAATTTTTCAAAAATCAAAATATAATTAATTTCATAAAATGTTAAAATATGATTGATTTCTAAAATATAATTAATTTCATAAAATGTTCAAATATGATTGGTTTCTAAACAGGGTTATTTTAGTTTTTTTTTTTTTTTTTCAAGTTAAAATATGATTGGTTTTTAAAAGGTTATTTCATATTTTTTCCATTTTCATGGTTCTTAATTGAACAGGATGTTATTTATGGAAGAGGATGAAGAAAAGTTTAGAGATATGTTAAATGAATGAAACCCTTAAATTTTATTTATAAATAATCTACATTCAAATTTATTTGAATGTAGTGAAATGAGTAAAGTAGGTTAATATTAAGGTGAAATAAGTTATTTATTGAACACTATAGGTTAAGATTAGTTTTTAAAAAATTATTTCATATTTTTTGATTTTTGTGGTTCTTTATTGAATGCCATGGTTATTTATGGAACAAGATGAACAAATGTTTAGATATGCTAAATTAATGAAACATGTAAATTTTATTTATAAATAATCTACATTTAAATTTAGTGAAATGAGTAAAATAGGTTAAGATCAAAGTGAAATAGGTTACACGTGGATGTTAAGGATGTTAAAAATATATACACTACAAATACAAGTATGTATATACATAAAATTAATGAAATAAGTAAACTAGGTTAAAGTTAAGGTATTTGTACAAGAAAATATTAGAAACATTATATATTAGTATTGTTACCAATTTACTCTAGGTAAAAACGCCGCATGAAATCATTAGTTATTATTTTTTTACATTATATTTAGAATTTATCACCTATTTATTTATGTTAATATTTCATTTTTTAAGATGATACCTGGGTACAAGTATTCGATCAGCCAGATTTGTAGGCAGTGATGATAACATTATCATGGAAATGACCACTCAAGGAGCCATATATGTTGTCATTAATCCAAAACTCCCTCACTTCTCCTCTAACTAGTTTTCTAATCACACTGGAAGTTAGCCAAAAGGAGGTCTTGGAGAAATGTCGACTCATTTCACCCATAAGGGAAATCATTGTTTCTTTGGGAAGTATGTCTCCAAGGCCAATAAGACAATACCCGCAACCTCTGCCAATAACTTTCCTACGTTGAAACCGTCGTCGATGTTAAAAATACCACGTTTGGGCAACCCGAGTCGAGAAGTCGAATAAAATATGCCACAAGTTGTCGCGACAACACCGGGGTAGACGCCAGAGTGCGAGACACCATTGATGTCGAATCTCAGCTACGCCTTGTCCAACTTTCTACTTCAATTTTCTAATAAAACAAAAACAAAATAGGGCGGGTTCAAAAATTCAAAATTTCAATTTGAATGCATTGTATGGATCGTGTTGCCATTATAAAATTCAAACTTTGAAAGAGAATAGTAATAATGCGCACACAATAATTATGTGGTGAATTGATAACATTATTGTAACCAAATATGCAACAAAATCCACCCTTTCATCCGAAGAATTAACTGGTCGCCGCCTTTCAGGTCGCAGCGTGGTCATGCAATGATCCCCACACACTCGGCGAAGTGAAAAAGACATCGACATTTTCCGTTGATGAGTAGCTTAAATTTTCCAACGGTCATGATTTCCGAGCTAAATTGTGGCCTCGCTAGATTACTCCATTGTCAATAATTTCGTACTCAACATCCATTACACAACTTTATGTCACGTCAAGAGAGAGTCATTTGTAGTGGACAACTATAAAGATGTTGACACGACGTCAATAGTGTTATTCACATTCAACCGTTGGGAAGCAAGTTGAGTGCTCGCAGGGTCCTTTTTTCAACTGCAACTTACACTAAAGAAAACGACATGACTAAACGTCTCAGAGACCCGTTGGGTCTCAACAGTTGAGAATCAACTTGAGTGCAGGGAGGGTCAGTGCATTTTTATTGGGTATAAGGATGGTTTAAAGGGGTACAAGCTTTGGAACCCAGTGACACGGAAGGTTGTGTACAGGTGAGATGTGGTGTTCAGAGAGGTAAAATATGTTATTAAACATGAAGTCCAACCAAAGCAACCTAAGAAGATAGAGTTTGAGGTTAAGGAGGAAGAATCAGACTCTACAACAGAGGAGGAATCAAAAGATGAAGAGCCACAAACTCCGGGTGTGAGAAGATCAGTTCGAGAAAGAAGCTAGCCAGAAAGGTATAGTCCATCTGCTTTCTGTTCAAATTTTTCTTTATTTATCACTGACGATGATCCCAGAACTATGAAGGAAGCAGTAGATTCAAAGGATGGAAAACTCTGGAAAGAGGCCATGGTTGATGAAATGGCATCTTTGCACAAAAATGAGGCTTGGGATCTGGTGGAGTTGACAGCTGGAAAGAAACCCATTGGTAGCAAATGGGTGTTCAAGAATAAAACAAATGCAAAAGGAAAGGTGGAGAAATACAAATCTCAGTTGGTAGCAAAAGGTTATTCCCAGGTGCCAGGAATTGATTTTGGTGATATTTTTTCTCCTGTTGCCCAGGTAACTTTTATTAGATTACTTTTATTCGTTGTTGTTGCTTTTGATTTTGAGGTAGAACAGATGGATGTGAAGACAACATTTCTTCATGGGGATCTAGAAGAGGAAATATACATGAAGCAACCTGAAGGCTTTGTGGTGAAGGGTAAGAAAGAATGGGTATGCAAGTTAAAGAAGTCTCTATATGGGTTAAAACAGTCACCAAGGATGTGGTATCAGAAATTTGATACATTCATATGGGGACTTGGCTTCACCAGAAGCAAAGCAGATCACTGTGTGTATTTTAAATTAATTGGTGACCGTGTTATTTATCTGGTCTTGTATGTGGATGATATGTTGTTGGTTGGAAATGACAAAGAAATTATCCAGGATTTGAAGACCCAATTGTCCTCCAAATTCGACATGAAAGATCTTGGTGCTGCAAACTATATTTTGGGCATGGAAATTAAAAGAGATCGGGCAAGGAGAAAGCTTTGGTTAAACTAGAGGAAGTATGTCGAGAAAATACTGCAGAGGTTTAATATGCAGGATAGTAAACTGGCGAAGGTTCCTATTCCTATAAGTGTGAGGTTATCTGCTGAACAGTGTCCGAAGACACAAGAAGACAAAGAGGACATGTCCTGTGTTCCATGTGCAAGTGCAGTCGGTAGCCTGATGTATGCAATGGTCTATACTAGACCAGACATTGCACATGCAGTGGGAGTATTGAGCATGTTTATTTCAAAACTATGGAAGGAGCACTAGACAACAATGAAGCAGGTTTTCAGGTATTCGCGTGGCACTAGTAATTATGGTTTGTGCTACCAAGGAAGATCAGGATTGGAAAAAATGTTGAATATTCATGGCTTTGTTGATGTAGACTTGGCTGGAGATCTGGATCAGAGAATATCTACAAGTGGGTATGTGTTTAACCTATTTGGAGGTGCAGTCAATTGCATGAGTAAGAAACAATCTGTAGTGGCACTATCAACTATAGAGGCAGAATACATGGCAGCCACTCATGCAAGCAAGGAAGCAGTTTGGTTGCAGAGATTGAGTTCAAGTATGGGGTTAGTACAGGGAGCTATAAGGATAGATTGTGACAACCAAAGTGCAATTTTCTTGGCAAAGAACCCCGCATATCATTCAAAGACAAAGCACATTGATGTTCAGTATCACTTTATGAGGGATATGATAGAAGATAAAAAGTTGTTGCTGGTAAAGGTGGACACTTTGAAGAATACTATAGTTGCATTGACAAAATATGTGAGCTCTGAGAAGTTCTCTTGGTGTAGAGAGACAATGGGCATTTCAGGGCTCGAAAAATGACTAAGATCTCCTGTGGCCACCTTTGGAAAGAAAACAACAAGTGGGATAATGTTGGGTTGTCTTATATTCTTTCCACGACTAGCCCACGTAGTTAACCACGGGGTTAAAAGGGGAGCGGAGCCCCCCTTCATTGCGCTGACTGTGTAGTGGGGGAGGTCACAGGGTGTTTGAGGTGTACTTGTAACCCCACTTTATGGGGTCTGGGGCAGCGCCCTGGAAAATTTTGGTTTTGGACCCTATGTTAGGATGGGTGGACCCACCTATGGTTTTGTGCATGATTTTCACACATGTTTTTGGATGCGATGGTTTTCGGTCCATGGTATTGGATGCGATGGTTTTTGGTCCATGGTATTGGATGCTTCGGCATGCATAAATATGTATTATAACATTGAAAGGAAAAATTGTTTATCTCAATGTGATGGTAATCCCAGGTCCTTTAGATTACAATTTACTACTTGCTCGTGACTATGTTTATGACATGGGAGCTATTGTTTCAACACTCTTTCGAGTGATGTGTTTCCTACATGAAGGTAGAATTTTCACGGTTGAGTAGCTTTCATTTCCCAGTCCAAATGTGGCTTCCAGTCAACCATCTTCCCTAAGTGGTCCTTTTGTTCTCGTGGTATCTTCCCCGCCATGGGCATGGGGGCCCCATTGGGGGAGTAATACAATACCACGTGGATTCATATTGAGGGATATTTATTGAGGAAAAAATTACATAATATATTGGGGGATATATAGGGGGTAGAGGGTTTTTATATTGGTAGGTATATAAAATGGAGCCTGAAGTTAATAAAAAAATATAAAGGGCTATAAAAAATGTTAATGAAAAAATGAATACCTACAATATTTAGTGAAAATAAGGGTTTTTAAATTGTGAAGGCGTAAGGTGTATTTTCAAAGGGTATTGTTTAATATGCCATGAATGCACGTGATATGTCAGAGGTTAATTAACTAAAACCTTGGTGGCCAAGGGTCAATTATGTGGCAACCTGTTCCATGCCTACATCAACTGACGATCAATTCTGTGATGTTGTACATTATGTACTGGTGACATTGGAACCAAATCTCTATAATGAATTCCTTGCTATAGATCCCTTCTAGAGCATTGTTCTCCCATTTGATGAGAACCTCTTGGAAGTCATGACCTCTTATGGGTCGTGATCAAGGAATATAAGGATAGTTCTTTTACTATGTCAACCTCATTAAAAAATGAAGCAGCTCCCATGAGGATAGTTCCTTGTCTTGTGTCAACCTCGTTAAAAAATGAAACCAAGGATATGAGCAGAGTTCCTTGTCTTCTGTCAAGCTCGTTAAAAAATGAAACAAGGAATATGAGGAAAGTTATTTTACTTTTTCAACCTCATTAGAAAATGAAATAGGTCCCAGAGCATAGTTCCTTGTCTTATGTAAGCTCGTTAAAAAATGAAACAAGGAATTTGAGTAGAGCTCCATCTCTTGTGTCAAGCTCATTAAAAAATGAAACAAGGGCCCCTGGACCACAGTTCTAAGTCGAGTCTTTGATTAGATCTCATAAAATCCCAGTTGAGTCTTTCATTTGATCTCAGAAATGAACCTTCATTCCATATACCTCATAGCCACGAGTAGTCTACTTAGGCGAATGCAATGAAGCCTAGGGGCATGCACCTAGAATCTATTGGGTTGTGTTATATTCTTTCTACGACAAGCCCATGTAGTTAACCGGGCGGTTAGAGGGGAAGCAGAGCCCCGCTTCGTTGCATTGATTGTGTAGCGATGGGGATCACAGAATGTTTGAGGCGTACCCGTAACCCCACTTTATGGGGTTCGAGGCAGCGCCCTGGAAAATTTCGGTTTTGGACCCTATGTTAGGATGGGCGGACCCACCTATGGTTTTGTGCATGATTTTCGCACATGTTTTTGGATGTGATGGTTTTTAGTCCATGGTATTGGATGCGATGGTTTTCATTCCATGGTATTGGATGCTTCGGCAAGTATAAATATGTATTATAACATTGAAAGGAACATAATGAAAAATCAAGCTGGTAGTCCCAATTTGGGATCCAAGGGAAATCTCTACGTATATGTGTTTTATGTGTTATGCTCTCGCATTGTTTATTTTCTGTGTTTTAGAATTCGTATGCAGGTAATTTATGTATGAGGTTAAAACCTACAGAATCGAGTCATCATGCTGGGGGCATGTAAAATAATTCCAAGCATACTTTTTCATTTCAAGCTCGTGTAAAAATGAAACTGAGTCCAAGCATAGTTTTTTGTTTCAAGCTGGTTTGAACATGAAACTCAATCCAAGCATAGTTCCCTATGGTTCAAGGTTGTGTAAAAGTGAACCCCTCTCCATTTTAACCCTTGTGATTTCCATTCTATCAGCCTTTTCCATCAGATGAGCCTTGGTTTTTCTCCTTCCATCATCACTATCTTCTTGGCCGATCATACACTTTCACTTGGTTGTTTTACCCTTTTCTAGGAATATTTGCAATGAATGGTCTTATTAGCCAGCCTCTGCACATAAATCAATGAGAAGTTCCAACATCATCGAAACCATTTGCTATCCTAGACACCACTCGTTCGTTAAAGTGGAGTTCTCTTTAAGCTTGTTTTAGACTCTCGAAATATGAAAAGATTGTTGAGCGCTCGTCCTTTTCAGCTCATTAATGGATTGGAAATGAAATCTACTCAGTATAAGTTTAACCCTTTTTCAGGCTGACATAGATTATTTACGAAAAAGGAATATGTTGACTGAACATAGTCAATAGGTTCTCTCTTGTATTGTTTTATGCTTTTTCAGACTTGAGGGACAAATATAAGAAAGAGAACTTGTGGATTTTTATTTTTGTCCCTTTTCAAACTCTCTAAACATGAAAAGGACCGAGTTATCTTTGTCGTTAAAATCGTTAAAACATCAAAAAGAGACAAAATTTTCGATCATGACAAGACTGAGTTTCACCTTCGCTAGACTTGTTAAAACAATACATAGCAATGTATTCACCCGAAGGGTGAAATTATACAACAAGCATATGTTATCCTCCTCAAGCTTGATAAAAACTAAAGAGGTACTAGTCAGCAATGACTGGAGAAAATGGAAAAAGGGGTAAACCACTTTTGGTAGCACGTCACTCTTGAACATGACACTTTCACCTCATCATTGTAACTGTTTGGGTTGGGTTATCAGCTTGATGGTTATCATACCATTGGTCTATCATACCATCCATCACTTTGTTTTGGGTTAATGCTCCCAATTCATTTCAATGTCACCAACATGTTCAAGAGAAGTCATTCAGTTAAAATTCATCCTTTGCAATACCATAAACCTTCATTTTCATGACAGCCATTACTGAACCTTGTGTCGTCAGTCAAATCCCGTATCCAAAATCATTACACTCGTTTCGTGTCGTTGATGTGGGATACATCAAGGCTCTCCTGTGACAAGTCACTTCTTGTCGACATCAGATCATTATCCAAGAAGTTGACTTAGAAACACCCTTCCAGTACATTGAGGCTTGCATACATCAATAGCAGGTTTCTCGCTTCCAGCGATAGGTTGACATCAATGACCTTCGACTGAAATACTTTGTATGGTGTTCGACATCAAATCATCCATTCACACTATGCAAAATGTACTACAGTACTTTGAGGATCATTATCACTATTGGTGATTTCTCATGCGTCTGTTAGCGGCTCACATCATTGGCTAGTAATCAGATGATGTCTTACCATGTTCGACTTTAGAAGACATATTCACATGGTTAGACTTGTACTTGAGAGAATGATTGAATGAGATAGAAGACTCTAGATCTAGTTTCATCCCTCTAGGTTGTAGTTTCAGGAAATGTACCAAATCATCTGTACAATGGATTTACATTGATGGTCATTCCAATCACGGGTCTATATCTGTAGATGACTGTCTATGTTGAGCATGGGTATGCTTTCCCTCAGTGGTTCATGAGAAAAAAATAAACATATCATGATATTGTATTGTAATCAATGCAGGTCACCAACCACTTGAGAACCTCCTCATCACATCGTAAATCATTTCACTCCACATTACATTTTTGATTTCATGCTTTAGGGGGCAATTGTTACAGATCCATTTGGGCACATCACTCCCATCATCTAGTTCAATGTTTTAGAGCTCATAAAACCCTAATTTCAATTGCTACATGCCCTAAACAAGTCAACGTGTTGAATGCCTCCTTCCTAGACAGTTTCATGGCCTGAAAACATCCTAAAATGACCTCTAGAGGGACCAGCGCAGTTAGGCCCATGTAAGGGTGCACTGCAGAGTAGTTGAGTCCATGCCAAGGTGCTCTGCAGAGAACTTAGGCACTCTTTGACCTGTGTTGGGTGAGTTTGAGCGAAACTCACATAGGGTTTGGGGAATATTCTTATCTTCTAGAGCCTTCTATATGATTCCCACACTTATCATATCCTATGAGCTCAAAAATGGATGAGGAATGAGTTTAGATACATCCTATCCTCTCATCCCTTCCTCCATGGAACTAATTCTAAGTATGGAAGGCCATTCAATACCTTAATTGATGACAAAACCTCCTCCATATTCCTATAAATTGACCACTCATCTAAGTGATCAAGGGCTGGACTTTGATGATTGTAAGGAGATAATGTTAGTTTGAGAATTAAGACTATTGTAAGTGTCATTATGCTTATGGATTTTCATGCTTACGATGTGTTGTGGATGCAACCAAAGCTGGAAGAGTGACTTCAAATCAGGCTTCATGGTTGTAATTCTTCCTTCTATTCAATAAAGTATTTGCACCTTTTTCCATATGCTTATCTTGATATGTGATGCTTATATGTGTGAATGTATCTAATTCCATTTACTTGTAATCAATAGATATTTCGCTTTGATCGGTTCTTTGTCTTTTTTTGATGTTTACAGGTACTTCTGAAGTGCGTTAAGTATGGGAAGGAGTGACAGTGTTGATACAAAGGAGACAAGAGGAAAGCGAAAGTACAAGTAGGTCCTCTCATTCTCTTTGTCCTATCTATTGTTTGTAGATAAAGGTGAAAGTGCTTTAAACTGTTGTTCTAGATATAGCTACTGTCTAGGGAATTAGTATTTATTTGTAGATACCAATTTCTTCAACGCATCAAGTTATACAGCTTTTTCCTTAGGAACGGTTTATTCACCAGAGACTTATATTGGTACAAAGTCTCTAACTTGTCCCACAAATCCTTCGTCGAAGCTTCCCCTAATACATTCAACAATACTGAATCTGATATTCGCAGCCATATTGTGCTCTTTTCCTTCAGATCCAACTTCTTCTAGTCTTCATCGGACATTTCCATTGGTTTAGTACTCATATCTACCACGATCCAATAATCTTTATCCACCAGCAGATCTCCATTTTGAGTTTCCACAACTCAAAACTCTAACCACTAATTTTCTCGATCTCTATCTTTCCACTACTTGTCATAATTTTTCACCACAAGAATCGATCTCACAGATCTCCCACTGAATATGGTCTACCACAGGCTCAAGTAAAACCCCTCAGTAGCAAAGGCATCCCCTTGAAGTCAAAACAACTCTGATACCAAATCTAGGTTTTAACCCCGTACAAAAATTACCTGTATATGAATTCTAAAAAAGGAAAATAAACAATGGCAAGAGCATAAAACATAAAATGGATATACACAAAGATTTTTCCCTTAGATCCTAAAACTAGGACTACCATATTGATTTTCCATTATATTCCTTTCAATGTTACCTTACATATATATGCATGCTGAAGCATCCATTAACCCTAGATTAGAACACAATAGTAGTTCCTTTGACCAGATCTACAAAATACCATGGGAATAAAACCATCATTCCCAAAACATGTGCGAAAACCATGCAGAAAACCATAGGTAGGTCTTCCCACCTAATATAGGGTTAAAAAAAAAAATCCTTGGGGCGCTGCCTCAGAACCCCCGACAAGGGGGCTTCCACCCCCCTGCGACATTCATGTTGTGCCCAACGCAATGAATAGGGGCTTTTGTCACCCCCGTGCGACCCCCCCGCATGTGGGGATAGTGGTGGAAAGAATATAACACACACCCAACATGTGTAACATTGTATCAAGAATATATGTCCACATTGTTGAAGAATTCTTCACAAGTTTCATGACTGATATATTGATAGATCAAGCTCTCTGTCTCCAAAATGTGTTCGTCTAGATCATATTCATCAACAAATGTAGTACATATTTCATGTGGTGATTTAATATCTATGATTAGATAAAGAATATCACAAGACATGACATAATCTTCCATAAGCCATGTGAGATATGTTAAGCCAATCAAACTTCTCATCCTCTAACATTGGTTATGTCTCAATTCCAACGAATATATGACACAAGAATTTGCTCCTAAGATGAAGCAAAATCATCAGCATCATTCACAATAATTGTAGGGAGTGAGAATGATGGAAGATGAGAATTCAATTCTTTCACTAATTCAATTCTCCAACCATTTTCAGCACTTTCAATTATGGAAAATTATGGAACTTTCAATCTCCCAATAGTTTTGAACACTTTGATCTTGAAACCTAGAAAAAAATATTCATGTGGCTTCTCCAAGCGCCTTAGTTCTCTGATACCAAGTTAAATTATTAGATTCTACATAGGTAAGGACCTAGCTAGAGAATAATTTCACAAGCTTGCAAGAATTGAGAAACATTGGAAGAAAATTGAATTTTCTATATTCAATAGTGATAAAAGAATCAATACATAAAGTAGCTAAGTTAATGTTAAGTGCATGCAAACACTAAAACTAAATAAATCTAATTTTGATTTATGTCATGTTAAACTGCATGTATACCACATGCAAGCACTAAAGCTAACTAAAATTAACTAAAGCTAAGTCTTGCTTTATGCTATGTTAATGGGTATGTACACCAATAGTTCCTAATGGGGTAGGATTTCACTATTGTTGAATGCCTTTGGGCCTTGGGAAACTAACTTGTTTACTTACTTGGAGCTCTTAGCAAAGCTTAAGAAATCTTAGAGCATACTCCAAGCCCTTATTCTTCAATAGTATTATGCCATGTTTTCAAATTTGTTATTTCATATTATCATATTAAATTTACAAAGTTTATTGTTATTTTAATATGATATTATGTTTCTTGGTATATTACATTAATCTCTTCGATGACAAATGGTTGGATATTTGGTTCAAAATCAAGGGTCAATTAATGTAAATAGGATATGGAAGGGATTTAAAGACATAACCCTTAAGTAAATTGCATGTAGACATAAGTTACTATTATATTAGGGAGTCACCCATTCATTTATATTTTTTATAAGCCTAGTTTCCATAATGATTAGATCTAAAACACATGCAAATATAGCCTTCTAATCACTCAAATTCCTTATGTATTTTGTCACCGAGAAAGAAAGAATTGTGTTTTTGTGGCAGTGCTTTCTAGTTACTTTCAATGATGCTTCTCCCAAAAAATAAATGTGTTTTAAATTGAAATCATTTGGAAATTTAGAAGAAAAGAAAAACAAAAAAAAGGAAATGGATGGTGGGATTTAATTGTGTGTTAAAAATTGTTACATTTGAAATTTTAACTTAACTAAATATTACATAATATTGATGACAACATATTTCAAATTAATAAATCATTTTTCAAAATTTTAAAAAATAGTAATATTATTAAGTGAATTTTTATGTCGATTGCATATTCAGGGAATATCATGGAATTAGAAGAAAGCTCAATTGTTTTACCTATGTCATACCTCCAGGATTTTCCTAGAATATGCAATTGACATAAGTTCAATAAATACTAAGAGCATTGTCCTTACATGTACCTTTTCCAGCTAAACACAAAGATAATGGCTTTTTTATTAGCATTGAGAAACAAATAAGTTTGTGATTTGTCACAACAACCAGCACACCTATTATGAAGTAGGAGGAATATGTCATCAGTCATACATAGTATAGATGAAAACATCTTTAGATAAATAAATCATTTTTTCAACATTTAAAAAATAATAATACTTCTACCTAAACACAAAGACAAATAAATTTTTTATTCACATTGTGGAACACGTATATTTATAATTCTACACAATAGTCAACACATCTATAATGTAATAGGAGAAAATATTCATCAATCATACGCAATATTAATGACAACATCTTTCAAATAAATATTGTTGACTTTTTTCATTACACCAAAACCTGCGGGCTCTAATACCGTGTTGACATTTTCCATTACACCAAAACTTATATACATTAGTAAACTTCCAAACCATTATCATTACCTTTTTGAATGGTACCAAAATCCAAAAGTGGTATCTATTCCACATGATCAATTGCCAATGAGTTGTGTGGGAAAACCCAACATCCCCCACCCTCAAACAAAAATCAGGGAGTCAAACATGAGCAAAGGCTTTGATACCATGTCAAGGCTTTTTGTTCCAACAAAACCTGCAAGCTTAAGTAAACTTCAAAACCATTATGATGACCTTTTGATTGGTCCCAAGGTGTATCCTACAATGATTATTAATTCACATGGTCAATTCCCAAATTAATGAGGTGAGAGTGAAAATCCAGCAACACCCCCTGCCCTGCCCACCTCCAACACAAATCAGGGAATCGAACTTGGGTCAAAGATCTAATACCATGTTGAGGATTTTCGTTACACCAAAATTTGTAGGCATTAGTAAAATTCCAAACTGTTATTATTACCATTTTGAATGGTACCAGGGTGGATCCTAGAGTGGTGATTAATACGTGTGATCGATTCATAATGAGGTGTGTGTGAAAACCCAACAAATACATCATTTTTTTACCATTTAAAAAAATAGTAATAAAAAAACCTTGACCTTGCATGTACCTTTTCAAGCTAAAAACAAAGACAAATAAGATTTTTTATTAACATTGTGAAATTAGCATATTTATGAGTCTTTGTAGAAACACTAATAATGAAATGGGAGAAAATCACCATCAATCACTTCCCAAAATCCATGTTTTCTGTAATTTTATAATGTCATGTAAAGTTTCCTGTATGAAATTGAAATTTAATAATGAGTAACAAATATACCTTTTAAGGGGATTGAGGATGTTTGAGATCATAGATACCCAATTTGAATTCAAAGTTATTAAAAAAATTGGTTTAAATATTTCTTAATTGGAAAACTATTCACTCAAATTTACCAATAGTTATTATCTTCCAATAATTTGCTTTACTGAAAATTGTATGCTATATATATATATATATATATATATATATATATATATATATATATATATATCCCATTTGATTTACTAAATGATCATGTTCCATCTCAGATACCCAATTTGAATTCAAAGTTGATAAAAAAATTGGTTTAAATATTTTTTAATTGGAAAACTATTCACTCAAATTTACCTATAGTTATTATCTTCCAATAATTTTCTTTACTGAAAATTGTATGCTATCATAATTTTATTCGATTATACATATATATATATATCTATATATCCCATTTGATTTAAAAAATGATCATGTGCCATCTCAGTTGTTATCCTCCCTTACACATTGTTCCAATTTTTCAAGTTTGTAAACTAATGCCTTTTCTATGCAACAACGAACTCATGTGGTATCCATGCAACAATGAATTTTCTATTATTTAAGTGATTGAAATTCACAAATGTGTCATTCAATAATCTGAATCCTGTGTTCTTTCTTCCTCCCAATATTTTCTAATTCAACCAAACTCCCTCCCAGGGAATTAAAAGGAAAAATAACGTATTATTGACGAATTTAGCCCATGTCCCTCCGTTATTTCTAGGGAATTGAAAGGAATAATTACGTATTATTGTTAGGTTACCAAAGTTATCACCTAGAGGAAATCACATGTCTTCTAGTTGTCAAAATATGGGAAAACCAATATTATAAGCGTATAAGAAAATGATGAGTTTCCCTTTACACATTTTATATTCAATTGGATATAATGTTGTGTGAAAAAAGGTCCCATCATATGAAGTAAGGTAGGGGAGATAACCACAACCATATTTGAGCCCAATGAGTTGAACATGCTCATTGTGGGATCCTTTTATTTTAATTCCATTGGCCCATATTCTCCAATTTTGAAGGAATTGTGAACAACTTCATCATGGGATTCCAATTACCTAGCTAAAATATAGGAAAGCCATAAGAAACATCTCCCCCTCACTATCGGAAATACATAGTGTTGGTCAGGTAAATCCCCTCTGCGGACAGAGGCGATCCCACTAGCCTATAACAGAACTAGCCACAAACAAACCACGCTGCTATGCAAGTTCCTAGTTATGCATCAAAGGTGAATCAAGAAGACTAACCTGGAGTCCAACGCTATGATTGAAGCAGAGTTGATATCCTCGCTCCCTTGCTCCAACAGATCACAAACGAACACCTGCACATGCAAAGGAAGAGACAGATACCAACATAAAAACTACCAAGGCACAACTATATTTCAGTCAGAAAGGAAATAAATCAACACATCACCATGATAGATAATGAGATTGGAACTATAATAGCAGTCGCTTATCAATTAATAAACAGGAAAAGTTACAACCATTGTTCTGACGTCGACCCTTCTCCTGGCTGGGCGAATAACTATATGTGTCTTGCCATGCATCTCCTCTCCGGCAGCATAACCTCTCTAGCACTCACTTGCATTCCTCCAAGAACTCAAGAACTCAACATCTAACACTCCATGACCAATAATCATCACTACTATCACTCAATCACTAAATCACTAGCACTAACACTCTAACACTAGCCAACACTAGCTTGTCCAATGCATAATGACAAGCTTATATAGATGAAGAAGGGAGGAGGATACGATGAACCGGGACACTTTTTGCGGATTAGCATTATCCTCAAAAGCCATAAAGATGGATAAAGCTCGACAAAAGACTGATTTTTTATCCTCAGAAAAGCTCCATGTAATGAAGGAAAAAACAGTCGGACGTGCGTTAAGGAAAAAAGCACGACTAAATTTGGTTGGCGCGACTGTTGTTCTAAGGCAGAGCGCCAATGGTCGCGCCCTCTTTTGAGGATCTCCATCATTGGCGCGGGTAGGATACTGTGGACTTGCGCCAATGGAAAAAGAGCACTTTTTAGGGATGATCTGCAGAAGGTGTCTTCAGGGAACATGGAGTACTTACTCAGGGGAACATAATGCAAGTGTTTTTAGCCTTTGTCACTTCTTATAACTCCCGAGATGGGTCCTCCAAGGTACGACAAGAGGAGTAACAGGGATGGTGACAAATTACTGTGTAACAGATGCCCCCTAAAGCATGAAGTCCGAGAGGTGGAGAGGGGTGAAATGCTTTACAAGAACACACAAGAACACATAAGAGCACATAAGAGCACATATAGTTACTGCCGCCGAGGAGCTGTATTAAGAGACATGACTGATAGTTCAATTACATGATGTACGTGGTATGGTCGCAGCCATCCATAAGAGAGTACATAAATAATCTGGATCCATAGTATGGACGCAGCCATCTGGTTAGGATCAATGAATTGACTCAGGTATGGTCGCAGCCATCCAGTGAATGAGTCAAGTATCAAGAATCACGCCTGGATTACAACAGACACAATCCAGGGTCTTGCGCTCCAACTCGACCCGAACAAGAGTACAAGTCCAAGCATGTGAATATATGAGCTGAAGTCGAACATGCATGAACATCGTCTGATTACCAGTCAATAATGGAAACTGTTAACAGACGCAAGAGGTACCACCAATAATGACAATGGCCCTCAAGGTACTATAGGTACAATCTACGGCGTGTGAATCAATGGTCTGAAGTCGAACACCCGTAGAATCATTCGATCGGAGGCCAATGATGAAAACCTCACGTCGAACACGAAGAACCTGCCATTGAGGCATGCAGGCTCCAAGGCACCGGAAAGGAGTCTCTCGATCAATTCCCTGGATAATGAGTTGAAGTCGACAGGGAGTGACCTTGATCGAAGGTGGGCCATAATGTTTCCCACATCATCGACACGAGACAGGGAGATGAAGTTGTGAATCAAGATTGTGCAAACTATCAGAGGGAGGTTGTTTTGCAGAGGTCAACTTCTCTTGAACATATCGGCGGCACATTAACGGAATTGGCAGTATTTGACATCAATGTATCAAAGGTCATGATGACGAGGCAATGAGTGGATGAGAGGTCAAATAAGGTACCCAAGTCCATGGAAGCAAGTGAAAGATATGAGATGAAATATCCCCAGACACGAAAGCAAAAAGTGCCATGTTCAAGAGCGACATACTGCCGTTACAGTAATAATTATGGTTCAAAAATTTTCTTTTCCCCCCACCATTTCTGGTGAGTACCCCAGTTATTTTTAACAAGCTTGATGGGGATAGCATATGCTTGTGTTGTGACAAAATCCGATGTCATTAAGTTTTAACGAGTCTGACAAAGGAAGAACTCGACGTCTTTTCATGTTTAGAGAGTTTGAAAAGACAGCAGAAAAGGAAACTCCAGGGAGGTCCTTTTTCGTAAAGTTGTGTCTCTCGGGCCCGAAAAAGTATAAAATAATACCCGAAAGAACCGCCCGATCATTGCGATCGAGGAGTACTTTTCATAATTAGTGATTTTGACCTGAAAAAGTAAAAAAGCAGTCAAAACCACGTTGTTTCGTAACCACTAACGAGTTTGAAACGACAAAAACCCGGTAATCTTTTTATGTTTTAACAGTGGACAAAAAGAACTTAAAACGACCGCCCCTTATCACCATTTAACGAGTCAAGAGGAGCGACTCGGCAATCTTTTCCTCTTTAAATGGTCAGAAAAGAGCTGAAAGCGGACCTTGAAGTAACCTTTTCTCGTGTTTTACCGAACTCGAAAAACCGAAAAAAAGAGCTCGTTATGTTGCTTCAGTGGCACTAATCCTTGTCAACATACAAAAACAGCGTAAAATCCTACTTTGACATAAAAATATTCACAAAAACATGATTTTAATGTGTTTTTTAAGCCAAAAGAAGTTATAAATAGTGAAATAGTAAAAAATAAAATTACTTTTCACTTTTTACCTTGTAAGTTTACCGTTGGAGGGTTTTGGGTGCAAACTTCAACTGCTAATTGCGATCAATCCAGGAAACCACTCGAGCCGCCATCTGAAGCAGGTAAGGGGCCTCATCCTTAGCTTCATTTTTATTCCATTCTTTTAGTTTTCCATCCACAGAATGATCCTCTGCAAGGGGTATTGCAAAAAATAGGGTTGCGCTCATTGGCGCGAGTTTCCCGCGTGGGTTTGCGCCAATGGGCTATTTTCCTAAAAGGAGTCGCGCCATTTTCGCGACTGTTTGGAAAACAGTCGCGCCAATTGCGCGAACCAATTTTCACATAATTTTGACTGTTGAACCTGCAATTTTCCTTGATTTTTGGTTTCACCATTGATCTTATGATGTCATTTTGGTGTTTTGGTTGTAGGAATTGGTCAAAATGGCTATAACCGTCCATAAAAGAATACATTTCACTGCCGGCACACTCGTCAATGATATGATCAATGAATGGTGTGGGAAAATTATCTTTAGGACAGGCTTTGTTTATATCACGGTAATCGACACAAACCCGGATTGTACCTTGTTTTTTAGTTACAGGGACAATGTTAGAAACCCAATCTGTAAGAGGAATAGGGTAAATAAAACCGGCGTTAAGAAGCTTTTCTACTTCGGCCTTAATCGCCGCAGCCTTCCGAGGGTGTACAGGGCGTAGACGTTGACGAACAGGCTTAGCATCTGGGTACATGATTATTTCATGCATCACTATACTAGAATCAATGCCAGGCATTTCTTCATAGGACCAAGCGAAAACATCACGAAATTCGCGAAAAAGTTCGGAATAAAGTTGAATCTCCGCTGGAGTACAAGTGACTCCGATATGAAGATGCTCGACTATTCCGGGTTTAACAGAGATGTCGAGGGGTTGGGTTCGTGTAATGTTTGCCATATTTCCTTCAGAAAAAACCTGATCAATCTGAATAGGTGTTTGAAGGATTTGTGATGGTAGACAAGGAGCAAACTGCTCGAGGCATGTCAGGAAATGCTGCGAAGCAGGGAGAAATGAGGAACGATGGTGAGAACTATACCAGGGAGGTTCCTCGAGAGACATAGTCTCAATAATAGCTTCGTAGGAGAGGAATATTTCTCCTAGAGAATCCGAAGAAGCCTTATCTAGAAGTCCTGAGGATGGAGTAAGCGTAGAGGAGGGAGCCGAGGCAGCAATGATTTCAACATAATTAAACTCGGCGGGACTCAATGGCATCTGGCCGCCCCAGGAATCTACTTGGTCTGTAGGGGGTACGAGCCACGGATCAGAGCCAATAGCGATCATATTGACAGAGGCGAAATTTAGAGGAGGGAGTGGAAAAACACCCATAAGATCAGGATCTTTGAAAAGTCCAGCTCCCATAGTCTTAGGTAATTTGGAGGTATGGTCCACGAACGGGATGGTGCCTTCGGAAGAAGAAGCAAAAAAGGAGAGCTGGTCAACGGTAACGATCTTCCCTTGATGAGGAAAACGTATGATTCGGAAGAAAGATGAAGCAACAGCTTGCATTGCGTATATCCAGCTACGTCCGAGAAGGAGGTTGTAGGTTAGAGTAGCATCAACGACTTCAACTTCCATCTCGACTGTCTTCCCTTCCAAAGAGATTGGTAAACGTTGGAGTATACCGCAAGGACGGGACGCTCCTCCATCAAAAGCTTCCAAGGTTGTGGGAGATTGCCTCAACGTTGGAGATCCAATAGCTTTCCAACAGGCAACAGACATGATGCAAGTCGAGGCACCTTCATCAATAACTGTACGATGAATCATTTTGGAATCAATAATTACCTGTATGAGGAAGGCGATTTGGGAAGGCAGCCTCTGAGTGTGGTGTTCCAAGTCAAAAGTTATTAAATCCGAATCGGCCGGGTCTATGCCACCGATGGCAGATAGCATGGACTTCCTCTGAGAAGGGCAGCTCTGGAGAACCTCTAAAGCGGACATAGCCGACGGAGTCTGTGCTAAGTCCTCAACGATGTTGTAGTGCTGTGCAGCACGAGCATTCGGATTATACGAGGATTTTCGGAGTACTCCTTTTGGAGGGGGTCGAAGAGACGTTTCAGTGGTAGGTCTCTCGATGTGGAGCGGACCTGAACTGAACGGGGGAGCACTTGGGGGAACCTCAGGCTCCTTCCCGGCAGATGACGAATAATCTTTCATTCGAGTACTAATATTAACTGGTATTGTACCAGCCATAAACACTTGAGAACCAAAGGAAGAGGGAGGCTGAGTAGGGTCAGCCACCATTTGAGTTTTTTGAGTGTGTTGGGTGGGAAAGGGCTCTTTGAGCACTGCAGGAGTCCCAGAGGTGCCTTTTAACAAACGACTAACTTCGGACCGCCTCGGGAAATCCTTGGTGAAGTGATTTTCATCGCAAATAAGACAAGGATATTTGGGTTTGCGTTTAGTCCCGTCCTCAGGTTGAGGTTTTGGGGTTTCCTGCTTAGGTTGCTCCGGCTTATTTTTCGCTTTCCCTTTTTTCTTCTCTTTCGAAGCCTTGTTCGCCGTATTAGATTGGACGGCATTAACCTCAGAAGTAACATTCGAACCAGGCGATGCCTGGGAAGGTTGTCCATTCGAAGCAGATGTTTTTTGCTTTGCAGGGTTCGTCGAATTTTTCTTTGAGGATGAATTAACTGAACCAATGATACCGTCAACAGTGGGTGTTGGCGGGGCTTTAGACGTTCCTTGTCGTGGGACATCAGGCAAATAATCATATAATGTACCTGACTGAGAATAAACCAAGTCAAGGTACTGAGGTCGAGCAATAGCTTGCTCTTTAGTGACACACGCCCCCATGGCGATATCCCGAGCTATCGGAGGCACGAACGAAGTCGTAAACCAATCGGTAAGAAGCTGGTCGGGAATCCAAAATTTGATCATACGTCTACGCCGTCTCCATTCATGGATATGATCAGAGATATGCGTAGCTGTCGTTTGTCTTAAGGAAGTGAGGAGGTGCGTACCCGTTTCGTATCGAATGGGTAACTGGAAGTGAGTGAGAAATGCCATAGCCAAGGAATTGAAATCTTGAAAGGACCCGCGCTGAAGTTCGATATACCACTTAGCGGCAGAGCCAGTGAGAGTCCTTTGAAAAAGGCGAAGCCGAATTGAATCGTCAAGCCATGAATTAGATGAACACCACAAATGATAGGTCATAATATGGGCTTGTGGGTCTTCATTGGCTTTACCATCGAATTTTGGACAGTCACCAGGTATTTTAGTTGGAACTGGAGGCCAATAAGGATTATGAAGAATAGGATCATTGGTTAATTTGGATACATCTGGTAATTCTAAAGTCGCTAAGAATGGTAATTGAGGATTGAAAGGCATCTAGGGCTGTTGGTAGGGTGGAGCACCAGGGTTCCAGCCAGGTGGTGGTTGCCCCATAGAGTTTGTCCGGAAGGATTTGGCCCCATAGTGGATTGGCCGTAGGGATTTGTATAGTGCCCCCCGGCATAAGGATTACCAAATGATGCTGCAGGTGTGCCGTATTGCTATTGATAAGTTTGCGAGGGATTCGCTTGCGGTTGCTGGTAGTTCTGGTACGGGGCAAACGAAAATTGCCCTTGAGGTTGTTGGTAGCCATACAGTGGTGGGGCGCCGAATTGAGTTGAAGGACCAGGCTGGGTTGGATAAAAAGTTTGTGATTGAGACCCAACCTGCATTTGAAGTCCAGATGGGTATTGGGGTCCCATTTGGGGCCATGGACCGGGTTGAGCAGCGCCAATGGACTGTCCTATAGGTTGGGCTATCTGGCCAGAAGGAAAACCTTGTTGATAGTGAGGTTGGCCGATTTGTCCAGAAGGTTGTACCTGCTGATACTGAGGTTGGCCTACCTGTTGGAACTGTTGTTGCGCAGCTGAAGGTTGTCCTAGCAGACTAGATGGCTGAGGAGACTGGGCAGTTGGTTGGCCCAACTGTGTTTGAGGCTGACCAGCCTGCCCAGAGGGTTGTGAATACCAGACAGTAGGTTGACCAAGTGGTTGAGTAACTTGTCCAGACATTGGACTATACTGGACATTGGATTGGTTTGGGTTAATAGTTTGTTGACGACTTTGTCCAACGGGATAGCCCTGCTGGATACCAGGTTGGACTTGTTGAAAAGACGACTGACCTGAGTTACCAGAAGGTTGCATATAAGAAGAGGAAAAAGGAGCAGCAGTAACGAAAGGGTTTCCATGAAAGGATTGCCCTGGTAGGTCTTGAGGGGGTTGTATTGGAGATTGCGCAGATAAAACTTGACCACCATGGAAAGAGGTGGAGGTCCAATCAATTGACAATGGGACCGATACCTCAACAACAGGTTGAGATGACAAATATGGATCATATGGCTCCTGTATTGGGACATTTGTCATGGGGTCAAAGACTCCAAACAAAGAAGCTGAGGGACGACTAGAAATAGGAGTCGAGGGGGCTGCACATATCGTTGGAGCGGTTGTGACGGAGGTAACAGATAGACTGCGACTTGGTGGAGTAAAAGGCTTCGTAGTAGGAAAAGTGTGTGATGACCACATGGGACCTGTGAACGGAGTTCCAGAAGGCATAGCATCTCTTAAAGCTTTATAGCCCAGTGGTAAATTTGTAGTAGTAGGTGTACTACTAACATGTATAGGGTCCGTTGAGGTGGGAATTTCACCGCTCGTTGCAACGGACTCATCGGTCGTCGTAGGGGACAAATCATCCATGTCAGATGAAACAGGTGGGACTGACACACGAGGAGAAGTATGGTCCCAAAAAGGGGCACCGTCCTCAAAAGATTCCCACGTAGGGTTCCAATGAAACTGGTAAGTCTCGTCACCTGGGGCACGAGAACTAAGTGGTTGTATACTTAGAACCACAGGGAGACTCACAACCAACGTTTCGGTAGAAGACGAAACTGGTGATTCCGCCAGGATGAAACTTACGAAATCTACCGAGACAATCCCTACTTCGGACTGACACAAACAAAAGCTAATTGGGTAGATGTTATCGTGGCCAATAAATTTTAAGACACTGAACTTAACCTTTTCATTTTTTAAGAGTCGAGAAAAGGATAAAAGATGACTCTAGTCTCCTTCGAATATTTAATGAGCACGAAGTGACAAGACGCTCACAGGCACCTTTTCGTTTAGGAGTTCGAAAAGGATCAAAAGTGATTGCTCTGGAATTCTAGGTAGAGGGTATGCCAAACTTTTCGCAAAACCACAGAATACTTTTTAGGGTACGGGTGGTCGATCTTCGTGAATGCTGTGTTCACTGCATTGCGAATCGTAGGGCGGCTGACACGAATTCCTATGGATAAAGGCTTTATTCCTATAGGGGTCTCCCAATATATACTCTATGGTACGTGGGAGCGCAGTCCGTATTGGCACCTATCGTTTCACCGTGGAGGAATCACCCAACCACTCGACGATAAACTACCAGGTTTAAAGACGCCGGAACACGTCTCTAATTAGACCTCTAGAGTGTTTGCGTTATGTTCCAATGCGTTGTTATGTTCATTGAGTTCATTTTAAGGTTTATCTTTGGTTATGTTTCAGTTTTTTGGTCCTACCATATGTGATATCTCAAAAACTTTTTACATGCAAACTATATGCCAAAATTAAATCATTTGATTCGATGAATTCTATCTACAGGAGGGTTGAGATCTTTTCACAAACGAAATGATCAATTCAACAAACAACAAAGACCCTAATGCAGCTAATAACAAGAAACGAAATTTTGTCTTTTTCTTTTTAATAGCAACAAATAACAATAAATGCTAACTACTATGATGCAAGAGATTTTTTATTTTTCTTTCCTTTAAGATGGCATGATGCATGTAAACAAATTCTAAGAGATATGCACAATCCAAGTTCAGTTAATGAAATAGAACCAATTCTGAAACACTAAAATGAACCATGCAAGCAAGGAAAAACACAAAGACTAGTGAACCTCAAACCATTCAGAGTATTCAGAGTATAGAAGATCAAGCTTTAACAAAGCACTGGATAGGTGCAGAACACAACCAACAAGTTGACTGGATAATCAAGAGATCGAAACTTCCCACAGAAGGCTAGTCATGCAAAGCCCCTAGATATCCTAGGGCTGAGACGAAAATCAATAGAAATGAGCAAACAGCTGAGGGATACAAGCTAAGACCAGTCAAGTAGCGGTTCAACACAGTTCCAGAGGCTGAAAGAGATATATAAAGAGACTGAATGAGCTTTCCACCCACACACAGGCAAAATTTACAGAGCTGGCGCGACTGTCAGCCGGCAACTTACGCTACCACAGGATTGGCGCGAGCTGCTTTTGAACAACATGCGCCAACTGGGGCGACTGTCAAAGAAATAACCGCGCCAATTAAGCTTGCCAACTAGAAAAATAAATGATACGACCTCAGGTCGGGTTGACAGTGCTCAGATGGGTCAAACAGTAAAGAATAAACTCAAAACTGACTCAGGAAGCTCATTCACTCAAGCAAGCAGAAGAAAATTAACATGCAAGACAGAAATCAAATAGTTCCTCCCCAGCGGAGTCGCCAATTTGTTGGTCAGGTAAATCCCCTCTGCGGACAAAGGCGATCCCACTAGCCTATAACAGAACTAGCCACAAACAAACCACGCTGCTACGCAAGTTCCTAGTTATGCATCAAAGGTGAATCAAGAAGACTAACCTGGAGTCCAACGCTATGATTGAAGCAGAGTTGATATCCTCGCTCCCTTGCTCCAACAGATCACAAATGAACACCTGCACATGCAAAGGAAGAGACAGATACCAACATAAAAACTACCAAGGCACAACTATATTTCAGTCAGAAAGGAAATAAATCAACACATCACCATGATAGATAATGAGATTGGAACTATAATATCAGTCGCTTATCAATTAATAAACAGGAAAAGTTACAACCATTGTTCTGACGTCGACCCTTCTCCTGGCTAGGCGAATAACTATATGTGTCTTGCCATGCATCTCCTCTCCGGCAGCATAACCTCTCTAGCACTCACTAGCATTCCTCCAAGAACTCAAGAACTCAACATCTAACACTCCATGACCAATAATCATCACTACTATCACTCAATCACTAAATCACTAGCACTAACACTCTAACACTAGCCAACACTAGCTTGTCCAATGCATAATGACAAGCTTATATAGATGAAGAAGGGAGGAGGATATGATGAACCGGGACACTTTTTGCGGATTAGCATTATCCTCAAAAGCCATAAAGATGGATAAAGCTCGACAAAAGACTGATTTTTTATCCTCAGAAAAGCTCCATGTAATGAAGGAAAAAACAGTCGGACGTGCATTAAGGCAAAAAGCACGACTAAATTTGGTTGGCGCGACTGTTGTTCTAAGGCAGAGCGCCAATGGTCGCGCCCTCTTTTGAGGATCTCCATCATTGGCGTGGGTAGGATACTGTGGACTTGCGCCAATGGAAAAAGAGCACTTTTTAGGGATGATCTGCAGAAGGTGTCTTCAGGGAACATGGAGTACTTACTCAGGGGAACATAACGCAAGTGTTTTTAGCCTTTGTCACTTCTTATAACTCCCGAGATGGGTCCTCCAAGGTACGACAAGAGGAGTAACAGGGATGGTGACAAATTACTATGTAACACATAGTACTCAATAATGCACTATATATGACCATTATTATCCCCAATATGTAAATGGAAGGAATCAAATAAATTGCTAACATCTTGAAATATATCATGGGCGATCAATTGAGAATTCCTTGAAGATCCTAATAGACCTGTTTTCCTAAAGCTGACAACATATCAATTGTAAGAAAAGACAAAATATATTTCAATTTTATATTGAAAATATCATAAACTCGAGATAAATGTACATCCAATGGTCACTCTACATCTCTCAATTCAATCACATCAACACCTTTGCACCTTGATGAGCTTCAAATCAAGCCGAAAATTGCTACAATTTTCTCTACATGAGACTTTGAGATGGTAATTAAAACTAGAAAAATCTATGACCAATATTAATCTCAATTTGAAAACATAACTAACATTTATTAGAGTTTGAATTACTATACCAAAACTTGTAGGTTTTAACCCTGTACATAAATTACCTGCAACGAATTCTTAAAAACATAAAATATACATTGGAGAGAAACACAAAACAAATACACATAGATTTTCCCCTGGATCCCAAAACCGGGGCTACCAGATTGATTTTTCATTATGTTCATTTCAATGTTGCAATACATATATATACATGCTAAAGCATTATAAACCCCAATCCATTAACCCTGGATTAGAACATAATGGTTGCTTCCTTGACCAGATCTAAAAAATGCCATGGGCAGTAAACCATCATGCCCAAAACCATGTGCAAAACCGATACACAAAACCATAGGTAGGTACATCCACCTAATATAGGGTCCACAATAATTCTCCCCTCCGTGCAAGGCATCTACCACCCTCCTGTGAACCCCCTACTGTGCCTAGCGCAATGAACAAGGGGGCACAAGACAACTTACTCGTTGGTCCAACCCTACAACACCCATTATTTCTCTATGCCAAGAAAACTTCTCAGTTCTCAAACACTTTGTCAATGCATCTGCAACATTCTTTAAAATGTCCACCTTTACCAGCAACACCTTTTTTTCCTTAACTGTATCCCTCACAAACTGATACTAAACATGAATGTTCTTTGTATTTGAATGATAAGCAAGGTTCTTTTGCCAAGAAAATTGCACTTTCTTATCATAATCTATCATTATAGCTCATTGTACTAACCCCATACTTGAACACAATCTCTACAACTAAACTTCTTCCTTGCTTGCATCAATGGCTTCCATGTATTCTTCCTATGTAATTGAAAGTGCCACTACAGACTCTCTCTTGCTCATCTAACTAAATGCACCTCCAAATAGGTTAAAAATATACCCACTTGTAGATCTTCTCTGATCCAGATCTCCATCCGAGTCCGCATAAACAAAGCCACGGATGTCCAAAACTCTGTCCAATACCGATCTTTCTTGGTAGCACAAACCATAATCACTAGTGCAACGCAAATACCTAAAAACCCACTTCACTGTTATCTAATGCTCCTTCCCTAGTTTTGACATAAACCTACTCAATACACCCACTACGTGTGAAATGTCTGATCTAGTACATATTGTTGCATACATCAATCTACCGACTACACTTGTGTATGGCACACGGGACATGTCATCTTCCTCTTCTTGTGTATTAGGACAATGTTTAGCAGATAACTTTACACCTACAGGAATAGGAACCTTCACCGGTTTACTATCCTACATATTAAACCTCTGCAGTATTGTCTCATCATACTTTGTCTTGTTTAACCAGAGTTTCCTCTTTTCCCAATCTCATTTATTTTCCATGCCCAAAATACAGTTTGTAGCACCAAGATCCTTCATGTCGAATTTGGAGGAAAATGAGGTCTCCAAATCATAGATTATTAGTTTGCCACTTCCAGTTAGCAAGATATCATTCACATATAAGACCAGATAAATAACATGGTCACCAATTAATTTAAAATACACACAATGATCTGCATTGCTTATGGTGAAGCCAAGTCCCTGTATATATGTATCAAATTTACCATACGACATTCTTAGTGATTGTTTTAACCCATATAGAGACCTTTTTAACCTGCGTACCAGTTCTTTCTTGCCCTTCACTGCAAAGCCTTCAGGTAGCTTTATGTAGATATATTCTTCCATATCTCTTGAACAAATCATGTCTTCACATCCATCTATTCTACCTCAAAATAAAAAGCAGCAGCAACAGATAAAAGTAATCTAATAGAAGCGACCTTGGCAACAAGAGAAAAAATATCACCAAAATCAATTCTCGACACCTAGGAATAACCTTCTTCTACCAACCTAGCTTTTCTTTCTACACATTGCCTTCTGCATTCATCTTCTTCTTAAACACCCATTTTTCTCAATGGGTTTCCTTCCAGCCAGAAACTCCACGAGATCCCAAGCTTCATTTTTGTCCAAAGATGTCATTCCATCAACCATGGCTTCTTTCCAGAGTTTTCTATCCTCTGAATCTACTGCCTCCCTAATAGTTATGGGATCATCATTAACAGATAAAGCAAAATGTGAAAATAAATCAGATGGATCATACCTTTCTGGCTACCTTCTTTCTCGAATTGATCTTCTCACAGTTGGAGTTTGTGGCTATTCATATTTTGATTCATGTTCTCATGCAGAGTATAATTCTTCCTCCTTTAGCTTAAACTCTATCTTCCCAGGTTCCCTTCATATGAATTCATCTTTAATAAAATATTTCATCTTTGTAAAAACCGCATCTCAGTTGTTCACAACCTTCCTTTTTTCTAGGTTCCAAATTTTATAACCTTTTAAGCCATCCTTATACCCAATAAATATGCACCTTTCAGAATTACTATCCAACTTGGTTCTTTTTGCCTTTGGAACATGTACATATGCATCCCAACCAAATAACATCAGATGTGAAAGAGAGGGTTTCTTACTAGTCTAGACCTCATGCAGAGTCTAATCCTCCAATGCGAATGAAGGTGATCTATTGACCAGGTAACATGTAGTCTCCACCACCTCTGCCCATAGTTCTTGTCCTAACCTGGCACCACTAAGCATGTTTCTTACCTTTTCCATTAGCGTCCTGTTCATTATTTCTGTAACTTTGTTTTGTTACGGTGTGGATGCAGTACTCTTTTGTCATGCTATACCACACTTCTTACAGAACTCTTCAAATTCCTTCTTGCATAACTCTCCACCATTATTAGTCCTCAACACCTTTATCTTCTTTTTTGTTTGGTTTTCCTCTAGAGCCTTAAATTATTTAAACCTGTCAAATACTTTATATTTCTTCCTAAGGAAACATATCCATGTATTGCTTGAGAAGTCATATATAAATGATACATAGTACACAGACTTACCCAGCGGTGGAAGTGACATAGGTCCAAAAACATCATTGTGCACAAGCTCTAATACCCCTTTCGCCCTCTTAGCACCAGAGGGGAAACTCACCCGATTCTTCTTCCCATATACAAAATGTTCATAAAAATAAAAATCTATGTACAAATTAGACATACCTTCTACCATACCAATACCATAAAGTATTTGAAAGCCCTTCTCTCCAATATGTCCAAGCCTTTGATGCCTTAGCATGGTCTTTTCTCTAGAGACCACTATATTTTCTGCTCCATTTTTAGGAACCACATAACTATTGCACCCATCAATAATAGTGATACCTAGAAACTTGTACAAAGTTCCAATCCGAACTCCCCCCAGCAATACCAGTGCTCCCCGAACCATCTTGCATGTATCTTGCTCGAACAAGTTTTTTACACCTACATCATCCATCTTTCTTATAGAAATCTGATTTCTGGTCAATGCACGAATATGAAGAACACATGGAGGTGTTCTAATCCTTCCACCTTGCAACTTTAGCTTGAATTTTACACATTCGACGATTCTAGCCTTCCTATCATCCCCTAAGAAGACATCACCACCATCATATTTCTCATACTCCCATAACCACTCCCTATGAGGAGTGAAGTGAAAGGATGCACCTGATTCAATCCACCATTTCTTGTGATCTACATGTGTACTTGAAGAAGAAGCCAAGTACAAATATCCACATTCATCTGAGGTGGTTTTTGCCTCTAGAGAAGGACAATAATCATATCCCTTTCCTTTCTCAAGAGATTTAGATGTACAATCATTTTTGAGGTGCTCTTCCTTTCTGCATTTCCATCACACCTTTACAGGTTTTCCTGAAGATTTAGATCTCCCTCTAGATTTAGATCTCTCACTCAAGGACTTATTTTTATTTCTATTATGGGACCATCCTTGTACATAAAAGGCATCTCCATTATAGCTATCCATATTTTTCCATCTCATCTCCTTTAACAGTGAGGATGGGACTATTTCATCAAACTTCAAGATAGTTGTATTGCTACCTATTGCAACAATGAGACTATCCCATGAATCTAGTAGAGAACATAGCAAATTGATGCACTTATCTTCATCTAAAATTTTAATATCAACAGATGAAAACTGGCTTACCATAGTATTAAAGGTGTTCAAATGCTCTCTCACCAAGTCTCCATCCTTCATCCTCAGGTTATGCAAATTTTTCCGTAGGAACAATTTGTTCACCAGAGACTTGTATTGGTACAAAGTCCCTAACTTGTCCCATAAAGCCTTCACCCTATCTTTTGCTAATACACTAAAAAATCTTAGATCTAAGACTTTTTTGATCCATAATGTAGATATAAGTTTTTTGGATTAATCACATTGTTAGGATTTGGTGGACATTTCAAACCAAATAATGGAGTTCATCCTCAGGACAAGGTGAGAAGTCAATAGACCTGAGGGAATAAATAGTAAGGATGCATCACTACTATTTTGGAGAATTTGGTATCTAAAGATAAATAATAATTCCCTAAATGAGTAGCCACATCTAGAAGAACAATTTAAAGCACTTTAGCCTTTTCATATAAGAAATAGATAAGATAAAGAAGATGAGAAGACCTACTTGTAGTTCTGATTTCCTCTTATCTCCTTTATATCGATCATGTCGCTCCTTCCTGTACTTAACACACTTGAGAAGTACCTATAAAAACAAACAGAATATGAAAACTGATCAAAGCATACGATCCATTGAATATAAATGAAAGGAATCAGAGGTAATTCATACATATAAGCATTATGAAAGAACACATCATATGGAAAAAGGTTCAAACACTTTATTAGATAGAGGAGGGAATTAAAATCATCAGTGTCTGATTCAAAGTCATTCCTCCAGCTTGTATCCCATCCACATTACATCAAAAGTAAGACAAGCTTACGGCATCACATCATTTGCTCCAAAGTCAAGTCTCATAGCAACATTATCTCCTTACAATTCAACATAATCCAACCCCTGATCACTTAGATGAATGGTCAATTTATATGAATATGAAGGAGGTTTTGTCATTAATGGTGACATTGAATGGCCTTCCATACTTAGAATTAGTTCCATGGAGGAAGGTATGAGAGGATAGGATGCTCCTTAAATCATTCCTCATCCATTTTCGAGCTCATCGGAGTTGATAAGTGAGGGAATCTTCTAGATGACTCCGAAAGATAAGAATATTCCCCAAACCCTATGTGAATTTCACTCAATCTCAACTAGCATAGGTGAAAGGAAGCCTAAGTGCTCTGCAGAGCAACTTGGCAGTGGACTCAACTACTCTTCAGCACACATTGGTAAGAGCTTACCTGCGCTGGTCCTTGTAGAGGCAATTTCTGGATGTCTTCAAGTCATGAAATTATCTAGGAAGGAGGCATTCAAAGAGTTGACATGTTTAGGGCATGAAACAACTGAATTTAGGGTTTGGTGAGCCCTAGAACATTGATCTAAATGTTGAGATTTGATGTGCCCAAATGGATCTGTAACAGTTGCCCCCTAAAGCATGAAGTCAGAAAAATGCCAATGTCGAATGAAATTCTTTACGATGTGATGAGGAGGTATCGAAGTGGAAGGTGAAGTGCATCAATTACAATACATATATCATGATATTTTATTTTACATGAATTTCTTAGGGAAGGCATACCCATGCTTAACTTATAAACTTTTCATTACATATACATAAACAATCGTCTACAGATATAGACCCATGATCGTAATGACTATCAATGTAAAGCCATTGTACATATGATTTAGTACTCCTGATATCGCAAGCCAAATGGATGAAACTAGATCTGGGGACTTCAATCTCGGGAGAAGCACTTAAGTTAGGACCTAATACTGGGTGGATGGGAGATAAGAGCACTGGGTCAGAACTACAGAACAAAGGCAGTAGGTAAGAAAGAAAATCCAATCAGTTAGACACTAAAGAAAGGCTTAGAGAGGCTAAGAGAGACCTTTAGAGAAACCCTAATACTGGCAGATAATAAAAGTCAGACGGCGGGTGAAGCATGGATTAGTGAGCGACTTGGTTGGGACATTCTTTTTTCCATTTGCTCAAGTACGAGTCTAACCATGTGAATATGTGACCTGAAGTCAAACACGGTAAGACACCATCTGGTTACCAGCTGATGATGTAAGTCATTAACAGATGTGAGAGAAATCAACGATAATGATAATGATCCTCAAGGTACTGCAGTACATTATGCATGGTGTGAATAGATGATTTGATGTCGAACACCATACAAAGTCTTTTGGTCAAAGGCCATTGATGTATGCCTATCACCGAAGGTGAGAAACCTGCCATTGGTGCATGCAAGCTTCAAGGTACTGAATGGGTGT
This sequence comes from Pinus tabuliformis, assembly GCA_031772625.1. NCBI lineage: Eukaryota > Viridiplantae > Streptophyta > Pinopsida > Pinales > Pinaceae > Pinus > Pinus tabuliformis. The sequence goes on along the minus strand of CM062817.1, from coordinate 1,607,020,285 downwards.
TTCTAAGTCAACTTCTTAGATAATGATCTGATGTCAACAAGAAGTGACTCGTCGCAAGAGGGCCTTGATGTATCCCACATCAATGGCATGAAACGAGTGTAGTGATTTTAGAGATGGAATTTGGCTGACAACACAAGGTTCAGGAATGGCGGTGATGAAAATGAAGGTTTATGGCATTGCAAAAGATGGATTTTGACTGGATGACTTCTCTTGAACATGTCAGTGACACTAAAGTGAATTGGTAGCATTGACCCAAAACAAAGCAATGAATGGTATGATAGACCAATGGTGTGATAACCATCAAGCTAATAACCCAACCCAGATAGTCTGAATGAATTGGCAGCATTGACCCAAAAAAAAAGTGATGGATGGTGTGATAGACCATAGGTATGATAACCGTCAAGCAAATAACCTAACCCAAATAGTCATGAAGATGAAGTGAAAGTTTCATGTTCAAGAGTGACCTGCTACCATAAGGTGGTTTTCCCATTTTTCCATTTTCCCCAGTCATTATTGACCAGTACCTCTTTATTTTTATCAAGCTTGAGGAGGATAACATATGCTTGTTGTATAATTTCACCCTTTGGGCAAATCCATGCTATTTGATGTTTTAAAGAGTCTAGCGAAGGTGAAACTCGGTCTTGTCTAGATGGACAAGTTTGTCGCTATTTGATGGTTTTAATGAGTTTAATGACAAAGATAACTCAGTCATTTTCATGTTTAGAGAGTTTGAAAAGGTAAAGAAAGAAAACTCCTCAAGTCCTTTTTCGTAGATTAATCTCTCAAGCCTGAAAAAGCGTAAAATAATACAAGAGAGATATCATTTCCAATCCGTTAACAAGCTAGAAATGACAAGTTCTCGGTAATCTTTTCATATTTAAAGAGTCTGAAAAGAGCTTAAATAGGAATCCACTTTGAGGAATGAGTGGTGTCTAGAATAGCAACTGATTCCGGTGATGTTGGAACTTCTCAAAACATGTTGATTTATGTGAAGAGGATGGCTAATAACACCACTCATTGCAACTATTCCTCAAAAAGCGTAAAACAACCAAGTGAAAGGGTATGATCGACTGAAGGGATGGTGGCAATGTGATGAAAACAACCAAGGCTCATCTAATGAAAGATGTTGATAGAATGGCAATCATGAGGTTTAAAAATGGAAATGGGTTCATTTTTAGACAAGCTTGAACCATAGGGAACTATGCTTGAATTTAGTTTCAAGTTTACACAAGCTTGAAATGAAAAACTATGCTTGGATTCAGTTTCATTTTTACACAAGCTTAAAACAAAGAACTATGCTTGGATTCAGTTTCATTTTTACACAAGCTTAAAATGAAGAACTATGCTTGAATTCAGTTTACATGCCCCCAACATGATGAAAAGAAGATTCTCATGTAACTAGATGGAACTCACTCCGGTGAAGCAAGATGGTTATCCAACACCCTTTTGGCTTCATCTAAATAGGGACAAAGGTGAATGGGGTGATTCCCTTCACATAACCTATAGGGAAACTTAATTTTACATTAGGTGCATGCCCCCCAAGCATCATTACATTTACCTAAGTAGACTACTCACGACTATGAGGTAGATGGAATGAAGATTCACTTATGAGATCAAGTGAAAGACTCGACTAGGATTTTACGAGATCTAATCAAAGACTCGACTTGGAACTTTGATCCAGGGGACCTTGTTTCATTTTTTAATGAGCTTGACACAAGACAAGGAACTCTGCTCATATTCCTTCTTTCATTTTTTAATGAGCTTGACACAAGACAAGGAACTATGCTCATACCCCTTGGTTTCACTTTTTAATGAGGTTGACACAAGGAAAGGAACTATCCTCATGGGAGTTGTTTCATTTTTTAATGAGGTTGACACAGTAAAAGAGCTATCCTCATATCCTTGGTTACAACTCATAAGAGGTCATGAAGGAGAGATTTTTTCCAATGCTCCTAGTACATAATGTACAACATCATGGAATTGATTGTCCGTTGATGTAGGCATGGAACTGGTTGCCACATAATTAACCCATGGCAGGGATGATACCATTGGTACAAAAGGACCATTTAGGGAATATGGTTGGCTGGAAGCCATATTTGGATCGAAAAATGAAAGTTGGTCAAGGGTGATAATTCTGCCTTCATGTGGGAAACAAATCACTCGAAAGAGTGTTGAAACAATAGCTCCCATGTCGTAAACATATTTGTGCCTAATAAGTAAATTGTAATCTAAAGGGCTTGAGACTACCATAATGTTCAGATAAACAATTTTTCCTCCCAAATTGATAGGCAACTGATAAAGGATCCCTAATGGTTGACTGGTTCCTCTGTTAAAATCCAATAGATTATGGGTAACAAGCACAAGTGGTAGCAAACCAAGCATTTGCCAAGCAGATGAGGAAAGGATACTCACAGATGCACCTTCATCTATAATAGTGCCAGATACAATCATATTACGAACCTGTACTATGATCTGGAAAGGCACATAAGAAGGAAGACAGAATCCTGCTAGTCGATTCCAATCAAAGGAAGTGACTAGAATACTTGGAGGGGTTTACTATAGAAATGGGAGTATTAACCCCTTGAGTTACGATAGTGGGAGGATTTTCCTCCTATCTTGATGGAACATGAGGACTGCCCCCAAGCTCATTAGAATCTGAAGAAACAAAAATAAATTGAGTGGTATCATATTCACTCTCTTCAGGAAAGGTATGATTAACTGAAGGTGAAATTGGGTTGACTGTTACCTCGACCTATTGATTTGGGTCAGGTATAGACTCATAGGATTCATTTTTAGAGAGAGTGGATTTGACTGACGGTTGATTTAAGTCAGTCGATTCATCAACTAGTGAAGGATTAAGGGATAGTTTCGTGTAATCAGATGGAAGTCGCTGTGGTGAAGTAGGACGGTTATCCAACACTTTTTTAGCTTCATCCAGATAGGGACAAAGGTGAATGGGATGATTCCCTTCACATAACATACAGGGAAACTTAACTTTACCCTTCTTTCCATGAACTTTACTACCACTAGTTGATGGTGTGTCACCAGCATGATCTCCAAATGTTGATGACACATGATGATGTGAACGAGAAGACCATTCTTCTAAGATCTGAGGAATGTTAGGACAATTTTGAAGAAGATGGTCTCCTGCACAAAGTTTGCATGGATATCGAACTTTGTGAGGCTTGATGGATGGTTTCTCATCAGATGTTGCATTCAAAACAATGGTTCCTTGGTTGCCCCTCTTCTGAATTTTCTTCTTCTTCTTCTTCTTATCCACCTAGTTACTAGTACCAATACTTTCTCTAGGCAAAGACAAAGAAGGGGAGGAAGAAATAACTAAGGAAGAAGGAAAAGGGTGAACTTTAGGATCAACTAGAGGTTGATTTTGTCCAGTCGGAGGAGTACTCGATTGCGAAGAAATCACGACATTTCGAACCAAGGAGGTTGAAAACAACCATACTAGAAAGCCAATGGTAAATCCAGGAAGGGATAATGTACCCATATAAGGAGCACCAATATTTTTGAAAGGAGGAAAAGGACTAGGATTCCCATCAAAAGGAATTCCTTTATTGGTAGACTCCAAATTTGTCGCAATATGTTTCAACCTAAGATCAGCTAAGGAGTGATCATGGAGGATGTTATCTGCGGTCAACTAATTTTATTTTAATCAAATTAACATAACAAAATAAAAGAGGGATAATCTAGGCAAAGAGTTTACCAAGAAATTGTGAACTGCAGAATACCTCCCGACGAACCAAGAAGTACGAGCAGGAAATCTCCTCGAATGTTGTGTTCGGTGTATCACAGTGTAGAAGGGAGCCGACTTAGTTACCTAAGGATGGATAGCAACCTAGTGTTGTCCTCCCATATATACCAGAAAGTACATGGAGGCCCAATCTATATAAGCACTGTCTAAGGCAAAACCGCACAGTGAGAGCATTCCCATATACTTTGCGTACTATAACACTGCCCTATATACTCGAAGGTACGTCGATGAGCTATGATATACTCACGTACGTGGAATGATGTATCGCACTTGGGATGTATTGCAGACAAGTTAGTGACAACTGCTTTGTTTTATGACGCCGGAGCATGTCTCTAGCCTAGACCTCTAGATGTTTTTCGTTAAGTGACGATGCTCAATTAGGTAAATTCAGATAAATTTTAAGTTGATCTTCTTTAGAATTTGCCTTTCAAGGTTCACCACATGATGTATGTTTTCAATTCCTAAAATGAAACTAATATGATAAGCATTCTTTCCATTCAATTTAACAATGAAAATCCTTAGCTGGTAGGCATAGAGCAATCAGATTTTTGACAAAGAGAAAAGAGCACATCTAATGCAATTTCCCTAGCTATTCATTTCAAGCATTCACAAACTACAATATGAATGATGCAAGTTTTTCTTTTTAATTTCCTTAATTTGAATATTAACAAAAGGAAATATGCACATACAATCAATCAATATTTCATAAGAACAAAGACTTTTACGACAGTTCTAATTCAAATGAAGAGAAGACTTTACGACACTTTCTTTCGAATGAAGATTAATAAACTATATTCTAACTTTGACTAAAGACTAATAATGACAAAGAAAACATTAAAGAAACATTAATCAATCAAATCAAAGTAGGGCTAGCAAAGGAGATAAAAATTTGTTCTCCGAGACATGACATTCGTTGATCAATTAGCAAGCAAAAAAACGGAGAAAAATTGGAAAAAACACTTTCCACAGGTGGGAATTTGACCTAAGGTTGATCAACGCAGTTCAAAGAGGGATTAGCTGCGCTGAAGAGCACTGTCTCTCACTCAAGGGTTCTTTGTAGAGAACTGTCCCCTGACCAAGGCTCCGTTGATGTCTGAGAGGCCACTCAACAGTCATCTAACCTCAATTTTTTACCAAAATTCAATGCAAAAGGGCTGAAATATAGTCAATGAACACAAGTAGGGTCTACAAGGATGTCTTAGGAGGTGGATAAGCTACTAGGAATGAGGATTCTTCCCAGTGGTGTCGCCAATTTGTTTTGGAGAATTTGGTATCTATGGATAAATACTAATTCCCTAGATGAGTAGCCACATCTAGAACAACAGTTTAAAGCACTTTAGCCTTTACCTATAAGCAATAGATAAGGTAAAGAAGATGAGAAGACCTAGTTGTAGTTCCACTTTTCTCTTATCTCCTTTGAGAAGTACCTGTAAACACAAACAGAAGACGAAAACTGATCAAAGCATACAATCCATTGAATATAAATGAAAGGAATCAGAAGCAATTCATACATATAAGCATTATGAAAGAACACATCATATGGGAAAGTTTCAAACACTTTATTAGATAGAAAAAGGAATTACAACCATCAGTGTCTAATTCAAAGTCATTCCTCCAGCTTGGATCCCATCCACATCACAACAAAATCAAGACAAGCTTGTGGCATCACATCATTTGCTCCAAAGTCAAGTCTCATAGCAGCATTATCTCCTTACAATTCAACATAATCCAGCCCCTGATCACTTAGATGAGTGGTCAATTTATAGGAGGATGAAGGAGGTTTTGTCATTAATGGTGACATTGAATGGCCTTCCATACTTAGAATTAGTTCCATGGAGGAAGCTATGAGAGGATAAGATGCTCCTTAACTCATTCCTCATCCTTTTTCAAGTTCATAGGAGTTGATAAGTGAGGGAACCTTCTAGATGACTCCAAAATATAAGAATATTTCCCAAACCCTATGTGAATTTTGCTCAATATCGCCCAGTGTAGGTGAAAGGAAGCCTAAGTGCTCTGCAGAGCACCCTGGCAGTGGACTCAACTGCTCTGTAGTGCACCTTCATAAAGGCTTACCTGCGCTGGTCCCTCTAGAGGCAATTTCTGGATGTCTTCAAGTCATGAAACTGTCTAGGAAGGAGGCATTCAAAGGGCTAACTTGTTTAGGGCATGAAACAACTGAATTTAGGGGTTCATGAGCCCTAGAACATTGATCTAAATGTTGGGATTTAATGTGCCCAAATGGATCTGTAACAACTACCCAAAGTTAGCCATTGAAAATTAGCTGTTAGGGAATTTGTTACATTGTGTAATGAATTAGTTAGAAATTCGTTGACATGTAATAAATAATGTTTATTTTTGATATTATAAATTAATAATATTAAATTTAGTTAGGAAATAGTTGTTGGGTAATAAATAAATATTTCATTTCAATATTATAATTAGATTATTAATATTTATTTTAAAATTATCTAGAAATAATTAGTTTCAGATATTATAATAATAATTGATTTTTCTAATATAGTTTGTGAGGTTTTGACTCATAATATTAGAAACTAGCTGTTAGAAGTAGTTGAATATTTTATTTCATAATCATAAGCTAAATGTATTAATAGTAGTGTCGTCTAAAAATAACTAGTTTAAATAAGGTAATTTGTTAGGGTTTGACTAATCCAAGGGTGGGTTAGAGACTAACTTATAATTCAATATTATCAATTCATATAGTAATATTAGAGAAGGACTGCAATTTGTTGGAGGAGAACTAAAGATATTCAATCATATCAATAATATATTGATGGTGTTTATTATTTTTATTGATTTAGAGATTTAATAATATCATTTTAATATTTTAATTCATTAATAATATTATTGCTTTCTATAATAATAAAATATAATAGTATTATTTTATTATTAATTTGTATAGAAGAAGAAAGATTAAAATTGCCTGGCGGAAAACTAATATTAAATAAATAAATAAATAATAAATAAATAAAATTTTAGGGGAATTAAAGGAAAATTAATACAGAAGGGGGAAAAACATGAAGGCGAGAAGGGAGGTCAAATGAAGAATGGAAAGGGAGAGGAGAGGAAAGGGAAGAAGAGTCACAAGGAGAGAGCTGGAATCCAGCTTTTACTCAATTTCCAGCCATCATCCCTATTGAGGTTTTTGGGATGCCTCCCTATTTCAATCGCTTCTCTGAGCTTCCTGTGCTGGAAATGATCAACCCTAGCAATGAGTTTGAATTCTTCAATACAAACATGGTGTTTTGATTTGATAGAGTGTTCGGCAAGGGCTGATGTGTGAAAGCGATTATGTCTAATGTCAGCCACATGTTCACTGATTCTCTGTTTAATAGACCTACCTGTGTCTCCAATGCAGGGGATACCACAGGAGCAGGGAATAAGGTAAACCCCTTTTGTGTCTTTAGGGTCGATAGGGTCCTTAATGGATCTAAGGGAACTTTTAATGGTATTGAGAGGCTTGAATGAAGAAGATACATTACTCTTCTTAAGAATATGGGCAATCCTATCCGTGGTTCCTTGGATATATGGGAGTTGAACCTTAGAGATAGGATCAGAACAAGCAGGTTTAACCCTAGGTGCTTTAATGCATCTGAGAAAGGCCTTAAGGCTCAGAGGCCTACTATACCCATTATTTTTACAAACTTCAAGAAAATGAGATTTCTCATGTTCGAGGTGGATGTCATCAGAGATTCTTAGAGCAAGGGTGGCAAGAGTGGTGAGAACCTCGAATTTATGAGCCGGGAAATGATGGGAGTTGGCATGAAGATACTGTTCAATATGAGTCTTTTTACTAAAGAATTGGTGACAGATAGAACCATCATCTCTCCTAGAGAGGAGGATGTCGAGAAAGGGAAGGAAACCATTCTCCTCAACTTCCATTGTGAACTCGATCGAGTCTGATTGAGAATTGAGGTGATTAGTACTATTATATTTGATTATTATAGAAAGCAATAATATTATTAATGAATTAAAATATTAGAATGATATTATTAAATCTCTAAATCAATAAAAATAATAAACACCATCAATGTATTATTGATATGATTGAATATCTTTAGTTCTCCTCCAACAAATTATAGTCATTTTATAATATTACTATATGAATTGATAATAATGAATTATAAGTTAGTCTCTAACCCACCCTTGGATTAGTCAAACCCTAACAAATTACCTTATTTAAACTAAGTATTTTTAGATGACACGACTATTAATAAATTTAGCTTATGATTATGAAATAAAATATCCAATTACTTATAACAGCTAGTTTCTAATATTATGAGTCAAAACCTAACAAATTATATTAGAAAAATCAATTATTATTATAATATCTGAAACTAATTATTTCTAAATAATTTTAAAATAAATATTAATAATCTAATTATAATATTGAAATGAAATATTTATTTGTTACCCAACAACTACTTCCTAGCTAAATTTAATATTATTAATTTATAATATCGAAAATAAACATTTATTTATTACATATAAGCTAATTTCTAACTAATTCATTAAACAATGTAACAAATTACCTAACGGCTAATTTTCAACAGCTAACTCTGGGTAGTGATGCATCCTTACTATTTATTCCCTCAGATCTATTGATTTCTCACCTTGTATTGAGGATGAACCACATTAGTTGGTTCCAAATATCGACCAAATCCTAACGATGTGATTAATACGAAAGACTTATATCTACACTTAACAATACTGAATCTAAGATACACAACCGTATTGTGCTCTTTGCTTTCTGATCCAAATTCACCTAGTCTTAACCTAACATTATCGTTGGTTTAATACACAAATTTACAACAATCAATTGATCTTTATCCACTAGCAGATACTCCATATTGAGTTTCCACAACTCAAAAATCTCATCATAAAATTCTCGATCTCTATCTTTCCACTTCTCGCCATCTCCTTTCACCACTAGAATCGATCTTGCAAATCTCCCACTGAATAGGGTCTATCACAGGCTTAAGAAAAACCCCTTCACAACAAAGGCGTCCCCTTGAAGTTGAAACAAATTTGATACCAAATGTAGGTTTTAACACTGTAAATAAATTACTTGCAAACAAATTCTTGAAAACAAAACATATACAATGGCGAGAAATACCAAAGAAATGCACAGAGATTTTTCCCTTGGATCCAAAAACCTAGACTACCAGATTGATTTTTTATTATGCTCCTTTTAATTTTACAATACATATATATACATGACGTAGCATTCATTAACCCCAATCCATTAACCCTAGATTAGAACATAATCATAGTTCCCTTAAAAGTATCTACAAAATAGCATTGGTAGAAAACCATCATGCCCAAAACCATGTGCAAAACTCATGCACAAAACCATAGGTAGATCTGCCCACCTAATATAGGGTCAAGAAAAAATTCTTGGGGTGTTTCCCAAACCGTGTGAAACCCCCTGATGAGGAGGGTTGTACCCAACACAATGAACAAGGGTGACTTTTTCCCCCCCATGATCCCCACGCACGTGCAACTAGTCATGGAAAGAATATAACAGACACCCAACAAAACTAATTGTTGGAAATATGTTGCCATTGATGTCCACACATGACAAGGGTGTCAAAGAAGGACTCAAGAGATTAAATTCGAAGCACAGGAAGAAGATTCAACTATCAGCATGGGTTAGGATGATGCAATGACTTTGGCACCAATTTTGGAGACATAGTTCATATCAAATACAGATAAAACCCAACTTAATGGAAAGAGCTAAGAATTTTTTTTCTAGTGATATGCAGAAGTCTCAAACTGGCCTCCTAGTTCAAAAGATAAAGCCAGTAAAAATTTTCGTACTCCCAAAGTAAAATAGCAGAGTTAGAAGAGGTTGGGAACCATTTTTGGCATCACATACATAATTGGTAGAAATGGTGGAGGAGTTGAAAAAAGATGGACAAGGCTAACTTATAGTGACAATAAATCAGTGGGAAGGTTTCCTATTAGCCATAGGCGAGGACCACACTACAGCCTGGCTTGACGAACATACCCCAACGAAGTTGATATTACACTCAAACAAATGAGTGGGATGATGGCACCATATGATACTATATCGGAAGTATGACCCCAGAGTATTTTTATTGTGCACACAGAGGAATTGTTGGGAAACATCCATTGGTTACAACATTCCAACTTGGTTGGAACATTTTCTTGGTGCCTAGGCTATATGAAGACCATATACATCCTAGGGTTCTTAATTTCTACTATGAAATGTATGCAATCTCTCCCTTTGTTTCTATGTTGACCTGTTGGTTAAAGAGATCAATTAAATTGGCTCATTAAACTCCAAATTCATTAATTATCACTTTATCAATGTTACACCTCCAAAACTTACATTTTGGTTGTCTCTTTGGTTTTCTTGTAGAAAACTTTTGGCACACCATTAGTTATTCTCGTTCTCATAATTATTCATTTGTTTCTAGATTAGTAATAGTAATTGGATGTTGGTTTAAAATTAAAATTATATATGTTTTAATGATGGGTGAAATTAACATAAAGGGGATCACTAAAATTCTTTTTCGATGTTGCAGAAAGTTATTATATTTTTTTGTTGATGGATAATGATAAGAAATTGGAACAATTCCTCTCTTAGTAAAATTAAAGAGGATATTATTGTTGATTATCATAACATTATAATAAAAGGTAATAGTTTATATACATATGTACAGAGATACCATATATATATATATATATATATATATAGAGAGAGAGAGAGAGAGAGAGAGAGAGAGAGAGAGAGAGAGGATCTTTGTTAGATATTAAATTGAGTAAATTATATTAAGCATTTCATAATTGTTTAAAAAATCCTATTGTGAGAAGCATGCATGTTTCACTATTACGCCAAGGGCACTTTTAAGACATTTTTTTAAGACAAAAGAATTCTTTTGTCTTAAAAAATCACTTTTTATTTTAATTATTTTACATTAAAATTTAATATCAACTGAATTGTCTTAAATATAAACTTTAAGACAAAAACAGTTTGAGACAAAAATATTTTAAGACAAAAGCAGTTTGAGACAAAAATATTTTAAGATGAAACTTTATATTTAAGACAAAAATAATTTAAGACAAAAATATTTTGAGACAAACATTTAAAGACAAAACTTTATATTTAAGGAAAAAACAATTTAAGACAAAAACAATTTAAGACAAAATTATTTTAAGACAAAACTTTATATTTAAGACAAAAACAGTTTGAGAAAAAAATATTTTAAGACAAAACTTATATTTAAGACAGTGGCCACTTTAGATGAAACCTATTTAACACAATTAACAATTAAGACACAAACATATCAATTTAAGACCATATTATCTAACAACTGCAAAATTGACTCTGACAGTGCACCCTAAGTCAGTCAACTTGCAGGCAACTACTATCTTGCGCCTATACCGAGTTTGTTATTATACTTACCATTCACGTTACCTTATCTAAAGACAACGATTTTTTGGGCTCTTTGTTTTGTAGGGGTAGTCGACTAAGAAGAATTCGACAACTTTTATTGACAAGATTTATTGGACATCAATTCCTCTTTTGTCCCTTTCATAACTACTAATACAATTAGAGACAACTTCTCTATCATTGCATTTGGCACTCCTACATGGAGGGGGATTTTTAGAAAATTTTTGATGAGAAAAGCAATATTTTGTCTTCAAATTTTCAATACGAGGCACTAATAAAAAAGGTAAAGGTAAAGGATTAGGGGTCTGTCTTTACATTGTTATTGGGTTCTTCAAGAAGTGGAGTGATGGAGGTCAACAAAAATCGATGGGATTTAGGGCAATGGAGGCCGACAAAAAAGGTGTGCTTCATGAGAGGAGCGATGGAGGAACTTTTGTTGAACGTGGATAAGTAGTATCATAGTTGGAGAACTTTTCAGGGTCTCCATCAATTTTGTTTTAATATGTGTTTTTTGACTGTTTCTTTTATTTTAATGCTACTTCTATATGTTGGTTGCTATTATCAGCATATTATTGTGCTAGAACTCTTGACTGTCATCGACAACATGGATTAGATTCACGTGAAGGATTGTTGAAAAATGCAGCAATAAATTCTTAATTTGATTTTTCCTTCATTAAATTGAGAAAATATGAATTTCCACATCAGCATACAACTTGGATGTAATTAACTTGTGTGACATGCCTTGTGTCACATAGTTTATTGAGTAAATTCGAGTTAGAGGACTTAGAGTTTAGTTAAGCATTTGTGATTTCTAATTTGTATCAATCAAAGTCAGTTATCTTGAGTTGTATTCAAGTAAACTAGTTCTAGTTGTTGGAGTAACTCATGGAAGTTTAGTTGTGTAGTGGGACTTCAGTAAAACTCAATGATCATCTAGTTAACTGATCAATCATCCCAAAATAACTAGTGCATGCAAATAATACGAGTTCCCCAATTGTGGTGGAGATTCCAAGGTAGTGTAACATCAGTTGTAGACTAGTTTTCAGTGCACAAGTGTTGCATGCAATCAGATGATCAACCTTGGGAATTGCGCAATCCATTTTGGAAAATTTCCTAAATAATAGGGTAATAATTTCTCTAGGAATTGCACAAGGAAATAGGGGCTCAAGAAAAGGCATAAATTGACTAAGTCTGGGCCAGAGCTTCTTAATGAGTAGAGAGAGAGGTTATTCACTTGCAGGTTGTGCTAGTTGAGAAAAGCAATTGTAATACATCTATGTTCATCATATTAATGCAAGCATACATTGGGGTTTTTACCAGACTTCTTTCCCAAAGAAAGATATTGTGTGCATGTGTGTTATTTCTTATTGCATGTCTGGAATTTTTGTTCTAAGTTGGGAATTGACTTCCATTGTTGGGTCCCTATAATAAGAGTGATTACCCCATTACTATTGTAGTTTTACCCCTTATTAATATTGTTGTACCCCTATTATCCCCATATTGTTATTATTGTGCCCCATATAATCCCTCTATTGTTATTTTTGTGGCTTTATATTATTATTGTTAGGTCGGCTGGGTTATATTATGACTCCTTATACTCCTATATATAGAAAGGAGGTTTTGTCATTTGAATCATCCAAGAATTGTTCATTTATGTAATGTAAAGGAGGTTTCCCCCTTGAAGAGGCTGAATTCTAAGGCGTTGATCTATCTTTTCTATCTTTTTCTTGAGCTGGTTTCATAACATTTGGTATCAGAGCTTTGGATTCTAGGGTTTCGCTGCTCCAAACAAGTCATCATGGCATTTTAGCTAGAAATTTTTTTCTACGACGTTTCAGAAGCTAAAAAAAATCCCATTTGAGAAGACGTCGCACTGAATCTCAGGTCTGAATTTCAGAGCTTTTCGAGCTATATTTGTGGAGATATGATCTGAGGAAGTTGGTCTTTTTGCAGACTCCTAAATTACATTCCAAACAGGTGACCTGGGGAAAATAATCATAACTTTCTCTTTGAGCATCAGATTGAAATTTCGTAAAAAGCTGTAGAAAGAGGACGAACTTTAGTTTCTTGTGTATCTTTTTCAGAACCAAAGGTCGAAAAAAGGACACGTGGAACGTCGTACAAGTTAGCTCTACTGAACTAGTCTATAATCAGGTCACTGTGGGAGATTTGACATAACTCTTCCTTGGAGAATCCAATTGGGATCAGACTGGTGGCATTGGAAAGAGGACATATAGGGCTACTACCAGTCAAAGTTTCAGAACTAGATGATCATAAATTACAAAGATACATTAGAGGCAATATCGAGCTCCTACAAAGTGAAAAAAGTGTGTAGATTTCTTTAAATTTTTGCTGAAGCTTGGTTTGAAAAATTATTTTGAAGAAATTCAAAGGGCATAGTAGATCATTGTTATCAGTAACTAATTCCCAAAGGAAATAAAATGCAAACACCTAGTAAGCAACCTGAAAGCAGTAGCATGACTCATGAAGAAGAGGAAGAAATGCTACATGATATATCAAAATTACAAGACCAAGTGCAACAAATGTCAGTCTCACAAAAGCTAACAGAAGCTAAGATAAATGGCATGGAATCTAAGATAAAGGGTATGGAAGCTAAGATGAATGGCATGGAAGCTAAGATGGACGATTGGAAGATAGATTTGAAGACAAACATGGAGAATTGAAGATAAATATGAATAAGTTGCTACAAGAAATGGTCACTAATGGTGAAAGGGTAGTAAAGGAAACTCATGATGAGAACAAAAGAAATGTTAATCATGATTCCATAGACCCTAATGTTGGATCAAAGACCCACCATATTTCAAAAATATATATGAGGAAGTTTGATGGCAAGGATCCCGCAACATGGATATTACAGATGGAGAAATTTTTTGATCTCAATAATGTGCAAAACACACAAAAGGTACGTATTGCAACTTTATATTTGGAACCAAATCAATTTGTATGATATCAATGGCTTTGCTCTTGTAAACAAATTATCACTTGGGCAATTTTTACGGAAGAATTGACAACACATTATGAGGATACAAAAAGCAACACTTTTTTTAGCCAATTGATAAGTCTCAAACAAAAGGGTTCAATAATGGAGCACATTGAGGAGTTCCAAAAATTGAACATAAGGGTAAAAAATATTCCAGAGGAGCATAGGATTGATGTGTTCATAGGGACTTTAAAGGATAATATCGAACATGATGTTCGCCTTTGGGAACCTGATTCATTAGAGAAGGCATTCAGGTTAGCAAGAAAAATGGAAAGCAAAATTATGGCAACCAGGAAGCACACCACTCACAACTATAAAGATGGAAGTGTTGTTGCCCCTAGTCTTCCACAACCTATAAGGTCGACACCACAACAATTGGAAGAAAAAAGAGCAAAAGGGCTTTGTTACAGTTGTGATAGCAAATACACTAAAGGTCATAAGTGTGCTGAGAAGAAATTATTCTACATATATTGTGAAGAGGAAGAAGAAAAGGAGCAAGGAAGGTTAAAAGAAGAGGATATACTCCAGGAACAAAGCCTAGATAAAGAAGAAATGAATCCGACCATATCTTGTAATGCATTGGTGGGAATTACCACTCCTCAAACCATCAAGATAGAAGGACAAATCAAGAAGAAAAAGGTAATAGTGTTGATTGATTCAGGAAGTACCCACAATTTTATTCATTGTAAGGTAGCAAAAGAATTGAATTGCTTCTTATATCCAGTACTAGAGTGTCAAGTGATGGTTGCAAATGGAGGAACAATAAATTGCTCGGGAAAGTGCCATAATATCAAGCTATCCATGGGAGAATATGTATTGACTAGCCCAATGCTTTCCATTCCAATGGGAGGTGCTGATGTTGTACTAGGAGTCCAATGGCTACAATCCTTGGGTACAATATCATTTAATTTTCAGGAACTTTTTATGAAATTTTCTGTGGAAGGAAAGGAAGTTGAATTAAGGGGTATTGCAAGGAAACATGAAAGATAGTAAGCTCTAATAGTATGACAAAGCTTCTAAAAAAGGAACAAAGAGGTGTAATTGCACAATTATGTTCGCTAGATGTTTCCACATTGGAATCATCTATTTCTCCAGATCTACAAAAAGTCTTGGAAAATCATTCCAAGGTATTTGAGACTCCCAAAGGTCTCCCACCTATTCGTGATCATGATCATGCTATTCATTTGATTCTAGGAAGTGTTCCTCCAAACATCAGGCCGTACAAATATCCCTATGCCCAAAAGAGTGAAATTGAACGTATGGTTGCAGAAATGCTAGAGGCTGGTATAATTCAACTGAGTCAAAGTTCTTTCTCTACTCCCGTAGTATTGGTGCACAAGAAGGATGGATCATGGCGCATGTATCCGAATTATAGGGAGCTCAACAAGCTCACTATTAAAGATAAGTTTCCCATTCCTATCATTAATGAATTACTGGATGAATTCCATGGATCAATTTACTTCACCAAGTTGGATCTTCGTTCAGGATATCATCAAATCAGAATGAAGACTGAAGACATTCCGAAAACAACATTTAGAACTCATGAAGGTCATTATGAATTTTTGGTCATGCCTTTTGGCCTTACCAATGCACCTTCAACATTTCAAGGTTTGATGAATTCAATTTTCAAACCATTCCTTAGAAAATTTGTGTTAGTATTTTTTGATTATAAACTAATCTACAACAAGTCTTGGAAGGATCATGTTGAACATGTTGACAGGGTGCTACAACTAGTGGAGGAGAAACAATTATATGCAAAAAGATCCAAATGTTTTTTTGGAGTACAAGAGATGGAATATTTGGGTCATATTGTATCTCATGAAGGAGTTAAGGTAGACCCTAGCAAAATTAAAGCCATTACGGAATGGAGAATTCCCACATCCATAAAGCACTACGAGGATTTCTTGGGTTGACACGGTATTACCGCAAGTTTTTTAAGAATTATGGGAGAATAACAGCACCTATAACAACATTATTGAAGAAAGATGCATTTTCATGGACTCCAGAAGCAACAAAGGCATTCGAACATCTTAAAGAGGCAATGTGCCAAGCACCGGTCTTAGCTACACCGGACTTCACAGAAACCTTTATTGTGGAATGCGATGCTTTAGGAAATGGAATTGGTGTTGTTTTAATGCAAGATGAAATACCCATTGCTTTTGAAAGTCATCCAATCAAGGGAAAGTTTTTACACAAGGCTATTTATGAGAAGGAAATGTTGGTAATACTCCATGCACTTAAGAAATGGCGACCCTACCTAATGGGAAGACACTTCAAGGTAAAAACAGATCATGATAGCCTTAAACTCTTTTTAGAACAAATATTATCCTCTGAAGAGCAACAAAAGTGGGTCACAAAGATGTTGGGTTATGACTTTGAAATCATTTACAAAAAAGGGAAGCAAAATTTGGTGGCAGATGCACTCTCAAGAAAGGATGAGGATGTGGAAGCATTGTTGTGTGCCATTTCTATTATCCAACCAGATTGGATAAACGAAGCAAGGGAGGAATGGAGGAATGACGAAGAAGTGTGGGCACTTATTCGAAAGTTACAACAAGATTCCAGTATATTTGATACATTTAGCTGGCAAAATGATTCGTTATGGTACAAATATCACTTATACCTCTTGGTGGGCTCCAGTATTGTAGCAATAATGCTACAACTCCTGAGCTTCCTAACTCTTAATTTTATCAACCCGGTAGTTCGTACAAACTTGGAAGCGACGGTGCTGTATACACAAGTACTAGCTCTTGTCGCAGCTGTCACTTGGTCAGCTGGCACAAGTCCGCTAGGGCTCAAGCCAACTTCTATAGGCTCACAGAAGAAGCTTTATCAATGATGGATGAAAGCTAACTCAAAGGAGACTAGTCTAATTGCAGAAGGAAACTGAAAACCAATAAAGCATGGAAACCCTAGGAAACCCTAATTTGACTAGCTAGACCCTAACTATGCAAAACTGTGAATGAAACAACTACCAATAATGCCATTACTTGCAGTGAACTGAAATACATGCATCTAAGCTACTTGCATCTGAAAAATCATGTTTTTGTACTTTTTTTTTAAGTGGTTGGACTTATTGTGATGATGCTTTTAATTAGGGTTTGGTTGTGCAGGGGCGGTTGGAATGGAAGGAAAGCATGGGCAAGGTCAGAATGGCTATGGGAGGTCCCAGAGGGTCTCCAACATCAGTCCCCAGAAGTCTACCACGTTCGGATGCTCAGCAACCGAGTTAGCAGACTTCTACAGGAAGTCTGCAGGGGATCCTACAGGAAACTCAGGGGTTTCTACAGGAAGGCTGTGCAATTCTACAGGATTATTGGCCGTGGAAGTTTTGGAAGATGGTGAAGGGTTGGAGTGGTGTGGAAGGGTAGGTGATATGGAGATGGAGCTGGTAATGGCTCAGGAGCAGAGGAATCAGATGGAGGAAGAGTGTATGCAGTGGTTTGATGATTGGAAGGATGGGAACTATGAAAGTTGAAGGAGATGGGGCTATGTGGAAAATGAGAGAGTTGGAGGGTAAATGAGTAAGACAGAGGTTAAATAGGACTTGAGGATAGATCAAGAAGAAGAAGAAGAAAGTGGATTGAGAAGGAGCAGCGTAAATGAAACAAATGACTTATACATCAAAACCAGAAATTTATTAACCTATGATAACTGTGCCATGAAACCTAATAACAGAAATGGAAAACAAGAAATGAAACTTATGCGTGGAAGTGAAATGTGAAAGTATGGTTCGATGTCAAAATTGCGTGGATGGATCTTCAATGAAAACGTTTATGTTGCAGCTTGCATGGAAATGAGAAGAACTGCTTTTCTTTTTGGTGGTTGGTCATGGACTGCACCCCAATCCCTAACAAAGAGATGGCAGTGAGCCTTTACAACCTTTTTGCTGGAGCTCCAAGAGATTATACCTATCCTCCTATCAAACTTAAGCAACTGAAAGCAAATCACCATAAACCAGTCCTATCTATGCTCATGAAAACGACTAAATTAACAAACTGTAAATTCAAATTGCATGTGAAAGTAAACAAACTCAAAGTGCTGGAACGAAATGCAAACACATTACAACACTGAGGAGATCTATTGCTCTCAGGTTGGGCCCTAACCTGAGAGCTATAGCTCCTTGAGAAAACTCAGAACTAGATCAAAATCTGCCTTCTTTATTCATAATCTGATGTCATGCCAAATTGGCTTACAAAAAGGAACAAAACCGAGCTTTAGCTCGTACTTCCAAATTACAAGAGTAATGCCAAGGTTCAAAAAGCTTCTATCCAAGGCTACGGCCTCAGTATTTATGCAAAATGATCATCCAACAGGTGTCCTTGATTTTAGGAGCTCGGCTGTCCAACTAAAGTTTAACTGCTGATCCTGTAGGACAGTCATAACTACTGTTCCTGTAGAACAGTTATAACTGCTGTTCCTGTAGAACAGCTGGCTGCTTCTAAGCTCGGTGGGGAGATGGATTGGAGCTCGGAGTTCTTGGTGGGAATCACGAGGAAGGTCCCCAAGACCGTGGACATCCTCTCCTAAAAACCAGCAGTGCCACCTCATTGTCTCCTTGTCTCCTTTTTCGTTGTCTTTTTCTCCCTTTTAATGCCAAAAACCTGAAAGCATCATGCATTAGTCACGTAGATAAAATGTCTACCCTTCTTCCTACAAACAACACGAATAAACCAAGAAATGCATGCATAAGCAATAAAAAATGAATGGTTTGAGCAGAGCAAGTAGGCCAAATGAGCCCAAATTATACCAAAAATTGGGGCTCATCATCACCCCCCAGCTAAACTATTTGCTCATCCTTGAGCAACTTTGCCCTGGCTCCTTGTCTTTGGCCGAGAACTAGAGCCCGGAGCACGCTTTTCCTCCCCTGATTTTGGTGGTTCTGCCTTTTCTGCTGAGGGTGGCGCTTCTTCCTTTCCCGTTTTTGGCGGCCCTGCCTTTGCTGCCCCTGGTGGTGATGAAGGTGATGCTTCCTTCCCCTTTCCTATTTCCTTGAGCTGGGCTTCGGAAGGCGACTGGCCTATTTTTCGTGTCCAGGAAGTTATTTTTGGGCTCCCCTTTTCGGGGGTGGCTGATGTTTTAGAGGGGGTTCTTGCACTGGGTGAAGCAGGGACATCCCCTGAAGTGGTTTGGCTGCTGGGTGGAGGCTGTGGCTTGCCCGTGGTCATCCTCTTGCTTCTCCTGGCTTCAGATGGTAGAGGGGTCTCCCTCTCCCTTTTCTCCTTCGGTTTTGGAGGTGTACTGAGGGCAGCCAGTGCCGCTGCTGCCTCCTTTTCGAGAATGCCAGCCTTCTCTTTCTTGCGTTTTGCTCTCTCAGAGCTCCTTGTAGAGGGCCCCTCCTTTTCAGATTTCGGGCTTCCTGTGGAAGACCCTGCTTTGCCCACTTCCGGGCCTCCTGTAGACGATTCTTTCTTTCCCGCCGTTGGGCTTCCTGAAGAAGGCCCTCTCTCTGCCCTCAGACTCTCTGTAGGAGGTTGTTTCTCAATGACTTTCGGGCCTCTTGTAGAAGCCCCTTTTTCCAATTTCGGGCTTCCTGCAGAAGCCCTTGTCTCTGTCTTCGGGCTTCCTGTAGAAGCCTGTTCTCCAACGATTTTCGCGCTTCCTGTAGAAGCCTTGGTCTTTGCTTTTGGGCTTCCTGTAGAAGCCTGCTTCTCACGGATCTTCGGGCTTCCTGTAGAAGCCTTTGTCTTTGTTTTCGGGCTTCCTGTAGAAGCCTGTTTTTCAATGATTTTTGGGCTTCCTGTAGAAGCCTGAGTTTGTGTTTTCGGGCTTCCTGTAGAAGCCTGTTTTTGCTTTCCTGTAGACACAGGTGTCTCCACCTCCGCTTGCTCGCCTGCTTGAGTTTTTCTTTTTGTTTTGGTTGCAGGTGCTGTTGAGGTACTTGGGCTGACGTGGACTACCTCAACTTTGTCCATTCTGCTCTTCATCCTCTTTTCCCTTGCCGACAGGAGAGGTGTGCCACCTTTTTCTTGGTCCTTCTTTTTCTCATGCTCCTTCCTCTGTTCTTCGGCCACTGCTTCGTGTTCCTCACTGCTAGAGGAACCCGTTTCTTCGATCAACATTTTAATATCCCCATCTTTGGTCAAATTGCGGAAGGATTCCCATGAGAGGGGGACCTTATATGAGTGCAATGCATCTTCCACAAGCAGCTTGATCAACCCATGATGGGCTATCTGATCAGGTATGCCCTCTCTTAGCTTTGTAGCACACTCCATTAGGGACTGCAGGAGGTAATAAGGGATGCTCAGTTTTTGCTCTACAGGAAGGTCAATTCGGTGCCTCAACTCAGTGAGTAGCCGAAAGTGATATGCATACACGATGCTGAACCGACCTTGACAAGTAATATATTTCATGATTTGCAAACTGACTTCATTCCAAGGTGGCAATAGACTCGTTCTTCTCACCCCGTTCTTATCCTCCGAGAATTCTTCCTCAGCTGGAAAGAATTCCTTCTTTGCTTGCTGGCTCAGCTTTCTTTTGTCCTTGTCCCATGGCAGACCCATAGGGAGTTCTGTGATCCGACTGATATGTTCTGGGGTGAGCTTGAGGCTCAGACCTCTGAAGTTCACTGTGGCCAGTGTCTGGGATTTAGGCTTCAAAGCCTGTAAGAATTCCTCGGCTACTTCATCATCGTAGCCCTGCAGCTTATCACAAAAAGGCATCCATTGTGCTCTGGTGAAGAGCTCTACTACTGCCGGGTTTTCCCTTAATTTAGTGGACTCAGTGGGTTCTCGTCTTATAAAACCACCCGGCATGATGAACACGGTCGTTTTAATTGAAGGTGGCAAATGCAAAAGAGATTTGGTCTATGAAGACAGAGCATGCACATACAAAATTTCAACACAGACTACTTATACCAACATCCTGTAGAACGGTAGCAAAGGTACAACAAACAACAATTCCACCAATATCTTTATGACCCGACTGTGGACGATGGTCTTGCCACTTTTACTAACCAGTTGCATGCAAAGTTCAGGGTTACCTCTTTAATTGGCCACCTTTTTGAGTGAGGCACCCGCTTCCCTGTAGATGACTGTGTTCCTGTAGAATGCGTTCCTGTAGAACTGCGCTCCTGTAGGACTGCGTTCCTGTAGAAACAATGCGCAATTCTCGGGGAGGACTGTAGTTGGCCCGTGCTCACGGTGTGCTTGACCAGCATTCTGGTAGCCAACAACTCGGCGTATCAAAGTGTAGAGGAGATCAGAATAGCTATCCGAGTTGAAGTGTTGGATGATAAATGCATGCGCATGATCTAGCCGATTGGATTTTGAATCGGCGCAATCCGTGGCACGGGGGATGAGCTGTCCCCGCCGGACCGTTGGGTGACGTCATCCATCCTCCGCCTGCGTATTCACTTGATGCCGCATTCATTCCCACAGATTTGCCGCCGCCTTTCCTGTTAAACTCATGCTTCTGACGAGAGTGTTCTCACGTGCATGCCGTTCATTCTCTTTGTCGTGGCCGCCACCCAAACATCCAATTACACTTTAACTAGCCGACGTGGCCAGTCGACTGGCCATACGGCCGCTCAACCATTCAATTTTACGCTTTGCAAACAATTTCAAAGTTAGATTCATGCGATTTGATGGAAGGAAGGGTTGAGACACTTACCTGCGTGGCTGCACACGATTTTTTCAGTTCTCGGACGATGGTGAGCGGATCTACCTGCTGCGTGCGACTTACACAGACCCGGAAGCTCGTGGTTACAGGCTGCCAACGCTGGAGTGGATGGTTTTGCTTGCATGCACCCGCGTTTCATTTCAGATGGCGGTGCTGTGAATGGTATCCACTCGAGCAGGTTGAACTGTCACAGGATCCCCGCGAGGGGTCTCGTAACAGTCCTTTCTCCTTGGGTGCATGCTGCACGATGGCGGTTCTGGCTTCTCGATCACGATCCCGGAGCTCTTGATGCATGTGGTATGAGATCCCATCATTTGTTTAACTTTGGAAATGGCTTTCCCGCGAGAACTCATCGATTTTCTTTGTTTGTGCAGGGACTTGGCCGCATGTCGACACGGGTGGTGGATCATGGTGACAGCAACGTGCAAGGATGCCAACAGAGGCTTGCATGCATCCAAACCAATCCAGGGTCGCGAAATCTCTTTTTAAGATGAATTCTGGCCGTCCAAAACTCCTACAGGAAGTTTCCTGTTGAACACAGAGCTTCCTGTAGAAAGTTCGGCCTTCCTGTAGAAAGTCTGCACTTTCCTGTAGAAAGACTGCGCCTTCCTGTAGAAAGACTGTGCCTTCCTGTAGAAGATTCAAACCACGATAAAATTGCACATACCTTGAAAAAACATGGGTGCTCTTGGAGGAGGTACTGATGAGGTTCCTTGATAGCATGATAAGGACCCTTGGCTGTGAGTTGAAGGGCTTCCTCTTCTCCATAGAGCATCTGCAACCTGCAATTTTTACCATATTTTGCTTATTGTGTTTTCTTCTTTTTTCTTTTTTTTTTTTCTTTTTTTTTTTTTTGAAAGATAACAGGGGCGCCTCAAGGAGGTTTTCACCCGTGCCATCTGCCCTGAGCGCCTCAGAGAGGTTTTCACTCAAGGATCTTTTTCAACCTTTTCTCTTTTTTTTTTTTTTTGAAAAGCAATAGGGGCGCCTCAATGAGGTTTTCACCCCTACTACCTGCCTTGGGCACCTCAGAGAGGTTTTCACCCAAGGATCTTTATTTATTTATTTATTTATTTTTATTTTTTTTTTCAGATATTTTTCCAGGGTGTGCCAGAGGCAGAGGCAGAACCCTTCTCTATGACCAATACAGATTTCTCCATAGTTTTGATAAACTCTTGTCTTGAGAGAGGTCTCCTGTAGATCTTCAATCGATGCCCGTTGACAAGCATGGGAATGGCTTCCTCATCAATGGTTCGAATGAGGACAGATCCATTGCCATGGCATTTCTCCACTGTATATGGTCCTAGCCATCTGGTTCTCAGCTTCCCCTTGAAATCTTTGTATCTGGAATCATACAACAAAGCCCAATCTCCCGGCTGAAATTTCTTGTCATGGAGATGTTGGTCATGCCACACCTTTCTCTGAAGTTGAACCACTTCTGAGTGAAGGAGGGCCTGCATTCGGTGCTCATCCAGGCCATTCAACTGTAGTAGCCTTTCTTGTTGTGCATGGCTGAGATCTAGGTCCAGCTGAGCTGCCATCCTCAAGGTGTTGTATTCAAACTCAATGGACAGCAAAGCTTTCTTCCCATAGACCAACTCATATGGTGTGAAACCGGTGGTGGTCTTCTAAGTGGTGTTGTAGGCCCATGTGGCTTCAACCAGGCGATCTGCCCATTCCTTTCTGCTGCTGCTCACCACTTTAGTCAAGATCCCTTCTAATGCTCTATTGGTGACTTCCACCTGCCCATTTGCTTGAGGGTGATAAGGGGTGGAAGTCCTGTGCTTGATCTTGTGATGAGCTAGGAGATCTTCAACCAGGTTGGAGGTGAACTGGCTCCCTTGATCGATGACCAGCTCTCTTGGATAGCCAAACTTATAGAAGATGTTCTCTCTTAGGAACTCGGCCACCTTTTCTTCTGTTGCTGCTTTGATTGCTTTGGTCTCTGCCCACTTTGTCAAATAGTCAGTACACACAATGATGTAAGTCCTTTGCCTCGAAGAGGGGTTGATTGGGCCCACAAAGTCCATGCCCCACTTCTCAAATGGCTCAAGAGTCACTTGAGGTTGGAGAGGCATCTCATCCCTTTGGGTCGGTTTCCCCATTCTTTGGCATTGGTCACACTGACTGACATATCTTCTGACGTCTTGATGAAGTGTGGGCCAATAGTAGCCTGCCTGCAGGATCTTGAAGGCAGTTCTCTTTGCTGCAAAATGCCCTCCACAAGGCCCATCATGACAAGTGAGGAGGATATCAAAGACTTCCTCCTCCCTTACACAACGCCTTAAGATCTGATCGGGGCCAAGCTTGAACAGATTGCCCCCGATCCAAGTGAATGAGGCACTTTTTCTGATGATTCTGCTCTTCTCTCTGGAAGATAGGTGTGGAGGGAACTGTGCTGAAACAAGATAGTTTGCTATATCAGCAAAACATGGAGAGAGTACTGAAATAGCAAACAGATGTTCATCAGGCATCTGATCGTCCACTGTTCCATCCTCATCTGCAGACAAATCCAATCTAGATAAAAGTCAGCAACAACATTTTCTCTACCTGGTTTATCAACAATGGTTAGATCAAACTGCTGCAATAAAAGTAACCATCTAATAATACGAGCATTCACATCTGGTTTATTCATTAAATATCTAATAGCAGCATGGTCAGTATGTACAAAGGTCTGGTAACCAGTAATATAATGTCGGAACTTGTTCAGTGCATGGACCACAGCCAAGAATTCTTTCTCGGTTACAGTGTAGTTCAACTCAGCTTTGGACAAGTTTTTGCTAACAAAGTAAATGGCATATGGAAGTTTCTGCTCAACTTGTCCTAAAGCTGCACCTATGGCTTTGTTCAAGGCATCAGTGTGGATGTGGAAAGGTAGGGCCCAGTTTGGACCTCTCAGGATTGGGGCTGACACCAACTTGTCCTTCAATTCATTTAAAGCCCTCTGACAATCGTCAGTCCATTTAAACTCCACATCTTTTGCCAACAGGCCAAACAATGGCGAGGCTAGCTTGCTGAAATCTTTAATGAATCTCCGGTAGTATCCTGCTAATCCCAAGAAACTCCGGACATCCCTGACCTTTTGAGGAGGTGGAACCCTCTTGATGAGAGCAATTTTGTTAGGATCCACCTGCAATCCTTGGCAAGAAATGGTATGGCCAAGCACGGTCCCTTCAGTCATTAGGAATTCACATTTTTCAGGACTAAGGGACAAGTTCATCTCGGTGCATTTGGTTAGGACTTTCCCCAGGTTGGACAATGCTTCCTGGAAGTTGGCCCCATAAGGAGTAAAGTCATCCATGTATATTTCTACTGCATCATGGACCAGCTCCGAGAAGATGCTCAAGACAGCTCTCTGAAAGGTAGCAGGAGCATTGCATAGCCCAAAGGGAAGGACTCGATAGGCAAAGGTACCCCAAGGACAAGTGAAGGTGGTCTTATCGTGGTCTTCCGGGCTGATTTGGATTTGATTGTACCCGCTAAACCCATCCAGGAAAGAGAAGAACTTCTTTCCTGCCAGTCCATCCAACACTTGATCTATGAAACGTAGGGGGAAATGGTCCTTCTTGGTAGCTTTGTTCAGTTCTCGGTAGTCCACACAGATTCTCCATTTCCCATTTTTCTTGGGAACCAACACTAGAGGGGACACCCATTCACTATCTGAGATGGGGTAGATGAATCCGGCATCCAACAGTTTCTGCAACTCTTCCTTGACAATGTCCTTAAGGGCTGGATTCATTCTCCTCTGAGGTTGCCTAACCGGTTTACAATCCTCTTTGATGTATATATGATGGGTACAGACCGAAGGATGGACTCCTTTTATTTCCTTATAGCTCCAAGCAAAAGCATCTATGTGGTTGGCCAACAGACTACACAGCTCCTTTTCCTGGGAAGGAGATAGGGAGGAGCTGATCTTCAATGCTTTCTCAGGGCCGAACTCCACATTCTTGACTCTGGGAGTAACAGGGTTGGTTGTACAAAGATCCACTAAGGTGCTAGCTTGGGCATCCTCCACCAATTCCTCTAAGGGTAGTGCACTGGAAGGTGGATTCTGGATCAAGGTCTCGATCAAGTCATCCTCGGTTGGGGGGTCTTTTCTAGTGGTATCTAAGGTGCACAGAGGTGCTGAGTACACCTCATCTTCCTCTCCTTCTTCCAACCAGAGTGGTAAGTCATGCTCCAAGGAGGGTTGGGCAGGAGGGTATAGGACTAGCTGCTTGGACATGGGACCATTTTTGATGGTCATGTTTCCTGCCCGACAACTTATGTAAGCATCTGCAGTAGCTAATCAAGGCCTTCCCAAAATGAGAGGATATCCAGTAAGCTTGGCCTCTGGTTGCAGAACCAGGAAGTCTGCAGGGTATTCCCAAGAATCAATGGAGACCATGACATCCTCCACAATCCCTTCGGGAGTCACGGTGGAGCGATCTGCTAATTGCAGTACTGTCGAAGTCTTCCTCAAGGAACCCTGAAGATTGAGTTTAAGCATGGTATCCCTGGTCATCACATTGATGGCGGCCCCCAGATCAATCAAGGTGTGAGGTATAATAGTGCCATTGATGTGAACATCTACTACAGGACTTCCAGGATCTAGGTACTTTGGGCAGATGACTTGTCCTAGCATAAGGTCAGACAGTTGTCCTATGACATTGATAGTTGAGGCATCTTTCTTCCGTCTGCCTGGGTGTTTGAAACACTTCTCCTTAACCAGCTTGTTATATATTGGCACATCCTTGATGGCTTGGAGAAGTGGGATTTTTACACACAACTGCTTGAGCTCACCCAAAAGCTCATCTTCCTCTGGGTTAGGTTGTGTGGTGGCTGTTAGTCTCTCAGGAAAGGGTGGAATAGCCTTTGGTTCACTTTCCTGTTTATCTTCTTCATCCTCTAGGGGAGGAGGTTGGCGATCTGGTAGAGTCTTCCCAGATCGAAGATTGATCTCCTGGATCTCCACAGCATAGGTAGGGCATGAGGTTTCCCCAGTGTATACCTGCTGGGCCTGTCTATTGTTGGGGTTCGGGTTCGGTTGAGCAGGCATTTGAGGTTGCCTTGGAGGAGCAGGAGGTAATGGTTGAGGTTGAACTGGTGGTGGAGGCAAAATGGCAGGAGGAGTGTTGTATTGGGGCCTCCACCCCGACTGAGGTGCATTCCATTGAGGCTGTGGCTGGGTATGTGAGTGATATGGATGAGAAGTAGGTTGAGTGGGGTACTGAGGTGGGTAAGACCATGGAGGAGGCATGGACCATGAAGGATGAGCAGGGGGACCCCAGGAAGGCATAGGAGTCGATTGGTTGGGGCTGTAATAAGCTTGAGATGCCCCTTGCATCCCCTGCTGATAAGGTCTAGATCCCTGTGGCCTCCTTTGGTTGAGGTAATAGAGAGGCTCTGTGGGAGCTTCGGTCCCTTGGTACATGGCTTTAAACCCAGGTAAGGTTGGACACTGATTTGTGGGATGGTCCTCCTCACAAACGAAACACACTTCAACCGAATGCAATGGACATTCGTTCTTAGGGTGCCTCCTTGTGCACCTAGGACAGAAGACAGCCAAGGCTCTCTCAGCCTCTTCTTTCTTTTGCTGAATCCTGAATGTGTCAAGCTGCATGGCAATGGTTTGTCTCACCTCACTCTTAAGGTCTTCTAATTGGTTTGCAAGCTCATGTTTGGAGAAAGGGACACTAGTTGCGAGGTGGTTTCCTCTGCCTCGTTTCCGAGCTGCCCTGGAGTGGTTTCTAAACACTGTCTTGATGTCCTCATAAGGCAGTTGGTAAATGTCTCCCCCAGCTAACATGTGAAGGGTATCTAAGAGGTCTTCAAGGACTCCTCGGAGTAGGACCAACTTGAGGGATTCAGGGTCAAGTGTGCACCTGGCCCGCTTATAGCTTAGTTGGAACCTCTCCTCATAATCCTCTAAGGACTCATCATTTCCCATGGACATCCGAAAGATTTCCCCCTTTGTTTCCTTGGACCTACAGTAATCCCGGTATTTGGTGTTGAAGGCTTGTTGCATCTGAGCCCAAGTGGTGATACTATTCCCAGGTAAACCCATGAACCAACGTAGTGCTGCATCCTTGAGAGAGGAAGGGAAAAGTTTCAACTTTTGCTCATCTTCAGTATAGTCATAGGTTCTGCAAAGGACATCAAACTCAAACAGGAAGGTATCTGGATCTTCAGTGGCCAGCCCATGGAAGTGAGGTAGGGCGGAGGGGCTAATGTTTTTCATTTTCATCTCTCCATTGGTCTCTCGGATGGGGAAGGCACCCTCTATT
Organism: Pinus tabuliformis; assembly: GCA_031772625.1. Lineage (NCBI taxonomy): Eukaryota > Viridiplantae > Streptophyta > Pinopsida > Pinales > Pinaceae > Pinus > Pinus tabuliformis. The sequence continues at coordinate 1,606,992,191 of CM062817.1, read as the reverse complement.
CTCTCATCTTCTCTTCTATTATCAGCCATAGCTTCAAATGGAGTAGTCTCTAACTCTTCTTCTACTATAGGATCTTTGGATATCTCAGGATGTTCACCTATAGGTTCTTCTGGGTCACTGTCACCAAAGAAGAGAGAAGGGTGACGCAATGATGTGGTGGGGGTGTTTGGTAGGAATTTGCCTGATCTATCTCGGTTCCTACGAGGCATGAAATGGAAAAGACTTTCTTTTTCTCTTTGATTGCTTTTGCTTTGATTTTCTTTTGGTACCTGCAAAAATGAGACAGATTGATCTGCAACTATCTATGAAAGATGCAAAATTAACTGAAAGCAGGAAAGGACTAATCTACTTTGCTCAAATGAAATTGCAAAAAGGAAATGCTAGTCTACGAAAGCAGAAATGCTAATCTATGAAAGCAGGAAATGCTAATCTATGAAAGCAAGAAATGCTAATCTATGAAAGCAGGAAAAGTCTATGCTACTTTTGCAGAATGGAAATGAAGTAAACTACTTAGCAGAAGGTAAGAGTAAGAAAGTAGAAGAAAAGCAACAATTGCTAATACTCTGACGCTTCCCCGGCAACGGCGCCAAAAAGATGGTGGGCTCCAGTATTGTAGCAATAATGCTACAACTCCTGGAGCTTCCTAACTCTTAATTTTATCAACCCGGTAGTTCGTACAAACTTGGAAGCGACGGTGCTGTATACACAAGTACTAGCTCTTGTCGCAGCTGTCACTTGGTCAGCTGGCACAAGTCCGCTAGGGCTCAAGCCAACTTCTATAGGCTCACAGAAGAAGCTTTATCAATGATGGACAAAAGCTAACTCAAAGGAGACTAGTCTAATTGCAGAAGGAAACTGAAAACCAATAAAGCATGGAAACCCTAGGAAACCCTAATTTGACTAGCTAGACCCTAACTATGCAAAACTGTGAATGAAACAACTACCAATAATGCCATTACTTGTAGTGAACTGAAATACATGCATCTAAGCTACTTGCATCTGAAAAATCATGTTTTTGTACTTTTTCATTAAGTGGTTGGACTTATTGTGATGATGCTTTTAATTAGGGTTTGGTTGTGCAGGGGCGGTTGGAATGGAAGGAAAGCATGGGCAAGGTCAGAATGGCTATGGGAGGTCCCAGAGGGTCTCCAACATCAATCCCCAGAAGTCTACCACGTTCGGATGCTCAGCAACCGAGTTTGCAGACTTCTGCAGGGGATCCTACAGGAAACTCAGGGGTTTCTACAGGAAGGCTGTGCAATTCTACAGGATGATTGGCCGTGGAAGTTTTGGAAGATGGTGAAGGGTTGGAGTGGTGTGGAAGGGTAGGTGAGATGGAGATGGAGCTGGTAATGGCTCAGGAGCAGAGGAATCAGATGGAGGAAGAGTGTATGCAGTGGTTTGATGATTGGAAGGATGGGAAATATGAAAGTTGAAGGAGATGGGGCTATGTGGAAAATGAGAGAGTTGGAGGGTAAATGAGTAAGACAGAGGTTAAATAGGACTTGAGGATAGATCAAGAAGAAGAAGAAGAAAGTGGATTGAGAAGGAGCAGCGTAAATGAAACAAATGACTTATACATCAAAACGAGAAATTTATTAACCTATGATAACTGTGCCATGAAACCTAATAACAGAAATGGAAAACAAGAAATGAAACTTATGCGTGGAAGTGAAATGTGAAAGTATGGTTCGATGTCAAAATTGCATGGATGGATCTTCAATGAAAACGTTTATGTTGCAGCTTGCATGGAAATGAGAAGAACTGCTTTTCTTTTTGGTGGTTGGTCATGGACTGCACCCCAATCCCTAACAGAGAGATGGCAGTGAGCCTTTACAACCTTTTTGCTGGAGCTCCAAGAGATTATACCTATCCTCCTATCAAACTTAAGCAACTGAAAGCAAATCACCATAAACCAGTCCTATCTATGCTCATGAAAACGACTAAATTAACAAACTGTAAATTCGAATTGCATGTGAAAGTAAACAAACTCAAAGTGCTGGAACGAAATGCAAACACATTACAACATTGAGGAGATCTATTGCTCTCAGGTTGGGCCCTAACCTGAGAGCTATAGCTCCTTGAGAAAACTCAGAACTAGATCAAAATCTGCCTTCTTTATTCATAATCTGATGTCATGCCAAATTGGCTTACAAAAAGGAACAAAAATCGAGCTTTAGCTCGTACTTGCAAATTACAAGAGTAATGCCAAGGTTCAAAAAGCTTCTATCCAAGGCTACGGCCTCAGTATTTATGCAAAAACGATCATCCAATAGGTTTCCTTGATTTTAGGAGCTCGACTGTCCAACTAAAGTTTAACTGCTGATCCTGTAGGATAGTCATAACTACTGTTCCTGTAGAACAGTTATAACTGTTGTTCCTGTAGAACAGCTGGCTGCTTCTAAGCTCGGTGGGGAGATGGATTGGAGCTCGGAGTTCTTGGTGGGAATCACGAGGAAGGTCCCCAAGACCGTGGACATCCTCTCCTAAAAACCAGCAGTGCCACCTCATTGTCTCCTTGTCTCCTTTTTCGTTGTCTTTTTCTCCCTTTTAATGCCAAAAACCTGAAAGCATCATGCATTAGTCACGTAGATAAAATGTCTACCCTTCTTCCTACAAACAACATGAATAAACCAAGAAATGCATGCATAAGCAATAAAAAATGAATGGTTTGAGCAGAGCAAGTAGGCCAAATGAGCCCAAATTATACCAAAAATTGGGGCTCATCACCTCTGTAATAATTCCCAGCTAAAACAAAATATTCTTATGGAATTGCACACTTCTCCCTTAGGAGGGCACTCAGGATTTTTAAAAACTTAGCACAGGGTTAAGAAGGAATTTTTTTGGGATGGCCTTAAATCAGATATTCAAAAGTTTGTGGCGGAATGTTTGGTTTTCCAACAAAATAAAGTTGAAACAATTAAGACATCGGGTCTATTACAACCTTTATCCATTCAAAGCCAACATTGGGAGCAGGTTTCAATGGATTTTGTCACAGGTTTACCCAAGTATGAGGGAAAGAGTGTCATCATGGTGGTAGTTGACAAACTTACCAAGTATGCACACTTTTTTGCATTATCACATCCATTTAAAGCCAGTGTAGTTTCTACTGCATTTATGGAAACAACTCAAAAGCTACATGGAAACCCAAAGACTATTGTAAGTGACAGAGATCCCATTTTCACTGGAAATTTTTGGATAGAATTATTTTCTTGTCTTGGTACTCAGTTAGCTCATAGCTCATCTTATCATCCTCAATCTGATGGGCAAACTGAGATAGTAAACAAATGTTTGGAAGGATATCTTCGTTGCTTTGTATCTGATAAACAGGCACAATGGGTCAAATGGGTGCCTCTGGCTGAATGGTGGTATAACACTTCCTTCCATACAACAACAAAAATGACCCCATTTATGGCACTTTATGGGTATCAGCCACCATCCATCACATCATATTTAAGAGAAAATTCTAAGGTTCAAGTAGTGGAACATCACATCGAACATCAACAACAAGTCCTCCAACTCTTAAAGGATAACCTCATGTTGGCATAGAATAGAATGAAACAACGGGCAGATCAACATCGTAGCGAAAGAAGTTTTGATGTAGGTGATTGGGTATTCCTATGGCTACAACCATATAAGCAAATGTCCCTCAAGCAAGCTAAGAAGGATAATAAATTATCACCAAAGTATTATGGTCCATACAAGGTGTTGCAAAGGATTGGTACTATGGCATACAAATTGGAGCTTCCTGCAGCTTCTCGATTGAACCCTGTTTTCCATGTTTCATGTTTAAAGAATGTTATAGGCGACAGCTCCCAGTTCAAATAATATTGCTAGAACTTGACGAGGAAGGAAAAATTATATTGGAACCGGAAGCAGTCACAGAAACAAGAACTCGACAGCTACGAAATCGATCAATTCCGGAGTATCTTATCAAGTGGAAGAACCTATCCGCTGAAGATTCCACATGGGAGGATGAGAATTTTATACATAAACATCCAGAACTTCTCAAGCTTTGAGGACAACACTTTTTTGTAGGAGAGGGGCATGTTGGTTCCCTATAATACTAGTGATTACCCCATTACTGTTGTACTTGTACCCCTTATTAATATTGTTGTGCCCCTATTATCCCCATATTATTATTACTGTGTCCCATAGAATCCCTCTATTGTTATTTTTGTGGCTTTATATTATTATTGTTAGGTCGGCTGGATTATATTGTGACTCCTTATACCCCTCTATATAGAAAGGAGGTTTTGTCATTTGAATCATCCAAGAATTGTTCATTTATGTAATGTAAAGGAGGTTGCCCCCTCGAAGAGGGTCAATTCTATGGCATTGATCTATCTTTTCTATCTTTTTCTTGAGCTGGTTTCATAACATCCATAGTGTAGTAGACTAGGTTTTTGTCTTGTAGTTTTGATTAAAACTTCATGAGCAGTTGAAAATCTACACCATAGCAAGATTCACATTAGAGTAAAAATTTCAAAGTTGTTTCTCAGGAGGTTCAAATTTGTAGTTCAATGTAGTAGGATCTCTTCAGAGCTAAGAAGATGACCTTCAATGGGTTGAGGCTAGAGTATGCCTTGGAATGAAACTCTAATTTCATTGCATGGAAGGATCGCATGGAGGATGTATTCGATGACAATGGCTTTCTAGAATATATTAAGGGAGATATTGCAAAACCAGCGAAATATGATGCCGAAAACCTTTCTCAGTGCAAAAAATATGTAACCAAGGCGAGGAGAATAATATTGGAGGGAGTACGTGCGAGACCTATTAGAGGGAGTAAAAGACCGCATTTTCACCAATATCCATGGGAAAGAAAATACTTATGCAATGTGGTAGACACTGACCAATCTATTCGAGAATAGTAGTGACCATAGGAAGCTGGAGCTCAAGGATAAACTTTGAAATATCAAGATGTAGAAGAATGACACTATCCCGCAGTATCTGAGTAGGTTCACACAATTTTGTTATGAGCTTGCAATAGTTGGTGTTATTGTTTCAAAGGATGACTTGGTAAGCCTAGCCCTTCTGGGTCTTCCCAATTGCTGGCATAACTATCAAGATTTAATGAATAGAAGGAAGAAACTACCGAATTGGGAACACTTATGGTCTGATTTGGTACAGGAGGCAATAAGGTGGAATACCAGAGATGGGACCTCATCCAAGGGTGAGGATAAAGAAAACTTTGGATTGGTTTGAAAGGGAAAGAAGGGAAAGGGGAATAAATCTCAAACCAAACCAGAATCCAGTCAAGGGGGAAAGAAGAAAAATCTGTCAAAAATTAAATGCTTCCATTGTCATGAATGCGAACACTATGCCATGAAGCCTTGTCCACACAAAAATGCAAGAAATAAGAACTTAGGAGGAGCAGCATGTTAAACCTTGGCTTCACAGTTTGAGATTGACTTTACCCTTATCATATGCATGTCCACCACAATGATGGGGAGTGTGTGGTACTTGGACTCAAGTGCATCGTTCCACATGATAAGGTGTAAATATTTTTTCAGTGACTTGGAGGAGAAATATCTCTAGATGCACATTAAGCTAGGGGATGAAAAATGGTACAATGTGACTAGTATTGGTACAGTCACCTTTCAGAGGGAGTCAGGCTCCCCTCTCACGCTCAAGGATGTCATGTTTGTTCTAGGCCTAAAGAAAAATATCATCTTTGTTGTAGTTTTGGAGGACCATGGTTGTGAAGTGATATTCATCAAAGGAAAAGTAATCCTAAGACACATAGCCATGGGACAGGTGAAGCAAATCTGGGTTTGTGTGAAGAGCCTGTGTAAGCTAGATCTAGAAGACGGTGCTGCATTAAGCACTAAGGCAAAGAAAGTGCAGGTCACAATGTCGATGAAATTTGGCACAAAATACTTGGCCATTTCAATCATGGTACCTCAAATATTATACAAAAAATAACCACTGCCCTCCCTAAAGGAGAACGTAAGCAGTAGGATGTATACAAAGGATGTACGTTGTAGAAGTAAAATCCACATTCCATGATCGGGACAACAAAGCACATGCAGTCCTAGAAAGGATCCACTATCCTGTTTATGGACCTTTCTCGACAACCTCCATTATCAAACAAAAATAATTTTTCATTTTTATTGATGACTTCTCACGGAAGTTTTAGACCTTTTTCATGTCGAAGAAAGATGAGACATTCTCAAAGTTCGTAGAATTCAAGACACTGGTTGAAAAATAAGCTAGCAAGAAGGTGAAGGCTTTGTTGTAGCGGCTACAAAACCCTCAAAAATTTTGGCCTACACTTAAATTTCAAAGCCTAGTATGGGTATTGTGATCAATTATTCCTTAGTCACTTATTGGTAAGTTGATGATCTCAAGCTCCCCTTTTCAATATTAAGAGTCATTCATGCTTTTATATTTACATAGAATATGTAATCTTTGGTCTGGGGGTTATCGCTTGTCATGCAAAGGGAGGTTTGTTTTACTTCAAGGGAAAACCTTTATGAGAATGGGTTGTCCTCACCACATAGACATGTTTCAATCTCATTTGACACACTCTTATACAAGTGTCACCTTTATCCTACCAAAGTCTATCATCGGAGCTGCACTTATCGTAAGCTGCCACAAAGGTTGTTCCATTAAGTGAAGTATGTTTTATATGTTCTGGATGGTCTATGTTGTATCGCTAAGTTTTCAAGTGTGTGATCGTAGTCAAGTTTTATCACTTTTCACATCAGTTCTATTGATCCCACACTTAGCCAGATTTCGGAGTTTCCTTAGCAACCTAGCCTCATCCAACTTTCCTAAATTGTTCACTTCACATATGTAACCCTCAATATTTTACCTTGCATGTTGGAACTATGCAATGTGTAGAAATCCCAACTTCCCTTAACATTCAAAACTGCGCAGTGGTTTCCTCCAATCTCCTTCCCTTCGCCGGAACCCACTATCTCCAGAAACTGTGCAGTTTTGTCCCTTGACTACCCAGTCTACCTCGCATCCTAAAACTTCTTAGATGTGTCCTCCTAGGGCCTCATCTTATAGAAGTGCCTTGCATCCTAAAACTATGTAAATGTGTCCTCCTAGGGCCTCATCCCGCAACAATCATTGCCCACTGAAACTACACAATTATGTCTCTCAGGGGCCACGAAGAAGGATGACATGATATGTGACTCTAAAGGAGCTGAGGAGAAAAATAAGTAGATCAAGGAACCCAAGGTATGCTAGAATATTAGTACTGCTTGAAGACTCCATCTGATGGATAACCCTTTGGTGGCTAGGTATGGAAAACAAAGCACATGTTTTTAAATACACCTCTTAGTGTAGCTTAAAAGATTGGTTATCATTGTCATATCATTCTATCTTCAATGGCATGCATGGTTACAAGAACTGAAAGTCATTCCATGTGTTTCCTCTACGTGTCTTGCTCCCTTTCACTTGTTTATTACATATCTTAGAAGATGAAGAGTATTACCACTTGTTTATTTAAGCTACGGAGGTTGTGACCAACATGATCTTATGACTAACCAGGCACGATGCAAGGTGTTATGCTATTGACCTATGAGAAAATCCAAGATACCAGATATGTGAAGAAATACAACCCATAACACATAACGAAATGAGAAAAACAACAAGTATTTTATTATTAAGATATGAAGGCAATGTTCACTTGCCTCTTCTAGGGGGCAACCTGTAGTAGAGAAAAGCTTGATTACAAAATAAGACTCGATATTTCTCAACGGGGACTCTCTATCCTTTATATAGGATTCATACATACAATACCATGGGTCATTACCATGGTTCTCTCAATACCATCTATCTAATACCATGGCCCATTTGCAACTAACTATGGTCCCTTTCTTAAATGCGGGTCAACCATTTACAATTATTAATACGGGCTTTATTGACTCTTTAACTGGCTACAACTATGATTTGAACCTATTACATAAATAAAGGGTTTAGGGTTGGACCCAAACATGCCTTCCCCCATAAAAGGAAGCCTTGTCCTCAAGGCTAAACCTGCGGAAATTGCTGAAGAATAGTGGTTGGTTCCCAGGTCACATCTTCTGGAGAGGTGTCTTTCCACTTGACGAGGACTTCCTTGATCACGCAGTTGTGGAGATGTCATTCTCGTGTATTGAGGACCTGTTTAGTTTGGAGCCAGAGTGAACCTTCTTCATCCAATTCAGGTAGACTGGTTTGAATTCTGCAACTGTTCCCCACCACTTTCTTGAGGCATGATACATGGAAGACTGGATGGGTTTTTGAAGTTGGTGGCAAGGCTAGCTTGTAGGCTACTACTCCAATGTGATGAAGTATTTGATAAGGTCTGTAGAATTTTGGAGCTAATTTTTGATAGCCCTTTTCTTTGAGTGATGCTTGCTTATATGGTTGCAGTTGCAAGAATACCTAATCCCCTTCTTAAAATGTTCGCTTTTAATTATGTTGGTCTTCCTGTTGCTTCATTTGATTCTGAGCTTGATGGAGATTATCTTTGAGATGGGCTAGCATGGTTGCACGGTTCTGTAGTAGTTGATCCACTGTTTCCACCTTAGAGCATCAGGGATATAAGAATTAGGTGAAGGTGGGAGCTCGCCATACACTGCTTCATATGGAGTCATCTTGGTGGCTGCATGATAGTTAGTATTATACCACCATCCAGCTAGACATAGCCACTGTACCCATTGATGTTGCTTTTCTAAATTGAAGCACCTTAGGTATGTCTCCAAACATTTTTTGTCTGCTTCAGTTTGACCATCATTTTGGGGATGATAGGAAGTACTTAGTTGTAGTTGGGTTCCTTATAGCTTGAAAATTTCTTGCCAAAAGTTACTGGTGAAAGTCGGGTCACGATAAGACATAATGGAAGTGGGCATGCCATGCAGTTTGAAGATCTGGTCCATGAAAGATTGAGCCAACAAAGTGGGGGTAAATGGGTGGCGTAGAGCACAAAAAATGAGCATATTTAAAAAGTTTGTCCACAACCACCATGATGACTGATTTGTTGCTTGACTTTAGAAGACCGATAATGAAATCCATAGAAACATCCATCCAAATTGAGGCAAGGATTGGCAATGGTTGTAAGGTGCCTGGTGACTTGACTCTTTCTCCTTTGTGGTGTTGACACCCATCACATTCAACTACAAAAGTAAGAATGACACTTTTCATGCCTATCCAAAAGAAATAACGACGAGTGCAAGCATAAGTCTTCTAAAATCCTGCATGGCCTATAGTGGGAGATGAGAGATGAGTGCAACTTTTCCAAAATGTGTGTTTTTAGGGTGGACGTTGGTGATATAAGTAACTCTATCCTTGTAGTAAAGAATCTCATCCTTCCAAGAGTAGCCAATTGAGGAATTAGGATATGCTCACAAGTTATTAATGAGTTGGGAGAGAGAGGGGTGTGAAAACCATTTCTTGCAAGCTTCTTCAATCCAATCTAGTATGCAAAGAGAGATTGATAGCAGGGTGATTTCATCCTCAAATTGGCATGATAAAGCATCTACTACTAAATTTTCTCACCCTTTCTTGTAAATTATCTCATAATCATATCCCAACATTTTGGCTAGCCATTTATTTTGCTGGGGCGAGGACAGACGTTGGTCCAAAAAATATTTGAGGCTTTGATGGTCTGTGCAGATTTCGAAACGTCGCTCCAATAAGTATGGTCGCTAGGTATCTACTACATGTAAGATGGCCATCATCTCCTTCTCATAGGTAGATTTTCCCAGATGTTTCCCACTCAGTTGTTTGCTAGTGAAAGCCAAGGGTCAACCTTCCTGCATTAAGACAACACCAATACCAATACCTGAAGCATCACATTCAATCAAAAAAGATTTGGTGAAGTCAGGTAGTGCCAATACTGGAGTTGAACACATAGCCTATTTGAGATCCATAAACACCTGTTGTGCTGCATCAGTCTAGAGGAATGAATTTTTCTTGAGAAGGTTAGTGAGGGGTCTAGCAATAAGACCATAATTGTGACCCAAGAATCCCCTCAAACTCTTCAAGGTTTTTGGTTGGGGCCAATCTTGCATTGCCTATATCTCTTTGGGATCCACCTGGACACCTGCACGACCCACAATGTGGCCCAAATACTTGACTTCTTCCATGCCAAAAGAGCACTTGGACAATTTGACAAATAATTTGTGATTCTGAAGTAGTTGCAAGAGCAGGTCTACATGTTGAAGATGTTTTTCCCAGGTTAGGTTGTAGATGAGAATGTCATCAAAGAAAACGGGACAAATTTTCAAAGATATGGTTTCAGCAGGTGATTCATGAGGCTATGAAAAGTGGATGGGACATTAAAGAGACCAAATGGCATGACGAAGAATTCATAATGGCCTTTGTGGGTTCGGAAAGCAATCTTGGTAATCTGTACTTCTTTCATGCATATTTGGTGGCTAGAGCAAAGGTCTAGCTTAGTAAATAATTGAGCACCATGTAGTTCATCAAGTAGATCATCAACAACTGGGATAGGGAATTTGTCTTTGATAGTGAGCTTGCTAAGAGCCTTGAAGTCCGGACACCTACGCCATCCCCCATATTTCTTGAGCACCATGACCACTGGCAATGAATAAGTACTGATGCTAGGACGAATAACACCAACTTCAAGGAGTTCCTTGATGATTTTTTTCAATTTCATTCTTTCAGGTGAAATGATATCTATATTGGCGCACATTCGGCGGTTCTACTCCTGGGACCAAAGTGATGCTATGATTCTGTTCCCTTTTAGAGGGTGGAAGCTCTTTAAGTTTGTCAAATACCTGTTGGTGGCGGTTTAAGACCTATTGCATCTGAGGATGAATATGAAGAGTAATGGGCTTGATGGCCTGGATGGTATTAAACTGGGTGATAACTCCATGATGGCCTTTTTCAACAACTTTTCCATTCTATGCGAGTTGATGATAGAAGGAGCACCTACCTGGAATCCACGGAGGGTATGCATGTGGTCATTATGCTTAAATCTCATATATAACTCTTGGAAATCCATTGTGATTGGGCCTAGTGTGTGAAGCCATTCAGTACCCAAGACAATATCACAACCGCCCATGTTAATTACAAACATGTGGGTCTTTAGGTGGTAGTCTCCCATCTGAAGTTTGATATTTTTACAGGGGCCTTCACATTTCATTGTCCCCCCATCAACAATCAAGACCTGGAAAATAGAGACTACCATGACAAAACAATGAATAGCTTTGGCGACTCTCTGATGGATAAAGTTATGAGTGCTGCCACTATCAATCAACAATACTACAGGGCGATGTTTAATAAAGCCTCTGATTTTGAGAGTTTGGGGCACAGAAATGCCCACCAAAGCATGTAGCGAGATAACTAGTTCTTCTGGCATAGCTGGGAGCTCATTGTCCTACTGTGTGTCCTGAACTTCATCCTCTGGTCCCTCAAGGGGCTGGGCTTCCTCAGATGAGCTGTGATTAGTAACATCAATTTGAAAGAATTTGGGTTCCTTGCATTTATGCCTCGGGGAGTATTTGTCATCACAATAGTAGCACAATCCTTGTTTTCCTTTTTCAGCGATTTCTGCTGGAGACACCTTTTGAACCTTAAGTGTTTGGGTGGGCCCTGAGCCTGGGTGTGGCATCCATTGGCAATGAAATTTGGATGAGGTGACTGGGTAGCTAAAGCATGTTCCACTTCGATAGACTTTGTGCAAGTGTCCATCCATGTGGGTGGGTGGTGCATCCGGACATGGGCTTGGATGGCTTCTTTGAGACCACTTATAAAACATTCTAAGTAGAATTCATCTCCTAGACCTTTTCTGCAGATGGCCAATGTATCAAAGGCTGCAATGTAGTCTTTTACTGTGCTTGTCTGTCAGAGCTTAGTAAGACGACCCAAAAAATTAGATTGTCAGTCAAAGTGGTCATAAGGAGATTTTAATAACACCTGCCAAGTAATGTTCCCAGGATAGCATTTCTGATGCCACTGCCACGATTGCCATCTCTCTTGGTCCAAGTAAAGGGCTCCCACACATCGTTTAGTTTCATCATCTCGGATACATTCAGAATGAAATATTGTTCCATTTGTGCTACCCATATTTCCGGATTAGAGCCATCAAATTTATACATGTCCAGCTTGGGTGGCCAAGGGTGGGAATGTTGGTGATTTCCGTGGAAGTGAATATGATGGCTAGATTCTCCTTCAAGGTCTTCATTAATACCATGTGCCTCCGCATGAAACCCCAACATGCTCATTTTGAATTGTGCCATGAATCGCTTCAACTCTTCTACTAGGCCCTCGAAAGAATCCAACTGTTGTTCAAGGCGCTCGATCTTCTTGCTGGCCATGAATTGAGCTATGGTTTCTACCATACACAAATCTTAGGACCGCCCGAGAACTGAAGCTAAAAAGTGAATGGTACTACCACAATAAGCTCGTCATCCTGCATCTTAAATCAAGGACTTAGGAATGTAGTTTAGAAATCTAGTTTAGAGAAATCTAGTTTAGAAAGAAATATAGTTTAGAAATCTAGTTTAGAGAAAGAAATCTACCTTCACTATGGAAAAGGGGTTAAACAAGAAGTTATTTATTTTTGCAAGGAAATTCCAAATACATTATTACATTATTTTATTGGTTGTTATTTATTAATATGAGCATACAATTGAGGAATGGAAATGGAATCCAAACAAGAGACCATGAAATTAACAAACCTTGGACTTGATGTGAGATCTTTGCATTATACCCTCATTTTCTTAGGAGTTTCTCCTATGATATGGACATGCAAAGAGCCTTTTTTGTGATATATTACATGAACTATAGATGATGAAAATCAATGTCACTCATCGCTTTATCTAGTTTGTCTTGTGCTAAAAATATCAACATACCATTCAATTTTCGATGCAAAATCATTATAGAAGTGACATGCAAAGGGCATATATATTACATGAACTATAGCAATGTCACTCATCGCTTTATCTAGTTTTTCTTGTGCTAAAAATATCAACATACCATTCCATAGGTGAAGATATTATTAAGACCGCCTAGAGGAACCATTAATGAAGATGATCCCAAATAATAAGCACAATACCCTTTGTCAAAAGTATCTTCATCCCAACATGATCTAGTTTAGAAAGAAATCTACTTTATAAATCTAGTTTAGTGAAAGAAATCTACTTTCACTACAGAAAGAGGTCAAACAAGAAGTTATTTTTTTTGCAAGGAAATTCAAAATACATTATCACATTAGTTTATTGGTTGTAATTTATTAATATGAGCATGCAATTGAAGAATGAAAATCGAATCCAAATGAGAGACCATGAAATTAACAAACCTTGGACTTGGTGTGAGATCTCTACCTTATACCCTCATTTTCTTAGGAGTTTCTCCTATGATATGGTGAAACATGTATCCCAACATAGACTAAATTAAATTAACACCCAATTTTACACTATTTTAGATATTATATCTTGTACCAAATGGAAGTAGTCCATAGTTATGGCCGTCCATATCAACATTTTCTTCAATAAATATCTTAGGCCTCACGGTAAATCGACTCTTCCATATAGTTAGGTCTTTAAAAATGACCTACATATTTACATGTATATTAGATCCTTTAGATATATTATGGCAACCAATCATCAATATTTTATGTTTTCCTATGAAAAATCATTAGAGAAGTGGGTGGACATGCAAAGGGCCTTTTTTGTGATAGATTACATGAACTATAGATGATGAAAATCAATGTCACTCATCGCTTTATCTAGGTTGTCTTGTGGTAAAATATCAACATACCATTCCATAGGTGAAGATATTATTAAGATCCCCTAGAGGAACCATTAATGAAGATGATCCCAAATAATAAGCACAACACCCTTTGTCAAAAGTATCTTCATACCAACATGATCTCTCCCACTACTATGTGATATTCCATATATTTTCTTTATTGATGCTTATGGATCTTATGTCACCCCAAACTTAATACATCCTACTAATAATATTTTCACTCCCTATATAGAAATCTTAATAGTAAATATGCATTAACCTTTTCCATAATAGTAATGGATAAAAGAAAATTCAACCAGAAAAAATTTTAATTCTTCTAAATGAGAACCAATTGTAACTCTAACACCCTTTATATATTTTGCATGGTCAAAATTTGTTTTGTTTCAAACTCTTTTTCAATTCGTCTAAATGTTTTTTCCTATATTTTTTCAATAATTTGTGTGTATTATCCTAATATTAAATATTCATTAACCTTTGCCATAATAGTAATGGATATAAAAAATGCAACCAGAAAAATCTAATTCTTCTAAATGAAAACCAATTGTAACTCTAACACCCTTCCTATATTTTGCACGATCAAAAGTTGTTTTGTTTCAATCTATTTTTCAAGTCATCTAAATGCATTTTCCTATAGTTGTTCAATAATTTGTGCATATTATCTTAATATTAAGTATGCATTAACATTTTTTATAATAATACTGGATATCAAAATGCAACCAGAAAAAATCTAATTCTTCTAAATGAAAACCAATTGTAACTCTAAACCCCTTTATATATTTTGCATTATCAAAAATTGTTTTGTTTGAAACTCTTTTTCAAATCATCTAAATGTATTTTCCTGTAGTTATTTACTAATTTTTGTGTAATATAATTCTTCTAAATAAGAACCAATTTTAACTCTAACCCCTTTTTATAAATGAGAACCAATTGTAACTCTATCCCCCTTTATATATTTTGCACAATAAAAAAGTTGTTTTGTTTCAAACTCTTTTTCAAATCGTCTAAATGTCTTTTCCTATAGTAAAACTATAATTTTTGCAAATACACACAACTTTCCCATACCCCTTTGGATTTCCTATTCTTTCTACTCACTCAATTGATTTAGTAGAGGGGAGCCCATAACCAAAGGGTAGATTTCCTATTCATGCTAATCGCTCAATTGATTGAACAGAGGGGAGCTCATAACCAAAGGGAAAAATGGGGAAAAATGGAAAGCAACGTGGAGATTTCCAAAAGCCACAGAGGCCACAGAAGCTACAGTAATTGTTGTCCCTCCTCATCTTGACACTGCTAGCGAGATTGCAACATTTCTTCTCAACATCAATGGTGTGCACAATTCAGAATAAAGTGCTCACACAAAAATACCAAAATCTCAGGTCCAGTGCACTCCTCCTTTCTCTCATTTTTCCTCTTCAAACATGCAATCAAGCACTTAAATATTTCTAAATGTATGGGTCAATTACAGGACCAAGATGTCTAACTGGCCTCAAAATCCCTTAAAAAACTAGTTAGGGAACTCTAACCAACCACAGGAATGTACTTCAAATCAAGGGTTTGTAGGGTTTGTGAACAAATGTACTTTGTTGGAGGTTGTTTCCACTTCCATACCAAATTTGCAAGATTTAGGTATTAATGCCTTGGTGGTGTTGAAGCAGCGATAAGCGGATCAACTTGAATAAAGCCCCTTCATAGGTGAGTAACTGGCATTATATATGATATTTTTCTTTTTTCCAGTTTAGTCAACAGACTCAACAATATTCCACAATCGATTCAACCTTGTAGTCGCACGATGACACCAACCTGTAGGTCCTCAGATTTATGGCAACTCGCTAGAATTTGTAGGCACAAATTTAGGGGACGTCAAGTCCACTTACGGAATGGAATCAAGACTCACAACTCAGTCAAGCTTTCAAGTCACAAATTCCAAGAGTCTTGAGGCCACAATCTTGATTCAAAGATGGAATGAAGGTCGGCACAGGTGAAAATTGAGTTTAGGGTTGTCTTTTAAGATTTTACCTTTCTTTTTGTTAATTATTTTATATTCATGAGTCGAACCCCAATCAAACTCAAATGGATTTTGATTATTTTTTCTGGTTTTCTCACATATTCAAGTTCACCTTGAGGTTCATTGATCTCAAATTTTAATCTAACAAATTTGGGATTAGACAAAATTTGGCAATTTTGAGCTTAAAGAATCAAGTTCACCAAACCCGATGACTTACCTCGGATGACATCCTTGTTTACAATGACACTTAATAAGAGCACCTTTACCGTGTTAGGAAAACATTTCTGTATACTCTTTGGGAGTATATGTTCTATGCATTCCCTAGAAAGTGTGCGTTTGTAACGGAGAAAATTCTATATCTAAATTTTATCATTGATGACTCAAGAATACCTAGGTCTAGAGAAGATCCAAATCATCCAAGATTAGCCTCCTCATAGATTCCTCATATAGCTCCAAAACCTTCTCAGACTTTCTAACTTTATAATAAAGCCTCTGCTTGGTTTTCTACCCATTACTTGGACCCTAAATTAGATACTCAATGGGAATAACAAGAAGATTCCCTTCCCTTCATCTAATAAGAAATAAGGGCTCTTAACAGCCTAACCAACAACTCCAATCCACACCAAACCATATGATTTCTAATCTCAATCAATGATCTCAAATCAGAACAAATGTATCCAACTATGCAAGGGGTTTCATTCTTATGTGGCATTTCTAACATATCTTTCCATTATAAAACTTTCAATGGCATAGTACAATGATATTACACTTTTGAACTGCATGGCATTGAGCAAGCTATTTACAATGGCACCATTAGGTGGGGATGACTCTAATGATATGTAGTTATTTGTGTATCTTGTAGGTTGTAGGTTGTCACTTTATGGTTTTTGGAATCTAGAGGCCATTTAGAACCTTGATGTATATGTATTTTGTTTTGCATATGTATCACACTCAATGCCATTTTTCTATATTCAACCTTACATTCTATATACATGAGAAAACCCGGATATTTGGTGTATAATGTTTTCGATTTACATGGATATACATAAATAAGTATTTGTTAAAATTTGTAATTTAGACAACTAATAATAAACTAGATTCACTAGTTAGTTCTGGTCCGATTCTATTTTAGTCCCAGTCTGACCCTCGGGGTTGGTTCTAGTTCTGGTTCTAATAACTTTAACCAAAATATGAGAATTTCAGAAGAGAACCTAGTCACTAGGTGGGATGAATAAAACAGAGTTGAGATAAATAAAGTATTAGTGAGTTACAGACAGAACTCTAAGGGAAAAAAATCATAGGGATATCCCTGTCATCAAGGACTTAATTTAAGAGTAAAAGAAGAATGATTTTTGGAATGATGAGATGAATGGAAATGGAAATGCATGCACATGAAAGAAATGGCTAACCACACATCATACAAAAGCATAAAACCAACATGATGGCCTTGTCCAAAATTCAGACAATAAAGTGTTGACGTTTTGTAGCTCAAGTAGGTAATTTTGCATATACCTAAGTGTCTAGGCCCATGGAAGTTTCCTAATATACCATTAACCTTAGCAATTACTTTAGTGATTAAATTAATTTCTCTTATAAGACAAGGCAGAGAAAATTCACATAGTTGACTTCGACATTGTGCAGGGTATACAGTGGGCAACTGTATTGCATGCATTCGCAATGAGGCCATGTGGCAATCCCCACAAAATAAATATCACAGGTATCCCTACCTCAACACTAGAAAAAAACCCTACTTCCTCTTTGCTGGCCACAGGCAAGAGGCTCACAAAGTTTGTTAAATTGCTTGACCTAGAGTTTGAGTTTTGTCCAGTGTCAAAACATATGAGTTAGGTGGAATTGTCTACCCTGAAAATTGAGAAAGATGAATGCATTGCAGTAAATTTTATGTTACAATTACATAATCTTTTAGGATATTCCCTTGAACCCCTAGTGAAGATACTTAAATTAGCTCATGCCCTATCCCCCAAAGTCGTAACACTTGGGGAATATGAAGCTCACTTAAATGCTTGCAAGTTCCAAGTTTGATTTCAGAATGCTTTAGAATATTTCTCTGCATTTTTTGAATCTATGGAGCCCAACATGGCAAGGGATAGTGTAGAGCAACTGAATGTGGAGAAGCTCTTCTATGCAGAGAAGTAATGGGAATTGTATCTTTTGAGGGAACCGAAAGAAAAATTAGACTGGAAGGAAGGGATCAGTGGCATATTTTGATGGAATCAACAGGATTCAAATTTACCAATTTAAGTCATTATGCAAGGATCCAAGATCGAATACTTCTCTATAATTATTTTGAAGCGTATCCTCTAGATGAATCCTCGGGTTTCCTCTCTTGGGCATGGAAAAATTGGCCCCTCCTCACCGTCTCAGCCTGGTGTTGTTGCTAGTCTCTAAGAATTTGGCAATCCCTTGTATAGTGCCAATTGATTATTCAGTACACATAGAAAATTTGATGCATCTAGGATGGAAATCAAATTATGCTTTGTGTACATACATACACATTTTGACTGTAAATAAAGGTTATATCATGATCATGTGAATATGTCCATAATTTTTCTCCTGCCTCTTTGCTTCAGTAACTTTAGTTCTAGCACATGTCATGCATCTCTTGGCAAACAACTTTTAGCTGGGTAAACCAAATATTTATTTTAGGCAACAGGCAACAGTGGGATGATTGACCTCTACCATTGTCAGGGGTGCATGACAACTTTGTAACCCTGGATTAAATTAAGGGCTTAGGAAAATAAGGGATTGAGAAAAAGCCTCTTCTCTCATTCTTCCTTGTTTTTCACCCTTCTCGATTCTTCCTAGTTTCTCTTCAATTATATATGCAGAGCAAGCGTTGCAAAGCCTCCATTACCTAAAAATTGAAGTTTATGTTTTATGCAATGTCCCTGAAACCCCTTATGTAGCCAGAATTTTCTATTTTAAATAATAACAGTTCTGAATGCTTTATTTCAAATCAGCAAACTATGTATTGATTGGCTTGCCTTGAAATTTCTTTGTTGTGCGAGATATGCTATATCTTTATCATCAGAATTTTTAGAAGAACTGGTGTCTTGAGAAGCCATGTTGATTGTAAGCTCCGATTAAGTAGCACCTAGACTACAAATTTCATTGAGGCAAACAGAGTATCACTGGGATACATTCTTTATGAAGGCTTATGATGCAGCTTCTCTCATCTTCTAGCAAAAAAAGAATGGTAAAGATGATTCAATATTAAAAGAAATGAAGGGAATATTTTCATAGTTAACTTTAACCATCCATATGAGTTGAACAGTTGAACTGGGATGGTTTGTTCAAAATGCATTAGATATTTCACTATTTAATAAAATACCTCGAGAATTATACGTTATGAAGCCAAATTGCTATCACAGAAGTATCTTACCACTAAAAAGGTAAGAACGACAAGAATTTGACCCCAATAGAGTCCACGTTTTCACTTAATACTAAGACCTCTAATCCCCCCAATGGAATGGTGCTTTAGCTATCTCATGAAAGGACATGCTTGATAACTTTTTTTCCACAAGATGGAGACACCCATCAGTCTCACTAAATCCGTCACGCCTCTAGGATATTCCATTTATCCTAAAAAAGGACCTCTTTTCAATGGAGAGGGACAAAGAGAACACCAAACTCAGCAGCATTTCATGCCCAAAAACTTCTGGGAAGCCTGGAGTTCCACATCATGCTTTGGTAAAACAAAAACCATATGGTAGATCCTTAATGGTTGAAAACAACTATAGTGCTCTAAATATAAAAGTGAAGATTGCGACTTTTATTCAAACCTAAGACCTTGATTTTTGTTAATTGTTTTATATTCATGAGTCAAAATCCAATGAATTTTAATGATTTTTTTCTAGTTCTCTCACATATTCAAATTCGCCTTGAGGTTTAGCGATCTCAAATTTTAATCTAACAAATTTGGTATTAGACAAAATTTGGCAATTGTGAGCTTAAATAATCAATTTCAGCAAACCCGATGACTTAGCTCGGATGACATCCTTGTTTATAGTGACACTTAATAAGAGCACCTTTACCATGTTAGGCAAGTATTTATGTAGACTCTCCGGGAATATATGTTTTATGCTTTCCTTGGAAAGTGTTCATTTGTAACGGAGCAAATTTTTGTATCTAAATTTCATCATTGATGACTAAAGAATACCTGGGTCTAGAGAAGACACAAATCATCCAAGATTAGCCTCCTCATAGATACCTCATATAACTCCACAACCTCCTTAGACTTGCTAACTTTTGAAAAAATATCCTGCTTGGTTTTCTGCCCATTACTTGGACCCTAAATTAGATACTCAAGGGGAATAACAAGAATCTTGCCTTTCCTTCATCTAATAAGAAATAATGGTTTTTAAGAGCCTAAGAAACAACTCCACTCCACACCAGCCCTTGTGATTTCTAATCTCAATCAGTGATCTCATATCATAACAAATGTATCCAACTATGCAAGGGGTGTCATTCTTATGTAGAATTTCTAAGATATCTTTCCATTATAAAACTTTCAGTGGAATAGTAAAATGATATTATACTTTTGGCCTACATGGCATTGAGCAAGTTATTTACAATGGTATCATTAGGTGGGGATGAATCTGATGGTATGTAGTTATTTGTGTAGCCTATAGGTTGTAGGCAGTCGCTTTATGGTTTTTGGAATCTAGAGGCCATTTAGAACCTTGATGTATATGTATTTTGTTTTGCATATGTATCACACTCAGTGCCATTTTTCGATATTCAACATTACATTCTATATACATGAGCAAACTTGGATATTTGGTGTATAATTGTTTCGATTTACATGGATATACATAAATAAGTTTTTGTTAAAATTTGTAACTATTTAGACAACTAATAATAAACCAGATTCACTGGTTGGTTCTGGTCCAGTTCTATTTCATTCCCAGTCTCACCCTTGGGGCTAGTTCCAATTCTGGTTCTGATAAATTTAACTAAAATATGAGAATTTCAGAAGAGAACCTAGTCACGAGGTAGGATGAATAGAATAGAGTTGAGATAAATAAAGTATTAGTGAGTTACAGACAGAACTCTAAGGGAAACAAAATCATAGGGATATCCCTGTCATCAAGGACTTAATTTAAGAGTAAAAGAAGAATGAGTTTTGGAATGATGAGATGAATGGAAATGGAAATGCATGCACATGAAAGAAATGGCTAAGTACAAATCATACAAAAACATAAAACTAGCATGATGGCCTTGTCCAAAATTAAGACAATAAGGTGTTGATGTTTTGTAACTCAGGTAGGTACTTTTACATAGACCTAAGTGTCTAGGCATGCGGAAGTTGCCTAATATACTATTAACCTTAGTAATTACTTTAGTGATCAAAGTAATTTATTTTATAAGACAAGGCAGAGAAAATTCACATAGTTGATTACGGCATTTTGCAGGGCGTACAGTGGGCAGCTTTATTGCATGCATTCACAATGAGGCATGGCGGAAAACCCCACAAAATAAATATCACAGGTATCCCTACCCCAACACTAGGCTGAACCCCTACCTCCTCTTTGCTGGCCACTAGAAAAATTCTCACAGAGTTTTCTAAATCACTTGATCTAGAGTTTGAGTAATGTCCAGTGTTAAAACATATGAGTTAGTTGGAATTGTCTACCCTGAAAATTGAGCAAGATGAATGCATTGCACTAAATTTTATGTTGCAGTTATATAATCTTTTAGGAGGTTCCCCTGAACCCCTAGTAAAAATACTCAAATTAGCTCATGCCCTATCCCCCAAAGTCGTAACACTTTCAGAATATGAAGCTCACTTAAATGCTTACTAATTCCAAGTTCGATTTCAGAATGCTTTAGAATATTTCTCTACATTTTTTGAATCTATGGAGCCCAACATGGTAAGGGATAGAGAAAAGCGGCTGAACAACGAGAAGCTCTTCTTCACAAAGAAAATAATGGGAATTGTAGCTTTTGAGGGAGCCAAAAGAAAAATCAGACTAGAAGGAATCAGTGGGATTCAAATTTACCAATTTAAGTCATTATTCAAGGAACCAAGCTGGAATTCTTCTCTATAATTATTTTGAAGTGCATTCTCTAGATGAATACTTGGGTTTCCTCTCTTTGGCATGGAAAAATTGGCCCCTCCTCATCGTCTGAGCCTGGTATTGTTGCTAGTCTCTAACAATCTGGCAATCCCTTGTATAGTGCCAATTGATTATTCAGTATACATAGGACATTTGCTGCATCTAGGATGGAAATCAAATTACGCTTTGTGTACATACATACACATTGTGACTGTAAATAAAGGTTATATCATGATCATGTGAATATGTCCGTAATTTTTCTCCTCCCTCCTTGCTTCAGTAATTTTAGTTCTAGCACATGTCATGCATCCCTTAGTAAATAATTTTTAGCTGGGTAGACCAATTATTTCTTGTAGGCAACAGGAAATGGTGGGATGATTTACCTCTACCATTGTCGGGAGTGCATGCCAACTCTGTAACCTTGGATTAAATCAAGGGCTTAAGAAAAGAAGGGATTGAGAAAAAGCCTGTTGTCTCATTCTTCCTTATTTTTCACCCCTCTCAGTTCTTCCTAGTTTCTCTTCAAATATATATGGAAAGCAAGTGTTACAAAGCCTCCATTACCTAAAAATCAAAGTCTTTGTTTTATGCAATGTCCTTGAAACCCCTTATGTAGTTAGAATTTTCTATTTTAAATAATAACAACTCTGAATGCTTTCTTTCAAATCTGCAAACTATCTATTGATTGACTTGCCTTACAATTTCTTTGTTGTTCAAGATATGCTATATCTTTATCATCATAATTTTCAGAAGTACTGGTGTTTTGAGAAGCCATGTTGACTGTAAGCTCCTATTAAGTAGCACCCAGACTACAAATTTCGTTGAGGCAAACAGAGTAGCACTTGGATACATTCTTTATGAAGTCTTATGATGCAGCTTCTCTCATCTTCCAGCAAAAAAAAAAAAAATGTTAAAGATGATCCAATATTAAAAGCAATGAAGGGAGGATTGGCATAGTTGAATTTAACCATCCATACAATTTGAACAGTTTGACTGGGCTGGTTTGTTGAAAATGCATTAGATATTTCACTACTTAAAAAAATACCTCGAGAATTATATGTTATGAGGCCAAATTTCCATCAAAAACGTATCCTACCACTAAAAAGGTAAGAAGGGCAAGAATTTGACCCCAAGAGAGTCTGTGTTTTCACTTAATATTAAGACCTCTAATATCCCTAATGGAATGGTGCTTTAGCTGTCTAATGAAAGGACATGCTTGACACCTTTTTTTCCACAAGATGGAGAAACCCATCAGTCTCGTTAAATACTTCACACCTCTGGGATATTCCATTTATCCTGAAAAAGGACCTATTTTCAATGGAGAGGGACAAAGAGAATTCCAAACTTAGCAGCAGTTCATGCCCAAAAACGTTTGTCAAACCCAGAGTTCCACATGATGCTTTGGTAAAACCAAAACCATATGGTAGATCCTTAATGGCTAAAAACAACTCTAATGCTCTAAATATAAAAGTGAAGATTGCAAATTTTATTCAAACCTAAGACCTTTCTTTTTGTTAATTGTTTTATATTCATGAGTCGAACCACAATCAAACTCCAATGAATTTTGACGATTTTTTTCTAGTTCGCCTTGAGGTTCAGCAATCTCAAATTTTAATCTAACAAATTTGGGATCAGACAAAATTTGGCGATTTTGAGTTTAAGGAATCAAGCTCACTAAACCTGATGACTTAGCCTGAATGACATCATTGTTTACAGTGACACTTAATAAGAGCACCTATGCCATGTTAGGCAAGTATTTCTAGATACTCTCCGGGAATATATGTATGCTTTCCCTGGACAGTGTTCATTTGTAACAGAGTAAATTATGTATCTAAATCTCATCATTGATGACTCAAGAATACCTGGGTCTAGAGAAGATACAAATCATCCAATATTAGCCTCCTCATGGATACCTCATATAGCTCCATAACCTCCTCAGACTTTCCAACTTCTGAATAAAGCTCCTGCTTGGTTTCCTGCCCATTACTTGGACCCTAAATTAGATACTCAAGGGCAATAACAAGAAGCTTTCCTTCCCTTCATCTAATAAGAAATAATGGCTTTTAACGTCCCAAGCAATAACTCCACTCCACCAGCCCTTGTGATTTCTAATCTCAATCAGTGATCTCATATCAGAACAAATGTATCCAACAATGCGAGGGGTGTCATTCTTATGTGGCGTTTCCAGCATATCTTCCCATTACAAAAATTTCAATGGCATAGTACAACGATATTACACTTTTGACCTGCATGGCATTGAGAAAGTTATTTACAATGGCACCATTAGGTGGGGATGAATCTAATGGTATGTAGTTATTTTCGTAGCCTGTAGGTTGTAGGTTGCCGCTTTATTTTTTTGGAATATAGAGGCCATTTAGAACCTTGATGTATATGTATTTTGTTTTGCATATGTATCACGCTTAGTGCCATTTTTCTATATTCAACCTTACATGCTATATACATGAGCAAAATTGGATATTTGGTGTATAATTGTTTTGATTTACATGGATATGCATAAATAAGTTTTCATTAAAATTTGTAACTTTTTAAACAACTAATAATAAACCAAGTTCACTAGTTGGTTCTGGTCCAGTTCTATTTCAGTCCCAATCTGACCCTCGGGGCTGGTTCTAGTTCTGGTTCTAATAAATTTAATTAAAATATGAGAATTTCAGAAGAGAACCTAGTCACGAGGTAGGATGAATAGAACAGAGTTGAGATAAATAAAGTATTAGGAGTTATAGACAGAACTCTAAGGGAAACAAAATCACAGGGATATCCCTGTCATCAAAGACTTAATTTAAGAGTAAAAGAACAATGAGTTTTGGAATGATGACATGAATGGAAATGGAAATGCATGCACATGAAAGAAGTGGCTAAGCACAAAGCATACAAAAGAATAAAACCAGCATGATGGCCTTGTCCAAAATTCGAACAATAAAGTGTTGATATTTGTAGCTCAGGTAGGTACTTTTCCATAGACCTAAGTGTCTAGGCGTGCGAAAGTTGCCTAATATACCATTAACCTTAGCAATTACTTTAGTGATTAATGTAATTTCATTTATAAGACAAAAGTGAGTTAATCTAATGAAATGCAAGTTTTTTTGCATTAGTGAATTAGAGGAATCTCAAATGTCGATCTCAAGTGATGTTGAGATCTAATCTCAATTGTCAATCACTTTAGAGATTAGGGTTGTCCATTTGATCATAACTCAAGCTCAAAAAAGAAAGGCTAGGCTACAAGAGAAGACACATTGAGTGATCACAAGACACTGAGATGAGGACATCTCAGTGATTGGGTGGAGGACTTTCCTCCACATGTGCCAGGTTCGAGGAAGGTGCAAGGAGATGCAAGGAGAATCCAATCAACCACAAGAGGTCTCAGGCTTGATCAGCTAGATCATATCTAGGTTAATGTAGTATATGTAATTTCCACAAAGGTCCATTATCCCAATAACAAAGCCATAGTAGGTTTTGAAGATTTAATGAAGAATTGATTTGATTGAGTAGAAAACTTTTGAGTGTAATGTGTGATTGAGATTAATTGTTTATTTCCAATATTTAAGTTTTGTTAAGATCTCAGTCATGCTTTTTATTTAGTAGATATATAACAATCTACTAGATAGTAGATTGCTAGGTTGTTGGGCTCAAGGAAATTTAACATAATGGGTACAAACTCATTGGTAGTGAGAGACTGTAATGTCTAATTTTATCCCTAAAGGTAAAAGACACTATATTGCTACAAGACTTGTTAAGAGTCCAGAAATATGATAAGAAGTTTCAACTGATGGGATAAGAGGATGTTTAATGAATCAAAACAACTTAAGATTAATCAAAGCCTATATACCAAGCAGTGTTGGTTGTATAGTATAAATAAGATAAGATAATTTTATTAATGCCCAATAGCTGACCACAAAAGTAGGTCAATGGGACCAAACAATACAACTAGTATGAATACAATGTGGAAGTGCCAGCACAACTCATAGAAAATGATGAAAATAATACAAAGAAAGGAACTACATAAGTATAACATCACAACATATGTATAAAACTATGAAAAAGATAAAGTGATGAAAAACACTGAGTGTGTCCAATGTTGGAATGGTGAGCAACCAAACCCAAGAACATGTCAAGAGAAAAAGAGTGATAGAGGGAGGTCGGACAATGGGGCCAATGATGTCAAAGTTTCATGAGTCTTGTGGCCAAGGGCAATGGAGGTGAAAAGATGTAAACAATACAATGAATGAAAGCATGAATTACAATAACACTTGGGGAATATAGACATAATGAAAGATAGGCAGGAATTTCATTTCAAATGGATCAGAAGACTAGAGAGACATAACCAATAAAAATAATATGAGTAGGATATAGAAGTTAGCACACAACGTGACAGTGAGATTAACAAGGGAAGTAAATATACAAAAAGTATGACACCATGTAACAGATAAGAAATAAAAATAGAATAGTCTAACTATTATACAGGTTGACTTGTTTTCTTCTTTCAATTCCCCCTTTCTAAAATAGTCCAGGGAGAAAAGTTGATGTGATGCTACATGTGTAACTAGAAGCATAGAATGTAATAATTTGTAGACAAAAGTTAAAACCACACCCCCATTTTATGATAATTCAAATTTTCAAAAGCCAGAAATATATGTTTGATCCATAGTTCAAACTTCAATATAACTTATATTTCTATTCATCAAAGGATGTTTCTGGATAGGTAGAGCCTAGTTATAAATGGTCATAGTAATTTAATTATTATTTGTATGTTCACTATTTATGCCCTATCTAATTATTACCACATAGTTTAAAGTGAACATGATCATTCACATCTAAAGTCCCGTGATTACTTTCCTCCTCATCTTCATCATATTCATATGAACTTCTTCCACCCCATCTTATTTTTGATGGACTTATAACAACATGCAATATATTTTCCATCAATAACCAAAAATAGAAAAATTCCTGAACTCAACAATCTGAACCACTATGAAAATAAAGCATTCAGACAACTAGGAACCTCTAAAATCATCAGCTTTGATGAATAACTAGGACTGAATTATTAGTTTCTTGGACACCAAGCATGTATAAAGCTAAAGCATATCCTGCAAAGTAAAGAAGAAAATAAGAAAAAGGAATCACAAAAATAGTATACCTTATCGTCGTCATCACTTTCATTGGGCTGGCTTTTCCTTCGAATGTGTTTCTAACAATAATCTTTCTTAGATACATTAGATGTTGCAACTATAGCAACTTCATCATCATCATCTGCATCTAAGATTACATCCTCCTTTTTCTTCCTCACAAATGCAGCTGCTACTCTCTCAGCTTGCTGGTAGGCCTATACATAACCACAATCAAGCGTTGATGAAGAAAGTAGCATCTACTAGCCCCTATGCTTTCTCTACACACAAACAAATGCAATGACCCTAGCTCAAGTTTTTGATGCCTCTAAAATAAGAAACTTAATTAGAGGCAAAAAAATAGTTAAAAGAGTATTCTAATTTAAATTTGACAATATGTTTTCTATCCATCTACATAAGATTAAGTGATAACATGATAAAGCCTTTAACACAAAGATGAATGCATATGCTTTATAGGGAAAAGCATAAACTAATAGATAAGTCACAAGAGAACCAAAAAGAGCTAACAAAAATACCAATTGTCTAGTGTTTTCGGGTAACCAAAAGGTTTAGAGCTTGCAGCAGAAAAAGATATGTTTCTGTATTTCTGTAGACCTGAATCAGAGTTGAACCATATAGGATACTAAAGTTTATCTACACAGTTGCAACATATAAGAAGAAATTTTATCTTTCATGGCCTGCCAATGGTGCAAAACCAATACAAGAAGCACTGAAAAGCTTTCCCTTATGCAAAACTCAAGTTAATTATAGCATGTGCTCTAAAACCAGGTAAACATGATTGTGGCCATTTTCTCGTATTCGTAATTAAAAAGGGTGAGTGCATGTCAGTTAATTTTTGGAAAATTTTTGGTGGTGAATTTGTTCATCCTATTACAAAATATTAGAAATAGCTTATCAAGATTGAGACTGTATTTAATTTGGAGAAAAATAATCAAGATAATTCATTCTCTAATAAATTGATGATCAATGATTATTGGCTAATATGTTTTGGTTGATTTGTGACTAAAGGGTTTACACTGCTAACAACAACGAATAAAATTTCAGTTAGTCGCACTTCAACTTTTGTATGGTATTTTTAAAGTTAAGCGGAAATGTAAGTTTTATATTCCATTTAAGAGTGATTCCTAACACTCACACTTCATTGGTTGCAATTTGACTTGTTTATAGTTTTTTTTAATAGAAAATGTTCTCTGCCTTATACGTTTTCCATTTAGAATAAGTTTACAATTTGCCAAATTAATCTCCAATATAAAAATGGGTCATTTGTAGCCAGATTACAATTCTCCTGTAATATGATTTTGGAAACATCAAGTTTATGTTTTTGAAAAATTTATTGCATTCTAGTTCAATAAATTTGTTGGTTTTGTTCATGCTATATTTTTTTTAACATATACACCTTTAGTTTTGAATAGATTGAACAAATTGTGACATAGTTTTTGTTTGTTTCTTTTATAAGTTTTTAAAAAGTTGTGCATTATTGTCTAAAGGTAGGGACTAGTTGCAAATTCTCCTTGTTATTTCTTGAACCATATTTTTTTATGGATTAGAATAGAAACAACTAGATTTTCACTAGTATTCATGACATTTTTGGGCTTTGAAAATCCCCATTAGTTTCCTACTTGCAATCCAAACTCAAGATACAACCTGATAGAAAAAAATATCTAGCTTTTTTCTGCACCTATCAAGTTGAAGTTCAGGAAATCTGTATGTTGATTGACTGAAGGTTGAAGCTGAAGCAATTTCTCTCTTGACCTCACCTATTGGTCCACTGCAGAAGGCTTTAAAGGCTGAACTGAAGTTTGAACAACAACTCAATAGCTGGAAGATTGAACTCTGGACTCGACAAATTGAGGTTTGAACTATAAGAACTTGGTATTTAACTTGTTACTAATTAGAAACATATAGTCGTATTGCTTTATTGGCACATTAGGCAGTAATCATGGTATCTAGATTGTGTGTTTGACACTCAGTAATGATGAGGAGTACACTAAAGAAGTTTTTATTTCTATTTTTAAATTGTTTTGTCTTTGTCGATTTACATTATATAGTTTTCGATTATTTCGTCCTTAAGAAATGTTGTATAGCGGTGGGCTCACATGGAACGCGCCCAACCGTATGTATTTCATCTTCCTTAGAATTTTCAGTAAGTGATTTATTTTGGAAAAAGTAATATAATAATATGATTTTTGGCATATTTGTTTGTAAACTTTGGAAACCTAGAAATATAAATTATGAAGAAAACATTAGACTATTAGCATTTTGTCCACACGGGCTGCAAGGAATAAATTTGGGCTACTAGAGAAACACGAGGACTATGTACTTAGGGCTTGTGATTATCACAAGAAGCAAGAAAACATCCAGGTATGCCATGCAAAATTTCTTTATATATTATTTTTTCGATAAATTATTTTTGGGTTGAAATTGTTTCTCATAATGTTTGCAAATAGGAAAAGCTGCATCCAATCACCCATAATCTTCTTTTTTTGAAATGGCATGGATCCATAGTGGCATCCCTCATTTATGATATAGTTATTTGTGTAATTTATATATATCGACGTGCATTTGCTTATGCATGTTCATATGTTACTTTTTTTGTATGCTTTTCTTCACTGTCTTTCCTTTTGATGGTTTAGATTGTTATTGATAATGTAGAGGCTTCGAGAGAAAGCATCATATAGAAACCCCAACGAATTTTATTTTAAGATGATCAACACTAGGACTGTTGATGGCGTGCACCGTCCAAAGTAAGTAAATTCAAATATTTCATTCATTCTTGCTTTAATTGCACCAAAGTTTAAGATGTTAAAAGTTGATTTTTTTTGTGCTTATGTGTGGTGCAAGGCAATATTCCAATGAGGAACTATTATTAATGAAGACCCAAGACATTCAATATACACAGAGTGAAAAGAAGGTACAAACATTACTAAGTACATTGGACAATGTGAAGGTGGATGGCATTTTTATATTTTTTTTGCAATATTTTAATGGGTTTATTATGAATGATGCAGAAAGTAGAGAAACTTCAGTCTGCACTTCATTGCATTGGTTTCCCTCCTTCAAACATACACACTTATTTTTCCGAAGACAGGTATTATCAACATGCCAAATTTATTCAGTAAGGCATAACACCTTTGGTGGTCAAATGTATGATCACATATATGGCAAAAGAAAATGCATACATCAACGTTAATTTCATTCATGAGGTTCATTTATTTCCCTAACAGTCTCATTGAGAAATATCCATTATCTAACATGTTTGTCAATGATTTGTGTTAACTAACAAGTTATTCATTACGTGCTCTGTCATTGCACCTCTTTGATATTTTAGATTCTCTTTGCTATTAAATTCAGTAAATCATATTGAATTGTGTTCTTTTGTCTAGAAATGGAATAATAGAAGGAATCCTGGGGTGAGCCCTAGAGCAAGGATCCCCTCCACTCTTGCCACTGAATTGATAACTAACCACTCAATGAAGCATGGAGACTAGTACTCTAGATCAAAGGAAATAACCTTTGGCAATGGGCCCTCATAAAATCCACACGCCTCTAGTTCTACGAAGTCTATCCCAACCTCTTGGGCATGGTCTCCTCAAATATCTATTAGAAAGATATCCTGCTAGTCCTTTTATGTCTATCCCAGCCTCTCGTGCAGGGTCTCCTCAAATATCTATCATAAGGATATCTTGTTGGCAGAGGTTGTGGGAAGAGATTTGAGTCCTCACTGCTCTAACATCTAAATGAAATCTAAGTCTTTGGCTGTTGTTTTCTACCAAAACTTGGTTGGACAACAGGGAAGAAAGCATTGATCCCATTGGATAAATCTGGTTGTAGATTCCTATTTTGACAAGTCACAATTCCTCTAACCAGAAACATATTCCCACTCAATTTAATTTATATATACTCCGTGGTAGTGAGAATCTTGTTACCTCCAAAACCTACCTAACACCTCATAAGGGAAAGAACTATATGTAATAGAATACATACACCGTACCCTATATTTGATACCCAAATGCTATTGTCTTAGGAATTGCCAACAATCACATTACTGTTAATATGATCTTCAGTTTTAGTGGTTCTCTTAAAATTATATGGAAATTTAAAATAGTACATAAATTACCTATGTTGGTCATTAATATTATCCTGGCCAATTTTCTTAACGTTCGGAAAGTTTGATAGTGTTCGTGAATAATTTTTAAAACTTTTGCAAAATAAATATTATTTTATATAGCCTATCTAAATGAAAAATGTACATCCATCAGAAACAAAGACTTGTGTCTCGATTAGTTATGTTTTGCCTCTTTATGCATAAATAACCATAAAATATATCCTGTATGCACATATTGCCAATTTTCTATGTAGCATTAAAAGCACTCCTAGAGTATTGGCAACATGTTCATGGTGTTACCTGTTGCAAGGGAACCTGGGGATTGGAGTAGAACAGCCCCAATATGGGTTGAATGCTATCAAGAACGGTCGGTGCATGGGCACATTCCAAATGATCCCCCCATATCTGGGGTAGTTTGGGGAACAATCCCTGAATGTTCCCTCTTGTTGAGGAATGTTCCCTAGATGTGAATGTTTCCACTTGTTGAGGAATGTTCCCTAGATGTTACTTGGCAGTGCCTGTTAGTCGCCAATTGTTTCACAGACATTCCCAACATTCCCTAGAGGTTCCCTAGATAATTTCACTGCTGGGTTGTGTTATATTCTTTCCACGACTAGCCCACATAGTTAACCAGGGGGGTTAGAGGGGGAGCGGAGCCCCCTTCGTTGTGCCGATTGTGTAGCAGGGGGGATCATAGGGGGTTTGAGGCGTACCCGTAACCCCACTTTATGGGGTCCGGGGCAGCGCTACGGAAAATTTTGGTTTTTGGACCCTATGTTAGGTTGGGCGGACCCACCTATGGTTTTGTGCATGGTTTTCACACATGTATTTGGACGCGATGGTTTTCAGTCCATGGTATTGGACGCGATGGTTTTTCAGTCCATGGTATTAGATGCTTCGGCATGTATAAATATGTATTATAACATTGAAAGGAACATAATGAAAAATCAAGCCGGTAGTCCCAGTTTTGGGATCCAGGAGAAAATCTCTGTGTATATGTGTTTTATGTGTTATGCTCTTGCATTGTTTATTTTATGTGTTTTTAGAATTCGTATGCAGGTAATTTCTGTACGGGGTTAAAACCTACATTCACTTGCTCATTGGATTTTTTGTTTCGTTTTGTTTAAATCAATGGCTATAAATGTAGTTTTCAGGATTTCCATAACTCCTCATGTAATTCTTTAAAGTGTGCTAGCTCAATGGAAGAGCACTTGTCTTACAACCAGGAGGTCGGTGGTTCGATTCCATTGTGCGCTAACATGAATTAATCAATGATTTTGTTGTTTATTTTTAACTAAATGTTTTTTATATCGATTTATTTCAATGGTGAGATATTTCTGGATTCATTGTTTTATATTGTCTCTAGAGAAACAAAAGTGATCTTTAAATAAAAAAAATTATTGTCTCTAAAGAGACAATAGCTAGCATTAAAGACATGTTGCTCTAATCCAAGTGTTGTCTCTAGAGAGACAAAAATGAAATTGTCTCGTAAGAGAAAATAATGCTTGTGTTATATATTGTCTTTATAGAGACAATTTTTTAAGACAATAATTTTTTAGACACCCACTTAAAGACAACATTTAGGACGATACACAAGTTTTTTTGTCTCAAGTTAAGACAATCTACCCAAAAATTGTCTCAAATATTGTCTTAAAACCCCCTTTATGTAGTAGTATTTGAATTCCATAATTCATAGCAAACACATCATTTCTTTCGATGAAAAGTCCATTAAACCCAACATTCATAATTTCATTATGATTGTAAGTTAAAATAGATGTACATAATAGTTAACATGCATCATTACTTATACCTTTAAATAATGAGAGTTGAAATGCTTGAATATTTTGGCACAAAATAGTCTCAACTTAATAGTTCACAAACGAGTGGGAGAAGAATCAAGCCCATTGGACATTGTTTCAAGTAATTATATACCAAAAAAAAATTAAAATATAAAATAAAATATAAAATCTATTCTAAACAAAAATGTTTTTATATAATTCTAAGCACAAAGATTGAATTTATGATCTTGCAAAGGATCCATACTAGTGCAGTAAGTCGTAAGTCAATTATAATTTCCTCACTTATGGATTAGTTACAAATCAAATGTGAGAAGCCAAGAAATAGTAGAACAATTTGTTTGCAACATAAATATCCAACATTATTATTATCAAACGGACCAAATTAAGAATTGAATCAGCCCGAAGGATGGTATAATATTAATGATGTTAAAACATTTACATAGAATATTGTATACTATTAATGATGTTAAAACATTTACATAGAATGTGTTCCTGGTCAACAACTCATTAATCTTGGGTTATTGGAAAATGTGTTCCAATCTTGGGTTATTGGAAAATGTTTTCCATTAGATGTTCTTATTTATATAACTGGGAAATAATGGAGAAAACAATTGTTTGGTTGTTTTGATTGTGTATTCTTTTAATACTTAGAGTTTAAGAGGTTGTTTTGATTGTGTATTTTTTTAATACTTAGATTTTATTTCTTAACCGTCTGTTTTCTAATTTTAATTTGGTATCAAAGGAAGGGTCTGTCTTCCAATTTTAATTTGGTATCAAAACCCATATAATGCTGCCCGGCCCTTATCCGGCCAAGGAAATAGAAAGCATATGTATCTGTTTTGAGATGTATCCCTAATGTGTTTTTATTTTAGTTTGTTGTCCATAATATAAACCTTCAGTGTGGACAACTTGAGCTACTAATGCTTATTTGGAGAGTCGTATTGGCTGTAGTTGTTGCCTTCCATGGTGGAGTTATCAAGCAGGTATTGAATCTGCTGTGTTTTTAACAGTTGTTGGGAAAAGCACAAAAGCACACCAGTCCACGAGTTTGTCCGGAGGAGTCTGCACGCAAAGGAGTCTGTGGTGCGTGGAAGACCCATTTTCAGCTGCAACCATAGGTGGAGAGTTGTGCGCATAAGGAGGCCGAGCTTGGCATACGTCTCTGTGGATACACTGTCAATAGTGTCATGGGTGAGTATTTCTAAAGTGTGGGAAGACTTATGTGGAAGAGTCGAACCAGCGTTGTTGAGTTCGTGTGGTCGTGGATCTGTGGTAACCTGTGTGTAGAAAAAAAAAACCTTCGACGGTATGAAGCTGAATAACTCGTTGGATATTTGGATATAGAAGAGAATTTAAGGTATTACGATATTTTAATGGGAGTGCTCTATTCGATGTGGTATTCTTTTGAGGTGCGGTAACCAATTAAGCATACAATCTCTTTAATGGCTATGGTAAAGTATAAGTGATTAGTAATGTGGTTGCCTACTAATAGATTTATGGTAAGAATTTTGGATGGTCGAAGATAATTTTATTCAGTTTAGCTAATTCAAAGTGGTTGCCTACTAATAGATTTATGGTAAGAATTTTGGATGGTCGAAGATAATTTTATTCAGTTTAGCTAATTCAAAGTGGAGTGATTTTGTTAGAGTTAGTTAATTTAGTAAATTACACATATTTGAATATGGAAATCTAAGATAATTATTTGAACAGTGATGTTAAAAATGTTAAAAGATAATGTTGTGGGTGATATGAACAATTTCCGAGGAGGATTTAAATGAGAAGCAATAGCAATTAAAGGATGATGGACAACTAACTGAAAGTTTGTGAGTTTGTGGAATAGAGTTTGTGGAATAGACTCGCGATTGAAGTCTATTATTTATCACATTCGTGTATTAATAGGCAAGTTTATGATGTTTTGTAGTGGTTATTCAAAATTTTGTAATATTATGTAGCTATAATTGTGTGTACCCCCATGAAGTTCATGGTAATCTTAAAACCACTTTGGAAGTGTAGGTTTGTGGTAAGCCAGAAACCACTTGAGAGAGTGTATGTAAGTGCAGGTTTGTGGTAATCCGGAAACCACTTTGTAGTGTAGGTTTGTGGTAACCCAGAAACCACAAGTGTGAGAATGTAGTAGGCACAGATTCTTGTAGCATGGTTTAGGGTCAATAGAGAAAACCATGGGCATGGTTTAGGGTCACCTGACAAAACCATGGGTATGGTTTAACGTAAGACAATAAAACCTAGCCATGGTTATAGGTAATCCGAGAAAACCCAAGTTGACCATGATGGAGGAAGACTTATAAGTAAATGTACAAGAATGAATATATAATGGTTGACTCAACCATGTACATGAAGGACATCCTAGTAGTCTGGTGATTGCAGCAGTTGGTACTCATGCATTCTAGTAGATGGTTGTTGTTTTATATGGACATCAAAATATTATTTTTGTTCATGTTTGTAAACACCAGGACCACAACTAGACTTTGCTAATTGAGATCGAGACAAATATTCATTAAGGGGGACTTAGAAAATATATTTCCTACTTGTCTTGGTTGTGTCGCTTTCTATGTACAAGAGTTTCTTCCGAGTGTTTAGGAGTTTTTTAAGGTTTAGTTGGTGGATAGATCTCTCCAACTAGTTAGCCTCCTTGGTGTGTGGTTGAGATATTCACTCAATCAAAAAATTAGATGTCCAAAATAAATTAACTCCAAACATAACTCCTTGTACTTATAATATATTAATATCAATTGAATTTTTAATGTCTATTGTGAAAATTTAATTATATCTAATCATTTAACAAAATTGTGTGATATGCATGTGATATCTTCATTTTAATGCAAAGGAATCTCCACATCTATATTACATATTATTCTATAATTAAAATTATGTTATATAGAGTAGATAATACTACACAATTTTCTTTACTTACTATTAGCAAATCTTTCTAATTGTTATGAATTTAAGTGATTTCTATATTGTATTATTTGATTTTGTCTCTTATTCGACATCCTATTTTAACATGACATTCTTGAACAAATGCATAGTGGATGAACATTTTGTAATGCAATCCTTAATGCATTTCCTTGAATATGACATACCACTAAGGCATAGACTAGGATATTAAATATGATCATATATTTTTAATTGGAAATTATATTTTTATTAATTTATTAATATAAAGAAAGAAATAGTAGTGAAATATTTTTATAATTTAATTTATAATAATTTTTAAATATTTATTAATAAAAATATTAAAATAATAAAACCAATTCTTAATATTAAACAAAAATATTTGTCATAATTTGGTTGAGAAAAAATTATGTTCATTCTATAGTCCAGTGTAATGTGTAACTTTGTCTGTTCGTCATTAAAGTTGAAATTTTGCTCATGTGGACCCAAATAAAAATAAATAAGTAAATAAATTAGTGGTTTGACTAGGATCATTAGGTCAAATTAGCCGTTAGCAATATAACCGTTGGAATCTCTGCACACTCTATTTAAACAAGCTAAGCCGGATTGGTTCTTCAACTTGTCCTGACGATGAACCACACTGGTTGGTTCGAAACGCGTCGACAAAAGATTGATTATGTGATTTTGCCGAAGATTATTTAAACAATGTTATGGATCACAGAAGTCTAAATTCCCTAAGTAAATAAATAACTATACAAAATATTTAAATAATGTCGGTTAATAAAACAAATTACACATGAAGAAATTGGATCCCTCTCAGCTCATGGTAGATGAATATTTAAAATGGATCTATGCTAGTATTATTAGACAATTATACCTCTCACCTTTCTTCGAAAATATATTAACATCTCTAACATGCTTTCAAAATTAGAATGTGAAGGCGAAATTGCTAGTCATGTTAGGATCATGAAATATTGAGAGAAGTTATAACACCCTCATAATGGCCCTCTTAAACTAGACTCCATAAATTTATCAATAGTTTTTTAGCTTTAAAGTTATGAGAACCCATGATTTGTTAGATGGTATTCATCTCCAATATACTAAACATCATGTTAATTAGTGTGGGTGACCAATAAAATCTTAGTAATAATGTTTTAGACACTACCATTTCTCTTAATAGTTAGGAACACCCAACCATCAATCATATAATTACTAAATATAACTAAAAAAATTCTTAATTACTAAATATAACTAAAAAAATTCTTAAATATTCACAAAAATGATTTAAAATGCAAAATACCCTAGAACTATCATTTTTATTTTTCAAAATCCAAAATATCATTTTCAACTTCAAACTTGCATTGCCATGCCATATGGACTCGGAACCTCAATTACCTGATATAAGGATTGACTTAAAGCCTAATGAAGGTTAAGTTAATTTAACGTGGATTGAATTAACGGATTTGATTAATGTTTAAATGTATTATTAGTATTTTTATTGGGTCATTTTCAGGGAATTTAATAGATTTTTAAATATTTAAAAAATATAAAACAGAAAAATGAATTATTCCACTTGATCTTCCGAATATTTTAACATATTTGGAAATCCACAATCACCTTACGCTCAAGTTTAATATTATTCCTCAAGACATTCGGTGATACTCACGAACCATTAATTGCGCTTCGGATCAAGACCAACAAGAAATTAGACGTCGACTGAGCTGAAAATGAAAATGAGGTTAAACGCTGGAAAATTTAAGCTGCATTGAGTATACAACCACAATTTACAGAGGTGCTGGAAATATTACAGACCAAGTAAATTCAACGAGAAATGCAATGAACTACAAGCCCTTCACATGATACTGCTATCTATCCAAAGTGAATTCAACTTGTTCAGTAAAAACGGTTTGCTCGAGTACTATCATTTAGCTGGATCCTTTTCATGCATATATGGCTTAGTAACTTGTCTATATTGTTATGAGAAGATCCTTTTTCCTGGACTGCTCGCTTGGCAATTTCCTTCAGTTGTCCTATTCTTCTCCTTATAATTCCATTTGCTCCCTCTCCTTTTATAAAATTCCTCACCAACAACGCTAACTCTTTTTTCCTCACCGTCTTTTTCAAGCGCATTCCAATTCCCCACTCTTCACAAACGAATTTCGCATTTGTTTGCTGTTCCGCAAAGAAGGGCCAGCATATCATCGGCACCCCTGCGCTTATGCTCTCCAAAGTGGAGTTCCACCCACTGTGAGTTAGAAATCCCCCAACAGATTGGTGTGATAATACCTTTATCTGGGGCGCCCACTTCACCAGCAGACCTCTATCCTTTGTTTTCTCCAAGAATTCCTCGGGTAAAATGGCAGATTCACCATGAACTATATCTGGCCTGATAACCCACAAGAAGGATTGGTTGCTGGAGGCCAGTCCCCATGCAAATTCCAGGAGTTGTTCATTAGACAAAACTGTCAAGCTCCCCAAACAAACATACATGACGGAGCATGCTTCCGAGTATCCAACCATGTGAGGCAGCTCCTTTCTTCTTTCCAGATAGTCAGTTCATCTGAGAACCCATCCTTAGCCTTACAATGTAACGACTGAGAGAGCAGCAGAGGGCCAATGGCACAAACAGGCTATGTTACCAGAAACGGGACGGTAGCCACCGTTCCCTTAAAAAACGCAATAGAAACGTAACAGCACAGAAAACGCCGTTTTGTACGGCCGTTCTCGTTTTTAGCGGTGAGAAACTGGTTTTCCAGAAACGATTCGTTTCTTAGAGCGGCCTGACACAAAACGTTCTTCCGTTTTCCTGCAAAGTTTTGGTTTCTCCACAGTTTCAGGGTTTCCTATTCAAACTCATACAAAGTCCTGTTAAATAAGAAATTTCTAACTATTGTTCAAAACCAAACTGCATGCAAACTAATTTCATTTTGCGGTAAAGAAATTTTTAACTCTTGTTAAAAAAAAACTGCATGCAAAAGCCAAAAGGCACTGCAAGCAAAACGAGTTTCATTTTCCAGTAAAGCAAGTTCTGGGGGATTTAAGTTGCAAAGAGGAGAGCAGATCCGGTATATGCAGCCGAGCAGAGGAGAGGAGGCAAATCAGATCAGAGCAGAGGAGGAAGTAAGTGCGCCAAGGAGCCCGAGTTAGCTTCTCACCCCATACAGTTTAGCTTCATAAATATTCGGTAAGATAATTAGAAGGCTTGTGATTTATTTCTTTTTCTTTCCGTGATTGAGGTGTTTCTGAATGTAAACAAGTGCATATATTTTAAATGTAATTCCATCTTTCAAATCATGATGCCCAACAGCCAGCACCCATTTCGCTGAATTGCTGATATTTTATCACATCGACATTTTTGCCCACAATTTTCTCGATTTGCATATGAATTTTCCACGCGGGATAAGGGTTTATGGTTTCTGATTTAGAGTTTGTATTACTTGAATGCTTCAATTTTATAGGTTTTATAGCTAATATATTTGTTTTAGAGCTAATACATTTGTAGAACCTGCGTCATTTTGTGTCTTTCAAAGAGAATTGTTAATACTACCCACTGGACCTTGCACAAGGGGAGTTGTTAATACTACCCACTGGACCCTGCACAAGGAGAGTTGTTAATATTGCCTACTCGAACGTGCACATTTTTCTCTTTGAAATTGGTATGCTTCCCTATAAAACTACTACTTTTAATCACTGACCAATGATCAAAAGCATAGTTTTGCAGCTTCATGCCTTTATTAGAATGGTTATATTTCTTATTATAAAATATATTTTTAATACATAATTAAATTCAAAATCATGAAATTTTTTGAAGGCAATTATAAAAGTTTAATCAAATTTATTTAAAAGTTTAAATTCTATGTTCTGTTTGTCATGGGTTATTTATATAATTCAATTTGTGACATTGCAACGTAATTTTTGCAATCCTATAAACAAGCTTGTAATGTGTTTAGATAATGAATGTTTTGTTTTATGTTTTTCATAAAAAAAAATTGTTTTTTCTCTCTCCTCGTTTCTTCAATGGGAAACCTCTAAACATTGTTTCTCGTCCTGTTGTCGTTTCTCGTTTCGTTCCCGTTTCTCGTTTCTGGTAACATAGCAAACAGGGAAGTGAAGTGAGAGTGCCTGCAAGACTGGGCCTTCGAGCTCATCGAAAGTGTTGAGTATTAACCCATCTGCTGCTAACGTGCCTTGGGCTTGATTTATTACATTTTGAAAGAAGAAATCCGAAGGATCAGTAACTAGGCAGAAACTGGGCAGCTCCTTCAACCGCAGCGGGGGCATTCCCGGGATGCAAGTTATTATCACTTCATCAAGAGATTCCTCAGTGAGGCAGCTCTCATCTGTAAAATATGAACAATACTCTGTCTCAATATAAACCAAACATAAGCAATCTTCTATTCCAGTACACAAGCGAGCATATTGTTGTTAATAAAAATGAAGCTGAATACAAATAGGTTTACAGTCTGCGTTAGTAGTAAATGTTCTGCACGTCGTTCTTCCCCGCCTCCATATTCAATGGGTCGAGAAATATGAGAAAGACCTCATTGAAGTTTTGACAGTATCTCATGGAGCACCATGGAAAATTACAAAAAACAGATTAAAGTAAGTGTTTTTTTGGCTTTTCCTCCTTTTAAATAATAAAAAGCAAGTCAATAGCGAATTTGGACGCCGGTGTTTAGAATAGATTTGCAAGTACAGAGTTCAAATCTAAGTAATATAAATTTATCATTAAAAGAAAAAATTCATGAATAATATATATATATATATATATATAAGCACAGGTATATAGACATGAAATAAAGCATGAAGCTACCTTTGAGAGGAAGATATCCTTCCTCTATGAGCTGAGGCATGAAGAAATAAAGCATGAACCCGCAGGCACTGGTCGTCCAGAAGGCTATTCTTGGAACACCATAATCGTTGGCAATATTTTGCAACTTTGATAAAACCCCATCCGACACTATAAAGCTGACCGGAGGAATGTCGGGACGATTCTGGAGCTTCTTCATTAACTGGCGCAAGTGAATATGAGCGATATGTTCCATGGATTTGGCCACGTCGGTAATATCATGAGTACGGCCATGTTGGGCAGGCAGGCCGTCGGGCACTGTTTCGAATCTTATATTCATCGAAGAATCGTAGGTCATAGGTCCACAAGACTCTGCCAGGCGCTCCTGAACAAATTCGGTATTCACAAAAGTGATATAAAAAGCGGGAGGACAAAACTTTCGCCAAGTTCATGAAAGGCTTTATGTGGCCCTGCAAGGGAAATGGAAATAATAGGGCATGGCGGGGGCGCTGCTCATCAACTGAAACTGATTGCCCTAATTCCATATTTAGTTAACAAAGGGAAGACTACCGAGAACGGCTTGAATGTGGATCGATTGTAGAGATGCGCAGGTATTTATAGAGATTTTCGATGTAAATATCAATCTTAGTCAATTCCTTCAAGTTGCGTGCAGATATATGGATCGATTGTAGAGTTGCGCTGGCATTTATAGAGATTTTCGAGATAAATATCAATCTTAGTCAATTCTTTAAAGTTGCGTGCAGATATCTCGTTAAAGTTGCGTGCAGATATACTCTTCACATCATCATGGATAATCCTAACACCATGGTTGATAGTTGATGAGTTAATGATTCATATGTATCAGTAAATATTAAACATTAAGATGTTAATAAATGTAGTTAATATATTCAATAGCTTTCAAATACTTATTTTATTTATCTTACTTACATATTTTCAGGGTTATGTTGCTTTCTTAATGGTGAAGATCAATCACTCATGACACCTCCTCTTTTTAAGAGGTGAATGTGAGGAGTGAAAAAGTCAATACACACCTCTATCTCGAAGTTGAAAACGTAGGTTAAGTACCAAATACTTATTTTATTTATCTTACTTACATATATTCAAGTTTATGTTGCTTTCTTAATGGTGAAGATCAATTACTCTTACATGACACCTCTTTCTAAGAGGTAAGTTTGAGGAGTAGAAAAGTCAATACACACCTGTTGAAAACGTAGGTTAAGTACCAAATACTTATTTTATTTATCTTACTTACATATATTCAAGTTTATGTTGCTTTCTTAATGGTGAAGATCAATTACTCTTACATGACACCTCTTTCTAAGAGGTAAGTTTGAGGAGTAGAAAAGTCAATACACACCTGTATTCCGAAGTTGAAAATGTATATTAAGTATCTATCACAATTATAATGTTAAATTTATATTTTATCATATGAAAATTCATATCTAAATGTGTAAATGAAAACCTTAATTTTATACTTGATTTAGAAAGCTAGAAATGAAATTATACTTTCAAAGTAAAAGTTAACTTCATTGTTTTTTTATATATTAGAAATAATATAAATTTATTTTTAATAAAATAAATAGATAAAATATTTATGATAAAGAAAGTTTTCTATAATTGTTAAAATTACAGATCATTTATATGTCAATCAGATTATAAAATAATTTATTTAAAATTTTATTAAAAAAACCTAAGAACTACTAAATCACTCACTCAAAATGAATTAATTTTATATATGTA
Source organism: Pinus tabuliformis (assembly GCA_031772625.1). Classification (NCBI taxonomy): domain Eukaryota; kingdom Viridiplantae; phylum Streptophyta; class Pinopsida; order Pinales; family Pinaceae; genus Pinus; species Pinus tabuliformis. The sequence continues at coordinate 1,606,949,876 of CM062817.1, read as the reverse complement.
TATATATATTTGTAATTGTAATTGGAATAATTTTTTTTTCATTTTCTATAAACCTGTAACATCAAACTGTTATAAATCTCTACACTGTCATTTTAATATTTGACCCAACAACATTAGAATAAATAATTCTATGTAAATCCTTATGATCAGAGTAATATTTGACTAGGGACCTCTCTGAAGGTAATCAGAGTAATATTTGACCAGGGACCTCTCTGAAGGTATCTATGTACTTTAGTTTAACACCGCCAACTTATCTGTATGCCTGCTGAATTTCAAGTGATGTTTGGTCTCCAACTACCTCTAAAAAAGATAAATAAAATAATTTAAATAATTTGATATTTACCGCGGCGATCACCTCCTCATTGCTGTCCTTTGAAACGCCGCGATCACCTCCTCATTGCTGTCCTTTGAAACGTTTGGCGGACTATACATAGCTGTGTCGTGGCCGTCCGTGTGAAATTAAACGGACAGGAAGATGTTAACCGTTGTGTTTAAAAAGGTGGTGAAATGAATAATTTTTAAATTAAATTTGTTATTTTTAATTTAAAATTGTTTAATTATTTTTAGATTATTAGTTGGATCATGTATTAGATGAAGAATATTTTCCTGAAATCAAATATTGTTTATTTATTTTTGTAAAAATCAAAATTTTTTAAGCCTAATTCTAATATAGATTAGGTTAAGGCATAACTATATAATAAATTAATAGCTACTTTACATTTTCACATATTATCTATTCAATATTATTTTTTAGAATGATATATTAGATAAGAATATTTAATATTATTTTTTAGAATGAATTCCAAAATAAATAAATTCCAAAATAAATTAGACTAAAACATAACTATCTAATATGTCAATACTAGCTATGTAATATTAATTAAGTAAAGAATAGACCAGATGTAATATTAAGTAAGTAAAAAAGGACACAAAACGTAATATTCTTGAGAATAGACAAGAGGTAAAGAAAAGTAGACCACCATTTAGTGCTTAATACTTTCCAAAATCTGATCTCATCTTGTATTGAAAATTGAAATGGACTGTATTGAAAATTGAAATCAACTTGCAGATTTTATTTTATGTTTTCATATTTTTTTTAAATCTTCAAACAGATATTAATGTTTGAAAGTTTGCAGCACGAGCGTGTCGCAATGCCCTAGAATGACGTTCGAAGATTAGTGATCGATATGCGTCAATGTTTGACGAGCAAATTGAAAGGTCCACCAATCTTAAATTATCTCAAGGCGATGCCTGCGTTTGTGATTTAGGTTATTCTATGGGAAAGGTGTTGTCAATTTTTTGAGTGGACGTTTCAGTCAAGGTTAACGTGATCAACAATCAACGTTTGACGATTGATCAAGCTGTCTCCTCTTCTTAATCTTGAAGTATCAGATTGCATAATGATTTACGTTTCTTAAATTTCAAAGTATTGATTGCATAATTCTTATATATTAAAAAAATATAGTGCTAGTTTGAAATATATTATGTATAATATTTTTGAATTACAATTTCTTTTTAAGAAAATAATTTTAAAAATTTATTTTATTTAAATTAATTAAATTTATATTAATTATATAAAATATTCAATTTTATATTGAATATAAAACAAATTATATCTCTCAAAAACTAAGTACACATTATTAATTTTAAATATTATTAAAATGTTTTAATGGTAGGAAAACGTTTGAGTGAGGATATTGATTTTTTCTATTTATTTGATAAATACTTTGAATAGAAAAGGATAGATGAAAAATTAGAAGATGTGGAATCATCTTTTTCTCTTAAATTTCTTCCATTCATTTGATCTTTACACTTTGTGGCTTTGATTTGTGGCCTTTTTCTTTTGTTTTCTATTTCCTTTTTCTTAATGTGGGTTTTTCTTTTTTGTTTTATAATTTTTGAAATTCTTAGATTCTTTTTTCAATTCTTTGAATATTAATTGTTCAATAATAGTAGTGCTTTTATTCTTTTATCTAATAAAATCCTCTTCTTTATCAATCTTGTTACTAATATAATAATGCTTTTATTCTTTTGTTTGATAAAATACTTTTCTTTATCAATCTTGTTTTATATATATATATAAAAGGTTATACATGTTGATTTTTTGTATATAGATTAATAGTTTCTCATCTAATAATATCTTTTTTCCTTTTCTTTCTTGTTAAGTTATTACTAAGGTTACAAATATTAATTTTTACTCATTCACATATAAAACTATATATTTATTTTTACAAATATTCATATATATTTAAATTTTTACTATAATATTTATCTTACTCCCTTTAGCTATAAGTTATTTTCTTTTAATTTTTCTATATTATATTATATTATTTTTCTATTTTATATATATATATATATATATATATATATATATATACTTTTCTCACTATTTTTAATATTAAAATGTTTTCTTCTTAACCCTGGTTTTTTATTTCATTTTTTTTATTCTTTATTTTATTATATTATTTGGTATTTAATTTTTGTATTCTCCATATTTATTAGTTAATTAATGCTCTAGTTCTTTTTATTGATTTTCTCTTTATTTATATTTTCTAATTATATTAATTATTTTATTTCTTGTTCTTATAGGTTATATTTAAATGTTAAATTAAATTATTTCTATTCATTTTGAATTATTAGCATTAATTTTTGGACTGTTTGAATTTCTTCTCTATATTATATATCTTCATTGTTAGATTAGACTCTTAATTTTAGTGTTGAGGATGAACCACGGTTGATGTTGAGCAAAAATTATAAATGTGATTTTATCAAAAGAAATTTCTCATAGGAAAATAATTATTTATAATTAATATATAGAATAGATATATAAATAAATCTAAGATATTTTTTATTATTAATGTTTTTTTTAATCATTATGTGTCAACTTCATGTTAAATACTCAAATAATTACACCTCTCTTTCATTTTTGTAGGCAGAAAAGTATTAATCAATCTGTTGTATATGTTTCTCGAAGGAAATTCTTGGTTGTGAAAATGCACCGAGAACACGACTCGACCAATCTTTAGGTTCAAGTTGGCCCTTGAACTAGAGGGGTCTCCCTCAAGTGTTACAAGGCTTTTTTTAACGCTATTCAATGTCACTGGACATCAGCCTTTGAATCACAATAGACAAATATATTATTTGTTGTAGGTAGTTACTTATGAGTATCTAATCTCTGCTCATAAATAAAGCCCTCTCTTGTTGAAACTTGATCAAAGTGCCAACCTCTAATTCCAACAAAAAAACATAGCTTAAAAAGTTTGGTGGAGGAAAATAAGAGAAATCAGATAATTAAGTAATCATATTGAATACTTAATCAATCAAATATGTATATGCATGTAGAAGAATTTTACAAACAAACAAATATACATTCAAGACATGACATAAGGTGACAATGAAAGATGCAGAGGAGCTTATTTCAAACAAAATGTTCAATAATCTAATCTCCCTAATGATAATAAGTGTGCAATGGGCTGGAAGGGAGGTCGATTCTCTAACCTACCCTTGCCCTAGCTCCTATGTTACCCAGAACATATGGAAAAATAAAGTATGAAAGCACTGGAAAAACTTATAAAGGAAAAACATTTTTTTTCATGAAATAGAACTAGAATACTTTAATTAATTCCTGTAATAAATGTATTTAAAAAAACGGCAGGGTTCTGGTATCAAAAGCCAAACTTTGTTTATTATAAATGATGGTATCAAAATACAACCTTTGTTTATCTCTCGATAGCCTTCCAGAAACTTGGAACTGTTTGTAACTATTGTGGTTTGATATATGGAAATTAGTTGAATGAGTACTGAATATCCTCCTTTGAATCTTGAACTACTAATTTTTCCTTTGCCAAAAATAGTGAATGAAATCTCATGTTAATCCCTTCAAAACTGGATTTGGTATTTGTATTCCCTTTGACATTGATTTTCTGCCACTTTTCTAATGTGTGCACATGTTCTCTCCTTCAAATTTATATCATTATGTGTTGTATTCGATTTGAAAATAAGAATGTTCTTATGATAATTAACAGAAAAATAAACTAGTACTCCAAGAGAGGGTAAAGAATGTGCCTCTGTCGACTTCAAGTTAAAGAAGTTTGACTATAGTTTTCATAAGAAGTTAACAATCATATTGAGTTTTAAAATTTGAAAATTGAAGACCTTATGTTGTATTGTTGTTGATTATACACTACAACATTTATGCCTGTGATATTCATAGATACTTGTTCCACCTTGAAACTAATCACCCATAATTATTATCAAGGGAAATGAAATGATTCACATCATGATTTGTCATACCATAACCACCAAATTCTACTACATTATTGTCCAATGAAACTTTACATTTTCCATCCCTATGCAACCAAGCTTGTGCCCAAAATAAGTATTCTCAGGATGAAAGATGAAAACAAGCGTTGATTCCCCTCGTTCAAAATACAATCAATTTAAATAAGATGTCAATCATTCCTTTAATACAAAATTGTAACATAGTCAAAATGTTCATGGGTTATCACAATGCTATAGAGTATCAAGTTGAATAGGAATGATTTGTTCTTACCAGCTGTAAAATTCATGTTAAAAGAGCATCCTGAAACATCTTTTCTATTTTCCAACTCCCCCTTCAATTCCCTAGATGACTCCAAATTAGGGGTGAAATAATGGCTTGATCTTTCTGTAGAATATTCCAACCTTACAAATAAGAATCTTGATAGAGCATTGCATTTATCAGTCTCACAAAGGAGTGATTTTGCTAGAAGGTGAGGGTTATTTAATGAAGTATTATCTGTATCAAAATTCAAAGATAATATATTTGAAATAATATTGTTTTCTCCACCATCTAAGTCATTCATATCTACTTGAAATATATATCTTCATCAATGAGTATGCAAGTACTACCTCGAAATTTTGCAAGAAGTAGGGTAGGATTGATAACATATTCAAAATGGTACAACTCTCCTCCATCAAGGAAACAATTAAGGCACAAAAAAATTACACCATTTTTTACTTTTTGATAGTAGCATATCTCCCATGCACGAGTAATGTTATAACGCCTTGTGCTTAATAAAATTAAACCGATAAAAGTGTTAGTTTCCACCTTTTCATCACTTCCTTGAGTAAAGTGAATGACCGCATTGTCTTCAATATACATTCATATAATAAAACCATGATAGAAACATAGCCACCCGTTGCATTGTCCAGAAAAATTAGTCTCTATGGTGTCATGTTGGACCCATGAGAATATTTGCAAGGGGGTAGATAGTTGTAAGTGGTTTTTTACTAGGGGTGTCCCACAATTCGCAGAAGTATGCCATGTCTAACATAGTGGTTTTGGGAAAATGACTATTGCGGACCCCCCTCCCTGTTAAATGTCGGAAAGCACGAGTTTCACAATTGAATCATGGTGGTTTATTTTGAATAGCCAATGTCATTTGTTGAAAACTGGTAGCATTTTAATTATTTTGAAACCCTAGTTCATATCTGCTGAAGGTGCTCGATACTGGAGGATCTTTCACTTCAATAGAGTATTGCCCATCGAATGGTCGAGCCATAGATTTCTTCCTATAGAAAGAAGAACTTCTTCAACTTCCTCTATGCAATAGTGCCCAAGTGTGTTCTTCACATAACGTAGATAATAAAATTGAAAGATTTAAATCGATTCCTGTCCAACTTTAAGAAAAATCACGCTTCTGCTGGAATTATAAGGAACCTAGCGGTAAACAATACACTTGGTGATTATGATTAGCATTGTCCACCTCTGCATATTTGAAGAATTATTCATTTGACATTTGTGCACCCCTTTGATTTATCCACATTATGTATTATTTCAACATCTGAAGCACATCATATGATCAATCAACTTCTCCTTTAGAACATTCAGAATTCACTTAATAATGAAACATGCAGGTGCCTCTGTGTTCTTTAATTAGTGTTTGCTTAGAGAATTTTTAAACAATTAACTTGTATATAATTTGGCATTGTTATATTTTACTTTCCATTATGGGAAATCATCCTACATTTGTAATATAAATACCTCCATTCATCTCTATATATTAGCAATTACACTAACATGACCGATGCATTATACACCATTATATACTCCTGACGGATCTTCACATGATTTGGTACTTTTGTTGAATGATAAGATTGGCTTGCAACTTGACTATCTACAAAATGAGAGGGTGTAAAATGAATGGACCAAGTTTTGGTGGCAGGTAGGTAATGGGATGCCTTCGTTGGCATTATCACATGATTTGTGGTAGTCATAGTTTTTCTTCTCATCGGGACTTCTATTATTCATAATATTTTCAAGCCTGGCCTAACCATACCACTAGTGGAGAGTGTGAAAAGGGTAGAAGACAAAAAATAAGCCCTTGCAGGATCTAAGGGAGAGAATACCTAATTTTTGAACGGAATTCTATTTGGTAAAAGGTTGGGCAAATGATAAACTATAATAGAACTCTTACGAGGAGGGATTCCTAACAGAATGGTTGGATTGGAAATTACATCAATCACTCAATGACCGTTAAATGGAACCCGTTGGTATTCATTAAGTTAACTACCATAAAATATCCCACATCGATTTAGCAAAGGTTCCATTGGTATTTATATACACCAAGCCCTTCACTCTATTCTGTTGGACACCTAATCCTCAATGGGTTAGTGTGGAAGCCGAATAGACAAAAGGAGTCCAAGAGACCTTGGGATGTGGAACCCAATAGTCAAATCATGTACTATAAATGTATATCTCTTGTTAATAAAAATATACTCTCATGTTTTATCCTTCAAATTCTCTTGTTGCCCATGTGTGTTTAACATGGTATCAGAGCGGGCGATCTCTGCCCTGCTCAAATTTGAGCCATTTTTTTTTGGCCTCTATGTGCATATCAGTTATGACATTTCTGTTCACTATCCATAACATTCCATTAATTCACTGACAGTCAGAAATTTGACGCTTTTACTCTGTCGATTACTTGGATTATCTCTCTATTGTGTCTAATCGAAATTCATGCACATCTGCTATAACATATTCTACTTCCACTACCTTTGACTATTTCTTTGTCAAGTCTGTGCCTTCTGTGGTAGTGTCATATATGTGTTTTTCAGTCAAGACTATGCCTTCTGTCTAGACTGTGCCCTTTGACATATGCATTTTTAAGTAAAGGATGAATGTTGGTATATTGAACGCTGGTATTGAATGCTAGTAAGGTGATAGACAGAATTGAAGCCAACCCCAAAGTGACCGGTTTTCCAAGGTTGAACTCTCTTTTGACTGTCACCCAACAAAGAAGACCATGCAGTTTGGCATATCTAGAAACCTGAATGGCATGCTCAACTTTCTCTGGACATTATAGACCTCTATATTAGGTATTTAAAGAGTGGAAATGAAAATCTTGAGAGAGATATTGAGAGAGAGTTCAGCTATGCATTGAGTAGGGAAAATCTTGAAAATGCTATCTTAGGTGGACCATAAAGTAAGCATTTTTAGAGAATGTTCTACTCATGTAAATATCGCAATGGCATACATCTCCTCATTCGATTTAGTTGACCTTAATTTCATGTTTATTCTCTGTTAAGTGAAGGAACTTCAAAGAGCCTACCTCCAACATGTGAAATGCCTTTTTCTACCAAACTCGGGCAGGGTTCTGCTCTTCAGATACCATAAAATCTAGAACTTCAAAGTAACAGATTTTATTATATTTGTAAACATAGGTAGAGCACATTCCTTTTCTCCAACCATTCATAATGTTGTCACTTTAACGCGGAAAATCAGATGTGCCCCGTGATTTATGGCGTGATCTGAATTATCATTTCCAGAGCCAATGGAACAATCTCTTCTTGAAATTCCTGATGATTCTAGATACCTTGTATTTGTATTGCCAGAAATTCCAACCCAGCTATTTCCATCAATTATTGATTTAATGCGTGCTCTAACTACATCCATGAAAGGACCTAGAATAGTGATATGGCCCCTCTTATGCCGCTTTCTCATTTTTGGCTTCTCATACTAGTGAATGTGTAAATCATTGCCATCATTAGCTGGGTAGTGGTAAAATACCATTAGCTACTTGTTAAGAAAACACTATACATTCACTATGGAAAAACGAAGATGAGTACCCAAATATTTGGAGCCTATGCTTTTGAAGAGTGCCTTGCTAGAATATATTATTTGTATGGATGATATATCAGAGCCTCCTTGCTGAAGATAATCCCAAAATGTGTTCATAGTCTTCAAGAGCTGTTCCAGATGGTCCATTGGAATGCTTCCCCTATTCGTTGTCTTGGTGATTTGTAAATTCAAACCCTGTGTTGATTTTAGCACTAGTAGTTCTTTCTCATGGTATCAAATCGCTGCTAGCATCTACAACATCATTGTGTAAATTTTGAACATGTATTTCAGTGAAGAGTGAAGAATTTTGTGGTTGCTACACTTGTTATTAGTATTATTTATACTTGTTGAGTCTAAAGTTGATATTAAATTAATATTTTGAAGTTCTTCCACAAGTATTTTTGCTATCATATTATGTATTTACATGAGCCAGCAACAAGGAATGCCCCTACAGTGTTTGATACACAAATTGTTTGTTAAAATACTACAGTGGACCAAACCATACAAACTCAGGACTCTTTGTGGTTTTATCTTAGTTATTCTGATTGGGTTTCTTACAGTGGACTATTGTTTTCTTTAAAGAAAGTTGCCAGATCAGAGAATATTTTTTCGTACCCTAGTCAAAGCATTTATATATGAGCATTCAAGTATTGTTCATGACATGGTGCTATAGTTGTTGAAGTTTTGATAGCCACCATTTCTGGTTTGAAAGTGAAGGAGTATTTGAAGGATCCAAGCAAGTTTGTAGTTGTTGTTGCCCCAGTGTGGCATTGTATTTAAAAATCGTTATAGTGCATTGATTCCTTGATTTGACTGCTACATAAAGAGTTTGGTGTGCTTATTGTAACCTTTTATGGAGAAAAGTTTTGTCGGTTGTATTGTCAAAACATAATGTTGGTCATGAGTAAACTATTACTTTTTATGTAATGGATTGTAATTGGTGTTTGTTGGTTGCACACTGATCATTTGCTGACATTTATAAAGGATATTTCTGTGTACTGTGAGTGGGTATTACTTTTCTGCATTCAGTAGTTGTTGTGATCAGTTTTTAAGGTGTAAATCTGACATTGAAGAAAAAATGGCTAGAATCAATGAAGTATTAGAGTTCCTCGAAACTCTCATATGGTATAATAATCATGATACATTAAAATTCAGCAAAGTTTCTCTCACAAACATTCAGGTCTGTCTACGAAATGAACAAGAGAAAATTGATTTTTTGCAGCTCAAATCTCAGCTACAGCAAGAAGAACTAAAACAGAGGAGTCATTCTAAACATATTTCTGTTCAAAACATTGAGACTACAACCCATCAGAAGCAAGTCAATAATGTTACAGTTGATTCAAATTTAGTACCCAATAAAGTAGCAGTTGTACATGTAGATGAAAAAACTCAGTCTGCACTTCCCAAGCCCGTCACCATACCTTCGGAACAGCTTGCCCACAACAAGCACAGAACTGGTCTTGGATATGACAAGGACTTGTCCTTTCATATTTCAGACTACTCAAAGCCTATTCAGTTTCAGAGTGTTGGATTCATTCATGACAGTTCACCTCTAGCTATTATAGATTCTTCTCCTCTTCCACAGCAACAACAATAGATTGTGAAATCCCAACACTGTGACCGAGTTTGCCATTTGAAATATCATTGTTTTGATCTTCATCCATGTAAGCACTATCATAAAACCACTCATTCTTCACACAGATGCTTCAAAAACAAACGTACTTCAAGAACAAAGATTCATCTTGGATGGACCGCTTCTTGGCAATGGGGATCAATAGCCAAGAAGGTATTCCAATCACATGTCAGAACTTGTTCCAGAGTATTGAATAGTCTTGCAGTTGCATTTTCTCCATCATCTCACCTTGTATCTGACAGGGGGGGGAAATGATGGTCATCTGCAAGCTTCAAAGTCACATCAAGCGAGCTTGTGCCACAACTTACCACACCAGTTTCAGAGTTGTAGCCAGAAACAAGGATGCCCCTAAGCATGCCTTTAGTTGGTAATCTGGGACACTTCCTCTAGTAGAAGACTTCAGCGTCTTTCCAGTTTCGGAAGAATTCCAGCAACAAAATTGAGAACACTTCCTCTAGCAGAAGACTTCATCTTCTTGCTAGTTTTGGAAGAGTTCGAGGAATTGCATTAAGCATTCCAAAGTTTTTGGGCATCCCTAAACCATCACAGGTTGAGACTTCCCTTTTTAGGTTGAAGTTCTCCCTTTTATGTGGGGTGAGACCTCCCTTTATTGGTTGAAGGTTTCCCTCTTCAAAATAATAGGAGCACTTCCTCTAGTAGAAGACTTCAGATTCTTGCCAGTTTTGGAAGAGTTCTAGGAACTGCACTAAGCGTTCCAGTTTTGGTGGTCATCTTTAAACCACCACCATTTATACCAACATTTCAGAGAGCACATTCAGCTTAGTGTTGCCATGCATTTTTGCACACTTTTTATTACAGCTCTCTTCTTGGACTCATACATAACCCTTCGGATTATGGGGGGAATGTTGGACACCTAATCCTCAATGGGTTAGTGTGGAATTCAAATAGACAAAAGGAGTCCAAGAGACCTTGGGATGTGGAACCCAATGGTCAAATCATGTACTATAAATGTATATCTCTTGTTAATAAAAATATACTCTCATGTTTTATCCTTCAGATTCTCTTGCTACCCATGTGTGTTTAACATATTCCGACACATAGTGCACACATATACTTCCCTGCTCTCTTGGTTGACCGCTTGATATTTTGGCCTTCGACTTGGCTTGTGATTTTGATGAGTTTGTAGACTTCGAAGGTATATGTAACATGAGTTTTCCTTAGAGATGGGTTATGAACGCAATAATTTTACACAAAATTAATATTAATATATATATATATATATATATATCTATATATATATATATATATATATTAATATATATATATATATATATATATATATTAATATATATATATATATATAGATATATCTATATATCTATATATATATATATATATATATATATATATATATATATATATATATATATATATATATATATATATATATCAACCCTTAGAGGATTAGGTGTCCAACATTCCACCCCTTAATCCGAAGGGTTATGTATGAGTCCAAGAAGAGAGCTCTAATACAAAATGTGCAAAAATGCATGGCAGAACTAGGCTGAATGCGCTCTCTGAATGTGCTCTCTCTCTCTCTCTCTCTCTCTCTCTCTCTCTCTCTCTCTATATATATATATATATATATATATATATATAGAGAGAGAGAGAGAGAGAGAGTAAGAATGGTAGGATTCCTCTTTTTGTGTTTTTATATCTCCATCATTCACCCAGCTACGGGGGGAGGGTAGCACGATATTCTAAACCAAGACTTACAGTTCGGTGAGACTTTATTTTCATGGCCAATGCCACTTGAGCTACCCCAGGCGGACAACAAAATTCATATTTTAAATAAAATATATTTTTTTATGTTAAAAACATACATGGCAGAGGCAATGTGAAAGATAAACATTAGATTACTTTTCTTATTCACAATGATACATATTTATAATACATAGGAGTGACCCTTAGTTTCATATTCAAAGTGGTCCCTTGGACTTCTTTTGGTTGTTCAGCTTCCACACCAACCCTTAGAGGATTAGGTGTCCAACATTCCCCCCCTTAATCCGAAGGGTTATGTATGAGTCCAAGAAGAGAGCTCTAATACAAAATGTGCAAAAATGCATGGTAGAACTAGGCTGAATGTGCTCTCTGAAATGTTGGTATAAGGCAGGTGGTTCAAGGATGACCACCAACACTGGAATTCGTAGTGCAGTTCTCAGAACTCTTCCAAGTCTGGCATGAATCTCAGGTCTTCTGCTAGAGGAATTGCTCCTCATGTTTTGAAGGGGTAAAACTTCAACCTTGAAAGGGAGTTATCACCCCACATAAAAGGGAGAACCTCAACCTGAAAAGGGAGGTATCAACCTGTGATGGTTTAAGGATGACCAACAACTTTGGAATGCTTAGTGCAATTCCTGGAACTCTTCCGAAACTGGAAAGAAGCTGAAGTCTTCTACTAGATGAAGTGTCCACAATTCTTTCAAGAGGTATCACTGACTGAAGGCATGCTTAGGGGCATATTTGTCTTTGGCTACAACTCTAAATCTAGTATTGTAAGTTGTGGCTCATGCTCACTTGAAGTGGCTTTGAAGCTTGTAGATGACCATCATTTCCCCCCGTATCAGATACAAGGCGAGAAGATGAAGAGATCTCAACTACAAGGCTTTTCAATATTCGAGAACAAATCCTGTTGTATGTGGTAAATATCTTCTTGGCTATGTTGTGGCCACAACCACCACCCTATTAAGACATGCTTTGGTAGCAAATTTTGAATGGGCCCCCTAGAAGTTTGATCTTTCATATTTCTAAATGATATGTTTTATCCCAGGGATTTTAACTCTTCGTAGAGTCAAAATTTCAATGTCTAATGGCTAAGCCCCTTGAATAAATCTCTGCTGCATGGTTCATTCATGACCCAGCTTAGCCCTTCATTCATTCCCTTCATCGGGACTTTTCAATATTCATAAGCATTCATGGTACATTTAAGCCCGCACCCTTATTATAATCATTTGTGTGCTTAACCCACAAAATCTTCCATCGCGTCTTTATTCCCATTACAACTCCTTATAATGGGAATACTTCACAAAATACAAATAACGCTCCTTTTCACTTATCGCATTCAACATTGACGCGCAACGCGTACCATGACACACCGGACCCGACGACATTATAAAGCATAATTTATATATTTCACGTTCGAAGCCCATCGCATATCGCAATCGACAGTGTCCATGGCATAAACATAAAGCGTAGTCCAATATGGCGAACCCACCGGGGCTATTAACCTCAGCACATATGTATTTTGGGTCCACCTCCCCAGTCTCTTATCACAATCGATGGAACCCGAGGATCATATATAAAATACAATGCGGTTTGGCGGATCCGCCGTGTTATTAAATATAACATATATATATATATATATATATATATATATATATATATATATATATATATATATATATATATATATATATATATATCGGGTCCAGCCTAATCGCATATTGCAATCGGCAGAGCCCTAGGCCTGTGCATATTGCGATATGCGATATGGCGGACACGTCGATCCTATTAAACATAATATATATATTATCGGATCTGCCCCTGCCCCATCGCAAATCGCTATCGGTGAAGTCTAGCACTTATGCATAAGGTGCAACACCATATGGCAGACCCGACGATGGCTATAGATTCGATGCATAATTTGTTAAATCCGCCTTAGGGTCCAGCCATGGTTTTCCCGTGTTTTCCTGTGCATTCGATGAAATGTCATGGTCCAGGTTTTCAAAGGAAATCTAATAGGGGTGATGTTGCATATGGCTTCCCATTGAAATGTGTGATTGCGACTCGGTTGCAACACAACTTTGTTTGAGCCAGGGGCTGATTCTTTCGCACTCGCTCCTTTTGATTTCATTATGCCTTATCATTTTTAAAGTTTCAATGATGGAAAGAGTTGTTCTTGGGCATTTCTATTATACGTTCATAATCATAAATCTAATGTTAATCGTCTCTGCAGGTGAGGAGTAAAAGATGCTTGAGCGGATCTGAAGAGTTCAGGTATGTGGGTATGTTTTGTTTAAAGATCTAGCCTTGGGTGTTCTCGGTTGGGGTTCCACATGTAGCCTGTGTATTCTAAAGGCAAAGCTATCCAGGGTTTCATCATGGGGAGATGACACAGAGTCACCCCCTTTAATTAATGTATGTCCATTTCCCAGGAAATGAAGCGCTCCAGCAGATATGCATTTTACATGTCAGTAGTTACACTGACAGTTCTATCTCTATATATTTTGATTTGTATACCGAAAACACCAGGGAGAAGGGGAAAGTGAAAGAGAAGACTGAAGGTCATCTCCAGAGGCATAAATATTACCTCTGTAGATGAGGGAGGGGCTTTTTGTTTGGAGAGAACAACTTTGATTTATTATGAATAAAGAAGAATGTTTGGTTCAAGAAGGAGCCTTTGGTTTCTGATTTATTTTTCTTTTCTTTTATGTGTTTTGAAACAGGGTATTGTTGCTAGCATAAATACAAATGTGTTTTGTTTTTTGTGCATATTGATAACGATACAGCTTGTGATTAACCTTATTTTTTTGAATGTAATTCTTCATTATAGTTAACTCATGAGCAGTCCTTGATTTGAAACTAAGTTAGACATTAGTTGCAAGCTTTATTTGTATGAAAAGGAATGTGTATTCCTGTATGAGTAATCAGATTTCAATTCAAATTTAATGCAGCCTTGTTCTTATCTAAACCAGTAATTGATTCATTTGGACTTGGAATTTATATATGATGTTTAATCTCTTTTTGCTATGCTCCTACATGATAGATTAGGATAGTTAGGACTAGCTTAAGAAGTTTATATAGGATTTGATACATATAGGTTAGTTGTTTCCTTTTGTTGATTTAATTGAATTCTTCCTCCTAGAAGCCACCCTTCAACACCTTTAACAGTTTATGGGATCATTTGAAACTCATTGGAACTAGCCACTCAAACGAAATAAAATCTAAATGGGGCCTGCAATTGGGTTAGTTCCCCTTGTTGGTATAGCGAACATTCGCCATGTCAACAAATTGGCACTAGAAGGAGGGCCTGAAATGTTGTCCACAGATTTTCAAGATTTCATTTATAAATGCCACGCATGGATTCAAAAAGATTAATGTATGGATCTTAAAGGTCGAAAAGACCATTCCGCCCATTGGGAAAAGCCTCATTTCTAAGAAATAGAGATCCCTCTCAGTCCCGTGTCCGGGTCACCCAAAGAAGAGAGATTGTGGAGTATACTGTCACTCAGGAGAAACCAATCAGAAGACTTACTCGGGCTTACGCTATATCACAGATCCCTATCTTTTAGTCTTTACCTCCGACAGCAAAAAGAAAGCCAAGGGTCTATCATATAAATGAAGAGATAGCTACAGCCCTTCTCTTGAAGATATTGTGCTAGATGATTTGTAAAGTATCGAATCTCCTTGGGAAGAAATTCCTAAGGATTCGCTTTCTGAAGGCAATCCCTGGCCTGATTTGGAAAATCCTAACGACGAAACCCTTAACCATAACCTCCATATCCACAACATGGTTAACGTTCCTCCTCTAGGTGGGAATCAACCTCTACTTCCCTCTCCAGGTGGGAATCAACCTCCACCACCTCCTCCAGGTGGCAATCAACCTCCACCTCCTCTAAGAGCACTCCCTTCCTGGCTTGCACAGGATGTTGTAGCGGTACCTAGGCAGTAGCATCCCTTACCCAAGAATGTAGAAAGAGTATTACCTAACTTTGACCCTGAGCGAGGAAATACTACTGATAACCATATTCACTCTTTCTTCCTAATCGTGTGCATGTTGGGGGTAGCTGACGAGGATGTGGTATGTCGGTTATTCCCTTTTAATCTGTTGGTGTGGCCTCCACATGGTACTTTAGCTTGAGGATAGGATCAATCACCTCATGGGGTGCCTTTTAGCAGGCACTTTTAGACAAGTTTTTTAATGACAAAACACCTGCGGCCTTCGTTTTAGAACTATCCCATTTAAAAATGGAAGCCAAAGAAAAGTTCAAGGATTTCAACATCCGGTTCAACACATTGTTCAATAGAATCCTGGTTAACGCTAGACCTACTAATGAGGTGCCCATGGAATTTTATATCACTGCTCTCCCTATCCCTACTACGATGTGGGTCAAGAGAAGTAATGCACAAACCTTACAAGGTGCTATTGATGAAGCGATAAAAGTTGATAATGAAATGATCAGTCTCACAAGATGTCATCATACAACCAAAGGGAAGAAAACTGCTTATTCATCCAAGAAGAATAATGGGAGTGACAACAAAGCGGCTAAGGGAAAAGAAAGGGACACCACAGATGTGAAAGGTTTGCATCGGATCATTAAGAACTGACAAACAAAGTCATTGATATGAAAAGGAATTCTAGAGAGAGTGGAGGAGAGTACTACAATAGAAAACCCTTCAAACCTTTCTATCATAAGAAGACAAAAGGTGGTCAAGGTCAACTTGCATTGCCTACTCCACCCAATGAAGGGAATCTAAATATGGAAGAGCTGGCTCTTATTGGACCACTTCTTAACAAAGAAGAACCTATAGTGGAGTTGGAGCTAGAATAAGAAAATGAAGAAGAATACTAAGTTGAAGAACCCTTGGACGAAGAATCTCAAATCAATGTACTATGGGATTTCTATGCAAAAGAGAATGATGACGATGAAGACGATAGCATGGCAGAAATCCACACTAATGAAATCCACACACGAAGTAAAGGGCCACTTGCGGGTGTGATGAAGCCCATAGACTAGAAAAAGAAAGATGTTCACCCTTTGAAGGCACCCACTCCTAAAGTTCTTGTTGAGAAGGGTAGACCTAGTGGACAGTCCAAGAATACCCCAGTTGCAAACCATCCAGAGAAAGATAACACATCTCCCACTGCAACAAAGGCGACTCAAAATGGTAATCTCCCACCTAAGAACGGAAAAATTGGTATGTCTACTCTACCCTATCCTGTTTATAACATTGATTACAATATTGTGGATGATCTTAAGAAATCTAGGGCTAATATCACATACTTTCATTTGCTAATGTTAACACAACAAAGAGATACGCTCCTGAAAGCTATGAATGAGAAAAACTGCAAATTTCCCACCATCCCAAGCTACCAAACCAAGAAGTTAGTGTCCAAACCTATCAACACCTCCATTACAGCCCAAATACCATTAGCTATGGAAGCCACTTTGTCTAAAATGAATCGAAAACCCCAAGATCTCACTGTAGCCATGATAGGGAGAAAATCAAAATCCATGACTCCACCTTTCCTTATCACATTTGAAATCCTCAACATGAACGTACACAATTGCTTGGTAGATTTCGGTGCCTCATCCACTATGATGCCTTATGCTGTTGCTAAAAGACTGCATGCGATACCCGAGAAAACTGGGACTCGAATTATGCAATTGGACAGGACAATTGTGAAAGTAATTGGGGAATTGAAAGATGTGTTGATTCGGATGGCTACTAAACTACAATATACACAAGTCATTGATATAGTGGTAGTCGATATACCTGAGGCTTATGGAATGTTGCTTAGTAGGGACTGGTCAACAAAACTGAATGGATATTTCTCAATTGATTGATCCCATCTCTTATTGCCTTAGAAGGGGAAGGGTGATATGTTGAGAGTTGATCGAGAAAGATACATCAAGTATGTGGTGATAGAATTAAATGGCCCCAATGAACCTATAATGTTTACCAATTCTATCCTTGGGAATTATAGTTTCAATGTTTGTGCCACGGAAACCTGTTTTGGAGAATTCCATGCAGAGGCAGTTGAAGAAACTTTGACAAACACACAGTTGGAAGTTCTCCCTCGTAATCCAATAGATGAATTATCATGTATTATAGTAGGTGATAGGACTAATCTCATAGATAGCAGTTCAATTGATGTAACATTAGATTCTATATTTTGGACACTCTATTTTGATGGCTCTAACTGCCTTGAAGGTTCAGGTGTTGGGAGCATTCTCATTGACCCACAAGGGAACCAACATTTTATGGCCAACCGGTTGGAGTTCACATGCGCCAACAACATGGCAGAATATGAAGGCTTGCTGCAAGGCCTGAAGAAAGCCATCGATATGAAGGTAAAAAACCTTAAAGTTTTTTGTCGCTCACAGATAATTGTGGATCAGGTAAGGAAGAGGATGCACTGCAATTCACCACACCTGGTAAGGTACCAGTATGAGGTATGGAGCTTAATTGACAGTTTTGATTCTTTTAATATCACATACATACCTCGAGGGGAAAAACCAAGATACTGATCTGATGGCTGGTATGGCTGCAAAGATTTTTCTTGATTTTAGATTAAAGAAGAATAAATGTTATGTTGAATTGATTTTCAGACCATTTGTGCCTAATAACACCTCAAATTGGCAGGTGTTTGAAGATGACGAACAAACCCTTGAGTTCTTGCACTGCGATAAGACATTCAAGAATGAAGTCATTGATGAAAAGGAGCATGACAGGCTTATGAATGAGAGGGAAGATGAGGAGAAAGATTAGTCCAATATGATTCCCAAGTCAGTTGTCAAGATGGAGCACTTGTATGACCTGCATGATAAATTCAAGAAGCTGACTAACTACAAAATGCATAGCTCATCCATGAAGTATGAATCGGTCAACCTTGGAACAAAAGAAGATCCAGTAAATGTCAATTTGGGCCTGGGGTGCTCTCCACAAGAGAAGGTTGCATTTGTTAAGTTGTTTAAAGAGTATAAGGATGTCTTTGCATGGACATATAGTGACTTAAAAACCTTTGATACTAGCATTATGTAGCATGTAATTACTATGGAAAAGGAGGCTAAGGCCTAACAACAAAAGCTTCTCAAGATGCATCCCAACCTAGAACCATTGGTGAAGAAAGAATTAAAAAAAATGTTGGATGCTAAAATCATTTTTCTAGTCAGACACACCCGTTGGGTAGTTAATATTTTGCCAGTAAGAAAAAAAATGGAGACATCAGGCTGTGTATCGATTTCAGAAACCTGAACAAAGCATCGGAAAAGGATAACTATCCTATCCCTTCTATGGATCACATTCTTCGGTGTGTTTCTGGGTCTGAAATGTTGTCCCTATTAGATGGGTTTACAAGATATAATCAAGTGTTGGTATCTAATGGGGATCAGCTTAAGAAAACCTTCAACACTAAATGGGGCACTTATGCATATCGTCAAATGCATTTTGGACTTATTAATGCGGGTGCCACATTCTAGAGAGCTATGGACATAGATTTTAGAGGTTTGATTAACAGATCAGTAGTGGTTTACATGGATGACATCATTGTGTATTCATATCACAAAAGGGATCACATTTATCACCAGAAACAGATTTTCAAAAGATGTCAAAGGTATGGAATATTGTTGAATCCCAAGAAGAGCGTCTTCGCAGCTATAGAAGGGAAACTATTGGGTCATATCCTCTCTAAAGAAGGGATTGTTATTGATCCTGAAAGAATAAAGACCATCATGAGAATATAGCTCCGTGCAAATAAAATGGCAATGCAATCTTTCTTCGAGAAGATCAATTTTGTTAGGAAATTTGTCTCCGGTCCAATAAAATAGTGCACCCCATGTAGCTAATGATGAAGAAATATGTTGTATATAAGTGGAGTTGAAGCCAAGAAATCATTTCAGCAAATTAAAGAGGCCATCTCAGAAGCCCCTGTGTTAGTCAGTCCCAATTTCAATAAGGAATTCCTCCTATACACTTTCGCTTCTGATGTTTCATATGCCGCGGTCCTCACTCAAAAAAATGATAGTGGCAACGAAGTCCCAATTTCTTATCTAAGCTCCAATATTTAGGGAGTAGAACTGAACTACCCAGATGTGGAGAAACAAGGATTTACAGTTTTTAAAGCCATAAAACACTTCCGCCCTTATTTATTAAAGGCTAGGACTAAAGTAATCGTTCTCCATCCTGCTATAAGAGCCCTCTTCTTGCAGAAAGAAATGGGTGAGCGGAGAGGAAATCGGATAACTCCACTTCAAGAGTTCGACCTTGAGATCAAGACGACAAAGATAGTTCGAGGGAAGAGATTGTGCAGGCTAGTAGCAGAAGCCTTAGCAGATAAAGAAGGGACATCTAAAGAACCAGAAGCGTGGAGCATGTGAAATGAATAAGTAGAACTCAGGGAGGAACCCCTATGGATTAATGAGATGCTTATGTGTGAGTGCAAAACATCGCTGAGTCGTGGTATTATGACATACACTTCTATCTCACACGGGAAGAATTCCCTGAGCACATGGATGCATCACAAAGGAGAGTGCTCAGATTGAAATCTAACAGTATCACTTGGCTAATGACACATTATACAAAAAAAATTAGGATGGAATCTGGCTGAGGTGTTTGGAAAAGGGTGATGTTGATCATGTCTTGAAAGAAATGCACGATGGCCCAGTAGGTGGTCACTACGACGGAGAGACCACTGCTAACAAAATATTAAGAGATGGATATTATTGGCCCATAGTTTTTAGAGACTCACATGCCTACGCTCGCAAATGCAAGGTGTGTCAAACTGTCATAGGACGAGAAAGAAAGCCAGTTGTTCCCCTCAGGCCCATTATGATTGTCTCCCATTCCAGCAATGGGGCCTAGATAGCATAGGCAAGATCACTCCAAACTCTTCACAATAGCATAAGTATATACTCACAACAACCGACTACTTCACCAGATGGACCAAATACATCCCGCTTCGGAAGGTAAACAAAGATGAGGTAATATCATTTATTAAGAAATTCATCATCAACTGGTATGGCATCCCTTACGCTTTCATATTTGATATTGCTTCTTACTTTTCATCACTGAAATTGACTGAATTTGCTATTGATAAATCAATTCACATAAGGTATGCATCAAACTATTACTCCCAGGGAAATGGAGTTGTAGATGCCTCAAATAAGAACCTCATACCCATAATCCGTAAATTTGTCGCTAACAACTAGAGGAACTAGCACAACACTCTAAAAAATTCCCTTTGGGCTAATAGGGTCACCCCAAAAGTGGCCTTAGGAAACTCCTCATACTTCCTCGTCTACAGACAGGAAGCCATCTTGCCTCCCAACATTACCCTTCCCTCTCTACAACTCTCCCAAGCCGCAAGAGGGACCCCTTCGGCCTTACTTCAAGAAAGGATCAAAAAACTAATGAGGTTGGAGGAATTGAGAGATAAAGCCAGAAATAAATTCAGAAATCACCAAATGATTGGGAAGAGATGGTTTGATCGCCATCTGGTAGGAGATAAAGATTACAAATTACGAGAGCTAGTCTTGAAATTGGACAAGTTGAATGAGCCAAAAGGGAAACACACAAAATTCCAAGACTTATGGTTGGGCACATTCCGAGTTGTGGAAAAAATTGGTCGGGGAACTTATAGATTGAAAACTTTACAGGGAGAAACTGAAAAACTCCCTTTTAATGGCCAACATCTAAAGAGATACTTCCAGTAGCCACCACATGGTGGTTACCTCCTAAATAGGTTAGATTTCATTTCATTTTTTCTGTTAGTTTAGTTATATTTCCGTCTTTTCCGTTCTTGTTTTTCTGCAAAGCTTATTTTCCTTTTGTTTGAATTTCAACGCTTTTTAACCAACTGATTCTGGTTCTCCACACTTGTTTTTACCCTTTTTAGATTGCCCTCATCCACCACGTTCAGCTTTTGCACCCCTCATTAACCTACTAATGAGTCTGCTAATTCTAAATCCATCATTACCTTGTAAATCAAATAAATTTTTAATCAACCCATGAGAACTTGAAAATCAGCTGTGGAATTCAAACCAAAGCCACTCATTGGCATCTGTTGGGAACTAGGTAAGATCTGTTGATAATTAGATATTTGGAGCATGTAGGGGCATCTTTATAAAACAAAAAATGTGTAACTACAACTAGATTGGCATGGAGGAATGCTGCATTTTTAAACAAATCCCACTTAGACGTAGCCTATACTTCCTTTTAACGTTTACAGTTATTCTCCATTGGTCCCATCAACCACACTAAATTCTCCAATACTTGTCAGCTACAAGTAACCCTTCTTTCATGGGCTAAGCTCACTATCATATACCGTGTGGCAAATCCAATTGTTCTCTTCTCCTTGTGCCTGAATCTGGAAGGAGTTATTTAAAAGAAAATGAAATTTAAAGTCCTTGTGCCAATCTAGAAGGACATGTTGTTTGGGAAGCAGGTTAGAGTACGGACTGTTGTTGGGCTCAGAGTACTGGTTGACACGGTAAGCCCAACCTCACTTAAGCAGTTTAAAAATATGGCATGACCCATGACTGCACCCCATCCAATCATATGAAAATATAACACTGAAATTCTCATATAAAGTGCAGATGAACATATCTACATCAAGTTTCATGAGCAATAAAGAGTTGAGGTACACACCTGAATAGGTATTGACAGACCAGTGATGGCCTCGAAAGGATTTTGAAAGTATAAAATAGGTAAAGGAATGTCAATAAACCCCATAATATGACCATTGGAGAATTCCTGCCAAAAGCTTATCAGTAAGAAGAAGCTATTTGTCTTTATCCCACCTAAAACAATTAATGTTGAAGTGGAACCCATGCTTGTTCATCTGTACAGTTTGCATTTCCAGTTTATCTTAACACCATGATGTTTTATTGAACCAAGGTTTATTTGGAAACAAAGATAACTGGTTCGCCTAGCAGTTCGCCATTTGTTGTGGCCACAACCACCACCCTATTAAAACACGCTCTAGTAGCAAATTTTGAATCTGTCCCCTAGAAGTTTGATATTTCATCTTTCCAAATGATCTATTTTATCCCAGGGATTTTAACTCTTCGCCGAGTCAAATTTTCAATGCCTGATGGCTAAGCCCCTTGAATAAATCTCTTCTGCATGGTTCATTCATGACCCGGCCTAGCCCTTCATTCATTCCCTTCATCAGGACTTTTCAATCTTCATAAGCATTCATGGTACATTTATGCCCGCACATATAATCATCCCCACCCATATTATAATCATTTGTGTGCTTAACCCAAAAAATCTTCCATCGCGTCTTTATTCCCATTATAACTCCTTATAATGGGAATACTTCACAAAATAAACATATCATTCCTTTTCGCTTATCGCATTCAACATTGGCGCACAATGTGTACCATGAGGTACCGGACCCGACGACATTATAAACCATAATTTATATATTGCGGGTCCAGAGCTTGTTGCATATCGCAATCGGTGGTGTCCATGGCATAAACATAAAGCGTCGTCTGATATGGCAGACCCGTCGGGGCTATTAACCTCAGCACATATGTATTTCGGGTCTGCCTCCCCAATCGCTTATCGCAATCAGCAGAACCCGTGAATCATATATAAAATACAATGCGATTTGGCGGACCTTCCGTGTTATATATATATATATATATATATATATATATATATATATATATATATATATATATATATATATAGGGTCTAGCCTAATCATATATCGGTTACATGTCAGCAGTTACACTGACAGTTCTATCTCTATATATTTCAATTTGTATATTGAAAACACCAAGGGGAAGGGGGAAAGTGAAAGAGAAGACTGAAGGTCATCTCCAAAGGCATAAATATTACCTCCATAAATGAGCTAGGGGATTTTTGTTTGAAGAGAACAACTTTGATTTATTATGAATAAAGAAGATTGTTTGGTTCAAGAAGGGGCCTTTCATATGGCTAACTTGGTCACAGTGTTGGCATTTAACAATCTGTTGTTGTTGCTGTGGAAGAGGGGCAGAAGCTGAAGGTGAACTGTCATGAAGGAATCTAGCACTCTGAAACTAAATGGGCTTTGAGTAATCTAGAATATGGAAGGACACAACCTTCTCATATCCAATACCTGTTATGTGCTTGTTATGGACAAGCTCTTCCCAAGGTCTGATGATTGGCTTGGGAAGTGTTGGCTGAATTTCTAAGTCTGCACGCAATTTTGCTACTTCATTGGGCACTGGATGTGAATTAACTTGCTGCTTATGGGAGTTTGTTTCAATGTTCTGAACAGAAACAGGTTCAGAACGATGACTCCTCTATTTTGATTCCTTTTGTTGAAGCTGAGATTGAAGCTCCAAAAATTATATCTTCTCTTGTGCATTTTGCAAACAGTTTCTAATGTCAACAAGAGAATCTTTGTTGATTCTTACTATGTCATGATCGAGGGAATGTATCAAAGTTTTTAAAAACTCTAATACCTCACCAGTTTTGGTTATTTTATCCATGGTCGAAATTATTTTATCCAGGGCGCTCCATCCATCAGAGGATCAGTGAACATGCAGCCGACCTAAGACATGGGAGATCCAAGTCTTCAGCTTTGGCAGAGCATGTAGAAAAGACCAAGCATCAGGTGTGTATAGAGGAGGCCAAGGTTGTCGCCAAAGTTGCTCATTTCCATCATCATAAATTCAGGGAAGCTATTGAGATTGAAAGAAGGCCAAACAATCTCAATAGGGATGACGGCTGGAAGATCAGTAGATGTTGGATCCCCGCCCTTTCATCCTAGTCTTTCTCTTCCTCCCCCCTCCCCCCCCCCTCTTTTTTCTTCTTCTTTGTTGTTGTTAGTGTTTGTCCTTCTTGTTTTAAGGATTTTTTTTTGTTTCTTCTCCTTCTTTTCTAGCGCTCTTTCTATTTGCTTCTTTCTGGTAAAAAAATTCTATATAAATATGATCGTAAATATTATTATTATTATTATTATTATTATTATTATTATTATTAAAGCATATTAGTAATTTATAATTACTATAACCATCACCTTGAATTATATTACTTATACATTTATCTAAATAATTTCTATTGAAAATTAATAAAAATATAAATAAATAATAATAAAAAATACAATGGAAAATAAAATTTTAACCTACCAGTAAGTAATCACCAAATAAAATAATATTATTTCTTCTTTTCTAGTAATTTAACTAGCTAACCTAACTCTTATATATATATATATATATATATATATATATCTTTATTATAACTAATTCCCCTTAATTTATTTTTAGATTTATACCTTTCAACTAACTTTTATTATTTTTTAATATTAACTTTATATTGGTCTTTACCATAACTAATTCCCCTTGCTTTTTTTTAAAATCAAACCATCAACTAATTTTTATATAGGAATTTAGACTTCTGTGATCCATAACATTGTTCAGAAACTCTTCGGCAAAATCACATAACCAATCTTTTGTCGACGCGTTTCGAACCAACCAGTGTGGTTCATCGTCAGGACAAGTTGAAGAACTAATCTGGCTTAGCTTGATTAAATAGAGCGTGCAGAGACTCCAACGGCTATATTGCCAACGGCTAATTTTGACCTAATGGACAAAGTCAAACCACTAATATTCTTGATATAATAAATTCTTATTATTCTTAGAAAACAGCTAAATTTGGTAAATAATATATTAAAAGAATTCATTTGTTAATAAATGTATATCTAAAACCAAATAATATATAATTTATTATTATTAGCTAAACCTAAAAGAATTCATTTGTTAACTAAATGACTATGTTTAATAAAAGGTATAGCATATAATATTTATATAATTCATATTTATTATTTGAATATAATGGTCAATAAATTAATAAATAATTAAATAATCTATATTTGTTATTATTCCAACATTATTTAAATATAAGCAAATAGTCTTAAATTACTATTAGGTAATTGTATAATTATTCAATAATTATTTCAATCTATTGGTAAAATATATTATTTTATTTTTATTTTATTTATTATTTAAATATGATGGCCCATTCGAATTTAAACAATAAGTTATATATAGTACTTTATATTTATCTATATTTACTTAGTAATTTATAATTCCAATATTACTAAAGCAAACAATAGTATTCTTGTTAAATCTTTATTATTCTTAGAATTTAGTTACAATCAGGGAAATGCATTAAAGAACATGTTTATTAAAAAGAGTATATCTATAAAAATAGCTAACTCAATTGGTATATTATATATATATATATATATATATATATAAAAGTCAGGTCCTTAATCTAAGTAACTTTTATATTTATATATTTATATTTATATTTATATATTTAATACATATATATATATATATATAAGTCAGGTTTTTAATCTAACTAATTCCCATTCAAGTCACGATTTTATTAATTAACGTAATCAACATCTATAATCTAACTAACTCCAGTTAAATTATCATTTTGAATTTTTAATTACTATCCCTAAGTCAAAATTAGCCGTTGATCAAGATATTCGTTGTCAGACTATTTAACATGCATAGGCTAGATCTGTTTCTTCAACATGCATAGGCTAGATCTGTTTCTTCAACTTGTCCTGACGATGAGCCACACTGCTTGGTTCGAAACGCGTCGACAAATGTCTCTCTTTATGTGATTTACACCGAAGTTCTTCTTATAAATATTATGGATCACAGAAGCCTCAATTCAACAATTACACTTAAAACTTATCACAATTATGAACCTGTAGAGAAGAACTAACACTCATTCGCAATACAATGTCACTGCAAAATATTTTGTAAATGTGCAACAAATAACGAGTGTGAAATAGCCCTTTAAAGTGGTCAATAATCCAAAAAGAACTATTTTACACCAACAACAACTCTATCAATCCTAGCCATTTTCTTCCATCTTAATACCTTAGGCTAGAAATAGCACAAAATTTGTTGGATTATCATTGCAACTAACAACACTTTAAATACTGCTACATGAACTATGCAGTGAGTATGCCACTAAAAACAACACATCAACTAACCAATGCATATGCTGAAATTTTAAATAATTGAGGGACGTGCCAATGCATATAATAACTTCAATGAAATATTAAAATTCTCCATGGGAATTTAATGTCGATGCGCAAATCCTACTCTTAAACTCCAAAATAGCATCTGAATTTTGCGTCACAAAGCCTTGACTCAGCAAATCCTTCACCCTCATTTTGGTCGCAGTCCGCTGCTTCTACTTATGAATTAACTGGAAAATAGCTGGCCTAGATCCTCGAGAAAATAGTAGAAGAACACGTTGCCCAGAAAGACCCCAATGTCACATGAGATCTGGTATATGTTTTTCTTGCAGATTATTGTTTATCATGAGATGGAAGGATATGTTGGCAGCTGCATCACCATGGCACACACTAGTAATCGCCCACCTTGCCCAAAATCTCTTCTCCATTAGCTTGTAATATTTTCATTACCGTGCTTCTGCTCACACCTTGTCCAAACAGAGCGCCTTACACTGGATAAATCTGTTAACATTCTCAAGATTGAATCCGACCCACAAAAGCTTGTTCAAATCTTCAAGCAAGCATCAGAGCAGCCGAAGTTCCACCGCCTCAGATCTCTGTATGAAGGTACTGTGAAAAAATTAGCATTATCCAAGCAGTTCGATGCCATTGAAGAAATACTAGAGCACTCATTTTAGGTAATCGAATAGCATTATATGCTCTATGGTGTAGCGGGAATGCCTCAACATGCCATTAAAAGCTTCAATCGAATGAAAAGTCTTAATATTTCTCTGAATGTTAGGTCTTTTAATGCCCTACTAAATGCCATCATTGAATCTAAAAGCCCTAAATTGGCTTATGATATCTATAAAGATATAGATATCTTTAGTATATCAGCAAGTATGCTTACTTACAATATTGCAGTGAATGCTATTTGTGAAATGAATGAGCATAAGTCTACATTTTCATGGCTGGCATGGACACGTCGACTATAGGAATAGAGTGGGCAATGTACGAATTGTTGAGGAACCCATCGGCGATCCAGAAGCTTAAGGATGAGTTGCAACATGTTGTTGGAATGGGGTGCATGGTGTGTGAATATGATCTTCATCGCCTCCCTTATTTACAAGCTGTGGTGAGAAACACTTAGACTCCATCCACCACCACCGCTTGCCATTCCCCACTTCACACTACAAAGGAAAAGTGTATTGTATCTAAGGCCATTAGCATAAATTTGAGGGATGAAAATTACAAGTGTGCCACAGCAGAGGGGAAATAGGACCTGTGTCTTCATCTAATACGCATAATCTACAACCTATATTGAGCGATGTTTCTGAATGTGAAATCTGATTGGAATATCTGCAAATAGGTGAACGGATTGGAATAGGTTCTTATGGAGAAGTTTATCATGTAGACTAGAATGGAAAGGAAGTTGCAGTTAAGAAGTTTCTTGAGCAAGATTTTTCAGGAGATGCATTAGAGCAATTTCGCAGTGAAGTGCGAAGATTGCGTAACCTAAATATTGTTCTTTTTATGGGAGCTCTCACTTGGCCTCTAAATCTCTCTATTCTGATAGAGTTTCTTCCAAGAGGAAGCTTGTATAAGCTAATCCACCGCCCTAATATTCAGATAGATGAGAAGCAGCGTTTACTAATGAATTATTTTCACAGTAGCAATCTTGTAATAGTTCATCAAGAAGTAATGCTCCTTTCAATGCAGAGGAAGTAATTAACACTCCTTTCAATGCACACCGTAGGAGTTACACTTAGTAGCGTAAAGAAGCAGTAGAACAGTGAACCTAATATGAATCTAGCTGAGAGGTCAGTAGGACAGTGTGCAGCAAGAATAATAATGGCAGTTCTAACACACAGGAAGGTGGCACGAAAGCAGAACTGACATTTAGAGAGTCCACAAAACAATTGGCTCAAATTAGAGCAAGCCAAAATTCTTCTGCAGCTCTGATACCATGTTAAAAAATACATGGTGGAGGAAATCTGAAAGATAAACATTAGATTACTTTTCTTATTCACAATGATACATATTTATAATACATAGGAGTGACCCTTGGTTTCATATTTCAAGTGGTCCCTTGGACACCTTTTAGCTATTCAACTTCCACACCAACCCTTAGAGGATTAGGTGTCCAACATTTTATGCACCTTTATGCCTTAGGATTATACCGGGGAACAAACTAATAGATTTTCAAAAAAATTGTAACTTTTAAAGGTGTCAGAAAAAGTTACGACATCGACTCCAACTAGGATTGCTTCTCCTTGTGGGACGTAGAGAACCTAGTGGACCATCTGCCTTGAATCTATTGGGCATGGATTCAATTCATAAACCTGTAATTTCCAAATATGAAACCATACTACCTGCACTAATCTAGAGACTATTTCACACTAAAAAATGAAAACTAAAAATTATTGAAGTGAAACAACTGGCACTGCAAGTGGAAATAAGCACAGCAATGCCTAATTCATTGGGTTATGGAGTCAACCAGTCAATCAATAATGAATTCACTTATTTCAATCCCCTGCAAGTCATTACACTCGGCCAAACCAAACTTCATACTGCAAAGTTGAAACACAAATTGAAATAATTCTTCATCTACTACATTAATCCATAAACTGCAAACTCACTGATCTACTGCACACACTCCTACTTTACTAAACTAAAACTTTACACTTAAGTGTAGACAAACTTCCAATGTAACCATTTGAGAAGTGGATTAACTGACAGATCACCTTGTATGAAGTAGAAAACTTGAAAAATATTTACAATGTGAAACATAAACTCCATAGTCAACTGATGCTTACCATTGAGCTTAGAAAGTTGCATCCTCTGTTCACAGCATATTCAAAATGGTACAATTCTCCTCCATTAAGGAAACAATTAAGGCACGAAGAAATTACTCCATTTTTGTCTTTTTGATTGCAGCATATCTCCCATGCACGAGCACTGCTAGAACGCCTTGTGCTTAATGAGCTTAAACCTATAAAAGTTCTAATTTCCACTTTTTCGTCACTTCCTCGAGTAAAGTGAATAACCTTATTGTCTTCAATATAAATTATTGTAATAAAACCATGATAGAGCTACAGCCACTGGTTGCCATGTCTAGCAAAATTAGTCTCTATGCTATCGTGTTAGACCCATGAGTGGATTTGTGGGGGGTACATAGTTGTAAGTGGTTTTTTACTAGGGGGTACCGCAATTCACAAATGTATGCCACATATGACATGGTGGTTTTGGGAAAAATACTATTATGGGGATTGCACAATTGAATTAGGATAGTTGATTTTCAAGAGCCAATGCAATCTCTTTCTTTTTTATATATACAATGGAATCGGCAACAGGGGCAGTCTCGCGACTCGCATTACACGGGGTCGATCCTGACCACTACCTCTATAACCATTGGGAGCTGTACCTGCCCCTCTCCATGGCATCAGGTTAGTCTGGGGGAATTGAACTCATGACCTTTAGTACGGAGCCTGCCTTTCCAACGAACTTCACCGCATTGTGATTACCAACTCGCCTACCCCCGTGGGACTGAGCCAACCCCATCTCTTGAAAACTGATAGTTTTTTAATTATTTTGAAACCCTGGTTCATATCTACTGAAGGTGCTATGTACTAGAGGATATTTCACTTCAAGGGAGTATTTCCCATCAAATGGTTGAGCCACAAATTTCTTCCTGCTTCATAATATTAAAAACCATAACTTCTTTAACTTCCTTTGTGCAATAGCGCCCAAGTGTTTTCTTCACATAAATTAGATAATAGAATTAAAATATTTAAATCAATTCCATTCCACCTTTAAGTAAAAAACATGCTTCCATTGAAATTATAAGGAACCTGGAAGTAAGCAATACAATTGGTAATTATGATTACTTTCACTATCCACCTCTCTATATTTGAAAATTTATTCGACCTTTGTGCACCCCTTTGCTTTATCCACATTATATATTGTTTCAACATTTGAAGCACATCATATCATCAGTGAACTTCTCCTTTAGCAGATTTGAAATGCGCTTAATAATGGCACTTGCGGGTGACTCTGTGTTCTTTAATTAGTGCTGATGTAAAGTGTTTTTAAATACTTAATTGTATATATTTAGGCACTTTTATATTTTACTTTCCATTATGGGAAATCATCCTACCTTTGTCACATAAAGACCTGAATTCATATTTATATATTGGCAATTACACAAGCATGACTAACATGTTTTACACCATTATACACTCCTCATGGCCCTTTGCATGATTTGGCACTTTTGTTGAATGCTAAGATTGTCTTGCAACTTGACTGTCTGCAAATTGAGAGGGTGTAAAATGAACGAGCCAAGTTTCAGTGGTAGGCAGGTAACATGGACTCCTTCATTGGAATTATTGCATGATTTGTGGTAGTCATAGTTTCACTTCTCACCAGGGTTTTTGTTATTCATAATATTTTCAAGCCCAACTTGACCATACTACCAGTGGAGAGTGTGAAATGGGGAGAAGACAAAAGAGAATCCCTTGTAGGATCTAAGCTAGACAATACCTATTTTTTTAATGAAATTCTACTAGATTTTATAATTTGGTAAAAAGTCGGGAAAATCATAAACTATAACAAAACTCTTACGAAGAGGGATTCGTAATAGAATGGATGGATTGGAAATTATATCAATCGCTTGATGACCACTAAATGGGACCCATTGGTATTCATTAATTTGCCTACAATAAAATATCCCACATCAATTTAGCAAAGCGTTCATTGGTGTTTATATGCACCAAGCCCTCCATTCTATTCTAATGTGTAGTGCACATATATGCTTCCACGCTCCCATAGTTGAGCACTTGATATGTTGGGCTTTGACTTGGCTTTTGTAGACATCGGAGGCATATGTAACATGAGTCTAACTTAGAGATGGGTTATGAACCCAATAATTTTATACAAATTAATATTTTAAATAATAATAATAAATATATATATATATATATATATATATATATAGCTATTAAACTCAATATTAGAATAAGTCATGAAGTAGTATCGGAACCTTTATTCCTCAGAATTATGCCCTCGAACAAACTGACGGAATTAAAAAAAATTATAACTTTTAAAGGTGTTAGATAATATATATATATATATATATATATATATATATATATATATATATCATATTTATGTTATAACTTATTTTGACAACAACAAAAAAATCATTTTCGACACTCACATAACCCAAAAAAAGAAATTGGTTCTGACATTAAGAACACCTCTGCACTATAAGAAAATAGATACACAAGTAATGAGTTACAACTAAAATGTAAGTATAAACAATAACATATTTCACTTTGTAAAGGTTTAACGATAGATTCCACTCCGAACTCCCCAAATCAATACCAGTGCTCCTTGAACAATCTTGGATGTATCTTTCTTGAACATTGTTTTTACACCTGCATCATCCATCTTTCTTACAGAAATCAGATTTCTGACCAATGTAGGAATATGCAAAACACCCTGAGGTGTTCTAATCCTTCCACCTTGCAAATTTAGCTTGAATTTTACACATTCGATGATTCTAGCCTTCCTATCATCCCCTAAGAGAACATCACCACCATCATATTTCTCATACTCCTAGAACCACTCTCTATGGGGAGTGAAGTGAAAGGATGCACCTCAGTCAATAAACCATGCTTGATGATCTACATGTGTACGTGAAGAGGAAGAAGCCAAGTACACACCTCCACATTCATGTGAGTTGGTTTTCGCCTCTAAAGAAGGAGCATAATCAGATCCCTTTCCTTTCTCAGGATATTTAGATCTACAATCCTTTTTGAAGTGCTATTCCTTTCTGCATTTCCAATACACCTTTACAAGTTTTCCTGGATATTTAGATCTCCCACTCGAGGACTTATTTTTATTTCTGTTATGGGACCATTCTTGTACAGACAAGGCATCTCCATTATAACTATCCATATTTGTCCATCTCATATCCTCTGATAGCAAGGATGAGACTATTTCATCAAACTTCAAGGTAGTTGTATTGCTACATATTGCAACAACAAGACTATCCCATGAATCTCGTAGAGAACATAGAAAACTAATGCACTTATCTTCATCTGGAATTTTAATACCAAAAGATAACAACTGGCTTACCACAGTATTAAGGGTATTGAAATGCTTTCTCATCGAGTCTCCATCCTTCATCCTCAGGTTATACAACTTTTTCCATAAGAACAGTTTGTTCACCTAAGACTTGTATTGGTACAAAGTTTCTGACTTGTCCCACAAAGCCTTCACCCTAGCTTCCCCTGATACATTCAACAATACCGAATCTAAGATATAGAATCGTATTGTGCTCTTTTCTTTCATATCCAAATTCTCCCAATCTTCAGCTAACATTATCGTTGGTTTAATACATGGATTTACAACAATCCATCGATCTTTATCCACTAGTAGATCCTCCATCTAGATTTTCCACAGCTCAAAACTCTAACCATTAAATTTATTGATCTATATCTTTCCACTACTTTCCATCTTCTTTCACCGCAAGAATCGATCTCGCAAATCGCCCACTGAACAGGGTTTACCACAGGCCTTAAAAAAACCCTTAGAAACAAAGGTGTCTCCTTGAAGTCAAAATAACTCTGGTACCAAATGTAGGTTTTAACCTTGTACATTAATTACTTGCAAACGAATTCTTAAAAAAAAACATATACAATGGTGAGAAATACAAAACAAATACACAGAGATTTTTCCCCTGGATCCCAAAACAAATTGATTTTTCATTATGTTCCTCTCAATGTTACAATATATATATATATATATATATATATATATATATACATGACGAAGCATTTATAAACCTCAATCCATTAACCCTAGCTTAGAACATAATTGTAGTTCCCTTGACCGGATCTACACAATACCATTGGTAGAAAACCATCATGCACAAAACCATGTGCATAATGCATGCACGAAACCATAGGTAGGTTTTCCCAACTAATATAGGGTCCAAAAAAAAATTCCTGGGGTGTTGCCTTAGACCCTGTGAAACCCCCTGATGGGGAGGGTTGTGCCAAATGCAATGAACACGGGTGACTTTCACCCCCCTGTGATCCCCCCGCATGTGTGACTAACCGTGGAAAGAATATAACGCACACCCAACAAAAGTAATTTTTGGAAATATGTTGTCATTGATGTCAACACATGACAAGGGTATCAAAGAGGGACTCAATTGATTAAATTCCAAGCACAAGAAGAAGATTCAATGAACGGCATGGATTAGGATGATGAAAAGACTTTGGTGCCAGTTTTGGAGAAGTAGTTCATCTCAAATACAGATGAAACCCAACTTGATCGAAAGAGCTTAGAAAAATATTTCCATTGATATGCAGAAGTCTCAAAATGACCTCCTAGTTTGAAAGATAGAGCCAGTCAAAATTCTAGTACTCCAAAGTCAAATAGGAGAGTTAGAAGAGGTTGGGAACCATTTTTGGCATCACAGCCAAACTCAGCAGAAATGGTGGAGGAGTGGAAAAAAGATGGACAAGGCTGACTTACAATGATAACAAAGCAACATGAAGGTTTCCTATTGGCCATAGGAAAGTACCACACTACAGCCTGGCCCGGCGGACATACCCCCATGAATTTGATATTACGCTCAAACAAATGAGCGGGTTGATGACACCATATTATACTATATCGGAAGTATAAGCCCATAGTATTTTTATTGTGCACACAGAGGAAGTGTTGGGAAATATCTGTTGGTTACAACATTCCAACTTGGTTGCAACATTTTCTTGGTGCCTAAGCTATATGAAGGCCATATACATCCTAGGGTTCTTAAGCTCTACTATGAAATGTATGCAATCTCTCCCTTTGTTTCTACATTGAATTTTTTGTTAAAGACATCAATTAAATTGGCTCATTAACCTACAAATTCATTAATTAACACTTTATCAATGTTACATCTCTAAAACTTATATTTTATTTGTCTCTTTGGTTTTATTGTAGAAAACTTTTGGCACACCATTAGTTAGTCTCATTCTCATAATTATTCATTTATTTCTAGATTAGTAATAGTAATTGGATGTTGGTTTAAAATTAAAATTATATATGTTTTAATGATGGATCAAATTGATATAGAGGGGATCACTAAAATTCTTTATTGATGTTGCAGAAAATTATTATATTTTTTTGTTGATTAATAATGATAAGAAATTGGAACAATTCCTCTTGGTAAAATTGAAAAAGATATTATTGCTAATTATCATAACATTATAATAAAATGAAATTATATATATATATATATATATATATATATATAGATGCCATAAAGATATATATAGAGAGAGAAGAGCATGAGCATTTTTGTTAGATATTAGATTGAGTAAATTATATTAAACATTTCTTAATTGTTTAAAAAATCTTATTGTGAGAAGCATGAATATTTAGATTCCATAATTCATAGCAAACGCATCCACATATATATATATATATATATATATATATATATATATATATATATATTTTTCTTTCGATGAAAAATCCAATAAACCCAACATTCACAATTTCATGACAATTATGACTTAAAATATATCTACATCATAGTTAGCATGCATCATTACTTATACCATTAAATAATGAGAGTTGGAATGCTTGAATCTTTTAGCACAAAATAGTATCAACTTAATAATTCTCAAACGAGTGGGAGAAGAATCAAGTCCATTGGACATTGTTTTAAGTAATTATAGACAAAATATATATAAATATAAATTATAAGCTTAAAGTCTATTCTAAACAAAAGTGTTTTTATATAATTCTAAGGACAAAGATTGAATTTCTAATTTTCAAAAGGATCCATACTCGTGAAGGAAGTCAATTATAATTCCCTCAATTATAGATGAGTTACAAATCAATTAAGAGAAGCCAAGAAATAGTAGAACACTTCAATTTGTTTGCAACATAAATATCCGACATGATTATTATCAAACGGAACAAATTAAGAATTGAATCACCCAGTAGAATTCTATAATATTAGAATTGTATAATATTAATGATGTTGAAACATTTACATTGAATATGTTCCTGGTTAACAACTCATTAATCTTGGATTAACAACTCATTAATCTTGGGTTGTTAACAACTCCTTAATCTTGGATTATTGGAAAATGTTTCCACTATATGTTACTATTTATATCACTGGGAAATAATGGAGAAAAAGATTGTTGGTTCTTTTGATTGTGTATTTTTTTAATATTTAGATTTTATCTCTTAAGAGTTTGTTTTCATATTTTAATTTGGTTTGGACTTGGCCCCAACCTAGCCAAGGAAATAGAAAGCATATGTATTTGTCTTTTTATTTCAATTTATTATCAAAAACTATATGAGCCTGGGCAAGGTAAAAATTTCAAATCTGAATCACTCATTAAATTTGAGAGTTTACGCAATTATAACACCTATTCTAATCATTTTAACCAAAAAAATGTTAATAATTATGAAAAATTCTGACTCTATTTGACGAACAAATCACTTCATAATGAACAATTTACCCATCAAATTCTATCCCTACCGTGGGCCTTCACCCTTACCCGGCCAAAAAAAAATAGAAAGCATATGTATCTGTTTTGAGATGTAATCGTAATGTGTTTTTATTTGAGTTTGATGTCCATAAAATAAACCTGCATTGTGGACAACTAGAGTTACAGGGCCAAGGAAATAGAAAGCATATGTATCTGTTTTGAGATGTACCCTTAATGTGTTTTTATTTGAGTTTGTTGTCCATAAAATAAACCTGCAGTGTGGACAACTCGAGCTACTAATGCTCATGAGGAGAGCCAATATGGCTGTAGTTGTTGCTTTCCATGGTGAAGTTATTAGGCAGGTACTGAATCTATTGTGTTTTTAACAATTGTTGGAAGAAGCACATAAGCGCACCAGTCTGTCTAGAGGAGTCTACAAGCAAAGGAGGTTGTGGTATGTGGAAGACCCATTTTCAACTACAACCTTAGGTGGAGAGTAGTGCGCATAAGGAGGCTGAGCTTGGCATACGTCTCTGTGGAGACACTGTCAGTGGTGTCATGGATGATTATTGCTGAAGTGTTGGAAGACGTATGTGGAAGAGGCGAACCAGCGTTGTTGAATTCGTGTGGTCGTGGATCTGTGGTAACCTGTGTGCATGAAAAAAAAACCTTCGACGGTATGAAGGTGAATACCTCGTTGGATATAAAAGAGAATTTACAAGGTATTGGATATAAAAGAGAATTTACAAGGTATTACAATGTCTTAATGGGAGTGGTTTATTCGATGTGGTATTCTTTACAAGGTATTACGACATTTTAATGGGAGTGCTTTATTCGATGTGGTATTCTTTTGAGGTGTGGTAACCAATTAAGCATGCAATCTCTTTAATGGCTATGTCAGAGAATAAGTGATTGGTAATGTCGTTGCCTACTAATGGATTTATGGTAAGCATTTTGGATTATGGAAGATAATTTTATTGAGTTTAACAAATTCAAAGTGTAGTGATTTTGTTAGGGTTGGTTAATTTAGCAAATTATACATATGTGAATATCGAAATCTAAGATAATTATTGAACAATCACGTTGAAGATGTCAAAGATAATGTTGTGAGTGATATGAATAATTTATGAGAAGCCATAACAATTAAAGGATGATGGACAACCAACTGAAAGTTGGTGAGTTTGCAGAATAGATTCATGATTAAAATCTATTGTTTGTCACATTCATGTATTAATAAGAAAGTTTATGATGTTTTGTAGTGGTCATTCAAAATTCATAATATTATGTAGCTATAATTGTGTGTGCCTCCATGAAGTTCGTGGTAATCTTAAAGCCACTTTGGAAGTTTAAGTTTGTGCTAAGCCATAAACCACTTGAGAGAGTGTATGTAAGTGCAGGTTTGTGGTAAGTCAAAAACCACTTTGTAGTGTAGGTTTGTGGTAACCCAAAAACCACAAGTGTGAGAGTGAAGTAGGCAGGGATTCTTGTAGCATGGTTTAGGCTCAATCGACAAAACTACGAGCATGGTTTAGGGTCAGCCGACAAAACCGTGGGCATGGTTTAACGTAAGACGATAAAACCTAGTGCATGGTTATGGGTTATCCGAGGAAACCAAAGTTGATCATGATGGAGGAGGACTTATAAGTACATGTACAAGAATGAATATATAATGGTTGACTAAACCATGTACATGAAGGACATCCCAGTAGACTGGCAATTGCAGCAGTTGGTACCCATGCATTCTCATAGATTGTTGTTCTTTTATATGGATATCAAAATATTCTTTTTGTTCATGTTTGTAAACATCAAGACCACACCTAGACTTTGTTGATTGAGATCAAGGCTAATAGTCATTAAGGGGGGACTTGGAAAATATATCTCCTACTTGTCTTGGTTGTGATGTTTTCTATATACATGAGTTTGTTCTTAGTGTTTAGGAGTTTGTTAAGGCCTAGTTGGTAGATATATTCTCTCCAAATAGTTGGCCTCCTAAATTGGTGTGTGATTGAGATATTCACTCAATCAAGAGATTGTATGTCCAAAATAGATTAGCTCGAGACATAGCTCCTTGTGCTTATAATGTATTGATGTGAATTGAATTTTTAGTATGTATTATACAAATTTAATTATATCTAATCATTTAACAAAATTATGTGGTGTATGTCATATTTTCATTTTAATACAAAGGAATATCCATATCTATATAACATATTATTCTACGATTAAAATTTTGTTATATAGAATAGATAATACTACACAATTTTCTTTACTTACTATTAGCAAATCTTTCTAATGGTTATGAATTGCTATATTCTTTCTAATTGTTATGAATTTGAGTGATTTCTATATCGTATTATTTGATTTTTTTCTCTTATTGGACATCCTAGTATTTTAACATGACATTCTTGAACAAATGCATAGTGGATGAACATTTTGTAATGCAATCCTTAATGCATTTCCTTGAATATGACACACCACTAAGGCATAGACTGTTGATAGGATTTTTAAATAAGATCATATATTTTTTATTGGAAAATACAGTTTTATTAATTTATTAATATAAAGAAAGAAATAGTAGTGAAATATTTTTATAATTTAATTTATAATTTTTTTTTCAAATATTTATTAATAAAAATATTAAAATAATAAAAATAATTAATATTAAAAAAAAAAAAATTTGAATAAAATATATCTAATTCAAAATCATAATTTGGTTGAGAAAAATTATTCTTATTTTATAGCTCAATATAATGTGTAATTTTGTTTGTCATCAAAGTTGAAATTTTACTCATGTTGACCAAAAAAAAAATTAAAAAAAAAACAAATAACTATATAAAATATTTAAATAATGTCAGTTTATAAAAAAAATTACACGTGAAGAGATCCCTCTCAGCTCATGTTAGATCAGTATTTAAGATGGATCTATGTTGGTATTATTAAACAACTATACATCTCACCTTTCTTCTAAAATATATTAACATCTCTAACATGCTTTCATAACTAAAATGTGAAGGCCAAATTGCTAGTCATGTTAGGATCATGAAATATTGAGAGAAGTTATGGCACCCTCACAATGGCCCTTTCAAACTTGACTTTGTAAATTTATCAATAGGTTTTTAGTTTTAGGATTATGAGAACCCATAATTTGTTCAATAGTATTCATCTTTAACATAGCATATTTAAACCCTCTTAACCTTGACTCTGTAAATTTATCAATAGGTTTTGTTTTAGGATTATAAGAACCCATGATTTGTTTGATAGTATTCATCTTTAATATAGCATATTTAAAAGGAGAAATACTTCATGTTAATTGGTTTGAATTACGAATGGAATCTTAGTAATAGTGTTTTAGACACTACCATTTTTCTTAGTATTTCGAAATCCTAACCAAGCACTCAACAATGTGATTATTAAATATAGTTAAAAATATTCTTAAATATTCAAAAAATGATTTAAAATGCAAAATACCGTAGAGCTATCATTTTTATTTTTCAAAACCCAAAAATTATTTTGAACTTCAAACCTGCATTTCCATGCCATATGTGTAACGCCCTGTGGTCATGCGACCGGGCGCGCGCGCTCCTCTCTCCAAAAAACGACTAAGGCAGAAGTGTGACGCGCGACCAATGATGAGGCGCGGTTGTGATATAACGCGCGGGCAAATTGGCACCTACTTATATGGCGAGCTGGGCGTTACAAACGGAGGGTGAGCCGACTTACAAAGGGGTGTCGTGGATCGTTTGGGCGCGTCGGCTTGGGCGCGTTCGGTGGGTCGGCCGCGGGTGAGGTCGCCACACTTGGGCGCGTATAAACACAAGGATTGAACGCTCATTTTGGCAAGCGAACTTCGCTGATCTTCATCACACACAAGGAGTGCGCACAAGGTGTAGGAGCCGCAGCAAAGGCACATAGGTGATGCGCCCACCTGCCGGGAAAAGGCACAAGTTGCACGGGTTGTGTAGTCGGGTGAAGGTGCGGGTGGAGGGCATAGTGAGGCGCCCGCCCGCGGTTGTGTGAACCGGTTGAGGTCGTGCGGGTGTGCACGGGTACGCCCGCCCGTTCGGGCAACATTTGCACATAGTGTTGTATTGTATTTCGATTGAAGGTTGCGGTGTGACCGCTATGTGCTCTTGCACGGGTGGGCGCCCAACCTCGGTTATGAAGGCCGGTTGAGCCCAAGCTCCCGGTCATTGTACTATCTTCTCACATATATAATAAAAGATATTCTCTTGCATATTGTTGGTGTTCTTATTGTTGTTCTATATTATTATTAATGGATTCTGCACATTAATAATGTAATTCATGTTTATAATGAATGTTGAAGGCGTAGTTCGTAAAGTAAACTAATAATGGAGAATGTTGGTTACTTAGGCGATGCCGCACCCGGCCAAT
Organism: Pinus tabuliformis; assembly: GCA_031772625.1. Classification (NCBI taxonomy): domain Eukaryota; kingdom Viridiplantae; phylum Streptophyta; class Pinopsida; order Pinales; family Pinaceae; genus Pinus; species Pinus tabuliformis. The sequence goes on along the minus strand of CM062817.1, from coordinate 1,606,909,521 downwards.
TTAAGGGAAAAAGAATTGGGGGTGTGACAATATGGATTGGGAACCTCAATTACCTTATATAAGGATTGACTTAAAGCCTAATCAAGTTTAAGTTAATTTAATGTGGATTGAATTAACGGATTTGATTAATGTTTAAATGTATTAGTAGTATTTTTATTGGGTCATTTTCAGGTAATTTAATAGATTTTCAAATATTTTAAAAATATGAAAGAGAAAAATAAATTATTCCACTTGATCTTCCAAATATTTCCAAATCTCCTTCTTTTCCTAATATTTTCAGATCTACAATAAACTTAACATATTTGTAAATCCACAATCACCTTATGCTCAAGTTTAATATTATTCCTCAAGCCATTTGGTGATACTCACGAACCATTAATTGCGTTTTGGACCAAGACCAACAAGAAATTAGATGTCGACTGAGCTGAAAATGAAAATGAGATTAAACGCTAGAAAATTTAAGCTGCATTGAGTATACAACCACAATTTACAGATGTGCTGGAAATGTTACAGATGAAGTAAATTCAACGAGAAATGCAATGAACTACAAGCCTTTCACATGATACTGCTATCTATCCACAGTCAATTCAACTTGTTCAGTAAAAACGGTATGCTCGAGTACTGTCATTTTGCTGGATCCTTTTGATGCATATATGGCTTAGTAACTTGTCTAAATTGTTATGAGAAGATCCTTTTTCCTGCACTGCTTGCTTGGCAATTTCCTTGAGTTGTCCTATTCTTCTCCTTATGATTTCATTTGCTCCCACTCCTTTTATGAAATTCCTCACCAACAACGCTAACTCTTTTTTCCTCACCGTCTTTCTTAAGTGCATTCCAATTCCCCACTCTTCACAAATGAATTTCGCATTTGTTTGTTGTTCCGCAAAGAAGGGCCGGCATATCATCGACACCCCTGCGCTTATGCTCTCTGTTGAAATCTAATTTCAACTGTCGTGCAGCTGAAAACCACCAGACTCCATCGCACCGCTTTTCAGCAAGCAGTGGTATTCTCCAGAGGGGACACGATAAAACACTGAGCTGACGCGTGTCCTCAGTACTTTCCAAAACCACTTTTCATCGGGGCGTAAAGTTCGTTTGGTTTGGGCAAGCGATATCCGTCTAATTGAATTCAACGTTTTCGACCGTTGATTGAAACTAAAGTTGCATTCAGTCCAGTCCATGAACCTTGCGTGAAGTTTTTGTTTGACCACCAGTGAAACATAAATGAAATTAATTGTGTTCGTAGAGTATTGGTAAAGAGTTTTAATTTTAATGTTTTTTATTTTACAGAGGTATGGGCATAGTAAAAACGTATTTGTTATGTTTTTTTTTGTTGTGTTGTGTATTGTATATGGAAGGTGAATCCACGCATCAGCATATGGAAAAAGGGCGAATGAAGAAATCTCTTACACAGAGGTATCAAATTTTTAATGCACAGCAGTGCAGATGTAATGTTCTTTTTGTTGAGAGATTGAAATGGAATGTGTAGCAGCACACATCTAAATTTTTGGTTGTTCGTTGAATATGTTCTGAAAATATATGCAAAAGCGTAGGAGGGAGAGTATGTAATTTTTATATTTTGTGTTGAAATGAAATATGCAGCCAAGTAAATGAAACAAGAAGTTTTTTTTTTTATTTACAGCAGTAAATGTAAGAAATATTTTACACACAGTAGTGTAAAATTTCAAAAAGAAACAGAGTAATTTTTATTTTTTTTGTGGAACTGGAATTTCTTGGTGAATCCCTCTGATAAGAGGAAGATCTTTTGTATCAGGAAGTTTTTATTAATGAATACAAGGTTTTATTGTGCATCTGAAACTCTATTCTTCAGCAATCAAGTTTAGCTTCCCTGTGTTAAGATCCTGTGGAGAAAACAGAGCATTGTTCTCTGTTCATTATTTTGTTTTGGAATTTAACAGAAAATTCCCAACAGTGGTATCAGAGCTTGTCCAGGCTCTTTGAAGGTGTTAAAGAAGCTGAAGGAAGGTTTCTTGCTGCAGCAGCTTCTCCAACGGAGTGAAGACTCAGTCAAAAATACAAGGTATTTCTCAAGCTAATTTTTGTGTTATCGTTAAGGACAACCAATGATTTTAAATACACAGTCAAGTATTTTTAAGAGTGCAAGAATGGATGGCTCCAGCACCAGCACTAGCATGGGTATGTTTAATACTCATCTCCCACAGTTTAATGGGAAAGACTATGACTATTGGGCAATAACCATGAAGGCTTTGCTTGCCTCACAAGACTTATGGGAATTTGTTGAGGATGGATTTGAAGAACCAGCAAATGAAGAAGAGTTTAATAACTTGACACAAGCAGAGAAAGATCTGTTGAAGAGCTATAAGAAGAAGGAATCAAAATCCCTCGTATTTTTGTATCAAGCAGTGCATGAGAGTGTGTTTCCAAGGATAGCAGCAGCCAAGACATCCAAAGAAGCATGGAAAACTCTCAAGATAGCCTATCAAGGCATGGAGAAAGTGAAGAAAACAAAACTACGGTTGCTGAGGAGAGATTGTGAGAATCTTTGCATGAAGGAGTCAGATAATATTGACTCATTCTTCACACAAGTGATTGGTCTGGTCACATAGATAAGGTCTCATGGAGAGATTCTTGAAGAAAGGAGGATTGTGGAGAAATTGTTGAGGGTCCTACCCTCAAAGTTCGATGTGATTTTCACCACCATAGAAGAGACAAAGGATCTCACAAACTTTTCAATTGATGAACTACATGCATCACTAATAACACATGAGCAGAGATTGAGCATAAATGAAAACTCATCTCTAGAGCATGCCTTCAAGACCCAGATGTCCTTTGGAAGAGGAAGAGGTCAAGGCAGAGGAAACAAGAGAGGAAGAGGCAGAATCCAAAACAAAGGTGGAAGAAACAGTCCAGTAAATGCTCAAGGAAGAGGCAACAATCCAAATCAGAACCAAGGCCAAGGCAGCAGCCAACAAAGTGGACAACATCATGCTCAAGGACAAAGGTATGAAAAATCCAATGTCCAATGTTATTATTGTAAAAAATATGGGCATTATGCCAATGAATGTAGGAAGAAGAAGCATGATATGAATAATAGATCTAGTGCAAATTTCACTAGAGAAAATACTAGCCAAAACAATTTGTTTTTAGCTTGTAATATTGCTGAAGAAAAGAGTGAAGATGTATGGTTTCTAGACTCCGGTTGTAGCAACCATATGACAAGAAACATAGCTCTATTTTCCATGTTAGATCAGAATGTGAAGTCACAAGTCACACTTGGGACTGATAGTAAAGTTTCTGTTATGGGAAAAGAAGAGGTAAACGTTTTAACAAAGAAAGGTGAAGAGAAAACCATAGCAGATGTTTATTATGTTCCTGGAATGAAATGTAACCTCTTAAGTATTGGACAGCTTGTGCAAAAGGGTTACAATGTTTTCTTTGTGAATGATGTATGCACCATCATGGATAGAGCACCCAGCAAACAATGTATTGCTGAAGTGAAGATGATAAGGAACAGGATGTTCCCTCTCAGAATGAAGGCAAATTTAAAAAATAAAGAAGTAATTGCAACAGTGACTCAAGACGCTTTCCAAAGTGAACCAAAGGATGAAAATTGGTTGTGGCACTTGAGATTTGGACATCTCAATTTTGGAGGTCTTAATTTGTTTAGTAGAAAAGGAACGGTAAGAGGATTACCATTGATAGAAAAACCAGACAGCCTTTGTGAAGGTTGCATCTTGGGGAAACAACACAGAGAAAGTTTTCCATCAGGGAAAAGCATAAGGGCAAAAGCACCCTTAGAGATTGTCCACTCAAATTTATGTGAACCAATGTAAACTCCATCACTTGCAGGCAGCCACTACATACTAACATTCATTGATTATTTTACAAGAAAAACTTGGGTCTATTTCCTTAAGAACGAAAGTGAATTGTTTGAAAGATTTTGCAAATTCAAGGCACTTGTGGAAAACCAAAGCGGGCTACATATCAAAGTTCTAAGAACTGATAGAGGATGTGAGTATATCTCCAAGGAATTTCTACGCTTTTGTAGAGAAAATGGAATACATAAGTAGTTTACCACTAGGTACACTCCGCAGCAAAATGGAGTTGTTGAAAGGAAGAACAGGACAATCATGGACATGGCGAGGAGTATGCTAAAGGTAAAGCTTTTGCCAAATGATTATTGGGCTGAAGCTGTACATTGTGCAGCGTAAATTTTGAATAGGTGCCCCACAAAAGCATTGATGAACAGAGTGCCTGCAGAAGCATGGAGTGGGACAAAGCAAGGAGTCACCCACATGAAAGTTTTTGGATGTGTGGCTTATGCACACATTCCAGATCAGCTAAGGAAGAAGTTGGACAGCAAAGGGGAGAAATGTATTTTCATTGGATACAGTGAGGAATCCAAAGCTTACAGGCTGTATAACCCATCCACCAAGAAGCTCATTGTGAGTAGATATGTTCAGTTCATTGAGGAGGAAGCTTGGGATGGAAGCATAGAGAAAACAATGAATGTTAAAACCTCTTTGTCACATGATGAAGATGATGAAGATATGGCTGAAATACATCCCCAAACAGCAACACCAACACAAGGACAGCAAGGGACACCCTTGAGGAGAAATGAAAGTGCTTCTAAAAGCACACCACAAGGAGGAAATTCAAGTGCTTATTCAAGCACTTGTACACCAAATGAAAGAGGTAAGAAGTTTAGAAATTTAAGTGATATTTATGAGCAAGAGGCAGCAAATGAAGGTATGAATTCTTTGTTTGCTTTATATTGTCATGTTGATGACCCTGTTCATTTCGAAGATGAAATTAAGGATAGGAAATGGATAGAATCTATGGATGAGGAAATAAATGCCATAGAAATAAACAAGACATGGGATTTAGTTGAACTACCAAAAGGAAAGGAAGCCATTGGAGATAAATGGGTCTACAAGACCAAGAGTAATGCTGAAGGCAAAATAGAAAGACACAAGGCAAGGCTTTTTGTCAAAGGATACAAGCAACAGTATGGGAGAGACTATGAAGAAACTTTCGCACTGTTTGCTAGAATGGAAATCGTGAGAGCAGTGTTGTCCATAGCAGCACAAAACAAGTGGAAATTTTACCAAATGGACGTGAAGTCAGCATTCCTAAATGGAGTGTTAAAGGAAGAGGTTTACATTGAACAACCTGTAGGCTATGAAAAGAAAGGCCAAGAGCACAAAGCGTGCAGATTGAAGAAAGCTCTTTATGGGCTGAAGCAAGCACCAAGAGCATGGTACAGTAGGATAGATTCCTATCTACTGGAAAATGGATTTGAAAAATGTGAGGGAGAACCCACCCTCTACATTAAAGAAAAGGATGGTAAATTACTAATTGTTGTGTTATATGTTGATGATGTTACTTTCACAGGTAATGATGATTATCTTATGGAAATTCTCAAAATAGTCACGAAAGAAGAATTTGAAATGACTGACATGGGTTTGCTGAGATACTTCTTAAGAATAAAAGTATAACAAAATGAAAATGGGATTTTTATCTCACAAGCAAAATATGCTAATGAAGTGTTGGAAATATTTAACATGCAGGAGAGCAAGGCAGCAATCACTCCCACAGTGATGGGATTAAAACTCAGCAAAGAGGACAGCAGCAAGGATTTTGATCCTAGTTTGTACAAGAGCATAGTTGGCAACATCATGTATTTGACTGCAACTAGGCCGGATATAATGTTTGCTGTTAGTTTAATTTCCAGATTCATGGAGAGGCCAAAAGAAGCACATTGGAAGGCAGAAAAAAGGATTCTGAGCTATGTTAAAGGTACTATCAGGTTTGGCATTTTATATACTACTTCAGAATGTTCAGATTTAGTTGGATACACTGATAGTGATTAGGCTGGAAGTGTAGATGATCGGAAAAGCACATCCGGTTATGTTTTTCACATGGGTTCAGGAGCTATTTCATGGGCTTCTAAAAAGCAGCTTATTGTAGCATTGTCTACAGCAGAGGCAGAATATGTGGCAGCTACAACAACAACATGTCAAACAGTTTGGATGAGAAGGATGTTAAGGAATTTGTACCAAGAACAAGCAAAAGAAACTATGATCTTTTGTGACAATAGCTCAGCTATTGCATTATCCAAGAATTCGGTGTTTCATAAGAGAATGAAACACATTGACACAAAGTTTCATTACATCAGGGAATTGGTAAATAATGGAGAAATTGTCTTAGAACATTGCAGAACTCAGAAGCACGTTGCAGACATTCTGACCAAGCCTTTAGGAAAGAAAAGTTTTGAATTTTTGAGAAAATTTCTCGGTATGACTTATAACCCAGCAGTTGAAATTAAAGGGGAGTGTTGAAATCTAATTTCAACTGTCGTGCAGCTAAAAAATATCAGACTCCATCGCACCGCTTTTCAGCAAGGGGTGGTATTCTCCAGAGGGGACGCGATAAAACCCTGAGCTGACGCGTGTCCTCAGTACTTTTCCAAAACCACTTTTCATCGGGGCGTAATGTTCGTTTGGTTTGGGCAAGCGATATCTATATGATTGAATTCAACGTTGTCCACCGTTGATTGAAACTAAAGTTGCATTCAGTCCAGTCCAGTCCATGAACCTTGGGTGAAGTTTTTGTTTGACCGCTAGTAAAACATAAATGAAATTAATTGTGTTCGTAGAGTATTGGTAAAGAGTTTTAATTTTCATGCTTTTATTTTACGGAGGTATGGGCATAGTAAAAACGTATTTGTTATGCTTTTTTTGTTGTGTTCTGTATTGTATATGGAAGGTGAATCCATGCAGCAGCGTATGGAAAAAGGGCGAATGAAGAAAATCTCTTACACAGAGGTATCAAATTTTTAATTCATAGTAGTGCAGATGTAATGTTCTTTTTGTTGAGAGATTGAAATGGAATGTGTAGCAGCACACATGTAAATTTTTTGTTGTTCGTTGAATATGTTTTGAAAATATACACAGAAGCATAGGAGGCAGAGTATGTAATTTTTATATTTTGTGTTGAAATGAAATATGCAGTCGAGTAAATGAAACAAGAAGTTTTTTTCATTTACAGCAGTAAATGTAAGAAATATTTTACACACAGTAGTGTAAAATTTCAAAAAGAGACAGAGTATTTTTTTTTTTTTGTGGAACTGGAAGTTCTTGGTGAATCCATTTGTTAAGAGGAAGATCTTTTGTATCGAGCAGTTTTTATTAATGAATACAAGGTTTTATTGTGTATCTAAAACTCTCTTCTTCAGCAATCATGTTTAGCTTCCCTGTGTTAAGATCCTGTGGAGAAAACAGAGCATTGTTTTCTGTTCATTATTTTGTTTTGGAATTTAACAGAAAATTCCCAACACTCTCCAACGTGGAGTTCCACCCACTATGAATTAGAAACCCCCCAACAGATTGGTTTGATAATACCTTTATCTGGGGCGCCCACTCCACCAGCAGACCTCTATCCTTCGTTTCCTCCAAGAATTCCTTGGGTAAAATGGCAGATTCACCATGAACTATATCTGGTCTGATAACCCACAAGAAGGATTGGTTACTGGAGGCCAGTCCCCATGCAAATTCCAGGATTTGTTCATTAGACAAAACTGTCAAGCTCCCCAAAAAAACATATATGACGGAGCATGGCTTCTGAGTATCCAACCATGTGAGGCAGCTCCTTTCTTCTTTCCACATACTCAATTCATCTGGGAACCCATCGTTAGCCTTACAATGTAACGACTGAGAGAGCAGCAGAGGGCCAATGGCACAGACAGGGAAGTGAAGTGAGAGTACCCCCAAAACTGGGCCTTCGAGTTGATTGAAAGTGCTGAGTATGAACCCATCTGCTGCTAACGTGCCTTGGGCTTGATTTCTTGCATTTTGAAAGAAGAAATCCGAAGGATCAGCAACTAGGCAGAAACTGGGCAGCGCCTTCAACCGCAGCGAGGGCATTCCCGGGATGTAAGTTATTATCACTTCATCAAGAGATTCCTCAGTGAGGCAGCTCTCATCTGTAAAATATGAACAATATTTTGTCTCAATATAAATGAAACATAAGCAATCTTCTATTCCAGTACACAAGCGAGCATATTGTTGTTAATAAAAATGAAGCTGAATATGAATAGGTTTATAGTCTGCGTTAGTAGTAAATGTTCTGCCTATCGTTCTTCCCCGCCTCCATATTCAATGGGTCGAGAAATATGAGAAAGACCTCATTGAAGTTTGACAGTATCTCATGGAGCACCATGGAAAATTAGAAAAAACAGATTAAAGTAAGTTTTTTTTTTTTGGCTCTTTCTCCTTTTAAATAATAAAAGGCAAGTCAATAGCCAATTTGGACCCCGGTGTTTAGAATAGATTTGCAAGTACAGTGTTCAAATAATATAAATTTATCATTTAAAAAAAAATAAACCCAAAAAAATTCTTAAAAAAACATGGATATAAATTACTAATTTTGTTTTAAAATATCATTATTAATTAATTAAAAAATATATATATATATATATATATATATATATTATTTCAAAGGTAATGAAAGATTATGATTTTTCCAGTGAAAAAAAAGATATATATATATATATATATATATATATATATATATATATATAAGAAAATCAAAAGTTTTAACTATTAAGATTTATTTTTAGTTTTATTATGAAGATTTTGAATTTATAAATAGACTCTATTATAATACTATAGCTTAATATTATAGTTTACTATTATTACATATCTAAAAAAATTATGACTCATGGTTAATTTTTTTTAATTAATCAATTTAATGAAAAAAAAGTAGAAATAGCATAATTTATTTTTAAGATAATTTAAACATTTGATTTGTGATTGCTATTCAAAATATTCTAAAATATTTAGTGGAGATTAAGTCTATACCCTAATATCTACTTGATAATTATTGATAATTGAATTAAACTTGTAGAAATAATAATAATGATAACACAAAAAATAGTTTTCTATTTATTTTTAATATTTATATCTATTTTTTTTCTTTTATTAATAATTTTTATTTCTATTCTATTTTTATTAAATAAAATGTTTTAATTAAATAATTTTTATTTTTCTATTTGAAAAATAAATGTCTTTATTTATTTGGAGAATATAGGAATATGAATTTTTTTATCAAATTCAAATGGTATAGGTGTAATAACTTAAATATTTAAAAAAATTAAAATTAATTAAAAAAATAGAAAATATATCCAAAAAAATAGAAGGGAAAGAATTTATTAATTTTAAAGAAATTATTAAATTTGTTGGACACCTAATCCTAAAGGGTTAGCGTGGAAGTTGAATGGACAAAGCAGTCCAAGAGACCTTGGGATCTGAATCCCAAGAGTCACATATGTGTACTATAAATGTATATCTATTGTTAATAAAAAATATGAACTTACTGATTTATCTTTCCTATTGTTTTTACTGTCCATGTGTGTTTAACATGGTATCAGAGCCACTTGTTTTTCTGTGGCCTGTTATGTGCATGTCAGTCCTGCACCTCTGCGCATAATTCTGTGTCTGAACTGCTCATACCTGAGCGTTTCTGCCTCTGTCCTTAGACTGTGCACTGTCCTGAGACTGCGCTCCTCTGCCGTGAGCACTGCCAACGCATCTGTTCATATTCCAAAATTAAACTGGTGCCTAAACGTTGGTCCTGCACTGCTCTGTCTGACATTCTCTGCGCCTCATAATGTCATCTAATACCTCTGCCCGTTGCTTGTCCAGCTTGTAACGCCTATCTGTCCATAAACGTTGGCCTGACACATAAACGTTGGCCTGTCTCCTCTCTGATTCCGTTTGATATCTCATTCCCCAGGTTCTTGAATGGTTTCTTTGGTTTCTTTCACTCCGCCCATCCGCCCAGAGGTCGAACCGAGCGTCCTATGCATCCTCCCGCATCCATTATTTTTTAATTAGTTCATAAATAATTTTGGCATGCCCCTGGGGTGATTTCAATTGAGGTTCCCGGAACCGGAAAGCAGAAGAGGGGCCGACGAGGGCCTTCACCTTATGCAGCGGAAGCATGCCCAGATCTAAAACGCATTGAGTCCCTGGTGACAATGATCATATCATCTGCAAATCTGAGCAACGCCATTACTGTGTATGGTTTTGAATTAAACTAGAAATTGGTGTATTTTTTGTCTAAAAGGGCCACTGCCGCGAGTTGAAGAGACCAGAGCCCTCAAACTTCCGTCCAGACAAAGGGTTATTGTTGAAGAAGACCTCCACACAGATTTAGATGGAAAGCTAGGCGGATATCGAAAAGCAGGGTAAGATTGCTTCTTTTGTTGAAATAGTTGGGGATTCCACAGACAAAGCACGACAGTTTTTTGCAGGCAATCCGGTTATTTGCAGTTCGCATCTTTTTCCAACCATAACGATTCCTGCTTAGCCGAAGTACTGGGTGATCGAAAGACCAGAAGATCTCGTGGTCGACAGCGACGAAATTGCCAGAGACGTTATCTCCTTCGTATTCGACATTCTCATAGAGGCACTCCTGGTCGTTCACTGTGAATGAAAGGACCGCTGTGTAACGTAGCAACGCCAACAGCAACTTTGCGTAACTTCGGTCTATATGCTATCCAAAAGAGCCGAAGCCTTGGTTATCTGAAGATTTCTTTTTGAATGGCGTGTTGGCGATCGCTTGAGGACTGTTGATTCAAATGAAAGAAGCTCGGGCAATTACAGAACTATATATATATATATATATCAACGAGATATGCATAGACAACGTTGGCCATCATATACGAGTGTTGTCTCTGTTTAAGCAGTCCATTCTGAGCGTGGTATGCTTCAATCGAAGGGTATAGAGCTGCGGTTACAGGTTGAAGTAAATGCGGATAATGCTATTATCTTATCCATATCCAGGAGCGAGATATGACAATCGGCTGTAGAATATAATTAAGGACCGGTTCAGTATTGCGTATATATATATATATATATATATATATATATATATATATATATATATATATATATATATATATATATATATGACAGGTAGACCTCAAAGCGCTGCGTCCGTGGAAGCGTATTAACCATAAGTCTGTCCTGAATGGCATGCGTTGACACCCTATTGGACAAATCGCTCACTTTTTGCTCAAGCTCTTTTGTTTTAACTTTATACATTGCAGACATTTGATTGTAGTCATGTTGAAGCAGTTTCAACTTTCCTCGAATCATGCATAATTCCGCAAACATCTGGCCATTAGTTTGAGCAAGTTGCAGGTTTTGTTGCGATGCTTTCATCTTGTACTGGAGAACTTTATGCATTTCATGTCTTGTGTATTGAAGAATAGCTTCTTTCTCTGTAAGTTGCTTCTTAAGGCAAGCTATCTCCTGCTGAAAATGTGTCTTGTCAAAGTCCTCTCGATGTATATTATCAAGGTTCTTAATGTGACTTGAATAAAAGGAAAGACCACTATTTGTTATATCGGAAAATCGCCTTCCACCAACGGTTGCTCTTGTTGATCCAGTTGGAATCCATCCTACAAAATTTTCTTTGCCCATCAATTCTTGAAAGTTTTGGGCGTCGAAGCCCTCAGAGAAGGACGAAGACATTGCTGAAAGCCGCTAAGTGTTTTCCCTCATAGAGCTTGTATCCTCCACGTATTCGCGAAGCTGATTCTTTGTCAATGTTGACCCTTCAAAACGCAGATCTACGCCTCTGATAGAGTAAAATTGTGTAGAAAATAAGAGGATCCATCTCTATTTCCACTCCACTCATTGCTGCGCGATCTTATCTTTATCTCTAGTGACCCATTTGTTCGGTAGAGTGGTCTGGGTTAAACTATTGGCTGCCATGTGAAGAGTTTTTGACAGAGAAAACCTATTGATTTTGTAAATTTGAAGGGAAGGAAGAAGCTTTTGTTCTTCTTGGGCTAATTTTCTGAGAGAGATTTGCTGAACTTTTACATCAAGATATATTTTTTCTGTTTAGTAAAGATATCAAGAAATGACTCAAATTGGTGAAATATTGGAGTTCTTAAAAACTCTGATACATTCCTCTGATCATGGTACAGTAAGAATAAGCAAAGCTTCTCTTGTTGACATTAGAACCTGTTTGCATAATGTACAAGAAGATATTGAGTTTTTGCAGCTTGAAACAAAGCTACAGCAGGAAGAATTACACCAGTGGAGTCATCATTCTGAACCTGTTTCTGTTCAGAACAATGAAGCAGACTCCCATAAACAGCAAGTCAATAATGTTACAGTTCATTCAGATAAAGCAGCAAAGTTACATGCAGATGCAGAGGTTCAGTCTGCACTTCCCAAGCCCATCATCAGACCTTGGGAACAGCTTGTCCACAACAAGCACAAAACTGGTCTTGGATATGACAAGGACTTGTCCTTTCATATTCCAGACTACTCAAAGCCCATTCAGTTTCAGAGTGCTGGATTCATTTATGACAGTTCACCTGCTCCTCATGACAGTTTAGCTTCAGCTGTTCCAGATTCTGCCTCTCTTCCACAGCAGCAACAACAGCAACAACAACAGATCGTGAAATGCCAACACTGTGACCGAGTTGGCCATCTGAAAGATCACTATTTTGATCTTCATCCATGTGAGCACTGTCATAAAACCAGCCATTCTTCACACAGATGCTTCAAAAACAAACATCCTGCAAGAACAAAGATTCATCTTGGATGGATCGCTTCTTGGCAATGGGCATCAACAGCCAAGAAGATATTCCAAACACATGTTAGAACTTGTTCCAGAGTATTGAACAATCTTGCAGTTGAGTTTTCTCCATCTTCTCACCTTGTACCTGACAGGGGGGGAAATGATGGTCATCTACAAGCTTCAAAGCCACATCAAGCGAGCCTGAGCCACAACCTGCCACACCAGTTTCAGAGTTGTAGCCAGAGACAAGATGCCTGAACATGCCTTCAGTTGGCAATTTGGGACTTCCTCTAGCAGAAGACTTCAGCTTCTTACCAGTTTCGGAAGCATTCCAGGAACAGATTGAGAACACTTCCTCTAGCAGAAGACTCCAGCTTCTTGCCAGTTTTGGAAGAGTTCCAGGAATTGCATTAAGCATTCCAGAGTTGTTGGTCATCCTTAAACCATCACAGATTGAGAACACTTCCTCTAGCAGAAAACTTCAGTTTCTTGCCAGTTTTGGAAGAGTTCCGGGAACTGCACTAAGCGTTCCAGTGTTGGTGGTCATCCTTAAACCACCGCCCTTTTTATACCAACATTTCATAGAGCACATTCAGCCTAGTGCTGCCATGCATTTTTTGCACATTTTGTATTACAGCTCTCTTCTTGGACTCATACATAACCCTTCGGATTAAGGGGGGGAATGTTGGACACCTAATCCTAAAGGGTTAGCGTGGAAGTTGAAAGGACAAAGCAGTCCAAGAGACCTTGGGATCTGAATCCCAAGAGTCACATATGTGTACTATAAATGTATATCTATTGTTAATAAAAAATATGAACTTACTGATTTATCTTTCCTATTGTTTTTACTGTCCATGTGTGTTTAACAAAATTATTTTAATTTTTTATTATATATTAATGTTAATGTAAGTAGATATATTAAATGGTCGTTAAACACTTAAAAATAACAAAACATTAATGTCCTAATATATTTCACTTTATCATAATTTTTAAAAATATAAAAAAATAAACTAAATTATAATATATTTTAAATTATTATTGTTATAATTAATTACAAAAAAGATTAATATATGAATTAAATCTATATATTGAGAAAAAATTAACAAGATTTTTAACCATTAAAATTTACATTTAGATTCGTTATGGAGATTTAATTAGAGGTTGTTGTAATACCATGGACCAATACCATAGTTTACTATTACTGCATGCCCAAAAAAACCATGACTCATGTTTATATGATTATTCTTTTTTAATTAATCAATTCTATTAAAAAGCTAGAAAGAACATAAATACTTTTGTAAGTACTGTAGGAATTTACAGGGTAAGTTCCTCAGAAAGAACACCAAAAGGACACCGCTCACAACCAGATCACAGATCAATACACCAGTATTTTTGACGTGGTTAAAACCCTCAAAGAGGGAAACAGTGCACGACCTGCGCCAACGTGGCTACTACAGGAAATTTATTAATCAAAGAATGAAAATTTACATAAGCTTCTCTCATGCACGGATTACCCGAACAATGACCCTCCATGCGCTTTAAATAGAACTCATGGACCAATCGGGTGTCAAGCCACAGATCAAGTGTCGGTAATACCGAGGAGAGAGTGAACCGTCGGATCACTACATATCGTGACCGTCAGATTGTAAGTTACAAAATGTACAACGGTAAAGAAACACACTTTACCTAAGTCTATACTAGACCAAGTTGAACTTAACTATATCCTATGTGTCGGAATATCCTAACATCCCCCCTTAAAAATAACTTGGGATAGGATTGAAGGATTTACAAATATGACACAATAGGAGAAGGAAGGAGGCACTAGAGCCTATCCCCCCTTAGTGACAACTTCCTGAACTCCAAGCATATATCGAAGTTTAGTGAACTTCGCCTCTGTGAGAGCCTTTGTGAAGATGTCTGCAACCTGATCATCTGTTGAACAATATTGCACTTCAAGAACATGGTCATGAATGAGCTTTCTGATGAAGTGCATGTGTAGTTCAATGTGTTTGTTGCGCTGATGCTGGACTGGATCTTTGCATAGCTGAATGGCACTTTGACTATCACACCAAAGTGTGGTTGGATGCTGCTGCTCAAAGCCAAACTCTGATAGGATCTGACGAAGCCACAAGGCTTCCTTACTAGCTTCCACGGCACCACGATACTCTACTTCTACTGACGAAAGAGAAATGGCAGCCTGTTTCTTACAAGCCCATGTAATAGGTCCTGAACCAAGAGTGAAGACATAACCGGCAGTAGACTTCCGATCATCAGGGTCACCAGCCCAATCAGAATCAGTGAAACCAACTAATAGAGGAGCTGCTTTGGCACTGTAATGAATCCCAAACTGTACTGTACCTCGAACATAACGAAGTATTCTTTTGGTTGCTTTCCAATGACTTTCACGGGGGTTTTGCATAAAACGAGCAACAAGGCCAACAGCAAAGGAAAGGTCAGGACGAGTATGGGTTAAATACAAGAGTTTTCCTAGAAGTTGACGGTATAAGGTAGCATCAACTTCATGAGAAGTACAAGAGACTGAAAGTTTGACTCCACACTGAAAGGGAGAAGGGGTTGGCTTACAGTCTTCCATGTGAAAATGACGAAGAATATCACAAGCATACTTGGACTGGGAAAGGGAAATACCCTCCTTGGATTGCAAGACTTGAAGACCGAGAAAATAGTGTAAGTGTCCTAAGTCTGTCATTTCAAATTTCTTTTTAAGGCTGGACTTCACATGGTTTATAAGGTTGGGATCACTACCAGTAAGAATAAGATCATCAACATAAAGAACAAGGATGATAAGAGAGTTGCCCACTTTCTTGGTGTAGACAGTATTGCCATAATAACACCTAGAAAAACCAGATTCTAAAAGAAAGCTATCCATTTTGGCATACCAAGCCCGAGGAGCTTGCTTGAGACCATAAAGAGATTTCTTAAGTTGACATACAAGGCTGGAGTCTGTTTGGATGAAGCCAATGGGTTGTTCGATATAGATTTCTTCATGCAAGTCCCCATGCAAGAAGGCAGATTTAACATCCATCTGATGGAATTCCCATTTTAAAGAGGCAGCAAGGGAAAGAACAAGGCAGATAGAGTTCATTTTGGCAACAGGGGAGAAGGTTTCAGTGTAGTCAATGCCTTCAACCTGTGAAAAGCCCTTAGCAACAAGACGAGCTTTATGTTTATCAACTTTTCCATCTGGTCCATACTTGGTTCTGTAAACCCATTTACATCTAACAAGTTTGCGTCCCTTTGGTAGAGGAACAAGATCCCATGTATCATTTGTCAACAATGAATGATATTCTTCATTCATAGCTGCTTCCCAATGTGGATGGCCTGAAGCTTCTGCAAAAGTGTCAGGATCATGATTTACTGGAGCTTGAGCCAGTAAAGAAGAGGCTCTTTCAAACTGAGAATGTGTACGTCGCTGATCTGTAGGATCACCGGCAAGATCACTTGCTGCATCCCGAGTAGCACGGACCCATCTTGGAAGTTGAGGATCCTGAGAAGGTGGGGGAGGATTTTCATCCTCACTTTCATCATCTGAAGAAGAAATGTTTTCAAAAGTAGAAGAGATAGGAAGAGGTGGCACATCCGCCGGACTAGGCTCGCAGGCCGATTTATTTTCATCAAATTTTACATCTCTTCTAATGATAACATTTTTGGACTTAAATGGAATAAGTCTATAACCTTTTACATCTTCAGAATATCCAACAAAAGTACATTTCTCACTCTTAGGTTCTAAAGCTTTATGCTTTTCATCTGGAATATGGGCCCATGCTTCACTTCCAAAAACACGAAAGTGACTTACATCTGGTTTAATGGAACTCCAAGCTTCTTCTGGAGTGATATTCTTTAGAACCTTAGTAGGAGTGCGATTTATTATATAATTTGCACAATTAATTGCTTTGGCCCAAAAACTAAGACTAAGTCCTTTAGATTGCAGCATACAATTAGCCATTTCCTTTAAGGTGCGATTTTTCCTTTCAGCTACACCATTTTGTTGTGGAGTGTATGGAACAGTATGTTGCATCTGAATTCCATTTTCGGTGCAAAAGTTGATGAATGTGTTTTTAACATATTCTCCACCATTATCAGTTCTTAGCTTAAGAATTTGATGTCCAGATTGTTTTTCAACAAAGGCTTTGAAGGCCAAAAAAGTGTTAAATACTTCGCTATTGAGTTTTAAGAAGTATACCCAAGTGCGTCTGGAGAAATCATCAATGAAAGTCAAGAAATACTTGCAGCCAGAGAATGAAGCAACAGGAAGTGGACCACATAAATCACTGTGCACAAGCTGTAAAGGGGCTGAGGCGTGCCAAGAGGCACGTTTTTCAAAACTGTCCCGATGATTTTTTCCGAGTACACATCCGGAACAAACACCATCTCTGCAAGATACCATAGGAAGACCTGTCACCATATTTTCTTTACATAGATGCTGAAGGGAGCGATAGTTTAAGTGACCAAATCGCTCATGCCAAAGTTTGCTCACTTCATCATTATGAGCAACAAATACTGAGGGAAGATTTGATGACCCAAAGTTGTGAAACTTATACAACCTTGTGGAATCATCAGCAAGACCAGTAGCTAGAATCTGTTTAGGATCTTTTAGATCCTTGATTACAACATCATGAGGTGAAAATTCAACAATTTTACCTTCACCTGAATGAGTTATCTGATATACAGATAGAAGGTTGCAGGATAAGGTTGGAACACATAATACATCATTAAACTGACCATTGTCTAGATGAACAGTTCCAGTCCCTACAACATTAAGAGATCTATCATCACCAACATATATATTTTTGGTGTTACAATCATTTAAAGAAGAAAACATGGCTTGGTTTTTGGCCATGTGATAAGAGGCTCCAGAATCAATGAGCCACTCATGAGAATGAGAAGAAGAAGATACATTTAATGCATAACCAGACTGAGATGATTGACAACGACATGCAGAAAGTGCCATTCCTCAAGATGAAGTTGAAGTTGAAGTTGAAGAATGCTCCACATGGATGTTATGTTTCTTCATTGCGGCTTCCAAGGCTTCCATCTTCTTAAAGCATTTAGATTCTAAGTGGCCATCTCGATTACAAAAGTTACAATGTCTATCAGTCTTCTTCCATTTCTTTTTATTGGTCCTATCATTTTGCTGAAATGATCTTTCATTTTGAGGCTGAGTTTGCTTAGGACCCTTGTTTGGTTTAGGACCATTCTTTTTAGGAAATGACTTCTTAGGATTCTTTGAATTTGGTTGCTGATGGGCGGCTAACGCTTTCTTGGAAGAGTTTCCAAGATTAAGAAGACCAAGGTGTAAGAGTTTTTCTTGTTCTCTTATTAAAGAATCACAAAAAGAGTCAAAGGAAGGGGCCTTGTAGTCTTTTCCCTGACAAATGAAATCTTCCCTTGTAGAATGGAAGGTGGAAACAAATACAGAGTAGGTTGGTCCCAACTTAGTAAGGATGGAATAAATAAGGTTACTATCTTCTTTCTTAACCTTAACACCTTCCAAGAGATATCTAAGGGTCTTGAATTTGGACAAGAAATCTTCAATGCAAGAAAAATTATTAGGATCCAATGTAAGCAACTCATTTTCAAGTTGATGGGCTCTAATTTCATTTTTAATCCCAAAAACTTTAGTGAGTTGTTCCAATGCTTCATGTAGGATATCCATTAGAAGTAGTTAGTGCTGTCAAGAATGACTTGGCATGGACTTTCCATTTTAAAAAAAAACTGAAGCTGAAGATGCTGAAAGTAAGTGTTCCAATGGATAGATCTCGAAAAATTAGGCGGTTTTTAAAAAAACGGCTCTGAAAAAGGCTTCCGGATGAAGAAGTTATGGCTTTTTGAAAAAAAATTGTTGAAGTTGCCGGAAAAGTGCGCGAATGTGCGGAAATGAAAAAATCCGCCCCCACAAAATGGAGACTTGAACCCAAGACCTCTACTCTCTTAAAATAGCTTTGAACCAATTGATCTATACAAAAAATTTGAGAGAGAGAGAGAGAGAGAGGGGGGGGCCTTGGTTTGCGTGCTTGCCTTGAGAAAGCTCTTTTTCCCTACAAAACACAAAACACAAAACCCAACACGGACATGCAAAGAAAACGAACCTTATGGCTCGAAGTTAGCTTTAGCCAAAAAACTAGATATTTAAAAAAATGAACCTTGCGGCTCAAAATTAGCTCTAGCCGAAAAACTAAATATTTTTCTCAATGTTTCTGATTTTCCGAGATCACACTAAGGTGCAGGGAAAAGAGCATACGCATGAGAAAAATCCTTCCTTTCTGTTTCTGATTTGCCCAGATCGCACAGAGTCGCAGGGCAAAGAGCATACGCAGAAATGAAAGGTATAGATCCGGTTAAAAAAAAACTAAATAAATCGAAATCGAAATAAGCAGAGAGAAAATAACAGTAAACTGCAAATAAAGATTGTATACCTCCAGATCTTAAAAATGACGCAGATAGGGCTACCGGAAACCTTTTCGCGTGAAACGAAAGGGGTTCCTCACTGGAACAGATGCTCCGAACACAACAGAGTAGTCCTCTCGGCCCGAAAGCAGTCAGAAACAGCAGATGTAGGAAACGGCAGCCGCATGCAGTTCTACCGGCTTCAGATTTGGATCACCAACGGACGCGGCCCTCAAATAGCTCTGATACCATGTAGGAATTTATAGGGTAAGTTCCTCAGAAAGAACACCAAAAGGACACCGCTCACAACCAGATCACAGATCAATACACCAGTATTTTTGACGTGGTTAAAACCCTCAAAGAGGGAAACAGTCCACGGCCTGCGCCAACGTGGCTACTACAGGCAATTTATTAATCAAAGAATGAAAATTTACATAAGCTTCTCTCATGCACGGATTACCCGAACAATGACCCTCCATGCGCTTTAAATAGAACTCATGGACCAATCGGGTGTCAAGCCACGGATCAAGTGTCGGTAATACCGAGGAGAGAGTGAACCGTCGGATCACTACATATCGTGACCGTCGGATTGTAAGTTACAAAATGTACAACGGTAAAGAAACACACTTTACCTAACTCTATACTAGACCAAGTTGAACTTAACTATATCCTATGTGTCGGAATATCCTAACAAGTACTACTAAGAATATTCTTAAATATTTAGTAAAGGTTAAATCCATACCTTAACTTTTACTTAACCTCTAATGATAGTAAAAAAAGAAAAAATACAAAAATACTTTTCTATTTAATTTTAATATCTATTTTATGTTTTTACTTGTATTAATAAATTTTATTTCTATCCTCATTTTAATTAAATAAAATGTTGTACCTAACTATTTTTTATTTTTCTATTTAAATTATAAAATTTATTTATTTATTTTGAAAATTTTGAAATATGAAAAAATTATCACCTCATGTTTTTGTGAGAAAAGTGATTATAAAAAAATATATTATGATTACTCATATAATCAACCAGCAAGTATAGTACATCTATGAGACATACTCATGTAAATATAACTAATCATGAAATATTTGAAAATAAAATTTATCCCATTCAAATCGTATAACATACCTAACTTAAAATCTATAATTCCAAAAGGTTATTATAAAATTTTGAAAAAAAATAATTAAAAAATTAGAGAATATATCCATACAAAAATTAAGTACAGGAAAAATAGTTATATTTGAATACGTTTATATAAAAACATAATAAAATTATTAAAAACAAATTATTCTCCTCACTAAATAGATTTCCTCATATTTTCTATTATTTTTATCTACACTTTCATAATCAATTATATAAATAAATTACTAAAATTAAGTACTTTTTTCCTTACTTTACTTTTACATTGGTAAGTTTCATATATATATACATCTATCTATATAATTTAAGTTGAAAAAAAATTATACGAAAAGAAAAGTACATCCATTATCAAATAAGTTCTTCTAAATATGTTCTAGAATCTTCATCTTCTCAAGTGTCAAATATTCATCTTCTGTTGTCAAGCTCTATTAAATATGATTAAGAATTTTTATCTTTTTTACTTTAATATGATGAAATCTAATTGTCTTAAATATATAATTTTTAGTTAAATTATGATTTTTAGTTATTTCAAAATTTATTTTAAATATCCTCGATTGGGGTGTGAGCCACCTAACGATCCGTCTAGGGATTGTTGACATGTTTAATCACATTTATGAAAGACATCACCCATGCCCTCACATAATTTGTCACCTTAAGGGAAGGGATGACCGTAACCTTTAGCAGAATAACGAAGTGAGGTCTAGCAGCGATTTAACATACAAGGTGGTGAGAGTTGGGTATTCATGAACCCATTTGTCTGGTATTTGGTTTGGATTGAAAGTCACTGTCTCAATGGTATTTACTGTTCTAGTATTCAGTGGTCTCAGATAATTGTGCTCGGCTTAGAGGAGTCTGGACTGCGGGGAGGAACTTCAGTTATGGCTGGTCTTTGCAAGCAGACGCGAATGGTGAACTCGGCCTGGTATATCCTTATCCTTATCCTTTTCCCTAGGTTGGGGACAACCATTTTCTATGTGCCTTGCATAAGGAGGGGAGAAGGCTTACTGGTGGATTGGAAAGTTTTTGTGACTGTCTATAATGGCACTCTCGTTCACATTACGATGATTTTAGTTTTTTACGACACTCTATTATCTCATATGGGATTGTTTCGTATGTTTTGGGTTTTATGTAATATGTATTCTTATGCGGGTTATATGTGTTTGGGGGTAATATAACATGGCCAACCCTGTGAAAGGGAAGAGCAAGGGTAGCTTTGCCGAGCCGTGTCTGTGAATATTGTGATACCATCCGAGTGAATGTGAGAAGGGGGGCAGTTATTAATTCTCTGTGGAGATCTTTCACTCTTGGAAATTTCATGCTTTCCTCCGTATATGGGTTCGGGCTATCGTTGTTTGGTGTGGTGCAGCGCAGGAAGGCGTCGTTCCAATTTTACAGTCCTCTTCTTAGGCTTAGGCTTAATGTGAATCGCATGTTGCTTTCATGTCATATTGTTGCACTAGGTTTGCATAAACAATTTCTCTCTCCATCCTCTGCGCTACAGGTTGGGTCGAGGAACTGGAAGAAGGGTTGTCTATCCTCTTTCACTATGGTCAAGTCTTATCTGGTTGTTGGGGCCTCTAGATGTGGAGGAATTCTTAGGCTAGTAAAGGAAATAGTAGGGATCAACTTCAAGAAAGCCTCCAAGACAGCGAGGAATAAAATTTGATGCCCAAATTTTACAGGGAACTATCTAGGCCTATAATCATGGGACTCTGGCCCAAGTGAAGCAATTCATTTCATCTTGGGAGGAAGAATTGAACCAAAAGGTGGAAATTGAGGTCCTGACAGAGGATGATTGCAGTGGGTTGATTCCAGATCTTTGTCATAATCACGACCATCTTACTTTGTACAACCAATCAGTTGATCTCTTATGTCTTATGAAGAGCATCATCGCCAAAGCCATTATGTCCTCTCCAGCTATTTCTGCAAATTCCATCCCCAGCCTTTAGGTCATTCAAAAAGAACTTTAGTTCATCCAAATTCAAATCCAACAGCAGAATGCTCGCCTTGGTGAAATTGAGCATCACATTCCTTGTCAACCTCAATTTGAAGTGCCAGGCTCAAGCACAAAAGACCCCGCTCCAATGGAGTCATTTAATGAATAGATCGCTAAATTACAATGTATGATATCAATTTTGATTTTGTTTTATGATGTATATGTTGATTCAAATTTCCATTAGTAGCTATATGGTATGTACATGGTTTCTAGACGTTAAGGCTTGTAAGGCTATGATAGATAAACTCAGACTGTTTAAGTTTTGAATGACATACCATGCCATTTAGTGACCAAATTTCCCAAACATTTTTTTATAATTGTAACTTACTTGATGATTTGAAACGTACAAATAAATAAAAAAATACAACCAAACTTACCAAAAAAAAATTAAATATTTTAATAAATTAAATATTTTAAAAAAACATAAAACATTTAAATTATAAAAACTAGACGATTCAAACTTATAACTATAACAAATCCTCCACAACTTCAAATAAAATTAATTAAAATTATATATAAAAAAAATGTCCACGTTGATTTATCTATTATCAAACCCACACCATCTTCATTTATCTATTAAACCCACATCACAGATCAGTCTTCAAACACCCGCAAAACTTAAATTAGGCAACTCATTGGCCAACTGGTTGTAGGATGAAAAAGGGTTATGCTTTACCGATGAGAACGATCAAATATTCTCACTTGCGTTTTATTTTTTTACTCTATGTTTATTTGGATTGCAGATTTTCGTGTTAACGTAACTGGCAAAATGAACAAATCGTTACCTTTACTCCATACTGGGTGCCTTTTCTCCATGCTACTTTGATGATGACAATTTACTATAGGTATAAAAATCACCCATGACCTTTTAGCGGAAGATCCTTCCTATGTGAGGACACGGATATATATCCTTCAAGAATAATATATATGAGCACAGACATATAGACATGAAATAAAGCATGAAGCTACCCTTGAGGGGAAGATATCCTTCTTCTATGAGTTGAGGCATGAAGAAATGAAGGGGACCTTTGAGAGGAAGATCCTTCCTGTGTGTGGACACGAATATATCCTTAATGAATAACATATCTATATATATAAGCACAGGTATATAGACATGAAATAAAGCATGAAGCTACCTTTGAGGGGAAGATATCCTTCTCGGAACACCATAATTGTTGACAATATTTTGCAACTTCGATAAAACCCCATCCGACACTATAAAGCTGACCGGAGGAATGTCGGGACGATTCTGGAGCTTCTTCATTAACTGGCGCAAGTGAATATGAGCGTTATGTTCCATGGATTTGGCCACGTCGGTAATATCAGGAGTACGGCCGTGTTGGGCAGGCAGGCCGTCGGGCACTGTTTCGAATCTTATATTCATCGAAGAATCGTCGGTCATATGCCCACCAGTCTCTGCCAGGCCCTCCTCAACAAATTCCGTATTCACAAAAGTGATATAAAAACCGCGTGAGGACAAAACTTTGGCCAAGTTCATGAAAGGCTTTATGTGGCCCTGCAAGGGAAATGGAAACAACAGGGCATGGCGGGGGCGCTGCTCATCAACTGAAACTGATTGCCCTAATTCCATATTCCGTTAACAAAGGGAAGACTACCGAGAAGGGCTTGAATTGTGGATCGATTATAGGATGCGCAGGTATTTATAGATGGAGTTGTCTATAATGTGATTTTTTGGAGATTCCGGTGACGGAATCCGGCGGAAGAAATTGAGGTTAAATCTTGATTTCTTGCAGTTAAAATGGTTTTTTAACTGCATATTTGGATTCAGCACCCTCGAAAATCCTTGGGACGCTTTCATTGTGCAGAAACTAGCTATCAAATTTGCGATTCCAATAAATTCCTGCCGGATTTCGACCGAAAAAACCCGCCAGAAAAGCTTTCAAAAAGTCGCGTTATAGACAACTGCTTTATAGATATTTTCGATGTAAATATCAATTTTAGTCAATTTGTTATACATAGATAGGAAGAACTCTTTCCCATAATGAATAATCCTAACGCCATGTGTATCTTTAAATATTAAACTTTAAATGTGTATCTTTAAATATTAAACTCTAATATGATAATAAATATAAATGTAGTTGATATATTCAAGAAATTTGAATTTATTTTAATATTTATATACTTATGTTATTTTTAAATACCTATGTTATTTACATAGTTAATAGTGAAGATAGAAACAATCACTCTTACATGACACCTCCTTACCTTCCTCCCTATCTTCCTATGGGAGGTGGATGTGAGGAGTGGAAGAGTGGTGGATATGAGGAGTGGAAGAGTGAATGCATACCTCCATACCCAAGTTGAAAATGTATATTAAGTATTAGAATGTGAAATTATATCACAATTATAATGTTAAACTAGTATCCTATCATGATGAAAGTTTTTAAACTCTTATCTTATGATGATGAAAGTCTTTATGTAAATGTGTAAATGAAAACCCTAATTCTAGGCTTGATTTAAAAAGTTAAAAATGAAATTATACCTTCAAAGTAAGCACTAGTTTCATTATAAACACTAACTTCATTGTTCTTCTTTTATATATTAGAAATAATATAAATTCATTTCTAATCAAATAAATAATAAATAAGATATTTATAATAAAAAAGGTTTTCCATATATCTTAGAACTTCCGAATAATTTATAAATCATTTATAAATCAATCAAATTATAAAATAATTTATTTAAAATTCTACGGAGCCACACTAAAAAAAATACAAAATCACTCTCTCAAAAATTAATTAGTTAACTATATGATTATAATTATAATTCTTTCTTTTCATTTTCTATGAACATATAACATCAAACTGTCATAAATCTCTACAATGTCATCTTAATATTTGACCCAAGAATATTAGAATAAATCATTCTATGTAAATGCCTATGATCACAGTAATATTTGACCAGGGATCTCTCTCAAGGTAATCAATCAGAGTAATATTTTACCAGGGACCTATCTGAAAGTATCTACGTACTTTAGTTTAACACCGCAAACTGCTAAAACACCGCCAACTTATCTGTATGCCTGCTAAATTTCAAGTGATGTTTGGTCTCTAGCGAGCTCTTAAAAAATAAATAAAATAATTTGATGTTTGCCACCGCTATAACTTCCTCACTGCAACGGACAGGAAGATGTTAACCTGGGTTTAAAAAGTGGTGAAATGAATGATTTTTAAATTAAATATGTTATTTTTTATTTCAAGTTTAAAATCTGTTTAATTATTTCATATCATTTTTGTCAGATGATGTAGTTTTGTGCAATAATATTCTCTTTCATCAAATATTATTAGCTCGTTAGGTAAAAATCAAAATCATTAGCTAAATATTATTAGCTCATTATGTATCCGCTTCTTAAATTTAAAGTATCATATTGCATAAGGCTTATTTATACCAATTTATGTGTGAATATCAACGTCAACTCCGGTTGGCTTTCTTGGAAAACCAACAAAAACTTCAATGTCTCAGGTGACATTCTCTCGTCAGCACTTTTCCTAAAACCAAAACCAACGTAGCACAAAGAAAAAGCATTTCTTAATAAGAGTCGTTCACATGTTAGATAAAATATCTAACAAGATACAAAAGAGGAGGACATATCGCAAATTTATTCAGTCAAAGTTGGAATTTTGTAGAAAGCTAACAAAATACAAAAATAGAAAATATTTCTTAATAATATTCATTCACATCTTAGATACAATATATACAAAAATACAAAAGAGTAATACATCTTCAAAATTTATTTAATCAAAGTATGAAATTGTAAATAGAATATCTATTATTTGTTGTGGGTAGTTACTTATGAGTATCCAATTTCTGCTCATAAATAAATCTTTCTCTTGTTGAAACTTGATCAAAGTCTCAACGTCTAATTCCGACAGTAAATATAGCTTAAAAAGTTTGGTGGAGGAAAATAAGAGAAATCAGATAATTAACTAATCATATTGAATAATTAATCAATCAAATATGTAGATGCGTGTAGAATACTTTCACAAACAAACAAATATACATTCCAGAGATGACAGAAGGCGACAATAAAATATGCAGAGGAGATTATTTCAAACAACATGTTGAATAAGCTAATCTTTCTAATGATAATAACTTTGCAGTGGGCTGGCAGGGAGGTCGATTCTCTAACCTAGCCTTTCCCTAGCTCCTATGTTACCTTGAACATATGAAAAAATAAAGTATGAAAGCACTGGAAAAACATATAGAGGAAAAACAATTTTTTTCATGAACTAGAGCTAGAATACTTTAATTAAATTCTTGTAATAAAATTATTTACAAAAATGGAAAAGTTCTGGCATCAAAAGTCAACCTTTTTTTATTAAAAATGATGGAATATATAGAATAAGCTTCTTCTAAACTGTTACAATATTTCTGGAATAAAATCCTAAACAATATACTAAAAATAAAAGCACTCTCTCGATAGCCTTTCAGAGGCTTGGAACTATTTGTAAGTATTGTGCCTTGATATCTAGAAATTAGTTGAATGAGTACTGAGTCTCCTCATTTGAATCTTGAACTGATAATTTTTCCTTTGCCAAAAATAGTAAATGAAATCTCATGTTAATCCCTTCAAAACTGGAGTTTTTATCTGTATTCCCTTTGACTTGGATGTTATGCCACTTTTCTAATGTGCGCACTAGTTCTCTCATTCAAATTTATATCATTATGTATTGTATTCGATTTGAAAATAAGAATGTTCTTATGATAATTAATAGAAAACAAAACTACTACTCCAAGAGAGGGTAAAGAATGTGCCTTTGTCAACTTCAAGTTAAATAAGTTTGACCACAGTTTTCACAAGAGCTTAACAATCATATTGAATTTTTAAATTTGCAAATTGAAGGCCTTATGTTGTATTGTTGTTGATTATACACTGTAACATTTATGCTTGGGATATTCACAAATACATGTTCCACGTTGAAACTAATCACCCATAATTATCTTCAAGGGAAATGAAATGATCCGCATCATGACTTGTCGTACCATGATCACCAAATTCTACTACATTATTGTACAATGTAACTTTACATTTTCCATCCCTATGCAACTAATCTTGTGCCCAAAATAAGTATTCTCAGGATGAAAGATGAAAAAAAACATTGATTCCCCTTGTTTAAAATACAATCAATTTAAACAAGATGTCAATCATTCCTTTAATACAAAATTGTAACGTAGTCAAAATATTCATGGGTTATCACAATGCTATAGAGTATCAAGTTGAATGAGCAGTGATTTGTTCTTACCAACTGTAAAATTCATGTTAAAAGAGCATCCCAAAACATATTTTCTATTTTCCAACTCCCTCTTCAATTCCATAAATGATGCCAAATTAGGGGTGAAATAATGGCTTGATCTTTTTGTAGAATTTTTCGACCTTGCAAATAAGAATCTTAGTCTCACAAAAGAGTGATTTTGCTAGAATGTGAGGGTTATTTAATAAAGTGTTATTTGCATCAAAATTCAAAGACAAGATATTTGAAATAATATTGTTTTCTCCACCATCTCAGTCATTCATATCTACTTCTAGAAATATATATCTTCATTAGTGAGTATGCAAGTTTTGCCTTGAACTTTTGCAAGAAATAAGGTAGGATTGACAACATATTCAAAATGGTACAACGCTCCTCCATCAAGGAAACAATTAAGGCATGAAAAAATTACTCCATTTTTGTCTTTTTTATAGTAGCATATTGATGTAGGAGCATCTGGGCACCTTAGTGGAAAAAAAGTTAGAGAAAGAAGACACGTGGACAACCACATGGACAACCAGGCCAACCATGAACCGAATTCAGTTAATGAACAAATTTCAGTTAAAACTGAATGTGTGTATAAGAAGATATTAAGAATTCATTAGTGCATCAAGTAAACAGCAAAAAATCTGTGCATGTGAGAGGGAGTAAAATGTAGTTGCTAGAGAATTCTTGATTAAGGCTAAGATGCCTTAAACTGTAATTGAGTTTGTACATAATAAAAATGCATTTTATGTGAACTTGTGTCTATGTATTGTTTGCCAGCGTTTTGTTTTATTTTCTGGAGCCATGGTGTTCTTATCAAATAGCCAAAGAGAAACATCTCACTCAGGTGACAGCAATAACAACAGCTTCGATCCAGCGGAGCAGAGATTCTATGCAAGAGTAAAGGTGAGCAAGCAAGATGGAAGTGATTCTGCAAAGCTGTCTCCCCAGAGATTACATTCGGCTTAGAGGGTTCATAGATCGAGCAGCTTTTCGATGGGTTGCAGTTCCAAGAGGGAGGATGTTGCTAGGTTTCATATAAGCTGTGAGGGAGAGCGGTCACATGGTTCCGAGGGCCCATGTGGTAGTGGCGACTGGTGGAAGAGATTGAGCAGTCGCGATGCTGATGAGGAGCCAACCGCTATGAATAAATCTGCGCAAAAGAAAGATGTTGCTGAGGAATCTAAGCCTCCTTTCGATGAGGATGACAAGGGGGAGAGACTCGAGCATAACGTGTTTGAATCAGAACCAGAAGAGGATGACAAAGGTCCAAAGGTTGATGCACCAATGGCGTGGCCGAGGATTGGCTGGTCATGGTAGAGCAAGAATCCGCAGCGGAAGAGTGTGTGGACCAATAACGAAGAGAGGCTACCTGGTTTGTGCGAAGGAGGGTCTGGAGCTTCCCAAGAATCTGCTACAGCTTCTTGAAAATATGAATGACTCATTGGCCCATAAGGCAAGTGAAATCGTGAGAAGCATTTCTGAAAGGCTTCGTGGGCCCATAACCCACAGGCCTCAAGAGTGATTTATTGGGGAAATGGGACTTTGGGTCACCCCAAAATCTCATCCCCATCACATATCTCCCATGCACAAGTATTGTTAGAATGCCTTGTGCTTAATGAAATTAAACCGATAAAAATGTTAGTTTCCACCTTTTCATCACTTCCTCAAGTAAAGTGAATGATTTTACTGTCTTCAATATAGACTCCTATAGTAAAACCATGATAGCGAAATAGCCACCCGTTACATCGTCTAGAAAAATTAGTCTTTATGTTGTCATGTTGGACCCATTAGCGGATTTGCAGGGGGAAGATAGTTGTAAGCCTTTTTTCACAGGGGGGGTGCCCCACAATTCACAAAAGTATGCCATGTATAACATAGTGGTTTTGGGAAAATGACTATTGCGAACCCCCTCCCTGTTAAATGTCGAAAAGCACAAGTGTCGCAATTGAATCATGGTGGTTGATTTTCAAGAGCCAATATCATCTACTGAAAACTGATAGCATTTTAATTATTTTGAAACCCTAGTTCATGTATGCTGAAGGTGTTGTGTACTAGAGGATCTTTCACTTCAATGGAGTATTGCCCATTGAATGGTCGAGCCATAGATATCTTCCTATTAAAAAGAAAAACTTCTTCAACTTCCTCTATGAAATAGCCCCCAAGAGTGTTCTTCACATAAAGTAGATAATAGAATTGAATGATCCGGATTTAAACAGGAACGCAACAAATTACAGAGATAACCAGATACACAAAGATGCAGCGGAAATAATACTTCATTTCATTAATGGAAAATACTGAAATATGCTTACAACCAGAAATGGAAACAAACTAGCTAGGGCGATGGTGGCTTATCTCTGAGAAGAGATGTGATGGCTACATGCCTCTGAACTGTGTTACAATGAGGCTCGAAGGCCCATTATTGTTGAGAAACAATGGAAAACCCTTAACATTCCAAAACCTAACCCTAGGAGATGAAACACCAAACTGTGGGCCCCGTTTGGGGGTAAGTTGGTACATCAACTTCCCGGGGTCGTAACTTTGGCATATGATCTCCATTTGACGCGTACAATAGCTCATTAGAACCTCAAAACGGCTCCGAAAGTTCAGGACCCAAAAAACTGCTAAAAATAGTAAGTTGTGCTACAATTAAGGAAACTGAAAATGCTGAGAAAGGCAATGGTGGGGGTCCAGGTGGACTTGGCAGGTGGCCACCAATATCCACCTGGATCATTCCTCCCCCCTTAGGAAGCAATGGTCCCCATTGCATTGAGCTCCTCCATGAGATGAGGAAACTTCTGCTGAACTTGTTCCCTGGTGAGCCACTTGCCCTGCTGAAGGAGTTGGCCTGCTTTGACAACTCGATACAGTTGGATATTCTGTTGGCGAGTGTTCTTGATCTGTGTGTCCATGATCCGATCAGTTGCAGCTTGTTCCATGCAATCTGGATTTAATTCTGTGGGTTTGAGCTGTTCTGCAATGTCGGATGTGTCTAGCAATGGTGGAAAGTATGGCCGAAGGCGGTCCACATTGAACACTGGGTGCAGGCCAAGGAATGGGGGAATGCTGAGCTCAAATGCATTGTCTCCCATAGCCTTAGTAATGGTGTAAGGACCATATCGGAGTGGTCTCAATTTCGATAGGCTCCAGTAAGGCGTTCCTTTTGCAAATGCAACCAGACTTTATCGCCCACCTGAAACTTGTGTGGCACCCGATGTTGATCATGTCGCTGCTTGTACTTGGCATTTGATTTCTCAAGAATGTGATGGACCTGCTGGCGAATATGTTGGATGCGTTCAATGAAGCTGGTGGCCTTATCTGTTTCGGACTGGACATGAGCTGAATTCATGTGAGTAGCTGCAAGTAGCATGGCCACATCAATGGGGCATAGTGGCTGGAATCCCAAACCCACCTGAAAAGGGCTATGGCCAGTGGAGCTGTGAAGAGCTCGGTTGTAGCTGTGCTGAACATAAGGGAGGCTCTCGTCCCATGTGCGTGTATGCTTTGAGTTATACATGCGCAGAATGTGCACAATCATCCTATTGACAACCTCTGTCTGGCCATCAGTTTGAGGATGGAAGGCTGTGGACTTCGTGAGTTTGGTGTCCAGCATTGACCAGAGACTGGACCAAAATGTGCTGAGAAACCGACTGTCTCGATCTGAGATGATAGACTGTGGGATCCCAAAGTGCACCCACACTCGTTCAAAGAAGAGTTTAGCAGTGGCTTCTGCTGTGATATTCTTCTTGCAGGCCACCATAATGGACATCTTCGAGAACCTGTCGACGACCACAAAAACACAGTCATTTCCATGCTTAGTGGAAGGAAGGCCTGACATGTAATCCATGGAGATGGATTCCCAAGGTCGACTAGGGGTAGGCAACGGGGTATAGAGGACGTGCTTCTTAATGGCCGGTTTGGCAATGGCACAGGCAGTACATGATCGGATGTACTTCCCAACATCCTGTCGAAGATTCGGCCAATAGAAATAATTTTGCAGTACTGCCACTGTTTTCTCGACCCCGAAATGCCCAGCAGCCCGACTGTAGTGTGCTTCCCAAATCATCTTGGCACGCTCGCTTGAAGGAACACAAAGGTGACTGAGGTGGCATAATAGGGCATCCTGGAGGTGAAAATCTGCAACCTGCCGACCCTCCAAGAGTGTCTGGTATGTGTGGCCGAATTCTGGGTCGCTTTTGTAGAGAAGTGGCCAATCAGAAGTCTCGTGCCCACAAGAGTTGAGCACGGTGGTTAGCGCCATGATCGGTGGTTGACTGAGGCAATCTGCAACATTATTGGTGCTACCCTTTTTATACTTGATATTCAAGTGAAACTGTTGCAGGTATGTAGACCACTTCTGATGGCGATCATTCTGCAATTTCCCTTGGGTCTGTATGAACTGCAGAGGTCGGTGGTCTGTGTGGATGACCGTTTCCTTCCCCAAAATGTAATGCTTCCATTGTCGACAGGCCTGTACAATGGAATACATCTCTTTATCATAAGTGGGGTACTTCCGGACTGTGTCTGAAAGTGTTTCACTATGATATGCCACTGGATGTCCATGTTGAGTAAGGACTGCCCCAATAGCATAGTCAGAGGCTTCTGTCTCGACCTCAAATGGTTGTTGTAAATCTGGTAACGCGAGCACTAGTGTCGTGCAGAGGCGATCCTTCAACTCCCTGAATGCCTTCTGTTGAGATTCAGACCAAAAGAATTTTGCTTTCGCCCCGCCCTTGGTGACTTGACTCAAGGGCCAAGAAATATGAGAAAACCCCAACACAAACCTGCGGTAGAAGTTGGCAAGACCTAGAAAGCTGCAGAGCTCTGTTAGAGTGTTTGGAGAGGGCCAATCCCGAATGACTTGGATCTTGGCTGGATCGACATGCACCCCCTATTCATCAATGATGTATCCCAGATATTGAACCTGGGTCATGCCAAAAGTGCATTTCTCCAAATTGGCACATAGCTGGTGTTGCCGCAGTGTTTGGAGAACCTGTCGGATGTGGTGGAGGTGCTCTTCCCAACTCTGGTTGAAGATCAGAATGTCATCCAAGTATACTACTACAAAGGAGTTGGTGAATGGACGCAAGATGTCATCCATTAGCCTCATAGAGGTTGCAGGATCATTCGTCAATCCGAAAGGCATGACCAACCATTCGAAGAGGCCCTCCTTGGATTTGAAGGCAGTCTTCCACACATCGGAGGGTTCGATTGGTACCTGGTGATATCCCGACTTCAGGTCGATCTTGCTGAAATATTTCGCCCCCTTTAGTTGGTCTAGGAGGTCATCAATTCGCGGGATCGGGTACCTATTACGGACAGTGATCTTGTTCAGCGCCCGATAATCAATACAGAGTCTCCACGTCCCATCCTTCTTCTGTACCAACACGATCGGGCTCCCACAGGGTGATGAACTCGGACGGATGTGACCTTTCTGCAGGAGCTCCTAAATCTGCCTCTTGATTTCATCGTTCTCCAGAACGGAGCGCCGATAAATTGGTCCATTGGGTAGCGGCGCACCTGGGGTCAGATCGATGGAGTGCCTGACTTGACAGTGCAGAGGAACCCCTGCCGGGGAGGTGAATATGTCCTCGTACTCCTCCACAATCTTGTCCATCTGTAGTTGTCGTGCAGAGGGGCCCCGTTTGGAGGCCGCGGCCACTGTCTTCTTCTTTCCTTGAGGGTGTATCATCAGGAAAACAAATTTCCTTGTTTTGGAAATGATCTTACTGCATTGTTTTGCGGTAATCAAAGAGAGGGCGGCAGGTGGTGCTACCTTTGGTATCCTGAACAACTTATTTCCCAATGTAATAAAAACAGCACGGGGCCTTGATTCATACACAGCATGTCGCTTCCACAAGTATGGTTGTCCTAGTAATACATCACAAACTTCAAGGGGAGCAATGTCACACAATACCTCATCCGTGAAGGGCTTGATGTTGTATGGAAGGCGACACTGCTGGCTCACGCGAAGATCTCGTCCTTGGTGAACCCACCCAATGGTGTATGGTTGTGGATGTGCTGTGGTCGGTAAGCCCAACCGCTTCACGACCTCTGCCAAAATGAGGCTCTTTTGACTCCCGCTATCAACAATGAACTGTATCGGGGAGCCCTTTACCCACATCTGGGAGTGGAAGAGACGCTCCTCCTCCTCTGGATCTTCGGGTTCATTTTTCTGGATCTTTGCAGTAGCAACAGTGGCGCTGGGGTCCGCATCAATGATCTGCTTCCCTTTTTCATACCCCTTATCGGGTTCTGACTCAGAGTCGGAACATGCATCTGATTCTGAAACCTTTAGCTCAGCCACCAGTGACTGCTTGGCCCGACACTCACTTTTGTTGTGAGTGGAGCTCTTATGGAACTCGCACCATTTTCTAGTGTCCTTTCTCGGCTTCGCGGCGCTGTTCTTTGCTTGCAGCTTCGGCTGGTTGTCTTGGGTTGTCCCGCCTTGGCTTTGTCCTTTGTTCTGTGGTTTAGGGGCACCTTTCCCCTGCTTTGGATTAGCAAATCCAAAGTCTCGCTTCTTTTGTTTAAACTTCTGCTGGACCTTGACGGCATACCGGTATGCTACACCGAGCGAGGGGATGTTTAGGAATTGTATTTCTTCCTAGATGTACTTGTGCAGGCAGCCACGGTATTTGAGTGTTAAATGTTGCTCCGAATCCTTGATACCCAACTTTGTGCGAAGGGTATGGAAAAGATTGGTGAACTCTGGCACGTCTTGGTCCCTTCCCTGCCGCAGCGTGGTCCACTTTATGTATTCATCCTCATAGCTCCCGACAGGGTAGTACTGCTCCTTGATGGCATCCCGGAACGAATCCCAGGTGGGTGCGGCTGAAAAGAGTGAGCCAGTACTTTCATCCTTCTGCTCGCAGTAGGTTTCCCACCAGTCCTTGACGTGGGGGGCTGCTTTGAGGAGAGCAAAAACAATCTTTTCCTGACTCGAAAATTCATGAACAGAAAAATAACCCTCTAGCAGATTTAACCATTTATCTACGGCATCTGCATCTATCTGACCCTCGAATATGGGGATTTCAAAATTAACTTGTACCTTAAAGGGTGTGGCGTTTCCAGAGTAGCTGCTGGAAGCCGATGCGTTGCTTCTGGGTAGCCACTGAAGGATCTGGGCAAAGCTGTCCATCATCGCGTTCCGTTGTTGCTCGAGGGCTTCTTCGAGCAAGATTTTGATGGGATCTCCTGCCCCCTCGTCTTTCTTCTTGTCCGCCATGGGAGGCCGTCGGGATTTGCGAGGCTGGTCTTGCAAAGGTTCAACTAGTTCAAGCCCTAACTCCTTATATCCCGACCTTGTTGGGGACATGCAAAGAAAAACAGAGAAAAAGCAGACCGCTCTGATACCACTGATCCGGATTTAAACAGGAACACAACAAATTACAGAGATAACCATATACACAAAGATGCAGTGGAAATAATACTTCATTTCATTAATGGAAAATACTGAAATATGCTTACAACCAGAAATGGAAACAAACTAGCTAGGGCGATGGTAGCTTATCTCTGAGAAGAGATGTGATGGCTACATGCCTCTGAACTGTGTTACAATGAGGCTCGAAGGCCTATTTATTGTTGAGAAACAATGGAAAACCCTTAACATTCCAAAACCTAACCCTAGGAGATGAAACGCCAAACTGTGGGCCCCGTTTGGGGGTAAGTTGGTACATCAACTTCCCGGGGTCGTAACTTTGGTATATGATCTCCGTTTGACGCGTAAAATAGCTCATTAGAAAGATCTATCCGAGCACTATCATTGTTGGAACGGGCCCCCGGATTCCCCAAAAAACATCGTTTAGGGCCTCAAAACAGCTCCGGAAGTTCAGGACCCGAAAAACTGCTAAAAATAGTAAGTTGTGCTACAATTAAGGAAACTAAAAATGCTGAGAAAGGAAATGGTGGGGGTCCAGGTGGACTTGGCAGGTGGCCACCAATATCCACCTGGATCATTGAAATATTTAAATCGAGTCCTTTCCAGCTTTAAGTAAAAATCATGCTTCCATTGAAATTATAAGGAACCCGGTGGTAAAGAATACACTTGGTGATTATGATTAGCATTGTCCACCTCTGCATATTTGAAAAATTATTCATTTGACATTTGTGCACCCCTTTGATTTATCCGCATTATGTATTGTTTCAACATCTGAATCACATCATATGATCAATGAACTTCTCCTTTATCATATTTAGAATTCACTTAATAATGACACATGCAGGTGCCTCTGTGTTATTTAATTAGTGTGGGATTAAATCATTTTTAAACACTTACTTGTATATACTTTGGCGCTTTTATATTTTACTTTCCATTTTGGGAAATCATCATACATTTGTAACATAAATACCTCCATTCATCTTTATATATTAACAATTACACCAACATGAACGACACATTATACACCGTTATACACTCCTCATGGACCTTCGCATGAATTGCAACTTTTTTTGAATGCTAAGATTGCCTTGCGACTTGACTGTCTGCAAACTGAGAGGGTTTAAAAGGAATGGGCCAAGTTTCGGTGGCAGGTAGGTAACAGGGACACCTTCATTGGCTTTATCGAATGATTTGTTGTAGTCATAGTTTTGCTTCTCATTAGGGCTTATATTATTCATAATATTTTCAATCCTGACCTGACCATACCACCAGTGGAGAGTGTGAAACATGGAGATGACAAAACAGAAGCCCTTGCAGGATCTAAGCCAGACAATACCTAATTTTTTAATGAAATTATACTGGATTTTATAATTTGGTAAAAGGTCGGGCAAATGATAAACTATAATAGAACTCTTATGAGGAGGGATTCATAATAGAATGGGTGGATTGGAAATTACATCAATCACTTGATGATCGCTAAATGGAACTCGTTGGTATTCATTAACTTAACTATGATAAAATATCCCACATCGATTTAGGAAAGGGTCCATTGGTGTTTATATCCACCAAGCCCTTCATTCTATTCAAACACTCAGTGCACATATATGCTTCCCTTCTCTCTTGGATGAGCACTTGATATGTTGGCCTTTGACTTGGCTTTTGATTTTGATGCCCTTATAAACTTCGAAGGCATATGTAACATGAGTTTGTGATTTTGATGCCTTTGTAGACTTGAAAGGCATATGTAACATGAATTTTCCTTAAGAGCACTTGATATGTTGCCTTTGTAGACTTTGAAGGCATATGTAACATGAGTTTGTCTCAAGAGCACTTGATATGTTGGGAATTCTACGAAGGCATATGTAAACTTCGAAGGTATATGTAACATGAGTTTGCCTCAAGAGCACTTGATATGTTGGGAATTCTACGAAGGTATATGTAACATGAGTTTTCCTCAAGAGCACTTGATATGTTGGGAATTCTACGAAGGCATATGTAACATGAGTTTGCCTCAAGAGCACTTGATATGTTGGGAATTCTACGAAGGCATATGTAACATGAGTTTGCACTTCAAAGGCATATGTAACATGAGTTTCTCTTAAGAGCACTTGATATGTTGGGCTGCAACTTGGCTTGTAATTTTATAAACTTCGAAGGGGTATGTAACCTTGCTTGTAATTTTATAGACTTCGAAGGGATATGTAACCTGTGATTATGTAACATGAGTTTGCACTTCAAAGGCATATGTAACATGAGTTTGCATTTCGAAGGCAGACTTCGAAGGCATATGTAACCTGTGATTATGTAACATGAGTTTGCACTTCGAAGGCATATGTAACATGAGTTTGCCTTAAGAGCACTTGATATGTTGGGAAGTCTACGAAGGCATATGTAACATGAGTTTGCATTTTGAAGGCATATGTAACATGAGTTTTCATTTCGAAGGCATATGTAACATGAGTTTGCATTTCGAAGCAATATGTAACATGAGTTTTCATTTCAAAGGCATATGTAACATGAGTTTACCTGTGATCGTCTAACATGAGTTTGCCTTAAGAGCACTTGATATGTTGGGAAGTCTATGAAGGCATATGTAACATGAGTTTGCACTTCGAAGGCATATGTAACATGAGTTTGACTTAAGAGCACTTGATATGTTGGGCTTCGACTTGGCTTGTGATTTTGCAGACTTCGAAGCCATATGTAACGTGTGATTTTGTAGACTTCGAAGGCATATGTAACATGAGTTTGCACTTTCGAAGGCACATCTAACACGCGTTTTCCTTAAGAGCACTTGATATGTTGGGAAGTCTACAAAGGCATATGTAACATGAGTTTGCACTTCGAAGGCATATGTAACATGAGTTTGCCTTAAGAGCACTTGATATGTTGGGCTTTGACTTGGATTGTGATTTTGTAGACTTCGAAGGCATATGTAACCTGAGTTTGCCTTGAAGGCATATGTAACATGAGTTTGCCTTAGAGATAATGGTATATGTAACATGGGTTTTCCTCAGAGGTAATGGCATATGTAACATGAGTTTGCCTTAGAGATGGGTTATGAACCCAATAATTTTACACAAAATTAATATATATAAATTTATATAATTTTTTTGTAAGCTTGGTAGGACTCTTCTTTTCATTTTTTTTAAATGTCCATTATTCACCCCGCTACAGGGAAGGGTAGCACAAGATTTGAACCCAAGACTTCCGGTTCGGTGAGACTTCATTTTCACGGCCAATGCCACTTGAGCTAGCCCAAGAGGACAACAAAATTAATATTTTATAAAAAAAAATTATTTTTATATTTTTTTTATTAAATTAAATTTGTTTAAAAATTAAAATCAATATTAAAATAACCCAAGAAGTAGTATATACATCTTTATGCATCATGATTATGTCAGGGAAAAAACTGATAGATTTCAAAAATATTGTAACTTTTAAAGGTGTCAGAAAAAGTTATAACATCAGTTCCAACTGGGACTATTTCCCCTGTGGAAGAACCTAGTAGACCATCTGCCTTGAATCTATTGGCCATGGATTCAGTTCATAAACCTATATTCTGTAAATCTAAAACCATACTGCCTACACTCATTCAGAGACTATTTCACACTGAAAATTGAAAACTGAAAATTGTTGAAGTGAAACAACTGCCATTGCAAGTGGAAATAAGCACAATAATGCCTAATTCATTGGGTTGTGGAGTCAATCAGTCAATCAACAATAAATTTACTCCTTTCAATCCCCTGCAAATCATTACACTCAACCAAACCAAACTTCATGCTCCAAAGCTGAAACACAAATTGAAACAACTGTTGAAATATTGCATTAATCCATAAAGTGCAAACTCACTGATCTATTATACACTCTCCTACTTTACTGAACTAAAATTACACTGTTAAGTGTAATCAAACTTCCACTGTAACCATTTGAAAAGTGGATTAACCAAAAGATCACCTTGTATGAAGAAGAAAACTTGAAAAATATTTACAATGTGAAAGATAAACTCCATAGACAATTGATACTTACCATTGAACTTAGAAAGTGGCATCCTCTGTTGACACCATATTCAAAATGGTGCAACGCTTCTCCATCAAGGAAACAATTAAGGCACGAACAAATTACTCCATTTTTGTCGTTATGATAGCAGCGTATCTCCCATGCACGAGTATTGTTAGAACGCCTTGTTCTTAATGAACTTAAACCCAGAAAAGTGCTAGTTTCCACCTTTTAATCACTTCCTCGAGTAAAGTGAATAACCTTATTGTCTTCGATATAGATTCCTGTAATAAAACCATGATAGAGAAATAGCCACTGGTTGTCTTCTCTAGCAAAAGTAGTCTCTATGCTATCGTGTTGGACCCATGAGTGGGGGTACATAGTTGTAAGTGCTTTTTAACTGGGGGATCCCGCAATTCACAGATGTATGCCATGTATAACATGGTGGTTTTGGGAAAACTACTACTCATAACCGCCTCTCCTTGTTAAATGTCATAAATCACGACAGATAATTTTCAAGAGCCAATGTCATCCGTTGAAAACTGATAACATTTTAATTATTTTGAATCCCTAGTTCATATCTACTGAAGGTGCTATGTACGGGAGAATCTTTCACTTCAGAGGACTATTTCCCATCGAATGGTCGAACCACAAATTTCTTCCTGCTTCATAATATTAAAAACCAAAACTTCTTCAACTTCCTTTGTCCAATAGCGCCCAAGCGTTTTCTTCACATAAAGTAGATAATAGAATTAAAAGATTTAAATCGATTCCTTTCCATCTTTAAGTAAAAATCACGCTTCCACCGGAATTATAAGGAACCAGATTATAGGGAACCTGGATTTTATAATTTGGTAAAGAGTCGGGAAAATGATAAACTATAACATAACTCTTACGAAGAGGGATTCATAATAGAATGGTCGGATTGGAACTGTTACGACGAGGGATTCATAATAGAATGGTTGGATTGGAAATTACATCAATCACTTAATGACCGCTAAGTGGAACCGGTTGGTATTCATTAATTTGCCTACAGTAAAGTATCCCACATTAATTTAGCATAGGGTTAATTGGTTTTTATATATGCCAAGCCCTTCGCTTCATTTCTACGTAGTGCACATATATTCTTCCATGCTCCCATGGCTCAGCGTTTGATATGTTGGGATTCGATTTGGATTATGACTTTCATGAGTTTGTAGACTTCGAACGCATATGTAACATCAGTTATGAACCCAGTAATTTTACATAAAATTAATATTTTAAATAAATATATATATATATATATATATATTTAAAAATTTAATTTAATATTAAAATAATCCAAGAAGTAATATGGGCATCTTTATGCTAAAGAATAAATTGACACATTCCCAAAATTTTGTAACTTTTAAAGGTGTTAGAAAAAGTTACAACACAATAAAAAATAAAAATTTTAGTTTCATTATTATTATTAATGATATAATTAGTTTTTACTTACCATGGTTATTAAAAAATATATATATTTATAATCCACATTGATTTTTTAATTAATATTTTTTATTAGGAAATTTTGACTTGATGTTGAAAAAGAAACTACACATCTTCTTCGTATTAAGTTATTGTAATATTTTATCATTAAAATATTTCTAAATATATATATATATATAAAATTTAACTTATTTTGACAACAACAAAAAATCATTTTCGACACTCACATAGCCAACAAAAGAAATTGGTTCACATTAAGCACACCTATGCACTATAATAAAATAGATACACGAGTAATGAGTTACAACTAAAATGTAAGTATAAACAATAAAAAATTTCACTTTGTAAAGGTTTAAGGAAACAATTTGTGGTATTGTAGTAAAAAAAAGTGTAATAGTACACTTATGTTAATGCAATAACATGCTTAATATAAATATGTACACTAATTACTTGAAGAGGGTTTCTAAATTTGGTTTGAAGTTACAATGTTATATCATTTTAACATTTTATTTTAAGAATGAAAATAGGTATTAATTGTGGATTTGACTCAAATGCAAGGGAATATTTTTCCAAACCCTTGTTTAGAGTAAGTTGTCATAACTAGTGAGAGATTAAATCCAAATCCATTTTACCTCACCAACTATAACATGACATTTTCAAATAGTCATCCTAGATAAGTAGTACTTCACCATGGACAAGATCTTATTGATCTTATTTACGACATCATAGTAGTATGTGATTGTTCAAAATCTAACTCTTTTAAGGTGAACACTCCATGAATCATGTCTTCTTACTACGTTAACGACCAATTACCCAAGTTGATTTTGGGATATTTCTCACTAGTGTTAAGGATATGATAGATGATATAGAATAAACATTTAGGGACACTTCTATATTTTTTTTAGTAAAAAGAAAAGCAATTGCCTTTCATTCAAAAATGACAAGCCCATGAGTGAACTAACGGTTTTAGTTAATGAAAATATCATATTAACAATACCCCTTATATCTTTATTATAAGGTCCAAATATTTGTACGAGATTAGAAGCCATCTTCACGTACACATCAAGATTGTCTTAATCATTAAATGGTAGAAACGAATTCTCTCTTCATATTCAAATGGGTAAATATGAAACCCTTTGCAATCATGCTTTCTACGATATTTGATCATCATTATTTCATGCACCTAATGTTGAGAATAAATTCTTATTTTTGTGGTAATAGTTACATGATTTCCATGTTTAGAGTTGATGTTTCAAATCTTAGAGCTTTTGGTCTTTCATATGTGTTCATTGTTTGGTCTTTCATATGTGTTAATTTTTCCTAAATAGGCATTAGCACTCAAATTCCATTATATGTTCATAATTATAACAAAGAATTTTTAAATACACTAATAATTATATTCACATGAAAATAATAATACAATATAAATACATGAGGCTATGTCTTGAGATAACTAGTCTATCTTGGACATACAATCTCTTGGTTGAGTTAATATCTCAACCACACACCAATCTAGGAAGATAACTAGTTGGAGAGAATCTCTTAGCCAACTAGACCTCAACAATCTCCCAAATACTAGGAACAGACTCCTAAACATAGAATGAATCACAACAAAGACATGTAGGAGTTATATTTTTCCAAGTTCCTCCATTAATGCCTACTTGTATCAATCTCAATCAGCAAAGTCTAACTGTGGTCAGGTTGTTTACATACATGATCAAAAAATAATATGCCAATGTCCATATAAAGGAACACCCATCTACCAGAATGCATGAGTATCAAACATTGCAACCGCCAGTCTGCTAGGATGCCCTTCATTACATTTTTTAGTCAACCATTATATGCATACATGTACCTGTACATGCAAA
Source organism: Pinus tabuliformis (assembly GCA_031772625.1). Classification (NCBI taxonomy): domain Eukaryota; kingdom Viridiplantae; phylum Streptophyta; class Pinopsida; order Pinales; family Pinaceae; genus Pinus; species Pinus tabuliformis. Next base: position 1,606,867,421 of record CM062817.1, on the reverse strand, counting down.
CCCCCCTCCATCATCATCATCATCATGGGTTTTCTCAGATTACCCATAACCATGCTCTAGGTTTTATCGGCTTACAGTAAACCATGCTCAGGGTTTTGTCGGCTGACCCTAAACCATGCCTACAGGAATCCTTATCCACTTCACTCTCGCACATGATTTCTGGCTTACCACAATCCTACATACCAAAGTGGTTTCCAGCTTACCACAAACCTACACTTACATGCACTCTCACAAGTGAATTTAAGATTGCCATGAACTTCATGCAGGTACATATGCCTCATCAGGCTTACATTACACACTGCAACTCATGGAATTACCAGGTACAAACTTTCCAAATACCACTACAAAACATCATACTTGCTTACTAATACATGTTTGATTCACATTACAACATAATATTGAGCATTGTTTATTTCAACACATAATACTTTACCTTGTTTATCAATCATCCTTTAATCTCTCATGCTTCTCCAATCACTATCTTCCGATTCCATTTTTAGTATCATGTCTTCATCATATCTGGTAATCAATAATACCTACAAAGTTGTTTATTGTTGGAATATCCACTCTGTTGTTTCCCTTGGCCCATGAAGGACCAAGGTTCAGGACCATACAAGCTCTAATACTAAGAAATACTTTTTAAATGCACTCAGAATTGTATTCACATGAAAATAATAATACAATATAAAATACCAGCCTATGTCTCGAGATAACTAGTCTATCTTGGAAATACAATCTCTTGGTTGAGTGAATATCTCAACCACAGACCAATCTAGGGAGCTAACGAGATGGAGACAATCTCTCAACAAACTAGACCTCAACAAACTCCCAAATATTAGGAGCAGACTCATAAACATAGAATGAATCACAACAAAGGCAAGTAGAAATTAAATTTTTCCAATTTTATAAGAAGCTTGATTCCTTAAATATTGTTAAATAAAAATGTATCATTTCCATGTATTAATATGTGCATGAACAATTACTCTTCTTGGAATTTTGATGGAAGAATTTTTTATATATTAATGGTCATTAACACATTCATGAAGGCATAGAAAGGTTTATAAATAGGAATAGGTGTAGAACATGCATATGTGGTATCTTTCATATTGACATGTTACTAATGAACTGAAACTTTTGTAGACCAATGAATTCTAATCAACATACTAAATTCATTATATTTACTAATACCATTGATTTAATACTTAATATTTTTTCAATTAAGATTTAGATGATGAGTGACATGTTTATTATCTACTATTGCACCCCACTATGATGTCAACTCAATACAAGTTGACTAAATAAGTGTAGGTCAAAGAGGAGGCATACTAAGAATGTTTTAAACAATCACCTATTCAATTTCGACTATGTCAATTTCGGCTATATCCTAAGTCATGAATTACAATATCTATAATATAATTGGTTCTTCAAATGCTTCATATGAAAAAAACTACAACTTTTGTAGACTAGTGAATGCTCATCGACATATTAAATATATTATATTTATTAATACCATTGACTTAATACCCAAAAAAATTTCAATTAGGATTTGGACAATGAGTGACATATCTATCACCTACTATAACACCCCAATATGATGTTAACTTGAGAAAAAAAACTAATTGAACATAGATTAAAGAGGATTCATGCCAAGCATGGTTGGATCAATTCCCGCTATGTCCAAAGTCACGAGTTTATAATATGTATAGTAGCATTGATTCTTCAAATGTTGGGTATGAAAAAATGATAAAAAGGTTGTTATGGATAATTCATTATAGTATACTCATGTGCCTTTGAGAGGCTTTTTTTTAAATCATTCATAAAAGATGGGATCAGGGATGATGCTCATATTGTTGATACCTTGTTTCAAAGCATGAAATATGCTTCCATCACCTCCTCTTTAGACATGAGTTAGTTAATCTCTACCCTACTAGGAGCAACCATGTTGTTATACAAATTGAAATAAATCTAAGGTATGTTAAATTCATACTTCTTTATGTTACCATGTAAACTAACCAGTAATTCCAATATAATGTAATAGATCTTGTTATACAATTAGAAAACAAAAATTATTTTATCCATGCTTAATGATAATGTACATTTATATTCTTTTTTAATTTTGATTTATTAAAAGATTATGTATTTCAAAGTGATGTTGTGCTCCTCAATAGTTGTAAAGACGTAAAATAACTGCTAAAAGGATTAGGTGTTGAGTGCATATAATATCAAATGTATCTAAATGATTGTGTTTTTCATAGAGGTGAATACATGACCAATGGATATGTCCAAAATGTACACATGATAAGTATTTGAAACTTTTAAAAGGGGTTAAAATGGTAATCCTCATAGATTCCTATAATCTAAATGATTCAAAGGATATTTCATTGTAAATCGTTACCTGCACTGAAAGGATAGCATGCCTCACACTTAAGTGAACGAAGGGTTATGCATATCCCAGTGGATTCAATAGCCATGAAACCTACAAAATACCATGGCCCAATAAGTTCAAATTTTAAGTACAAAGCCCTTTATTAAGCATATTTATGGGTGGACTTAACCCGTATTGGATCTAAAACGACAACTATTCTCTTTTGCAAGTGATCGTGATCATTAATAACATATCCACATGGTTTTTTGTGAAGAATGAACATATTATGTTAGATGTTAGATGTTACAGTTCATGGTTGAATACAAGTAAAGATAATTAATGTCTACCTCTAACCATTGATTAAGGAATTGAAACAATTATGGGAAAGTATTCATGTGTTTGATGTATCAAGACATGTCCTAATGGAGATCACCTCCACAATGTATATGGCATATATGTCTACATAACATATGATTATCCAAGACTAGGAGTTTTCTCTAGTAAGCATATTGAAATATATTTTTTTTGTAATATTATTTGGCAAACTTAATTTGGTGAAATTATCTCTTTGAGGTTAACATGTTCCATATGAAATAAAATTACAAATACTATAACAAAATTTTATCAAGGATGTTAATATTGTGGACATTCTATAAAGGATAGGTCCTTTCATGGCCTAAGAAATATATTATATGACTACTCAAGGGTATTCCTCCCAAAGTACCACCATAATAGAAGAGTTTTCTTTGCTTTCACTGTTAAATGAGAGATAAATTGAATACCTAACACAATGAAATAGAGAATTTAAGGGAAATTGTATAATATTGAATGAAACGTTTCTTAATGGTATTGAATTTTTAGACACCTACTTTGAGAAACTACTCATTAGGATGAATAGGAAGTCTATATTTTTTGAGCTTCTATGTTGGGATCATATTAATATTTCTCACTTCTTGTAATACATGCATCTAGTAAGAACAAAAATCATCTTCTTTATGGAGGCATATATTATTGAAAGAGGGATGCATAGATGTAAGGAGAGGTCTAATAATTGAAAGACTGAAGGGAACACTAGGCAGAATAATTAAGTAGAGGATAGATTGAGCATTAAAGAAAGTGATGTTTGGTAGATTTTGAAGGGAGATAAATTTTCTCTAGAGAAAGATTTTATATCGGGCGTAAAGATACCTAATTTATATGAGTTGATTCTATGGCATTGCTTCATCATATAAAGGAATTTATTGAGATTGATCTCACATGATCAACTAAACCTTGTAATGTTATATATATATATATATATATACATTATTATCATATGGTATGTATTCACAATATTATCCCATTTATTATTTTATATGTTTATTGTATATTGTCATTATCCTTTTCCCCTACAAGGTTTTCTGAACCATGAAACCCCCCCCGTGACCTATAATACATAATATCAATCTTCTCTACATTTGTACATTGGATTATATCAAAGGAGATCCACATGGATAGCATTCCATGGTGTCATCAAGATAATTTGAGATTGTTTATATGTTTAAAAAGGAACTGCCCATAAGTTTCATAGGCTCGCAAACCCAGCTCCTAATTCACATAGTTGATGAGGTTGAATTATCTAGGGTGGTCTCATGTCAATGGAAGGATTTTCTTATTGGATACCTACATGGAAAAGTTGAAGGGTTTTGTTCAAAAAATGGAAAAAAATGAATGGGTCTATGGTGGAAGGGATAGTATATGAGTTGTCTTATTATTCTGGTGAGTACATCAAACAAAATTACGATGCAGTAAGAAAAGTTGTTTGGAATGACTTACATGATAAAGAGTAATTCACTCATATTTTGTTAATTTTATACAAGATTATCATTTATACTAGACTGAACGATATCTTGCACTATTTTTTTCATAAATATATTAATAAATTTCGAAATTGATGAGATAAATAAATTTAGTATTTACAATGTGGAAAAAATGTAACCATGGTTCATGTTGCATAAACAAAATAAATGAAAATGGGGAATTATAAAGAAAGAATATAGATGAATACCTTGATCATTTAAGAGAATATATGGCAATGATATGTCCCAATCATTGGATGGTTAACCATATTAGAAAAAAGTATGGCGTGTATAATGATCATATTTGTGGTGATAATGATTCACTAAAGATGAGAATCATGTGTAATGGCCATATAATAATCTATCTATGTCAATTATTCATTGTGTGATCCAAATTTGAATTATAACATGTATTTGTTTTTATTTCTTTAATTACAAGACATATGATATCATCGTCCTTTATCCAGATTTTTATAGGTGTATTTGTCCATATATGTAGGCATTTGGACATCATTTTCACTCTGAGAATGTCAATGATGGACATGTTAAACATGAATATGGAGAATACTTCAAAGTTCAACCAATTCAATCATGTTATCCATTATAAACAAAACCTAATAAGGTAGGGAATTTATGTTACAACAAAAAATACCTAAGATGATGCAAGTAGATTTCTCATATTTTCAAAGATTTAAATTTAGGTGCATGTGGAATGATAAATTAGACCACAATAATGTAAAAAATATCATGATAGTATCATCTAATGTGTAAGTTCCCAAGATTTAAACATACTTTTACATAAAATACTTATATAAATTCAATACCATTGATTGATAATCATAAAAAATATGATAGTATGATAACAAGTGTAATGGCCCAAACTTTAAGCATAGCTTTTCAAATATTACATCAAAAAAATTCAAACCATTGATTGCTAACATAAAGAATATTCTATTCATGATTACATAATCCATGAGTTACATGGGTCATGAGAATTTACCTTTCAGATAAAAAGACCTAGTTTACTTATAAAACTAGGGACATGGAACCCTTGAGCTTTAGTCTCTAATCCTACTGAATGCAACCAATATGTGATGAATGGCTCTCCACCCAACTATAAGCTCAATTGAAACCTATATTTTTGTAGTTATCAACCGTCAAACCAATATTCAACTATCTCTAGCATTTTTTAGTTACTACATCCAAATAATTCTCTAGGAAAAAGATGCCTAACTTCATTATCCTCATCCATTAAATAGAATTCCATTCTCTAAAAATGGAAAGAAAAACTCCATACAAATAATCCACTTGTCATTATGCATTTTTATTTGGTCTCAACTTCTTATTAATTTATCTTAACTTATTTTTACTCATTAATATTTTAATAAATTAGTTAATTTTATTTATTTATTATGATCTTTCGCTTTATTATTATTATTATGAGACCTCACAAACTCTCCCACTTCAAGGAAATTTGTCCCAAAGTTAACTTTAATAATGTAGCTTATAATGTACTTATTTCTTTATTCTCTTATATATTTTACACAACACCCTCTATTGTAACTAGTATAAGGGCCACCAAAGTGATCATAATATGCATTGAAAAGTCACATGTTGTAGCAGCTACAACCACCCTCCAAAATTTTACCTTAGCCCGTTTTGGAGCCTCCCTACCAACCTTTCACAGCACCTAGTCTTGTTTCATCAAGTACACCAGCTTCAATGTTTTCTTGCACAAATGTAGCCTATTGATCATAGTTTGATGCATTCCCCTCACAGGCAGTTCACGGGACTTGGTCCAGCTGCAGGCTGAACAAATTCCCCAAGAAAAGTGTGCATTTCTGGGGGGAAAGCAACCTTCCCTATGCAATCCTGTCTAGTAGCCTGATAGGCTCCAGAACTGAAGAATTCTTCCAGTCAACACTCCCTGTAGGAATTGCACAAATTTCCCTAGCATGTTTGATCAGCCCAAATTTTGCACAAATATAGGCAGCAGTCAGTTGCTCTGCCCAAAAATTGCGCAAACCTCTTGGGCAGTCAACCTATCTCCTAGCCAGAAATGCACATTTTTCTCAAGTAGTTGAGCAGCTTCATGATGAGCAGTTCAGTTGACCAGTCCCACCCGAGACGAAGGAAACTTGACTTGCATGTATGCATGAATTTTTTCCTCCTGGAATAGGAAAAGGAAACATGCAAAGGGCATCCCATGATTTAGGGAGCTATTTTTAGCAACCAGAGGTTACATGCAAATTTATTTTAAAAACTTCCCTCCAAGTGTCGCCTTTTCCTAGATTTGTGGCATGCGTGTCATGAGCCCAAACTTATTTATTTGACACATCAAAGCTCATTCTTTCACATCGATCTTGGAGCTATGACATCCCATAGCACATCTAGGACCCTTCGATATATCTAGCTCAGCTATTCACGGGTAAGTGGCCTCAACTTGTCTTTTTCAGCATTTCTGTTGGTTTTTGTGTATTCGCTTGTTTGAGTGACGTTTTCTTGATTTCTTTGAATTTCTGATGTCGTTTAGATGTATACTAGCTTTTCCTAGCTTTGTTTCAGTTTTTGTTGCTATCTCACTACTGTCGCATGCATGAAACTATTTTGCACGAATGTTTTTTGAACAGTGAATTGCTTCACCCACATGCATGCTGATCTATTTGTTGAATCTTTCATTCATGTTTTTCATGCACTGTCAATCACTTCTTCTTTCACTTAGTGTTTTCATGCATTCACTGTCTTATTTTCTTTCAGTTTCTCGTCGGCAAGTCGGGCCAACCTTAGCTCGAACTCTGCCTTCACTGGGACTGCATTGCGCAATATGGGGAAGGAAGGCTCTACCTTCCTCTCCAAAAATGCTTATTTTTTCCCAAAACTACCCTCCAGGATTGTTTTGTGCATTTCTAAGGGACAATGAGTGTTATGTCAGAAAATTGTGCAATGCAATCCCTGACCCTACAATCACTCCCAGTTGGAATTATGCATTGCACAGTCCCAGCAGCTAACATCCAGTCTAGATTGTGCATTGCACAGATCTAGCAGCCAGTCTTGCCACCCAAATAGCCCAAACTGCCTTTTGCATAGATCTGGCATCCAGTCACCAAGCCTCCTAGAAGAAATTATGTAATCTTTCCCATCAGTGTCCAGGTATGTGTTGTGTCATTCCCTGAAGTTGCTTTGTTTTCACTGATAGATTTCTTACCATGCATGTTTCTTGTCTCCAGATCTTTTAGGTTTTCATCTGTCCCAATGGCTTCCAAGAGAATAGGGTCACAGGACACTAATGGAAATGTAGCTGGAGCAGTAGTTGAGCAAGTGTCCTCTAGTCTGCTGACCTATGAAGATACAAAGTTGTCTCTAGACAAGGACATCAAATTGAAGTCTAAAGAGGTCAAAGAAACATTTGCAGGCACTTTTGGGGAAAACCTCAAATACCTTCAGGTGTACATGAACATTCATAAGTCCGGCTTGTACCATATTGCATGCAGATATCATGCGTTCCCATGCACAGACATCATACACTGAATCGTCTCTCACACTGATCTCGAGATGATTACCTTGCGCAGTGTCAGTGGGATGAAGCTTGCAACCTTCTGGGAACGAGATTATGATGAGATGTATCAAATGTCATAGCCTGTAACTGTTATGGAGACTCCATTCACCTTACCCAACAGCAATGCTAACTCCAAAGACAATTTGAAGAATTGGGTAAAGTAGCCAGCTCGATTCAGGTTAACACCCAACCAGATCTACAAGACAAATATACTGAGGAAGGTGTACCAATACTTGATCATATTTTCTTGTTAACTGTATGGCCAAGCAAGCACAGAAACCTTCCCATGGAGTTGGGTAGTTGCACTCGACCAATTGGCTAGAGAAGGAAAACCATGTAACTGGTCCAGCATACTGGCTCATTAGCTGAAGGGAAATGTAACGAAGTCTCAATAGTCACCCAGAGATATGCATGCAGATATTTACATGTCCGCCTACATCTTAGATCCAGTCTGTGCTCGATAGGAGTTCTTGGGCTTGGAGTGGGCATGGTCACTGGCAAAGACTGCTTTGAACACATATTTGAAGTTTTTTTCTAAATGCAGCTTCGAAGGAGTAATCACACGGATGTCCAATCATTTTTTCACCCCAGTGTACAAGATGATATTCGAACAAAATCCACCCTACATGTCAAAGGAAGCAAAGGAGGCATTGATAGGCATTGCAGATTGGTATGCCTCGTCGTCTGACACTTTCATCCGAAGGTTCAGTGCGGAGAAACCTCTGCATGTTCTGCAAAAGTTTACCTTGGATGTACTTGTCATGTAGGAAGTATTATATCACATTTCGGCATGATTGACAACTAGACTGCATCAGAAGAAGAAGGAACCTTGACCCACTCTTCCGTTGTGGGTTGGGTTATATGAGATTTGAAGTATCATTCAAGAGGATGTTGAAGCAGAAATGATGAAGAAGTACCCATTCGACCTCCAAAGCTACAATCCATATGACCCACATTGCATTGTGAAAGATCACTGCATGAGAGTTCAGTCGATTAGATCCACGGGACATGTCATTAGGTCGAGGAGGACCCATGGAGATATTGCTACAGTTTCTCCAAACCCAATGAATAGTTCAGATTCGCTATGGAGTGGTTAGCAAAGCAACATGAAGTAGCATCGTGGAGAGCACCAAAAGTATCAGCAGTGGCAGCAGAGGCAAGCATAATAGTGTTCAACAAAGGTAAGAGGAAGACTGTCGATCGCATGGAGGATGATCAAAGCTGCAAGTTTTGAGCAGATCCACTTGTAGATAAAGAAGCTGTGGCTATAGAGGCAAAAAGGCAGCAGCACAACAAGTGAATCACACGAAGGCAGAGGGATAAGAAGAGAATGGAAGAAGTAGAGAAGGAGTTGCATGAGCTGAGGGAGAAACTCTGAAAGGAATAAGAGCTGCACAAATAGGAGAGGGAAGCACAGAAGCAACAGATATAGCAGGGAGCGCAACATGTGAAAATAGATGAAGCAACACCCATACAAGTAGTTGATCCATCTGAACAACTGGCATCAGGGGAATGGGGTTAACCATCACAGGGGCAAGACTTCGCTCAAGAGATATAACAAGAGCTTCAACAATTGGATGTAGACATGGAGCAACAGGAGTTGGAATAGGACACCGACCTCATGCCTCACAACAAAGAGGTCGACTCACCTGCTTTAATGCATCTAGATGATGAGAAAGTCTCGGATGATAAAGGAGGAACTAAGATCCTTGGTGATCAACCGAAAGAGGAGATGCACAACATCTCATTCGACGAATCTCAACATAAATTTTTGTAGTCTAAAATAGTATCAACTCTACAGGATCAAACATCTCTTACACAAGTTGAAGAACGAGTGATCATGACTGAAGTTCTTAAGCATCTAGCTGCCTTGGCTAATGTGACAAGAGTGTATGACGAAGCCACTAGCTCAAGTGTTCGCTTCCTAATAGCTGAGAATGAGCAAATGGAAAAGGAACTAAAAATGGCCAAGCAAGGAGGAGACTTGGTGAAAATTTCTGCCCAAGCTGAATTGAAGAAGGAAATACTAGATGATGTATTGTCCCTTGACATAGTTATGCAAGCGTTGTAATCCAAGTTTGGTACCGTGCACAAGTCAGTCATCCATATCAACGGATGGTAGTACTGATGCGCTAGAAGAGCGTGTATCTTGATGAACTTGCATGTTGTTGTTCATGACATGCAAACATGGACGATGAAGTACAAGGGAGCCCCACTTCACTTGCCTAAGATGATGAGGGCCAATGTGGTCGAGATAAAGGAACATATCCAAAGTCAGATCCAGAATTATTAAGATCTCCCTCAGTTCATCACCAACATACAGGCCTCCCATGCACGAGTATTCAAGAGTATGGATTTTGTGGTGCGCAAACATGTGATCCCATCAACTGGGACTCTCACCCAGGTGAAGACAAATAAGCAGGTCCGATTAGAACTTGACTCATACTTCGACGACTTGATGCCCATCGCCACCAGTTCAGGCTTGCCTATCAGTGCAGACATCATGCATAGGTATATTATTGGTTCGGCCACATTTACGATAATGATGCGCATGCTTTCAGATGAGTTGGATAGAGGAGCCCGAGCAGTGTACCCAGATGTTATGGAATCAAGGGTTAGGTTTCATATGGATGTCACCACAGAACACACAGACACCATCAAGGCCTACAGATCTTGGCATCAGTATGTTACTGTCGATCAGCGTGAAGATGTTGAGGAGTTGGACTTCCATGGTTATCTAAGTCAGAGTGATGTCTAGTTTGTCTTGCTCAAGCCATTTTGTTCACATGGGTATATGTGCATTGTAATGTTAAGTCATGTCAAGTGTAAGTCAAGTGTCAATAATGGATGTAACGGTCATAGAGTACATGAAGATTCATGACGGTAATTGAATGGTCACAAAGGGGAATGTCAAAGATCACCCCACCCTTTTCTATAAATAGTCCCTCATAACTCATTGCATAGGCTTTTGGTCAGCCCAGCTTCTGATCTTGTAGAGAGCTTGGACAATATTGTAACGCACCTTAGCTTCTCCACTGCACGAAGCTAGTACATCTCTTTGGAGGAGAAGGAAGATGTGGCTGTAATGTTCCACTGTTGGGGATAGCGGGTTTACATGGATGTATTGTATCACTGGAACTTACAGTTCTTTATATAATAAGAGCCAACACATTTTCATGCATATGTTGTTATTGTAGTTGGACTGTTCTAGTTGTTGTAGAAATGCATGTTGTTTAACTTACACAATTGTGTATGAATTTTTTTGTATGCAATTATATGAATCTTGTTGCAGATGCGTTTTTGTTTAACCATCACTTTGGATTGCCGGTTGACTTGCTTTCCATCTTGTGATGCATCTTCGCTCATGTGTTCCCTTCTCATCTGAGTACTGTTACAAGTTGCCAAGGGGCGCACTCATCTCAACCCACATGTGTTAGAACCTCTCATGCACCTTATTTGACTCACTGCAGTGGTCACACCCTTGTACTGACAGAGTTATCTTACTTGCCTTTGTGCGAAATCGCGATCAAGGAATTACCATATGACCAACTACTAGGACTCCTACACCAAACGGTCTGATGTCTAATTGGGTATTCTTATGGGGAGATCCCCTTGACATGTTTCCAGGTCCAACACCCTCAAGATTCCTTAACTTTTGGAGCCAAAATAAAAGCCTCGTAGTCCATATAAAACCCCAAGTTTCAAGACCTCATTTACCCAAAGGAAGGCATATATTTTGGTATGCATGTACCATAGGCATATCAAAAGGTTAACCTAAACTCTGAGCCACCAAGAATCGCCCCATGCATATAAATTTCACACATATTTTTCATCCCTTCTTCTAGAATTGGTCATCATAATTCCAACACAAGGCATAAGAATCATTAGCATAAGTATCTTATTAAGTTTTTCCCTTTCCCATACAATGTTACTTTGTTCTCCCTCATAAGTATGCACTCCCAAGATATCCTCAAATTAATTGGCCCTCATAACAAAACAGTGGGTTTCTTATCAATCACCACCTCACAACATGCAATTAATGCATTAGTTATAGTCTTAGCATCATCATATCACAATAAAGAATGCACATGTTAACTCTCACATGTCATCTTCATAATACAATATCATTGTTATCACAACATCCTTAATAGTAAGACACCATACACTCATATATTCCATCATTAAATATTTCATCATAATAAATGAATGCAATTACCACATGGAGTCACACAATGCAATATCTTCATAATATTATAACATCAACATAATAAATGTAACTGCACCATGAGTATACTTATTATGATTCACTAGACAAAAAAAATCATTAGCATGTTTAAACAATGAATATCAAATATTACATTTAATACAATAATATAATTAAACATCCCTCTAGAATTTGTTTTGGTGATGTTATTACCCTAATTTAGAACAGTCATCTTCTGCCTAGAATTGATGACTTGTTTCATCAACCAAGAGGGATTGCAGTGTTCTAAAAAATAGATTTGGGGTCTAGTTACTATCATATTCAAATTAAGGATGAACACAAGCATATTTGAGTACCAAATACGAACACTATGAGTTTTTTGTCATTCCATTTGGACTCACAAACATCCCTACCACATTTATGTGTTTGGTGAACAATGTCCTCAGCCCATATTTGGACAATTTCTTATTGGTGTTCATGGATGACATCTTGGCCTACTTAAAAACTAGAGAAGAGCGCATGAAGAGCAGTTGAAATTGATATTGCAATTGTTGAGAGAGCACAAACTCTATGCCAAGCTCAACAAGTGTGATTTATTCCAATCACAAGTTTAGTACCTGGGACATTTCATTTCCAAAGAAGGCATGGTTGTGTATCCTGAGAAGATTAAGGCCATCATGGAATGGCCCACTCCCATAAATGTCACATAAGTTAGATATTTCATGGGATTAGTCGGGCATTAATAATAGTTCATTTGAAATTTTTCAATGATTGGGCATCCAATCACAACTTCACAAAATAAAGGGAGAAGATTCCAATGGAGAGAAAAGTGTGCAGTTAGACTTGAGAAACTAAAATATTTTCTCACATAGGAACGTATCCTTAGAATAGTTGATATTGGGAAGGATTTATTAGTTTTCACATGGGCCTATAAGGAAGGACTAGGTGGGGTCTTGATGCAAGAAGGACATGTAGTTTTTTATGAATTGAGGAAATTAAATGAACATGAGAAGAACTGTGTCACTCATGAATTGGATCTTGCAGTGATAATGCACGCATTGAAAATATGGCAGTAATACTTACTTAGGAGGAATTTTGTGTTACTTTTATACCATTGAGGGTTTAAATAATTGTTTTAATAGCCAAATTTAAATACAAGACAAGCCAAAAGGTTAACATTAATCAATGAATTTGACTTTGATATCAAGCACATCAAGGGAAAGGATAACAAGTTAGTGAATGCACTTACTAAAAGTATAAAAATGGCTCACTTGGTAGCCATAAGAACTTGTTAATTTTATGTTAAAGAATGAATCAAGAGGAATTACTGCATGATGAGCATTACCAACATGTGAAGAAATGCTTACAGCAAGAACCAGAACAATCAATGTGTGAGAATTACAGACTCACCATTGATGTTATGTTGAAGTTCAAGAATAAATGGTATTCTCCTTGCATAGGAAACTTGAAGAATATCATAATGGATGAGTTTCATAAAATATCATATTCAAGTCATCCTGGTTATTAGAAAATGATAACATCCATGAAGAAAGTGTATTATTGGTCGAGCATGAAGAAGGAAGTTGTAAATTACATTATTAGGTACCTGGAATGTGAAAACTTTAAAGTGGAATGGAGAAACCCATTGGGATTACTACAACCAATCACAATCCCTAAGTCAAAGTGGGAATTCATATCTATGGAATTCATCACAAATGTCCAAGAACTTCCAAGTAGCATGATGCTGTAATGATGTTAGTGGACTAGTTAAGCAAGGAAAACCACTTTATAGTTATCAAGTCCACCCAAAAATAAATTGACATAGATCATATTTTTATGAAGTACATATTTAGATCACTTCGCGAACTCAAGAAGAAAATTTTAGATTGATATGAAAATTTCACTTCAAATCTTTGGAAATAATTTTTTGTTGGCTTTGGAACCTAGATAGATTTTAGTGCAACATATTATCTTCAAAAAAACTGAAAGAGTTAATAGAGTTTTAGAATAAATGGTAAGGATGTATTTCATGCATCAGCCAAAGAGGTGGGATGTAACAGCCCAGGTTAAAAATTCATGTAAAAATATATAAGACCACGGTCATGGGATACATATTTCAAGATGAATGTTGGGAAAAGAAATCCTAATGGGGTGTCACTTAAGTTATTATGGATAAATGAAACTGGCAAAGGAAATGGCTAAGGCTTTGGAAGGGAAAATGGCATTTTTGGTACATTTATTTATGAAAATAAAGTAAATTAGGATAAAAGTAAGGTGAAAGGTCACAGGTTGCATGTGAGGAGGAAATTGAAGAAAATAGAGGCCTCATTGATAAAAAGGATTATGAGGAACAGTGGAGAGGGCTTAATCAATGTAACCTTTTATTAGTTTAGTTTTGGAGCTCTCACTCTATCCTCTCTCTCTCATACTCTTAGACACTTAGATTTTCTTGGAGCATTCTTGGAGAGTATGGAATATTGGGATGTTTGGAGAAAAAAGGAAAGGGAAGAGAAGGAAAGTTAAAGAAGATGTTGGGATCAACAGCTAAAACATGTTTTTCTTGTAGGTAGCAAGTTGCATGTATTTTTTCCTCACTAGTTTTGTCATGCTTGGTGTATGCATGTGGCTTATTGGTCATGATCCGTCACTGGCATGGAGGATTTCCTGGATTGATAGTGGATTTCCTAGCCTTGCCATTTCCTGGATAGCCATGGTGTTGTGGGTTCATTTATTTATTTTCCTCGTTGGTTCTCATGCTTCCTTTAGCTTGAGTTGAATTACTAGTCCTTGGAAGCCCTATAACAGCTTGGGTTGAGTTACTAGTCCTGGACGCCTTGGTTGTAAAAACACTCTCGAAGCCCTTGGTGGGTTGATTTACTAGTCCTCGAAGCCCTACTTGGATAAATGCTCTGAAATCATGGTGGCAGTTGTGGGTTCAGTTACTAGTCTTAGAAGCCTTGGTTGGAACAAACACTCTACATCCCTGGAAGGCTTGGGTAGAGATAAATCTGATGATAGCTTTGTGATGTCTGATTGTGAGGTGGAATAATTGTTTCATGGGTTGAGGTGGTTTGACCTCTGGAAGCCCTGGATGGTTTTGATTGATGTGTTTTATGAGATCCCACATTCATGCTTGGAATATGGCACGGGGGTGAATGGATGAAGAGAGAATTGGCTTAGCCATTCTATGGTCGAGAGGAACATGGTAGTCCCATCCCAGGTTGGCTTTTACATTCATTAATAAGAGGTTATTTCCTTGATATCTTATGTATAAATATATTGGTTTATATGTGGATTCTATGGCTTATGTATCCTTTATATTTCCATTGTTATTATGCTGGTTATAAGCATGTATTATGACAGTGGTGATGCATGGATCTCCTCATGTTTTGATTTGTAAATAACTGAACAATGTATCTATGACCTAATAGATGATAATGCAGCTAATGATATAAGGCATCAATGCTTCTTAGTTATTCTCAGGTAAGTATGAGACCCCTATGCTTAGATCTATTGTTTACTCCTGTAGATTACATATTTGTGATATGTTTGATGAAATTCCTATCATGGTTAGTAGGGGTCCAATCAAGTCCTTGTTCAAGTACTTTCATTTGTATCATAATTCCCTTATTATATTTTTTTTCTAAAGGTGTCCTTTAGTTTTGGGAAGTGACCTGGGATCGAGGCCTAAAAAAGTGGTTCAAATTCCAGTGACGCTATCACAAGACTAAGAAAGATAGTCCCTAAACATTGGCATACCATGTTGTGGGGGCATCAAAAACCTTATGGATGCATGCATGCCCATATCATGGGAGCATCCAGGGGTTAATCTCTTTGAAAAATAGTGTGACCCAGGGACTGCTTACCTAAGTGGTGGAGATGGTTCCTTGGAGTAATGTTGTTGATGTGGAAGGTCTGTATGTTGTGTTTTTGTCGATTCCAATTCCTTAAGGCCACATAGGAGGTTGGATCCCATCATAGTAGCCTTCCGTCACATGTTTACCTCGATTGGTCGGTTACTTGGGTAGATGTGGGAGGAGGGTGTTATAGAGTGGTATCATACCATGGTTCACCCCTCAGACTAGATGAGCAGTGTGTTGGCCATGCATTCATGTCGATTGCATATGTGTTCCTTATTCTTGTAGTCCATGTGCTTGTTGCATTTGCATGGTGTTGATCACGATTATAGTGGTGTCACCGTGTGAAGGTTGATGGTGTTGTTTTGGAATGTGTCATCATGAGTGTATGGTTGTATATGAATTTCTTATGTATGTCAGTTTCTGTATGTTATTATGCATGCATTGTCATGGTTATAGTTATGCATGTATAATAGGTCAAACATGAATAGTGAATTTGGTGTATGCAAATAGGTAATCATGATGATATTGGTATGTTATGATACTAATTTGTTGACTGAGATAGAGCAGAAGATGTAGATCATCAAAGTGAATTTGCGGCATTAGACTTTGGGGTAAGAGAACATCGTCATACATGTATTGTATATTTGGAATGTAGGTATGTTTTAAATTAATGGATTGTTATATGCATTAGGGTTATATACATGTTTTTCATTCTATTATTATTATGGTTACATGTATGATAAATGTTAGTTTATCAGTGTATCCATATACACATGTGTGAGATAGCCATGAATGATAGTAATCTGTGTTTGTATGCATTGTTGTTGTTGTTGTTTTATGTTATTTAACAAGATGATTACGTTATATGTCCTTGATGAATATGTTATATGTTAACTTGTAGTTAGCTCGATGATTATGTTATATGTTGTTGATGAGCATGTTATATGTTAGCTTATTGTTGTTATATGTTAGTTAACTTGATGATTAGGATTATATCATTAATATCTTGATTTTATATGTATCATGCTAAATTGGATTGACCTATGCAGATGGTTAGGGTTATGCCATTCAGGGATGAATTGACTTATTATGGCATTGTGTTGTACTAATCTAAACTAATCGTACATATGTGATTGTTATGCATGAACGATGAATGTTTGCGAGTTTATGATGTGAACGTGTTAGCTAGTGACTATTATGGATATCATGAGATTATTTATGTTAGAGTTGATATGTCATGAAGATATATAACACTAATCTAACTTGATTGTGTAAACAAGATATCCTTCCCTGAGATACATTAAGGTATGAGTTTTCTTATGTTGTATATTTGGTGCTTGATTGTTTGATTATGTCATCTAGTTGATTAATTTAACATGGTGTGTTTGTAAGTTGGTTGGATGTTTTATGAATTACATAATATCAGTATGTGTTCAAATGATCTTGTTTTAAGATGATTGTACTAACACATATGTGTTGAGATAGTTGATATGTACTTGAGTGTAAGTAGGTGACAGTTGTAGCATTATGTATTATGACTAATGAATGTGAGATGATTGTTGAGTATGACATGGTTGTTAGCCTTCGTAAGGCTGATTTCAAATTCATAGACATGATGCCTTGATTTGTGGAACATGTGGTTGACATGTGTGAGCAGTTGCAGGGTAACATGTTTAGTATTAGTATGACAAGGTAATAGTTGATTTCTTTTATATAACTATCCATTGGGTGATGTGGTAGTACATAGTAAGACTTAACTGTAACAAGGTAAAGGTAAAAGAAAGGAATTGGGTGAGACTTCCCTTGGCTATGTTTGGAAACTAAAATTCCAAAAGAATGAGTGCTTTGCATACAGGAATTCTTATTAACCCTAATTTGTTTGAAATTATGTACACATATTTGACAAGTATAAAAACTGGTGTCTAATTATAGCTAGACCTGTCAAAGGAATTGGAGTCCCTTAAGACATGGCAAATATGTGTTTGGTTACAAGGAAACGTGCTTGGCACAACAAGATAAGGTGACTGGTGTATTGGTATGATTATTTATGCATTGACAGTTATGTGTTTATGGAAGTATGATGCAAGGGATTGCATGCAAAAAGAGACTTCCATGAAGTCGTGAAGAAGACTCAACTTGGGATTTCCCTTAGAGGCTTTGGGAACCATGGGAATTGAGTCATGGTGTCTGTTGAGAGTCTTGTGATTTCAATTCTTTGTGGTTTGTTTGCGCTTGATTTATATATTTGTTTATGTCTAGTGTATGTGTATACCACTTTATTCATGGGTGTCGTATTGTTATTGGTTTTCATGGTTTTCTTCTTATTTTCACTTGTTTCTTGCCTTTTGTCTTTATGGTCTTGGGAATTGGTTGGGAAAGAATAAAGTTGATGGAACTAGAAGAGTTGAATGAAACCTAACAGGTAATGTAAGACCCGGATGTATCTCAGTGCATGAGTAAGAGAAACCGAAGGTAAGAATATGATAATCAGTTGGATTGGTTCAGTCCATTGGTGTAAATGGATGATGGTGGGACAATCATGAGAAAAGTAATCAGGAAAGGTAAAGTAAATGGACTTGGCTATGTTGGGAATGATTGTTCTCAATGTTGTGCATGGTGTGCATAGATAAAGGGAGTTCTCTTAACCTTGACCTTAGGTTATCTGGTAGTTATGTTATGATCATGTTTATGCTAATATATATATATATATATATATATATGTATGTATGTATGTATTTCATTTCCTAACAGGATCATGTTTGTTTAATGCTAGTATTTATATGTATATATGTATGTATGTATGCATATTCTTGTCTGATAGGGTCATCAGGAATCATTCTTGTGCAAGAATGATTGCTTGTGCAAGTGAATGGCATGAAGGGATTCCTTGTTCATGAGGAATCAAGTGGGAAGAGTAGCCTGATATATCTTTGAGGTCAGTATCATGTGGATATGAATTGATATTATGTGATTTATAATATGTCTATTTTTATGTTATGGATAGGCTAATGTTGAGATATACATCAAAAAAATGAAAACAACGTGATATGCGACATGCTAAGATAAGCATGGATGACAGAGAGACAATGGAAGCAAGGTTGCTTGGTAGAGGTAGTGTTGTTTTAGGTGTGTGGTGCTACTATTGTGCATATGTTGTATATGTTGTACATGTTGAGCGCATGTGTTTTTATGTATATATAGTTTGTGTACATGTTGTTTATGCAGTGTTATCTATAGGGTGGTATAGATAGTGTTGTGTGAATGTTGCATATGTAGTGTTAGGTATAGATAATGTTATGTACATGTTGTATATTTGGTTTTGTGAGTGTATCGTACTATGTGCATGATGGATATGCAGTGTTGTGTGCATATGGTGTTGTGTACGTGGTGTATATACAATGTTGTGTACATAAGGTGTTATGTCCATGTTGCATATGCATTTCTATGTACATATGGTGTTGTGTGCATGTTGTACATATGGTGCTTTTTGCATATGGTGTTGTGTGCATGATTGTACAAGTGGTGATGTGATCATGCGGTGCCATGTACATGTTGTACATATGGTGTTGTGTGTAGATGGTGTTGTGTGCATGTTGTGCATATGGTGTCATGAACGTATGGTGTCGTGTACATGTCGTGCATGTGGTGTTGTGTACATACGGCATTGTGTACACATTTTACAAGTGGTACGATGTACCTGTGGCGTTGTGTACAAGTTGTGCAGGTGATTTCATGTACATGTGATGTTGCACACATATTGTGCAAGTGGTGCTTTGTATGCTGGTATTGTGTATGTGTTGTACATATGGTACTGGTGTACATGTTGTATTATGTTCATGTCGTACATGTTTTGTTGTGGGCATGAGGTACTATGTATGTGCATTGTGTAGTTGTGGTATCATGAAATGTGTACTTGTTGTGTTGTACTCTGTGTAGTACATGTATTTTGTTGCATTGTACACAAGGTGTAGGTACATGTATTGTGTCGTGTTGTACATCAGGTGTAGATGTATTATGTTTTGTTGTATGCTAGGTGTAGGTGTATGCATTGTGTGGTGTCGTACGTTGTGTGTGGATGTATATATTGTATGTCAGGTGTCGGTGCATGTATTTCATGGTGTTGTATGTCATGTGTGGTTTGTATTTGTGTGATGCACACTAAGTGTATGTGCACATGGTTGAGGAGAAGGAATTGGGTGTTTATCGAATGTGGCAACTGATCCGGAGTGCGTACAGAATAAGGACAAAGGTAGAAGCTAAGAATTGATTAAAGGATAAGTATCAGTATTTTAATTTAGTTTTATTATGCATGTGATTTATGATTTTGGTTTATGATGGTTACATGTGATCTATGATTTTAATCTATGATGGTTACATGTGATCTATGATTTTAATCTATGATGGTTACATGTGATCTATGATTTTAATCTATGATGGTTACATCTGATCTATGATTTTAATCTATGATGGTTACATGTGATCTATGATTTTAATCTATGATGGTTACATGTGATCTATGATTTTGATCTGTGATGTTTGTGTTTTGAGCTGACCTAATGTGATATGTTTATACATGATGATCTAATCAAATAGTTAGTTTGACCTTTTGTGATAAGAAGTAAACATGATTTCAAGTGTACCTTATTGACAAGCTACCAATGAGGTATGATGTGAATTTATTTCAATTTATTTTAAATCTAGTGGAAGCTATATGCTTGGTATAGGAAGCACGGAAATAACTGGATGGGTGGTTGAAACTGACTACAATAATTAGTAGCATCAGTGGGAGGAATTGGATATGCAACAGTATGTTGGTAAATCACTTCAAGAGCAGGGCCATTATGGGACATTGGTACCCAATAGTGTCCATTGATTTCCATGAGCATGCTATGACCAATATGATGGTTTTAAGGCATGGATATGCCTTCATTTTTATACCTTCCGATGTGGGAAACCTTACTGAGGGATGGACTGCACGGGATGGGGGGGCTAGTGGAACTTGGAAGGTGTGTAACTACATGGAAAGGGGTGACCAGATTGTCCGAGGGACTATGTAGCAGAGAAGGGAAGGTCGGGGATATATTTTTTTTAGTTATTAGCATTACCAAATGAAATCAAATGCACATTGGGAATGTTCCCTTGAACGATGAGATGGTAATTATTCACTAAGAGGACAAGTGGAATAGGATTATAGCGTTGGACATTGGATGCATATTTGACCTTGCTGTGGATTCTAGATTTCCTGGGAAGGAGGTGAATCCTGGTATTAATTTGAAGGTGGAGGTGTGAGCCTATGGATTCTTGTGTTGCTGATGTAGACATCGTATATCATTGTAAATATTATATCGAGTTGGAATTATAAAGATCCATATACAGTATGGTTATTTGTTGGTTTAAGAAACTGTGTATAAGTATATGTGGTTATTATTGTAAATCTCATAATGGGTTGTGTTATAAAGCTCCAGTAAATGGCATGTTTGTCATATTTTAGAAGATGGTCATTGTAAATATTGCAACAAGTTATAATCTCCATGGGAAGTATGTTTTGTTTATAGAATTCTTACTAATTATAGGTGTCATTGAACACTGAGGGTTTTCCCCCGGGGGGGGGGGGGGGGGGCGGATTCTGTAACAAACCTCAGTAAAAAATCATGTAAAAATATATAAGACCATGATCATGGGACACGTGTTCCAAGCTGAATGTTGGGAAAAACATCCTAGTGGGGTGTCGCTTCAGTTATTATGGCTAAAGGAAATTGGCAAAGGAAATGACTAAGGCTTTGGAAAGGTAAATGGAATTTTTGGCACATTTATTTATGAAAATAATGGAAATTAGGAGAAAAAGAAGGTGAAAGGTAACACGTTGCATGTGAGGATGAAAATGAAGGAAAATAGTGGAAAATGAATAAAATAGAATCCTCATTGATAAAAAGGCTTCTAAGGATCAGTGGGGAAGGCTTGGTGAGTGTACCCTTTTATCAATTCAGTTTTGGAGTTCTCATTCTATTCTCGTACTCTCATACTCTTCGACACTTAGAGTTTCTTGGAGCACTCTTGGAGAGTGTGGAATACTTGGATGCTTGGGGAAGGAAGGCAAAGGAAGAGCAGGAAATTACAAGAGGACATTAGGATCAACAGCTACAATGGGTTTTTATTGCAAGTGTTGAGTTGCATGTATGTTTTCCGCACTAGTTTTAGCATGCATGGTGTATGCATGTGGTTTATTGGTCATGATTTCTCACTAGCATTAAGGATTGCATAGATTGACAGTGGATTTCCTAGCCTTGCCATTTCCTAAATAGCTAAGATGTTGCGGGTTCATTTCTTTTTTTTTTCTGCTTGGTTCTCATGCTTCCTTTAGCTTAGGTTGAGTTACTAGTTCTTGAAATCTCTGGTTGGAAAAAACTCTAGATGCCCTATAACAACTTGGGTTGAGTTGCTAGTCCTAAAATCCTTGGTTGGACAAATTATTTGGAATACTTTGGTGGGTTGAGTTAGTTTTCAGTGAAAGTCTTGTTTGGAAAAATTCTCTAGAAGCCCGACGGCAACAGTGGGTTGAGTTACTAGTCCTCGAAGACTTGGTTGGAACAAATGCTCTAGATCCCTGGAAGGCTTGGATAGAGACTAATCTGATGATGGTTTTGTGATGTCCAACCATGAGGTGGAATAACTATTTGATGGGTTGAGGTGGTTTGGCCTCTGGAAGCCCTAGATGGTTTCTATTGATGTGTTTTATGAGATCGCACATTCATGTTGGGAATATGGCATGGAGGTGAATGGCTAAAGACAGAATTGGCTCAGCCATTCTATGGTCGGGTGGAATGTCGTAGTCCCATCCTAGGTTGGACTTTTCACTCACTAATAAGAGGTTATTTCCTTTATATACTAAGTATAAATGTACTAGTTTATATGTGGATCTCATTCACTAATAAGAGGTTATTTCCTTTATATACTAAGTATAAATGTACTAGTTTATATGTGGATTATGTTGTTATTATGTTGGTTATAAGCATGTATTATGAGAGTGGTGATGTATGGATCTCCTCATGTTTTGATTTGTAAATGAATGAACAATTTATCTATGACCTAATATATGATAATGCATCTAATGATATAAGGGATCAATGCTTCTTAGTGATTCTCAAATAAGTATGAGTCCCCTCTGCTCAGATCTGTTGTTTACTCCTGTAGATTACATATTTTTGATATGTTTCATGAAATTCCTGTCATGGTTAGTAGGGGTCCATTCAAGTCCTTGTTCATTAATTGCATTTTTATCATCATTCCCTTGTTAGCTTTCTGTTCTAAAGGTTTCATTTAGTTTTGGGCAGTGACTTAGGCTCTAGGCCTAAAAAAGTGTCTCAAATCTTCGGGACGTTGACACAACACTAAGTAAAATGGTCCTTCGACATTGGCATACCATGTTGTGGGATATTCCAAAGCCTTTTGGATGCATGCATGCCCATATCATGGGAGCATCTAGGGGTTAATTGGTATAAAAACTCATTAGGACCTAGGGATTGGTTACCTAAGAGGTGAGGATGGTTCCTGGGAGTCTCGTTGCTGATGTTGAAGGAATATATGTTGTGTTTCCATTGATTCCACTTCCTTAAGGCAACGTAGGAGTTTGAATCCCATAATATTAGCCTCTCTTCACATGTTTACCCCGTTTGGCTAGTTACTTGGATAGATGTGGGAGGAGGGTGTTACATGGGAAGAGGTTTTCCCTTAGTTGAATTTTTTTACAACAATGGGTACCAAGAGTCACTAAAGACGCGACTTGTTGAGGCTTATATCTTATAAAATATAACACTTCAATTAGCGGGTATGATCCAATGAATAGGGTGGTTCTTAGACCTAATATGTTGAGGGAAATGGATTGGAGAGTAAGTAATACTACGCATAAAATGAAGGCATCCCATGATAGGAAAAATAACTATGCAAATCAACATATAATGCACAAGGAATTCCAAGTGGGAGAGCATGTATACCTCTACTTCAGACCAAGGAATATCTCATAAAGAGTGGAGTATTTTTCTAAGTTGGCACTCATATTTTGTGGACCATTTCATTTTGGAAAGAGTGGAGTTAATGGCTTATAGATTAGACTTACTATGCATAGTGAAAGCATGTGATGTTTTCCACATTTTTTTCTTAATAAATATCTCTGTGACACTAATCATGTTTTAGATTGATCTATGATACAGGTGGAATATAAGGGAGAATTTCAACTAGAACCTTTGTGCATCCTAGACCAGAGGAAAAACATGCTCTAGAATTAAGTAATAGAGTAGGTCAAAGTGCAATGGATGTACTTTGGACCAAATGAAGCCACCTAGGAAATGGAAAATAAAATTGAGGGTACTTTTCCCTCTTTTGTTCATTCTATAAATTAATATATAAGTTCTAAATATAAATCCTAATGATTGCAATTTTTTTAATTTTTGTAAGAATACTGAGGAAGGTGTTCCCTTAAGGGGGTGTGATCTATAACAACCATTTTCTACACACTGTATATGTAAATAGCATTGTGTGGATTTTTTTGAGCATATCTAAATTAATGAAAATAAATTGAATTAATTGTTGTTTGAAGGAAGGGACATGGATCTGTTGACGGTGCTGGACCTGCCAACATGTCAGGGGATCTCCCTGATAAGAAATCCTAACTAGAGCTCAAACTATTTGGACTAGGAGTCCCAATAGTGGGAAGTAAGGTATAGCCTTGACTGCTATTGCGCCCAAACGTATGTAAGATGTCCTTGTTGGTAGCAAGGGTGTGACCTTGCAGTAAGTCAAGGAAGGTGCATGAAAGACTCTAACACATGGAAGAGGGAGTGAGTGTGCCCCTTAAAAACTTGTGATAGCACGCAACTTGAAAGGGAACACACTAGCAGAAATACATCACGATATGGAAAGCAGGATAGCCGATCATCCAAAGTGATGGATTATATCAATAATGCGCTTAGATAAGATTCATACAAACACATATGGAAGAGTCCATACATACATGTGTAAATTAAATATACATACATCATTAAAGTAACCAAGATAGCCGAACTACAATAACAACATATGCATGAAACATGTTGCCTCTATTATATTAAAAGAGTGAAATATCCAATCATGCATACAACCATGACTTCCACTAGCCTCGATGTCGGAACATTATAGTCATTTCCACCTGCTCCTTGAAAGAGATGTACTAGATCTGCACTGTGGAGAAGCCAAGGCTCATTACAACACACTCCAAGTTTTCTCTAAGTTATCCCTATAGGAATCTTGGCTCCCAAAATCTTGTACAATGAGTTATGAGGTTCTATAAATAGCAAGGGTGGGGTGACCCTTGATATTTCCCTTTGTGACTCTTCACCTACCCTCATGACTCTTCAAATTACACATGACTATCACATTCTACTATTGACACTTGGTCTTTCACTTTTACAACATGTTTATATTACAATCTTTACATGTACACATGTGAGAAAAAAATAGGTGTGAGTAGGTCATGCAAAACATCAATAAGGCTCAGAAAGTTGTGGGAAGACTAACACTTCAACATTCTCTCAATGATCGACGGTGGTGAACTGAGGCCAAGCTTGGCAGTCTGTTATGGTGTTTGCATGCTCTGTGGTGACATCCTTCTGGAAGAAAACTCTTGCCTTTGACGTATCCGTGTACACTGATTTAACACCTCTGTCCAACTCATCGGATAGAATCACACCATAGTCTTGAGTGCAGTCGGACCAGCAACATACTGGGGCATAGTGTTTGTGATCACTACAAGTCTGTGTTGGTGTCTATGCACATTAACTAATCAAATTACATGTCCATATCCAGTCAGACTTGGTTCTTTGTCTTTGCCTCGGTGAGTGTGAAAATGGATGGGATCGCATGTGTGTGCACAATGACATCCATGCTCCTGAACACTCATGCATGTGAAGTCTACAATATGGTGATGAGCTGTGGGAGTTCCTCATAGTTATAGATCTGACTTCGGATTTGTGCCTTCAACTCCACTGCCTTTTGCTTCATCATCTTTGGTAAGTGCAATGGGGCTCCCTTGTACCTCATTGTCCATATCTGCATGTGATCAACCGTAGTGTGTAAGTCTAACAAGACATCTGCTCTCCCACCACAGCACTGCTGCCAACCATTAATATGGACAACTGACTTACGTACGGTGACGAATCTAAAGTACAACTTCCACATGACTGTCTCAAGAGACGATACTTCATCTAGTATCACTCTCCTCAACTCTGCTCTCGCAGATGATGTAACCTTATCTTCTCCCTGCTTCACTGCTTGTACCTCCTTAGCCATGTGCCCATTCTTAGCAATCAAGAATCTAGCACTCGAGCTTGTGGCTTCAACATATGCTTTGGTAGCATTGGCCAATGTAGTTGGATGTTTGCACACATCAACATGATCACTCCCTCTTCAAAATGTGCAGGATATACATGGACATCTAGAGAGGGCACTCTGTGCAGTTGCACAACTCTGTGTTGTGACTCCTCAAAATATATGTTGTGCACATCTGCTTCTAGATTGTCTTCAAGGATTTCAGTGTTTCCTTGATCGCTTGAGACTATCTCTACTTCCATATTTGGTGAAGATGGTGGAGTGATGTCTTGGTTATGAGGTATGAAATCAATGCCCTGATCTAACTCTAGTTGAACCACATCCATGTCCATCTTCTCTAGCATCATTTCAATCTCTTGAGAAAAGTCCTCGTCCTGGGACTACTCACCTTGTCTGCTATGTGTTAGCTGGTCGGAAGAATATCTAACCTATATGGGCACAATTTCATCAATACATGCATTTTGTGCCTCTTGTTAATCCTATTCATGTTGTGCTTCATTCTCTCTTCTACGCAACTCTTGTTCTTCCCTGAGTTGTTGTTTCAACTCTTGCAACTTCTTTTCTTCTTCCTCTAGTTTTTTCTTCTCCCTCAGCCTTTACGCGATCCTCCTATCGGTATGTCACATCTTAGCCTCAATCTCCAAAGCTTCTTTGAACTTGCATCTTTTATCTTCATCTGCGGTGTCAACAACCTTCCTCTTGCCTTTGTTAATCGTAGGTCTACTACCCTATACTGTTGTTGATGATGCTGCTCTCTGAGGTTTTTCTACCTTCTCCGTTGTTAACCACTCTACAACTATTCTGACTAGTTCATTGAGCCTAGATAAGTTGTAACAACATCTCCATGGTTCTTCCTTAAGGCAATGACACACCCCATGGATCAAAAGATGATACACTCTCGCATAGTGTTCCCTCACTAAGAAATGCAGGTCATATGGATTGAAACTTCTGGTGCCAAAGGTGGACCTCTAGAATTATTTCTTCTCGGCCTCAACATGCTTGAGATTGTGCATCTCATACAATCTTATCCACAAAGAGAGAGTGGGCCAAGGTGCCTTCTTCTTCCTATGCAGTCTCGTTGACAACCCTGTCAATATGTGATATGCAACTTCTTTCATGACCAACTTATTTATGGAAAACTTCGGAAAAACATGCGGAGCCTTCTCTGTGTTGTACATTCTAACGAAGGTGTCAAGGGGTGGGGCATACCAATCTTCTATGTCAATCAATGCCTCCAACATGCAAGGCAGATCTTGTTCAAAGATCATCTTGTATACCGAGGTGACGAAGTGGTCTGATAGCTATATGATAACTCCATGAAATCTGCATTCATATAACAAGCTGCAATAGGTGTGTTCCAAGGTTTATGAAGGTGCCCATGCCAAACCCAAGCTTGGGAACTACTAATGGGCACAAACTACATCAAGTATGTAAGTGGACATGAAGATCGTTTCTTACTGACCCTTGGGCGGATGTCGAGCTTCTGCTACTTGTTCCTTCAACATGAGAGCCAACATGTCAGACCAGTTGAAAGGTCTCCCTTCATTTTCCAGTTGATCCAACACAATCACACAACTCTACAGAAAGGTCTTTGTGCCCTCTTAGCCCTATAAGCCACATGTGAAGATGACTAAGAGCTGATATGTATTTCGCAGTATCCTCATACTGTACACCTTGTTGGGTGTTGTCCTGAACTTGGACGGCTCTTTCACCCAACTGTCCAATATGTCTCTTGAGTTTGAACTACTGATGGGTCTAGCGAAGGGTGTATCCATCATGATTACAGGCTATGGCAAGAGATACATATCCTGAAAGTACTTCACCCTAAAGGTAGAAAGTTTTGTTCCACTGACACTGCTCAACATCATTATCTCTAGATCAGTATGCGAGATAATCTAGTGGATCATGTCCACGCATGGAAACGTGGGATACCTACATGCAATCCATTACAATCCTGACTTATGAATGTTGACATAGACTTTACGGTCCTAGAGATTCTCCTCAAATGTGTTTGAAAAGAAGTCATTAATTTCCTACCATTTTATGTTTCTTTCCTTGTCTATGAATAGCTTAAACTCTTTACAGATGGTAAATCTCATAGGCACTTGCTCAACTGCATCTCCGGTTGCACTCTCGACAGTGTCCTTTGACCGTGGTCTCTTGGAAGCCATTGTACCTATACTGTTAAGAGACGAATGAACATCTATGATACTTGGAGATAGAGAAGCACTCATGGAAATCACAATGTCAGTTGAAAACCAAAAGAAACTTGAGGACTGACATGCAACACACTTGGGTGACTAACTGGAATATTTGACAATTTTCACCAGGAGGCTGGGATACTGACTGCCAAAACTACATAGAACATAGTCTGGACTGTCAGTGCACTGACTAACTACTGAAACTGTGTAGAGCACAGTCTAGTTTGGCCTGCTGAGGACTAAAACTATGCAAACCACAATTTAGCTTGGCCTGTTGAGGACTAAAACTGGGAGATTGGCTACTAGAACTGCATAGAACACAGTATGGACTATTAGTGGGATGACTGAATGCTAAATCTACGTAGAGCACAGTCCATCTTGGCTTAACAACAACTCGGTTAATTGCATCTGCACAATTCCAGGGGCCAACAAGGCACTGCCTTTCAGAATTGCATAGAGCAAGCCTGGAGACCAGTGTGAGGCAAGCTCTGCGCAATTCCTAGGAGGAAGGTAGAGCCTTAACTCTCAGAAATGCATATTTCAAGCCGAGCAAGGCAAGATCCGAGCCATGGTAGCCTAGACCTGTTGACAGGTGACTTAAAACATGTAAAGGTTGAATGCATGTGCGACGATGAGTGTAGACAAGAGTGAATGAACATGCATGTAAACAGTGAGTGCATGATTCAATAAATGGGAAATAAGTAAGTGTGTGAAGCAAGTCACCACAACCACGAATGTTAGTGCATAAATAGTGTCATGAATGCGACAGTAGTGAGATGCAATTGAAAATTTGAAACAGTGCTTCTACAATCTAACATGCATTAAAACGACAGAAAGCGTTCAAAAAACAAAGCAAATATCACTCACACAAACTGAAATACAAAAAAAAACAGAAAAGAAAAAAAAGACATGAAAAGTGGACTTACCTAAAAAAGTTGAGTTGAGTGTGCCAAATGCTCCTAGATGCAATGGGGAATGCTAGAGCTCCAAGATCAAAGTGAAGGATGAGCTTTGTAGTGTCGAATAAATAGTTTTGATAAGATTGAGGCTTATGATGCGCATGCCACAAATCTAGGAAAACGCTGCACTTGGTAGGAGGTTTCTAAAATGTCTTTTTCATGTAACCCCGAGCTGCTAAAAATGGATCCCTAAAATATAGGGATGCTTTTTTGTTTTTTGGGAAAAGAAACCCATGCATTCAAAGCAAGATTGGTCAACCTTGGAGGGAACCCGTAAACTTGGGAGCACATGCAATGGACTGCAAGCCTCTCCATGACTTATGCATAGTTTATGAGCTAAGTGGCTTTGGATGCCTCTCAGGATGTGTGCAATTTTGTATTGAAGCCAAAGTTTTCAGCCAGATCTGCGCAAATTTTGAGAGCAAGCCCAATGATGGGCTACTTTGTGCAATTTTCAAAGGGAAGGTTACCTGCTTTCTCTGTGCATTTCTGGAGATAAGCAGGTTTCCTTGATGGTCTGCGAAATTTTGGAGAGGAAGGTTGGTTCCCCTCCAGTTCTACGCAATTTTCCAAGTGAGCACAATAGCCAGAAAATGACCATGTTCTAGGATGTCAGCTTGCCGGTGGAAGGCAAACATGCTAGCAAACACAAGATGATAAGCCATTAAAACTCAACTAAAGCATAAGTACCTGTCAGTGAAAGACATGCTACTAAGGATAGTTAACAGGGAGGCTCCAAAATGAAACTAAAGAAAAATTTTGGAGGTTGGTTGTAGCCACTAAAACACTTGGCGACACACTGGTAGAACTCTAGCTCTCTGAATGGACCTTGTTTTGTGAAAAAGAAGTCTAACTCCTCTGGAAATATTTTTCGATTCTTAGATCATCGTGGTTTCCACACTAGTTTGAGTGAAAGATGTAGCAACTTCCATGCACTTGATCAGTCAGCAAACATTCCAGGCCATGCCAACTTAGTTGTTTCGATTGGGGATGAGGGGTATATTGCTTCACAAGTAATATGGTAGTCAGAGTTTAAGTTTTATCTCTAGTGTTGCTCCGCTACAAGCAAGCCTAGACAGTGCCCCAGTGGAGTCACTCAGGAACACAAGCTTTGCTTCGCTACCAGCGAGCCTGGTCAATACCATGGGCGACGTTACTTGCATTACCTCTCTGCACATGATTCCTTTATCTTCTTTTTCCTCATTCATTTTTTCAAAATTTTCACATTTTCATTTTTTCAAAGACTTTGCATAGGCACTTATTTATTTCAGAGGCCGAAGAGGGATCCCGACTTATTGAGAGTAGAAGAGGTTTTACCTTCAAAGAAGTATTTTATATATACCTCGGACATACTTGTTAAGGTTTTCCCCCTCAACTTACTCTACTTCACTGAGATGACAAGGGTTAACCCAAAAACAACCGACTAGAGTAGGTGGTACCAGTTAGAGCGCAATCGTTGTGTTCTCACCAATATTGACTTCAAATAGAATGTATTTTCCATTGGCGTATCATTCACTGAAGATAAAAATTTCTACATAAGGAGAGAGGACAACAGATAGCCAAATCTTGGTAGTTGTACAAGTCATCTTGTACTTTACCTTGCTTAATTCAAGAGTCACACATCGTTTCATGTGAAACTAACCTATAAATGTAAACAAACAAACAAAATAATAAAGCAAAGAGCAGAAGAAAATGAGAAATCAGTGGAATGCGAAGATGGAGGTTGAGGTAATAAGTGCATATGATAACCCATGGGCTTCCCAACCAAATCTGTGCAGAAATTAAGAGTAGTGAGGGTGGGAGGGTGTGAGAGTTAAAAAAACATGTGTGCACATTCTCCCACATCACTCTGCAAGGGTGGAGTTGTTTGATGAGGGGAAGGCGAACAGTCACTTGTGACAACAACTGTTTCCTCTTGAGATTGCGTAGCTCCATCACAAAAATTTGTTGAGAAGTGTTTTAACTTTATATTCATTTCAGGGTGGTTTGATTTGCAAAGGAAATATTCAAATCTATCCATAAGATATTGGAATTTCATCTGACTTTTCTGACTTTTCGGAGCTTCAAATATGAGTAAATGGAAGCACTGCCAAAAATCGATAATCAATTCCTGTGGGGCCTTCCATTGTTTTAACATTTTTTTTTCAAGATATTCGCGATCAAAATAATGGAAAAGCAATTTGATTAGATCATTGAAGTTCTTACATCAGTGCACGCAATTGTGAGGTAGGTTGCGGCACCATCTTCCAGGAATTCGAGAAGTGTGTATGCAAGCAACATGTTGACCTCTACTACATCAAACTCTTCCTCATTCCCCAAGAATGCGAGGAAGTCATGGAAGTTATTGGGCCAAGCCACTTCGCCTTCACTATCATACATGATTTTCGACAAATGATAAAAAAATACTTTGTGACTTCAAAGGAATGTGCATTGGTCAAACATCGTGAAGGTTTAACTACAATGATATCCATGATAGATGTGAGAAAATTCAAAATAGGATGTGAGGACTCAACTTGTCATCTAGCCCTCCTTTTAACACCAAAAATGTTAATGCTGTTAGACCCACCAACATGTCATGGGATCTCCCCGGTATGAAGTCCCAACTAGATCTCAGATCATTTGGAGTAGGAGTCCCAACAATGGGTAGTATGGTATTGCCTTGACTGTGTTTGCGCACAAAGGTAAGTAAGATGTCTTTGTTGGTAACAAGGGTGTGACCTTGAAGCAGGTCAAGGAAGGTGCATGAAAGGCTCTAACACATGGAAGGGGGAGCGAGTGCACCCATTAGAAATTTGTGATAGCACACAGCTTGAAAGGGAACTGTTATCAACCCAATAAACTCTCCTAGGTTGTATCTCAGAGATGCTCGGGAACATTACAAACTCAACAAAAAATGTTGGAAATAGGTGGATGAATGGAAGGAATGATGCATATTCAAGCTAGATAACCACTTCTACTATGCTTAACCCTAGACATGGGTGAACACCCCCAGACTACAAGGCTTTAGACCACCAATTACTCACATTTTGAGGATTAAGTGAACATGGAGAATACTGACCACACCAGAAGATGCACAAAACCATGTGATGGCCAGATGCAACCAGTAAAGAGGTCTGCAAATCTATTTCCTAATGCACAGGGGATGACAGCTCTCTGGCACTAAGTAAACAAAAACCTGCAAAGCACATTCAATGCTACATACTATATTCTAACACAGAGGTGGGATGACAGCCCCTCTAATGCTAAATATCAAGAGCACATGAACAAATGCATAACAGGCACAACCTGGAACATAGCAGAAATGGAAAGTGAGAAATTAACAGCAAAAGAAGCTTGTATTAGCTGAAAGTGAAGACCAAACGTTGCAGGTATCACAGTAGTTACAGTCTCCAGAAGTTGAACTTTACATCAAAACAACAACCATCAACCCTGATTACATTTGTGTTCTGGGTATATATAGAGTTTGTTTACAAAGATATTCTGTTTTTCTATGCGTGGAGGGGTCATAATGGACCACCAACCACCTTAACTCTCTGATAGAGTCTCTGTTACAAACTGCATGCTTTAATGAACAAAATTGGCCTTTTGAGATGCTCTGTTGTCCTTCTCGAGCAGGTGGAGTGTTAACTGAAAGAAGCTCCATAACTGATAAATGCCTTTAACTGCTCGAGGTTGTCCTTTTTCTTCTCGGCCATTGTTCTTGTTAAATGCATTCGTTGAGGAATAACTACTCTGGTACTAGATACTAGTTATGTTCGTCCTTTGGAAGCATGGTCTAGGTCGAGGACACGAAGACAACATGGTGGATGAATGAGCAAGACGAGAACGAATATCAGCGATCGGATCACATGGACAGACGGCGAAGATCTATCGGCGAGAAACATTGGGAGGATGTGGAGCGAAGTGATTATGAGCCGTCATATCACATGGGTGGACAGTGGAGATTGATTTGCAAGAGCTACCCAGAGATACGGGAGTGGGACGATCACAGGCTGTTGGATCTCCGATGGGAAGATCCAACAGTGATTGGGAGGAGAATGTGCACAATGGTTAATGAGTGGGGAGGGCGGTTTCGTTGGTGGGAAGTATTCCCCGCACTGCTTTCAGAGGACGGAGATAAGCATATGCAAGGGGAGAGATCACATTTATAGCATGACACGTGGCGGATGGGACCGGCGGGAAACTGCTTTCCCCGCGAGTTAAATCGCGGGCATGTTTCAGTAGCGAGAGGTGCGAATGCCATCGAATCGTGCGGCGAACGATTGTATGGTGGAGGTTAAATGCACATGTATGGTGGGACTGATGTGACTGGGACATCCGCGGGCCAGGAACTTTGTAAAAGCACACGGTTATGAGGATTCAATAGTCATATGGAAATTTTAACTCTACGCTCGAGGCTAAGAGCAAAATCTCTTATATGCGATTTTAAACAGAGGACCCCCAGGAATAAGGAGAAATGAGGATGAGCAAGGTGGAGGGTGGTGGGAACACACTGGCATAGGCTTCTTTTGAGCTAAAATAGAGGACCAAGCTCACTCCAGCTTCTTTGAATTATCAACAATCTGTAGCAGAGCTAACACTGGCTCCTTCTGGGGATGAGATCCTCCCTGTGAGGTCTCAAGAACTTGCAGATCAATGCCCTCCTGATGAAAACAAATTATAAAAATTTCCTATTGTTCCGTTGGGCATGGAGTCTACTTTGCCTACACTAAAACTAATAAAATCAAATATTTACAATTTTAAGGCCAAAAGACCTTAAACAACATAAACTTTCAAAAAACACCCATTAACTGGGCCATCAAAAACTTCTTCTCCTCCCATAGTTTTCAGTATGAAGGTGTTGTTTCCTTGAATCTAAGAAATGATAAAAGGCCCTGTCCAGAAAGCAACAAACTCTCCATGGTTGCCTTTCTTCTCTTTTAGTGCATCCCACTTCAGCACCAAGTCTCCAACCTGAAAATTATCTGCTTTTGTCCCTTTATTAAAAGCTTCCTTGATATTTTTCTGATGTGTTGTAGCTTTTTCAACCAGCTGTTCTCTAATCTGATGAACGTCTACCAAATCAGTGATCCTTTTTGCCACATCTTCTTCCACATTATATTCATCTTGCAGGAACTTTGCCATAGGGAGAGTTAACTGAATTGGGAATACAACTTCAGTGCCATATACCAACCTGAATGGAGAATTTCCTGTGGATCTCTTGGTGGTTACTCTATCAGCCCACAATGCATATTTTAGCTTAGAATACCAATTCTTTTTATTATCTTCTAATAGCTTTTTTATTATTCTTGTCAGGCTTTTGTTAGAGGATTCTGCCAGACCATTTCCTTGAGGGTAATATGAGGTGGAATGAACCAGTTTAATACCCATTGAATCACACATTTCCACCAATTCTTTTGCCTTGAAAGCTGTTGCATTATCCGTGACTAACTTATGTGGACAACCAAATCTGGTAAAGATATTTTCAATTAAAAACTTCATGACCACATTATGATCAGCCTTCCTGGTGGGGATTGCTTCAATCCACTTAGTGCAATAATTAGTGGCTACTAATATCCATCTGTGTTGGCCACTGGAATGTGGATTGATTTCTCCAATGAAATCCAAGCCCCACTACTAAAAAGGTCCTTTTGCATGTATTGGTTTTAAGGGTAGGGACTTCAACTATTGTTTTCCTTCAAATCTTTGACACCTATCACAAGATTTAACAAATTAAAATACATCAGAAAATAAAGTGGGCCAATAGTACCCAGCTCTGAGGATCTTATGGGCAGTGGTTTTCCAATAATGGTGCCCTCCACACATGCTTGAATGAAATTGTTGCATAACTTCTATTGACTGTTCTTTGTCTAGACACCTCAAAAGCACTCCAGATGGATCCCTCCAGTAGAGCAGATTTTTGTAGATACAATATTTAGTTGCCCTTAGTTTTATAGTTCTGGTTTGACTTGTGCTTAAGCCTAGAGGGATTTCTATCTTCAGCAAGAATTTAATTAT
The DNA here is from genome assembly GCA_031772625.1 of Pinus tabuliformis. Lineage (NCBI taxonomy): Eukaryota > Viridiplantae > Streptophyta > Pinopsida > Pinales > Pinaceae > Pinus > Pinus tabuliformis. The sequence continues at coordinate 1,606,832,082 of CM062817.1, read as the reverse complement.
TTCATAATACCACTCACAAGAAGCTAAACTTTCGGCCACTAACTGCTTTCTCTCTGGTTCAGTTGCTTTCTCTTCTTCATCTGTCTGACCAATTTCTGCAATTGTGCACAGGCAATCAATATCCAATGATCTTCAATTTTCTTCATCCAATAACTTGGCAAGACCCTGACCTCTGACTAGCTTAGTGGACTTTAGTTCTATATTAAATTCAATTAACTTCGCAATCCATTTCAGCCTTCTTCCATCAATATCAGGTTGTGTTAAGACATATTTTATTGCAGCAGAGGGTACATAAGCAATTATCGTGGAATGGAGAATGTAAACTATGAAAGCTTTCAATGATTTGATAAGAGCATATGCTTGTTTCTCAATAATTTCATACCTCAGTTCAACATCCCTTAATGTTTTACTGAAAAATGCCACTGGATGTTCTGAATCTTCTTCATCTGCTTGCAATAAAACCACTGCAAGGGTGTCTTCTGAGGCAAATGAAAATAAATGGAACTCCTTGCTGTAATCTAGACTTATTAAAGTGGGAGCCTCCTTAATAGCTTTTTTAATAGACTCAAATGATTTTCTTGCTGCATCGGTCCATCTGACCTTGGACCCTTTCTTCAACATGGAGGTAACATGCTTCACCAGTTCTGCAAAATTTGGTATAAACCTCCTCACAAAATTTATTTTGCCCAGAAAGGACTGGATATCCTTCTTTGATCTTGGGACAAACAAAGTCTGTATTGCTTTGACCCTTTATGGGTCAATTCGGACACCTGCAGCAGAAACAACATGTCCTAACAACTTGCCTTCTTCCAAAGCAAGCTGTGACTTTTTATGATTGACTGAAATCCCAAACCTCCTGCACTTCAAGAACAATTTTTTTAAATGTTGCAAATGGTCTTGATGGCTGCTGGTATACAGTTATGTCATCAAGGTAGATAAGGACAAATTTATCCTTCTCTCTTACAAATGCTATATCCATAGCTCTCTGAAAGGTAGCTCCAACATTCATCAACCCAAAAGGCATATTGGCATACATAAAAGTGCCCCAAGGAGTGGTGAATGCAATCTTCTCTTGGTCATCTAGATGCACAGCAATCTGATTAAACCCTAAAAATCCATCCAAGAAAGACATTACTTTGGCTCCTGAGACTTTTTGTAGCAAATGCTCCATCTTGGGTAGAGGATAGTTGTCTTTCTTAGAGCATTTATTTAAGTTTCTGAAATCAACACATAGTCTTATTTCTCCACTTTCTTCCTCACTACCACCAAATTGGCTACCCATTTGGAATATCTAAGAGGGACTATGATTTTGGCAGCCAACAACTTTTTAATTTCTTTTTCAATCAGAGGAAGAAGCATAGGATTTATTGGTCTCAGCTTCTGTTTGAAAGGTATGGTGTCTTTCTCTAGAGGGATTTTATGTTGAATAATCTTTTTATCATAGGTTTTCAGGTCACTATTTTCCCAGGCAAACACATCAACAAATTGCTTCATTAGATTGCAATATTCAGAACATTGATCAGCAGATAGATGAGAGGAAAGATTTATGCATCTAGGTTGACCTGGACTCCCTATATCATGCTTACATACTGCAAATTGATCTTCTTTTTGGGCAGCCTTGTAAGGCACATCATTCTGATCAAACAGCCTTTCTAAAGGAATTAAACCCTTATGAATATGATTGTTGGGAAGCTGGACAATGCTATCGTTGCCAATTTTATTTCTAAGCTAGGATTGGGGGTTTTCTTCCAAGGCTTTATTTTCTTGGTCAATTTGCATTTCAGAAAATTAATCAATGACTTGGAGAAACCTATTTATTTCATCATCATCATCAAAAACTTTCCAATGCTAGACATTATCAGGCAAGGATGGTCTATATTTCATTTGCACTTCATAAACTAGTCTGGGAGGCATGGGAGGGATAAAAAGATTAGCAGACATAGCAAGGGAATCAGCAAGCTGATTTTTGGCTCTAGGGATATATGAAATACAGAAATCATCAAAGGAATCTTTGAGTCTCCATACCTCATCTCTGTATGCTTTCATCCTTAGGTCCTTTGCCTGAAATGTTTTGTTTATTTGCTGAATGATCAGATCATCATCTCCAAACACATTTAGGCTCCTAATTCCTCTATCTTTAGTTGCATTAAGGCCCAATAGTAGAACCTCATGCTCTTCTCTATTGTTTGTGACTTGAAAAGCCAGCCTAAAAGACAGCTGTGTGCTTCTTTGTTCTGGAGATATCAGCACAACCCCTGCTCCTGCAGTCTCCCTAGAACATGCTCCATCGAAGAGCACTCCCAAACTTGACTTCCTTGCTCTTCTTCGGCCTGAACTGTTTGTTTCCTGAGTTGCATTAAGTCCTTCTTAGATTCTTCTATTTGGAGAATACATGCTCCAAAATTAGTGTCCACAGTATATATGGGATGATTAGTAGGATTCTTCTCATCACTAATGATGTATGCCAACTATGCTTCTTTGTACAACCTCTTGTTCTCGCCTCCAAAAATTGGGATAGTGGCATAAGATAGATCATTCCGTAACGTCCCACCTAGTCTCTTAATCCATCCTATAGATAGCAGCATGCCAAACTTAGGAGGGACATCTTCCACCACAATATCCATCATCATACTCTTCATGGGCAACTGAGTTAAGGTAATGGCTAGATATTTAATCAACCCCAGACATTTTACCTTTCTTAAATCAAATGAGAATAAATAATGATATGGTCTGGTGATGTCAAGGCCTAACTCTTCCATGACAGCTTTAGGCATCAAATTGTGGTTGGCCCCTATATCTAGCAGGCAATTGTGGAGGACTTTGTCATGAATGGTCAAGGAGACATAAAATGATGGAGAATTATTATCAGCAGGTTCAATCATGGGGATGAGCACAACAATAGGCTTGTCATCTTGCAAATTGGCAGAGTCAGTGGAGGTTTGTGTGGTTTCCAGCTCAAGAGCTTCAAGGATAGGCTTTCTAAATACTTCACTCTTTACCAACTCTACCATAGACGCAGATATTTTTAATTTCTGGAGTTCTGACTCAAAGCTAAAAGAGGAAGGTAACTTATCAGAACCTCTTACCTCTTAAATTGGAGCTTTGAGGATGACTGGGTCAGTTGTTGGTCTTCTCTGCCTGATATTCTGCAACTCTGTTTTGACAGCAGCTCTTTGGGCAGGATTCTCCTTGACATTTTTTGCATTCGACCTCAAATTGTATCTTTGTTGTTCACCAGTCTGCATAAAATCTTCTTTGTACCATTCCTAACTATCTTGTTCCTGCAGCAATGATTTTTCATAAGCAGCCAATGTCCAAAAGGTAGCACTGCCTTTATCTTCCATGCAATGAATTTCATCCTCATCTTCAAATTGTTCCTCCTCCATGACTACACTCTGAAAAGGAACTTTAACCTTTTATTCTTCATTTGGTTCTTTACCCCTCTAAATTATTTGTAACTGTTCATTTTCTCTTCTAAATGGATTTGGATTTCTTGGAGCAAATGTGTTCTGCTGCCTTGTCTTTCCTAAATTCTGCTCAACCTTCAGCTTAGATATTTCAACAGCCAATGACTCTATCATCTTAGTCATTTTTTCTAATTTGGGTTCAAAAGATGAAGCAAAGGAAGAATAAGGCTCACCTCTCTGCCTCCTTCTATCAGCATGACATTTTAGCTTTTCTGCAACCATAATATTGGATTCAACCTCTAGTGCTACATCCTGCATTTCAGCTAGAGTGGCACATCTTCTTTCTCTCACTAATAGGAAGAAATCAGAGTCAAAAGCATTGGCATAAGTGATTTTGGCAGAGGTGGGGGCAGGCTTTACCTCAGCTAGTATCTTACTATACATACAATTGAATCTTTTATTGAAATCAGGCAATGATTCCCCATTCTCCCTCTTCAGATTACCAAACTCAGTATGATAATATAGCAAATCTTTTTTATCTCCCCATTGCTTCAAAAATGCATCATCTAATACTTCAATGTCAGCAATAGATCTAGGGGCTAGTACTATGAACCGCTTCCTAGCCTCACCATCAAGGCTCTGGACAAAAACTCTCATCCATACATCATTTTCACTTATATCTAAGTTATCAGCATAACTATAGAAAGCCTCAAGGTTTTCTTTAGCTGTTACTCCCTCTGTGCCAGTGAACTTGGGTATATATTTCTGATATTCTCCTGCAGGCATAGCGTTCAAAGGAACGGGCAAGACCAGAGGTCCATACCTAACAACTACAATTATTTCTATCTTTGTAGGTGCTTGTTAGCCTGCCATGACTGGGGTATGTGGAAGGACACTGGCAGATTGAGTAGTGTGAAACAATGAAATGGATGACAGAGACAAAGGGATGCTATGGACTGTATGGGAAGCTTTCTTTGGACTGAGATTCAAAGCGAAACTAGATGGATAAGGAGCTTTGTTAATCTCTGAAAGAATTTATTTACTAACAGAGGTAGGCTCTAAATCTTCAAATTGTATATTCTCAACTACAACCTTATCTTTCAGAGAAGCATAAGTTTTCTTAGGCTTACCTGATCCTGATGCTCCTTTCTGTGATGTTTTCTTCGGTTTAACAATTTTCTTAGGGTTAGGCACTGGAACAGCTGGTGATTTCTAAGGATTTCTTCGAGTATGCCTCACAACCTAAGCCAGAACTGCAATGTGGAGTCGCCAAAGGTTGGTCTTCCTCTAGTGGAGCCAGATAGAAGATTACAACTACAAATTTTCCCAGACTTTGTCTATCATCAAAATATAGAACTATGACGTCTCCCAGCGAAGCTGAGCTTCAATCTCCTCTCCCTAGAAACGGCGCCAATTAGTGTTATCACCCCAAGAAATTCTCTTAGGTTGTATCTCGGAGATGCCCGGGAACATTACAAACTCAACAAAAAATGTTAGAAATAGGTGGATGAATGGAAGGAGTGATGCATATTCAAGCCAGATAACCACTTCTACTATGCTTAAACCCAGACATGGGTGAACACCCCCAGACTACAAGGCTTTAGGCCACCAATTACTCACAGTTTGAGGATTAAGTGAACATGGAGAATACTGACCACAGCAAGAGATGCACAAGACCATGTGATGGCCGGCTGCAACTAGTAAAGAGGTCTGCAAATATATTTCCTAATGCACATACAGGATGACATCTCTCTAGCACTATGTAAACAAAAACCTGCAAAGCACATTCAATGGTACATACTAGATTCTAACACAGAGGTGGGATGACAGCCCCTCTAATGCTAAATATCAAGAGCACATGAACAAATGCATAACAGGCACAGCCTGGAACAGAGCAGAAATGGAAAGTGAGCAATTAACAACAAAAGAAGCTTGTATTAGCTGAAAATGAAGACCAGATGATGCAGGTATAATAGTAGTTACAGTCTCCAGAAGTTGAACCTTACATCAAAACAACAACCATCAACCCTAATTACATCTATGTTCTGGGTATATATAGAGTTTGTTTACAAAGATATTCTAATGTTCTATGCGTGGAGGGGTCATAATGGACCACCAACCACCTTAACTCTCTGATAGAGTCTCTGTTACCAACCGCATGCTTTAATGAACAAAATTGGCCTTTTGAGATACTCTGTTGTCCTTCTCGAGCAGATGGAGTGTTAACTGAAAGAAGCACCATAACTGATAAATGCCTTTAACTGCTCGAGGCTATCCTTTTTCTTCTCGGCCATTCTTTTTGTTAAATGCATTCTTTGAGGAATAACTGCTCCGGTATTGGATGCTAGTTATGATTTTCCTTTGGAAGCATGGTACAAGTCGAGGACGCGAAGACAGCATGGCGGATGAATGAGCAAGACGAGAACGAATATCAGCCGTCGAATCACATGGACGGACGACGGAGATCTATTGGCGGGAAACATTAGGAGGACGCAGGGCGAAGTGATTATGAGCCATCAGATCACATGGATGGATGGCAGAGATTGATTTGTAAGAGCTACCGGGAGATACGGGAGTAGGATGACCACAGGCCGTTGGATCTCGGATGGGAAGATCCAACGGTGATCAAGAGGAGGACATGCACGATGGTTAACAAGTGGGGAGGGCGGTTTCGTTGGCAGGCGGTATTCCCTACACCGATTTTGGAGGACGGTAGTAACCGTACGTGGGGGGAACGATCACATTTTTAGCATGACACATGGCGGAAGGGACCGGCGGGAAACCGCTTTCCCCGCAAGTTAAAGCGCGAGCATATTTCAGCGGTGAGAGGTGAAAATGTCGTCGGATCATGCGGCAAACGATCAGACGGTGGAGGTTAAACGCACATGTATGGTGGGTGTCTAGTCAATTTAACGTCTTAAATTGCTCTACATAAATTATCAATCTGGGTATCATAAACTGATGAAGTGTGGTGCACCATATGTGCTTAGTTAACCTTTCTCTTACTTCGTCGTTTTATAGTTTATGTTGTTTTTGGGGTTTTGTTATTGTTGATTTTCTTAAGTGTTTAATGCAACTTAAAACATGTTATTGATGGAGTTAGTATTTAAACAAAAGTGTAAATATACAACTAGTTCAATCGAAATAAAATGCAATAATCAAATAATGAGAGAATGACTATGAGACCCAGTATCCTTGCTGCTTCAGCAAAAGGACAAGATGATTCTATCACGTCATTAGTTCATTAAAAGGCTATGTGCATCACTAATCTACAATCAACTTGAAAGCAATTTATGTACAGCTAATATACATGGTGAAATAAAATGACAACTATACAAGGCAGGGGCCCTCTACCACCTATGAAATCAAATGCTTAAAGGAAAATAAAGACATCAAATAAAGGACTAATGACATCGGCCCAGTATCTCTGCTGTTGATTTAAAATGAAAATGAAATCTATATTAAATCCAATTAAAAGTGAGAACAACTATCTCACACTATTTTAACTCTTCAACTTAATCTAAGCAATGTGAAATCTAAGTGACACTACATAAAGGAGACAAATCACACTACTTTAACCTTTTCTTAACCTTTTTGCCTTTCAGCTAGATTTATCATGTGAGAACAGTTATGAAAAAGTCAGCAATGTGAGTCTTAAAGCAAACTAAACCAAGCTGTACTAAGTGATATTTTGGCTCCAATAAAGTTATTTGATTATGGAAAAAGAACCATCAATAGATGAACAACTTGATATCTAAGAGCAGAAATAAAGTGCAAGTTAAAGAAATGATACTAATGAAAATCAAACTGCAGAAAAATAAAGGTCAGCAACATAGACAAGATGAGCACACATGCCACTAGTTATGAAATCAAAGCAAAATTGAACACACTTGCATGAATGAAAAATCTAATCTACCTTACATTCTACAAAGCAATATTTACAAAATGAAATCTACTCTACCTTACATTCTAATATGCTCCATGACATCTACTTCACATCTCCTTCCATGTTGAGAACATCAAAGCTTTATTCAAATTCTTCAAAAGTACAAAGTACAACAAAGTTCTCCAAAGCTTTCAAAAGCCATCAAGGAAGAACTACAAACTTAAGAACTAGGGACTAAAAGACTAACAAATGAAGGAGAGAGATCTCCTATTTATACAAAAAGATGAGATCCATCTCATTAATGAGAATCCATGAATCTCTCCCTCTACCTCTAGAGTCCTAATCAAAATAGGAACTGATAAGACACATGTCTTTTTAGAGTTACAATACAATTAGGAGATGTGACACATATCCTCATGATTCCATGATTCTTTCCAACCAAATTCGAATTTGGCCTTAGAGTGCCACATAAGGGTCTTCTAGAAGCTTCCTTTCAACCTACATATGTCAACAATCTCAACCCATTTGTTAGGTATAAGCATATGCACATTATTTTCTAATGTTTAACCACAAATTCACTTAAAAGGCTTAGAAATAATAAAGATTGGAAAAACATAAAGGTGGCCCAATGATAATGAAAGTGGGATGAATGTGGTGACATAGTAGTGAAATGGAGGTGAAATGGAGGTGATATAATGGACATAATAGTGAAAGTGTAATGGAAATGAATGACATTTTCAAGACTCAACATACCCCCCAACTGAAGCTATTGCATGTCCTCATGCAATATATATTACATTAACTTTTTTGATCCTTGAGCTTTGGCTTAACTTTGCATGATATCATTTGATAACTTCATATTTCTGCAAAGTGTTTCACTTAAATTGCAACATGGTTGGTTGTTGTGTTACAACCATTTTTTTTTTATTTTTTTTTTGCCTTCTATTTTGATCTTTGAACTTTGCATAATGATATTTTGATTATTGTTGCAAAGTATATCTTTATTGGATTGCATGATGGTTGGTTCTTGTGTGACAACCATGATTTTGTTTGTATCCAATTTATCCTTTAACCCCTTTTTCAAAAGCCATTGTATGCTCATAATAGCAATGTAATAATTAATATATGTTGGAAGTATGTGGGCTCCTGAATATGATATGGACATGGAAATATATGAATATGAATGTATTCCCCCCCCCCCCCAACTGATGGTATTGGCAATTTTATGAAATGAGGAAGAGAAATGTTTTTCCAACAATTATCATTCTAGCTTTTTATGGAATTCTATGGTCAAAAGTTAGAAAATGCCATACCTTCACTTACCCTTTGGAATGGATGAGTTGTATGTGTAGTGGCTGAAAATTTCTGATCATATTCTTCTTCAAGTGGCTGAACAAGAGGAGTCATGGATAGAGAGATAAGATGACTTTTTATTGCTTCTACTAAAACTTGTTGAATCTGCTCCAAAATGCTGAAAATAATAGTCTTCATGTCTTCAAAACTCATTGGCATAATTCCTACTATGTGAAAATATGTTCTTATGTCGAACATAGTAGGAAATTGTTGGCTTAGTGGCTATTAATGGATGCCACTAGTCAACACGAGAACTCTCACCATTGATGACAATGAGAGTCAAGATGCCCAAACACATCTTGCTAGGTACGAATGAATTTGCTGTTGTCGAGTCACCTAGAAGATCTAACGAACAAGGGACATTAATGTATTCCCATTGTTTGTCAGCATGAGGACTTGCCATTAAGGCATGCAAGCCTCAAGGTGTTTCTACAAAGAAATTAGACTCAAAGGACTATGGACTCAATAATTTGCATTGAAGCAGGGCTTATTTGCAGAATGAAAATGACAAGAAATGGAAGATGAAAATGGAAAAAGGCAATGGCAATAAGCATGTGAATGAGCCTCTTGCTTTTATTTGTGGTTTATGAATGGACAAAAAGAGATGGAAAGTGTATGTGAATGTAAATGGAAAATATGGAGTGAAATGAGATGAATGGTTTATTATGGAGTATGGATGTGATGGATGGATGTGATGGAGACAATAGTATCTGAAAGTTTTTCAAGTGTTTGGATCTAAATTTGCATCAGCATATTTCCTCTTTGTTGCTGATCATCCTCTTATGAAACAAATTGGTCTCTTAGAGAGACACCATTCTCTTGTAGTCATTTGTCCTTCCTCCTGGAACCTGCAAAAAAACTAATACTTCTTCTGCAATGGAATGTAAGATTATCAAAGGAGAGAGGTGATCAATCTCTCTACTTATGATATTTACACACAAAACTAAGAATTTGTATTAATGAAACAAGTTCTCAAAGGAAAAATCAAAAGAATTTATACCTGCTTTGAAATTGGTGCCCAAGTTGAATGTTGCTTCCTTTCAGCAATTTATTTCATTATTTGCCATTTCAAACTCTAATGATGGTTTTCTCATTGTGTAGATCTTGTTGAGATCTTTCCAATGATACTTAAATCATTAAAATCTGATTTTGTATGAGAAAGATAGGCTGATTTGAACAATGAGGTTTTTCTGGCTGCGGAATTGGAGAACAACTGCGGAATGTGCACAGTTCTGTAGCTAAAAATCTTGAATACAAAGTTATCCATTCATCTTTCATCATCAGTCCAAAATTAATCAATACCTTCAGAAAAGTGAGCAAATAACTTGTTCATTTCATTGATTCAAAATTATTATTTTTTCTTGACATGCAGCGACTCAGTGTGGCGACTTAGTGATAACACACAATTTGACTTCCCTTTGACCGGGGTCTTTTCCATCAAATTTGATCGAATGAATAGGACACCATCCATGTACCAACATTCCCCCAGCTACCCATGTGACTTGTTTTGCTTGATGACACCTGCAACCTAGAGTTTAACAAAACAGCTGCGGAAAGTTGGGCTAGCTGCGGAAAGTTGTGCTAGCTGCGGAAAGTTGGGCTAGCTGAAACAATCAACCATCAGTTTTGAAATTTTTTTTTCATTGTCTGCAAGATCTGGTTTCAGAACGTATAAACATTGTCTTCCCAGTATTGTTCCCTTTTCTGGAATGATAATCCGACAAGACATTATGTTATGTGCAGCTGCAGCAATTTTGCGATTTCGCATGAGAGCCTCCATAAGTGTTTTTATTTGATCAACATCAGTTACAGGTGACAAATGAGCTTGGAAAGTACTTCTCTTTTCAGTAAAAGGAGCACCGTGAACAATCCCAAGGATCCTGTCCAATTCATCCAAGGATTTATCATTGGACTCCATAAGACTACTCTCACAACTCAAAGTTTGTGGACTATTACCACCTGAAATATGCATGCATTCTGACACTTCCGGTATCAAATCCTCTTTGTGTTTTGCAATAACATCCAACTCTGTTTCTTTCCCAATTCTACTTATGTTTCCATCTAATTTTATTCCATTTTCTCTCAACATTTAACCGGCAGTGACGAAACATGCACAAATGGGTGGCAGCGACTTCATGGGATTTAATGACAGAGAGTCGTGTTCAATTGGAATACGTCTCTAAATAGGTTGAGTTTAATAAGATGGAAGGCGTGTAATCGGATTTCAAATGCTATCATACAGTTGATTCCCAATTGGATTTCTCTTCCTCAGGCACGTGGAATTGAATCACACATTCAAACTATCTGTTAATTAACTCAATTTTCGTATTTCTTCACGCGGCGACAAAAAAGAGGCTCCAAAGAACCAAGTATTTCTCCCAGACCGCCACAAATTTCTTCAAACGATTTCTGGGTTATCTAATTAACCCACCTAGAAAAAAAACCCATGTTTGATTTTTTCTAAATTCGTCTCTGTTTGAACAAATCGAACGTTTGAAGTTTGACGTTTTTTCTGTGTTTATGTTTTTCCTAAGTTAACTGTTCTCACTGTTCTGCCTTTTATGAATTTGCATTCGGCCTGTGAAATTTTGGAATTAACGGTTGGATGCATTCTCATACATGTTGGGCAACACATAAGGCCACATTGCATTCTTTGGAAGACATGGGAGAGACAAATGAAGTCCCTGAACAGCATGGACAAGCGGAGACAAATGAAGTCCCTGAACATCATGGAGAGGGTGAAGGCATGGACTGTGAAGAGACTCGGGAGGTAATAGGTACAGGAGCAGGGGAAAATACTCATGTTGAAGAAGGCATTCTGAAGGTGTGAGATGAGAATGAGAGGCTGAAGAAGATGGTGGCTGATCTGTTCAATAAAACTGAAAAGTAGAATCAGTTGATTAATACCCTGAGCCTAAGAATTGCACGGCAGAGGCACTTAATACCCCTTTGAAGCATGACACTTATTCAGTGATCAAGTTTTTGTTGTATCTACAAACAATGGAGTTTTTTGTTCTTCCTCTGATTTTATTTAATGTTAAGTAATAGCTCAAACAAAAAACAACAGCCCCTTTTACAGCAATTTGTGAGCCCTGCAAATCCAAAATAATGGTGATTTTAATAGGGTGTTCCAGTGGCTAATTTTTCATCATCATGGCCCAATTCGTTCCATCTAACAAAAATCTTAATGTGCTTCTGTTTTTCTTTTGTCATGGGAGTGGACATGAGCAGGGTTCAGTGTATTTTTTCAGTGTGAATTATTCAATTCTACAACCTAGCCCTTGTGTGCTGCTGGTAGCTTTAGATTTTTTTCTAAAAAGTCCTTGCTTCAATCTAATTTTTTTCATATATACAGTGCAATTTTTTTTTTTATGTTGCAGGTTTGTTTCAGGCCAAAGCTTGATCAAGGAGGCAGATTTTTTTATTGAAGCCACAATGAAAACTAGGAATGGAGATAGCCATAGATTGCTTTTCTCTTTTTTCTTCTCTGAAATTGTAAAATTTTATAAAAAGGATTAATGATTTTCAATTTCAGGCAGCAAATACTTCAAGAAAAACATGCTAAAAACAAGACTTTGACTGAGGTCTTAGGCTGATTTTTCATAGATCTGAGCTAGGTGACTAGGATAGGATCCATGTTGGGACAATTCTAGAGATGCCCATGTGGTCGGTTTTTTCATTGGATGCATGTAACCTGCTAAACCTTGAAACAGTTGCGGAATTCACAGCTAGCTGCGGAATCAGGGCAATTTCCGCAGCTAAATTGCAAAACCTTATTAAAACAGGATATAGTGTTTTGAAGACCACTATAAAGCATAACCAAACAATTTTGGACAATTTGAACCTATCAAAGCAGTTGAGTTTCATTTTTTTTCATCATTTTTCTTTTCTATTGAATCAATTGAAATGTTGAAGTTTATTTTGTCTCCTTTTTTTTCTTTTTTTTACTTAATAATTCTTTTTCTGATCCTCCAGATCACACAAAGTGCAAGAGGAGAGCATACTCAAGAATTATTAACTTTTTTTTTACATAACAATCATTTTTCTGATCCTCCAGATCACACAAAGTGCAGGAGGAGAGCATACTCAAGAATTGTTAATTTTTTTCAGATGTAAGAAATAAGGTCTCCTAATTACACTTCCCCGGCAACGACGCCAAAATGTCTAGTCAATTAAACGTCTTAAATTGCTCTACATAAATTATCAATCTGGGTATCGTAAACTAATAAAGTGTGGTGCACCATATGTGCTTAGTTAACCTTTCTCTTACTTCGTCGTTTTATAGTTTATGTTGTTTTTGGGGTTTTGTTCTTGTTGCTTTTCTAAAGTGTTTAATGCAACTTAAAACATGTTATTGATGGAGTTAGTATTTAAACAAAAGTGTAAATATACAACTAGTTCAATCGAAATAAAATGCAATAATCAAATAATGAGAGAATGACTATGAGACCCAGTATCCTTGCTGCTTCAGCAAAAGGACAAGATGATTCTATCACGTCATTAGTTCATTAAAAGGCTATGTGCATCACTAATCTACAATCAACTTGAAAGCAATTTATGTACAGCTAATATACATGGTGAAATAAAATGCAAAAATAAAATGACAACTATACAAGGCAGGGGCCCTCTACCACCTATGAAATCAAATGCTTAAAGGAAAATAAAGACATCAAATAAAGGACTAATGACATCGGCCCAGTAGCTCTGCTACTGATTTAAAATGAAAATGAAATCTATATTAAATCCAATTAAAAGTGAGAACAACTATCTCACACTATTTTAACTCTTCAACTTAATCTAAGCAATGTGAAATCTAAGTGACACTACATAAAGGAGACAAATCACACTACTTTAACCTTTTCTTAACCTTTTTGCCTTTCAGCTAGATTTATCATGTGAGAACAGTTATGAACAAGTCAGCAATGTGAGTCTTAAAGCAAACTAAACCAAGCTGTACTAAGTGATATTTTGGCTCCAATAAAGTTATTTGATTATGGAAAAAGAACCATCAACAGATGAACAACTTGATATCTAAGAGCAGAAAGTAAAGTGCAAGTTAAAGAAATGATACTAATGAAAATCAAACTGCAAAAAAATAAAGGTCAGCAACATAGACAAGATGATCACACATGCCACTAGTTATGAAATCAAAGCAAAATTGAACACACTTGCATGAATTAAAATTGCATGAATGAAAAATCTAATCTACCTTACATTTTACAAAGCAATATTTACAAAATGAAATCTACTCTACCTTACATTCTAATATGCTCCATGACATCTACTTCACATCTCCTTCCATGTTGAGAACATCAAAGCTTTATTCAAATTCTTCAAAAGTACAAAGTACAACAAAGTTCTCCAAAGCTTTCAAAAGCCATCAAGGAAGAACTACAAACTTAAGAACTAGGGACTAAAAGACTAACAAATGAAGGAGAGAGATCTCCTATTTATACAAAAAGATGAGAGCCATCTCATTAATGAGAATCCATGAATCTCTCCCTCTACCTCTAGAGTCCTAATCAAAATAGGAACTGATAAGACACATGTCTTTTTAGAGTTACAATACAATTAGGAGATGTGACACATATCCTCATGATCCCATGATTCTTTCCAACCAAATTCGAATTTGGCCTTAGAGTGCCACATAAGGGTCTTCTAGAAGCTTCCTTTCAACCTACACATGTCAACAATCTCAACCCATTTGTTAGGTATAAGCATATGCACATTATTTTCTAATGTTTAACCACAAATTCACTTAAAAGGCTTAGAAATAATAAAGATTGGAAAAACATAAAGGTGGCCCAATGATAATGAAAGTGGGATGAATGTGGTGACATAGTAGTGAAATGGAGGTGAAATGGAGGTGATATAATGGACATAATAGTGAAAGTGTAATGGAAATGAATGACATTTTCAAGACTCAACAGTGGGACTGATGTGACAGGGATAACCGCGGGCCAGTAACTTTGTAAAAGCACATGGTTATGAGGAAATAGTCATATGGAAATTTTAACTCTACACTTGGGGCTAAGTGAAAATGCTCTTATATGTGATTTTAAACAAAGAACCCCTACGAATAAGGAGAAATGAGGATGAGCAAGGTGGAGGGTGTTGGGAACACACTGGAATAGGATTATTTTGAGCTAAAAGAGAGGACCAAGCTCACTCCGGCTTCTTTGAATTATCAGCAATCTGTAGCAGAGCTAACAAGAACACACAAGCATAAAGGAATCACGATATGGAAAGCAGGATAACCGATGATCCAAAGTGATGGATTATATCAACAACATGGTTTAATAAGATTCATACAAACACATACATAATAGTCCATACGTACATGCGTAAATTACATCTACATACATCATTAAAGTAACCAGGATAGTCGAACTACAATAACAACAGATGCTTGAAACATGTTGCCTCTATTATATTAAAAGAGTGAAATATCCAATCATCCATACTACCATGACTTCCACTAGCCCCAATAGCATAACATTAAAGTCATTGTCACGTGCTCCTACAAAGAGATGTACTAGCTCTGCACTGTGGAGAAGCCAAGGCTCATTACAATACACTCCAATATTTCTCTAAGTTATCCCTATAGGAAGCTTGACTCTCAAAGGCCTATACATTGAATTATGAGGTTCTATAAATAGAAAAGGGTGGGGTGACCCTTGACATTCCCCTTTGTGACTCTTCACCTACCCTCATGAATCTTCAACTTACACATGACTGTTACATTCTACTATTGACACTTGGTCTTTCAATTTTACAACATGTTTAAATTACAATCTGCACATGTATCCATGTGAGACAAAAATGGGCTTGAGTAATCCGTGCAATACATCACTAAGTCTTAGAAAGTTGTGGGAAGACTAACTCTTCGACATCCTCTCGATGATTGATGGTGGTGAACTGATGCTAAGCTTGTTAATCTATTATGGTGTCCATGTGCCCTGTGGTGACATCCTTCTTTTAACGGACTCTTGCCTCCGTTGCATCTGGGTACACTACTTTTGCACCTCTTTCCAACTTGTCAGATAACATGCGCATCATACTCTTGAGTGCAGTCAGACCAACAACATATTGGTGCATAGTGTCTACACTCATATGCGAGTCAGCATTGGTGGCTATGCGCATCAACTAATCAAAGTACATGTCTAGCTCAAGTCATACTTGGTTCTTTGTCTTCACCACAGTGAGTGTGCCAATGGATGGGATTTCATGTGTGCACATAATGACATCCATGCTTCTGAACACTCGTGCATATGAATCCTGCAAGTTGGTGATGAGATGCGAGAGTTCCTCATAGTTCGATATCTGACTCCAAATGCGTGCTTTCAACTCCACTGCATTTGGCTTCATCATATTTGGAAAGTGAAATGGTGCTCCCTTCTACCTCATTGTCCATATCTGCATGTGATCGACAACATGTGTATGTCTGACAAGATTTGTTCTCTCCTAGCACATCGCGGCTACCAACCATTAAGATGGACAACTTACTTATGCATAGTGATGAATATGAAGTAAAACTTCCGCATTGTTGTCCTGAGAGACAATACTTCATTTATTATCGCTCTCCTCAAATCTGATGTAGAAAATGCTATAACCTACTCTTCTCCCTGCTTGGCTGCTTGCAACTCCTTAGCCATGCACTTGTTCTCAGCTATCAAGAATATAACACTCGAGCTAGTGGCTTCGACATATGCTTTGGCAGCATTGGCCAATGTAGCTGGATGTCTGTGCACATCGGACATGATCACTCATTCTTTAAACTGCACAAGAGATGCATGGGCATCCCAAGTGGGCACTCTACGTGACTACATAACTCTGTGTTGTGACTCCTCAAAAGATATGTTGTGCATGCCTGCTTAAGAATTGTCTTCAAGGATTTCAGTGTCTCCTTGATCTCTTAGGACTAGCTTTGCTTCTGGATTTGGTGAAGCTGGTGGAGTGACCTTTTGGTTCTAAGGCATGAGGTCAATTTCGTGATCTAAATCTGGCTTAACCACATCTGTGTCCATCTTCTCTAGCATCTGTTCAATCTCTTGAGCAAAGTCCTGCTCATGTGATTACTCACCCTATATCCTATGTGTCAGTTGTTTGAATGAACCTCTAACTTGTATGGCTGCAATTTCATCAATATGTGCATGTTGCGGCTCCTGTTGTTCTTGTTCCTACTACATTTCCTTCTCCCTTCTGCTCAAATCTTGTTCTTCCCTAAGTTGTTGCTTCAATTCCCGAAACTCGTTTTCTTCTTACTCTAGATTCTACTTCTCCCTCTACCTTTGCGCAATCCTCCTATCGTGTTGTCACCTCTTAGCCTCAATCCCCAAAGTTTCTTTCAACACAAGTGGATTTGATTTGAACTTGCAGCTTTGTTATGCCTCTCCGTTGTCAACAACCTTCCTGTTTCCTTTGTCGAGTGCAGGTCTGCTGCCCTCTACTGCTACTGATGATGCTACTCTCTAAGATGTTGCTGCCTTCTGCAGTGTTAATCGCTCTACAACTATTCTGGCCAATTCATTGAGCCTAGAGAAGTTGTAACAATATCTCCATGGGTCTTCCTCAGTCCAATGACACACCTCGTGGATCCAAGGATGATATGCTCTCGCACAGTGTTCCCTCACTAAGAAATGCGGGTCATATGGATTGAAACTTATGGTGCTGAAGGTGAACCTCTTGAATTCCTCTACCTTAGTCTCACCATGCTTGAGATTCTGGATCTCATACAACCTGATCTGCAAAGGAAGAGCGGGCCAAGGTGCCTTCTTCTTCCTATGCAGTCTCGCTAACAACCCTGTCGAGATGTGATATGGAACTTCTTGCATGACCAACTTATCCATGGAAAACTTCAGAAAAACATGTGTATCCTTCTCTAATATGTACATCCAGATGAAGGCGCCAAGGGGTGAGGCATACCAATCTATTATGTCAATAAATGTCTCCATTACTACCTACGACATGCAAGGTGGATCCTTGTCAAAGATAATCTTGTATGCCAGGGTGACGAGGTGGTATGATAGTTGTATGATAACTCCACGGAAGCTGCATTCGGAGAACAACCTACAATAGGTGTGCACAGAGGTTTCTGAAGGTGTCCATGCCCAACCCAAGGCTAGGAGCTGTTGATGGGCACAGACTGCATCAAGTATGTAAGTGTACATGAAGAGCTTTGTTTTCTAAACCTTGGGTGTATGTCGGGCTTCTGTTACTTTTTCCTTCAACCAAAGATCTTACATGTCAGACCAGTTGAAAGGTCACCCTTTGTTCGCCAGCTGATCCAACACAATCACCCAACTCTGCAAGAAGGTCTTTGTGCTCCGTTGGTTGTATAAGTGGCATAGTAATATGACCAAGAGTTGATATGCCTTCTGCAGTACCCTCGTCTTGTACACTTGGATGGGTGTTGTCCTGAACTTGGACAACTCTTTTACCGAGCTCTTCAAGATGTCTCCTGAGTTTTCACTACTGTTGGGTCTCGTGAAGGGTGTATCCATCATGATTACTAGTTGAAAAAAGAGATACATCTCCTAAAATTCCTTCGCCGTGAAGGTATAAATTTACGTTTTACTCACATTACTAAAAATCATTGTCTCTGGATTAGTATGCGAGACAATCTAGTGGATCATGTCCCCACATGGAAATGCGGGATACATGCATGAAATCTGGTACAAGCCAGACTTGTGAATGTTGACATAAACTCTGCGGTCCCCTAGATTCTCCTCAAATGTCCCTAAAAATATGTCAGTAATGTCCTTCCATTTAATCTTGACTTCCTTGTCTATGAACAACTTAGTGTCTTTATAGATGGGCAAGCTCATAGATACTTGCTCAACTGCATCTCGAGTTGCACTCTCAATAGTGTCCTTTGACCTTTCTCTCTTGGAATCCATTGTAACTATACTTCTGAGAGACAGAAAAACACATATGATACCTATAGACAGAGAAACACTCATGGAAAGCACAATGTCAGTTGAAAACCAAAAGAAATTTGAGGATTGACATGCAACACACATAGGTGACTAACTAGAAGATTTGCACAATTTTCACCAAGAGGCTAGGATACTGACTCCCAAAACTATGCAGAACACAGTGTGGATTGTGAGTGGGTTTGTTGACTATTGAAACTATGCAGATCATAGTCTAGCTTGTCCTGCTAAGGACTGAAACTAGGCAATCTGCAGTTTCAGTTGGCTTGACTACAACCAGATTAATTGCATCTTCGTAATTCCGGGGGCCAACGAGGCAATACCTCTCAAAATTGTGTAGATCAAGCCTGGAGGCCAGTGTGAGGCAAGCTATGTGCATTTCCTAAGAGGAAGGTAGAGCCTTCACTCTCATAAATGCATAGTGCAAGCCGATCAAGGGAAGGTCCGGGCCAAGGCAGCCTAAACCCGCCAACAGGCAACTGAAAACATGTAAAGGCTAAATTCATGTGTGAATTTGAGTGCATAAAAGAGTTAATGAACATGCAAGAAAATAGTGAGTGCAGGATTCAGTAAACGGTAAAACAATTAAGTGTGTGAAGTGAGTCACCACCATGGCCATTATTAGTGCAAAAACAGTGTCATGCATGCGACAGCAGTGAGATGCAACGGAAAACTTGAAACAGTGCTTATGTAATGTAACATGCATCAAATGATAACAGGCGATCAACAAAACCAAGGAAAAAAACACTCACACAAACAGAAATAAAAAAAGTGACAGAAAAGCAGAAAAATACATGAAAAGAAGACTTACCCAGAAAAGTTGCGCTGAGTGTGTTGAATTCTCCTAGATGCAATGGGGAATGCCGGAGCTCCAAGATTGAAGTTAAGGATGAGCTTTGAAGTATCGAATAAATATTTTTTATAAAATCGAAGCTTATCACATGCATGCCACAAATCTAGTCAAAACTAGCACTTGGCGAGAGGTTTCTAAAATGGCTTTTTCATGTAACCGCCAGCTGCTAAAACTGGATCCATAAAATCTTGGGATGCTTCATTTTTTCTTTTTTGAGAAAGGCAGCCCATGCATGCAAAGCAAGATTAGTCAACCCTAGAGGGAACCGTCAACTTGGGAGGACCTGCAATGGAATGCAAGCCTTTGGATGACTTCTGCACAATTTCTGGGCTGAGTGGCTCTAGCTGCCCCTCAAGCTCTGTGCAATTTCTCAACTAAAGCCAAGGTTTTCAACCATATCTACGCAAATTTTGATAGCAAGCCCAGTGATGGGCTACTCTGCATAATTTTCATAGGGAAGGTTTCCTGCTTGCTCTGCGCATTTATGGAGAGTAGTAGGTTGCCTTGATAGTTTGTGCAATTCTGGAGAGTAAGGTTGGTTCCCATCCAGTTCTGTGCAATTTTCCATGTGAGCACAACAGCCAGAAAATGACCAAGTTCTAGGATGTGAGCTTGCGAGTGGAAGGAAAATAAGCTAGCAAACACAAGCTGATAAGCCACTGAAACTCAACTGAAGCATAAATACCTATTAGTGAAAGACATGTTGCTAAGGATGGTTGGTAGGGAGGATCCAAAACAAAGCTAATGAAAACTTTTGGAGGGTGGTTGTAGCCACTACAATAATTGGCGACACACTGGTAGAACTCCAACTCTCTGAATGGACCTTTTTTCATGGAATGCAAGTCTAACTCCCCCAGAAGTATTGTTCGATTCTTAGATCGTCGTTGTTTCCACACTAGCTTGAGTGAAAGATGTCGCACCTGTCATGCTCTTGATGGGTCAGCACACATTCCAATCCAAGTCAACTCAATTTTTTTGATTAGGGATGAGGGGTATATTGGTGCACAAGTAATATGGTAGTAAGAGTTTAAGTTTCATCTCTGGTGTTTATCCATTACCAGTAGGCCTAGAGAGTAACCACAACAAAGTCACATAGGCACACAAGCATCGCTCCGCTGCCAGTGAACCTGGTCATTACCCTGGAAAATCTACTTGCATCACCTCTCTGTGTAGGAAGCCTTTATCTTCTTTCATCTCTTTCACTTTTTCAAAATTTTCACATTTTCATTTTTTCATTTTTCATTTTCCATTTTTTCAAGTACTGTGCATAAGTACTTATTTATTTCATAGGCAGAAGAGGGACCCTGACTTATTGAGATCAGAAGAGGTTGTTCCTTGAGAGAGGTATCTTATATATACCTCTGACATACTCGTTAAGGTTTTCCCCCTCACCTTACTCTACTTGACATAGATGAAAAGGGTTAACCCAAAAACAACTGACTAGATTAGGTGGTACCAATGAGAGCACAAGCATTGTGTTTTCACCAAGATTCACTTCGAACAGAACGTATTTTCCATTGGTGTATCATTAACTGAAGACAACAAGTTCTACATAAAGAGAGAGGACACCAGATAACCAACTCTTGGTAGTTGTGCAAGTCCTCTTTTAATTTAATCTTCTTGTTTCAAGAGTTGCACATGGTTTCATGTGAAACTAACCTACAAACACAAACAATCAAACGAAATAATAAAGCAAAGAGAAAAAGAAAATGAGAAAGGTAAGAAGGTAAGAAAAGAGAGCAAGCAAGTAAATAAACAAATAAAGAAAGAAAGCAAACATGCATTTAAGAAGACAAGACAAAAAGAAAACACTACTCCTACTCCTAAGCTACCAATGCATGGGTCTGCTCATGTGAAGCAATATTTCCAATGCAGCCACCGACACATTGGTTGAGCCATGTTGGTGAAGGCATCATTCACAAACAACATAGTCAAATGAAATAGCAAACATGAAAGATACAACAATGAAGAAAAACACACTCCGAGTTTAAATGTGTCCACAGAAAAGAAAAAAGTGAAAGCACATGACAAACACTTTGTGGACTTACCATGGTGTTGTAATACACTGTGTGCAGATGTTAAGCATATGCACTCTCTTGACTGTGACATGCAAGAAAACATGGGAAAAATATATAACTTACATCTCGCAAGTGTGCTCGTGGTGTAATATCCCTCCAATGCATGAGCGATAGGATCATGTGGTTCAAGTGGAGGAAGAAAAATCTGTGTGTTGGATAGATCTTCAATTCATACACATGAGTGATGAGGGGCCTTGGTTAGTTCAAAACTTTCTTAATAGGAAGTGAAACTAACCTCAAGACAGCAAGGGCCTTACATAACCATTATCTTGGGTTGAGGTGCCTCAACAACCTGTGGGGTTTCAACTTCGTCGACATATAGCTCATCATAAACAGGTGCCTTTGAAAGCTCAACAATGATACAATCAACATCTTGATCGAACATGGGAGTAAATAGATCATGACAGCCGTGATCAGAAAAAATCAATGAGTTCATAGGCATCCTCATGATCAGATAAATCAAACAGAGGGGTAGATGAGAAGCAAGAATGTTCACCCTCTCTGTTTCCAGAAAAGGTAGATGAAAAATCAAGTGGATTTTCAATGAATAAATCATCCTCTCCACTGTTGAATAATGTACTAACGTTGGGTGTGTTCTACCAATGATGGAAGTAGATTCATTAGTGGGAGAATTTACACAAGAAAAATCAGGGATAGTTGAATCACGAAAGATGTAAGGAAAAAGCAGAGGAGGTGCGGATTTAAGGAGGTCATCCTTCACCGTGGTTTGATATTTAGATTCCCGGTCATACTCCTCATAAATGACAGTGTAGGTTGGTTGTGCAACATCAACTCCATCGATGGCTTGATCCTCGTTCACAATAGGTGTAGAGTCCGGAACAAAATAACACAAGATAGTGCAATACGAAGGATCAATAGAACACGAAGACGGGGGTTGAGGTAACAAATGCATATGAAAAACCATGGGCTTTCCAACCAAATCTATGCAGAAATTAAGAGTAGTGAGGGTGGGAGGATGTGAGAGTTAAATAGACATGTGTGCACGTTCACCCACATCACTCTGCAAGGGTGGAGTTGTTTGATGAGGGGAAGGCGGACGGTCACTTGTGAAACCAACTGTGTCCACTTAAGATTGTGTAGCTCCATCATCGAAGTATGCTAAGCAGGGTTTCAAATTTATCTTCATTTCGAGATGGAGTGATTTGCAAAGGTAATATTCAAATATTTCCATAAGATATTGGAATTTCATATGAATTTTCGAAGCTTCAAACATGAGTAAATGGAAGTGCTGCTAAAAATACATAGGCGATTCATGTGGGGCCTTCCATTGTTTAAAAAAAAAATTGTCAAGATCTTCAGGATCAAAATGATGGAAAACAGATTTGATTAGATCACTGAAGTGCTTCTATGAGTGCATGTAATTGTGAGGTAGGCTGTGGCACCATCGTTTCGGGGATTTGCGAAGTGTGTATGCAAGTACCATCCTGACCTCTGCTTCAGTAAAATCTTCCACATTCCCCAAGAATGTGAGGAAGACATGTAAGTGCTCAGGCATGGCCACTTCACCTTCACCATCATACGTGATTTCTGACAAGTGATCAAATAACTCCTTCATGACATCAAAGGAATGTGCATTGGTTAGACATTGCGGAGGGTTAACTACAACGATATCCATGATAGATGTGCAAAAATTCAAAACTGTATGTGAGGACTCATCTTTTCATCTTTCCCTCCTTCTAGCACCAGAAATGTCGACGGTGTTGGACCCACCAACATGTCAGGGGATCTCCCCAAAAATAAGTCTCAACTAGACCTCATACTATTTGATGTATGAGTCTCAGTAGCAGGTAGCACAGTATCACCTTCATTGTGGTTGCATGCAGAGATAAGTAAGATTTCTTCACTGAGTAAATGAAGGACAAATTTAAGCTCGCCAAGAAGCCGTGTGGCTAATCCATTTCTACTATAACGGACCCCGCGGTCATTATAGCCATCGATATACTAGTTGGGAAACTTATTAGGAAGTGTGGTACAGATAAAGTGCGGGCACCAGTCATATGATTAGCGACCCAGTGTGCAAAGGGCATACAATTCAACTGGGCACGCTGCCTCTGCAGTGAGTTCCTGGTAAACTGTAGGGAGGCGCGGGATCAGAGAAAATCTTTTCACTATGCATGGCTACTACACTCCATAGTACTGGTCACATGTGAGTTACCGAAGGATATTTAGTTTCCTTTGGTCGCACAAGATTTACCCAAAGCAAGAAAGTTTGCTTCGCTCTACGCCACCAAGGACCCCTAAAGGGTCAAGGATAGCAAGATATTTTTGATCTTGATGGAGATGAGTATCAACATGGCCATCAACCACAAACTGTTGTTATTTCCAATAGTCTTCGAAAAATTGGTGGGTATGTGGAGTTCAAGGCAGACTTCCATTGTGTCTCCATGTGAGCATGGAAGGACCCTGATCAAAAGTGGTATGACCTTCCATACCTGGAAACAGACAACACAATCGTGGTGGTCCTCGACTGTTGGGCAATAGAGTGGTGCATGGCCTTAGACTTGACAGATGGGTCTAGCAAGTCTGCAGCGAAGCGTAAGAAGGAAGAGGCCAGACTAAAGATGGAATAGTTGGCCAAAAAGAGGAAGAAAGAGGCAGAGGACAAAGCCAAATCAGAGCACGCTTCCAAGAAGCAAACAGAAGGACGGGAAGAAGAGGAGGAGCACGACTCCGACAGGAGTCAGAAATCTCCTTCCTTGGAGATAGAAGAGGAAGAGAAGTGGTCTGAACAAGGAGCAGACTCAAAGACTACTCTTTTCCAGGTTAAGCACAATATGGAGCAGGAGAAGGTAGGACCGTGAAAGAAGTCCAAGGCTAGCAAAATGCCCCTCGACCCAATCACCTTGAAAGAAGGTGATTGAATGACATTGGAAATACGATGAGGGATGTGACTGCGGAACTACTGCAATAGCTCAAGAAGCAACAGAAACAGGCCTTGGGTGCCATTCAAATGGGTCTGCGCAAGCTCCAAATCCAGGCGTCACAGGTACAAACCAATGTGGAGCGAAGCAGCACAATGTCAACTAGTTTGGCGCCTGGAACTTTAGAGGTAGCACCAATGATGCACATGGTGGATCCCTGAGTCATAGCGTTGCCGAATGGAGTGCTGACTATAGAAGTAGAAGCTGATAGGGCCACTGTCAGCGCCCTGAAGAGGGTTGGGCTAAATTTCGCCATGCTTCCAAGTGAAGCCCTTCACACCTTGTAAGATGGTGTGATCGCGGAACTTCAGGCTCGCAAACAGCGCTCCCAAAACGTTATTAGTGAGCAAAAGGTGAACAATGTTCAGATGGTTGTACGTAATAATTCTGCCATTGATATTCTTAAGGCCGTCACGGAAAATAATGAGCACACAACCAAGGTGGTGGTTGAGGCATGTAGGACTGTTCCAGAACTAGACATTCCTGAAGATGCTTCAGTGGATGTGAGAATTCAGAAGCCCACTGCTGGAGTGCGCAAAGCGAGAACAAAGCTAATTAAAGTTCAGTTTGAACTGAACCTTAAAATTATAAGCTCGAGTTGAGGGCCCAACCTTCAATGCCACCAAAGGTTAAATAGAAGCATGTGGTTATTGTCCAAGATATAGTAGCAGCTATAGATGCCGCAGTGAAGGATTGAACTGCACTCTTTGAGCAATCGCTTGAAGTAGTTACCAACCTACAGGTGGATCCCAATGTGCAGAGGCTGGAAATAGAGGTGCGGGGGCTACTACAGAGACATGATGAGGTTAAAGCGACAGCGCGCACAGTCACCATTACACAAAGGTTAGCGAAGCTGCATGAAGAAAAGGCACTTCAAGAACAGGTGGATGCAAGACAACACAAGGAGGCAGTACTGAAGGCTCAATTGAAGCCTTGTCTAGATGAAGTGTATGTTCCCATGGCCACTGTTGAAGGAAAACTGGTTAGTCTATAGGAAACACAGCCGAAAATGCAGGTAGATAGCATGGGGCCGGTGACAGAGCAGCTGGTCGAGTAGGTGAAGCAGGCGACAACACAGTGCATCACTGAAGTCGCAATGGTACAAGTGGAGTTGGGAGGTCTTCGTGACAAGGTCTCCGCACTAGAAAAGTGACTCGAGGGCGAGGCACTAGATTTGTGTTGGGGGCCTATTGGGAACGGGTCACCTGGGGTCAATTTTGGGGTTAAAAGCCCAAGTTTTGGGGATAAAAACCCATGTTTTGTATAAAGTATGTAAAGTCTCCACATTTTGTAGTTGCGGAGCGTGAAGATGTAAATAATCAAAAAGAGTTTCTACCCTTAGTTTAGATATTTTGTGTCAAATTGATGAGATCTGCCATTGGTCCACGGGCCATGGGAATGTATAAAAAGGGAGTCGTAGAAGATTCTAAGGAAAGTAGTAAGTAGAGTTCTAAGTAATTTTGGGGCAATTGAGAGCTAAGAGAGGAGACGTAGCATAGGAAGAGGCTTTGTAGCTGAGTGTGAAAAGGCCTAGGGTAGAAGTCCACAGTTGAGTGCGCGGACCCCTGCAACTGTGTGCACAGGGTAGTCAGAGTATGTACTGGAAATCTCGATTATCAATAAAGAGAAGTAATTTGGAATTACTTGTGTATTTTACATCTGTTAATTACATGCGATTATGTTACATTGAACACTAGGTTTATGTTTTAATGTTATTCTGATGCATGAATATATATATGTTTCTCTTTGTTATATGAAAGCAAGAAAAGATATATGTTTACACGAAGATAATCATAATTACATGTTAAGATTGTATGAAACTATTATAATCTGAGTAAATATAGAATTAAGAGTAATTACAGAGGCGTGTAAGTGCTTGATCTATCTATTTAGCGTACGTGAATGACAGTTGTAGACCTTCGCAAAGGACTCTAGCACGATTAAGAAAGGTGTATCGATAAGCACTCCCTAAAGGCCTTATCGATCTGCACGAAGGTAGAGTCAAGGTATAAAAGTGACATCGCTACAATCTCAGGGTGCGGAAACATGGTTCCTGCATCCCCCCATACTGCTTCGGGCGAGACTTCAGTCCGTGCTCCATGGATTGATGCCGAAAGGGCCCATCAAGCTAACAACCATCTAGAGATTGTAGATGATATGTGTGTTGGCCATGCTTCTCATACACTTTTGAATGGTTTGATCCACAGGGATTGGAATTTCGTATGTTTTCCTTTGTCTTCGTGGGCTTTGTCCCACTTCAAGACTAGGTCACCCACACTGAATTCATTTTTACCTGTAGACTTCTTATCAAACCACCTCTTGATATGATTCTAATCAAGAGAAAATATCTCTTTGGATTTATGTTTCTCTTATTGCAACTTGCAGAGGGTGCTTATCCTACTTTGAACCAATAATCATGGCTTGCCCTGGGATTCTTATGAAAGTTGAAGGGCAGGAAAATAGATGTTCAGGGGTAGGATGTCTTTTTTCCCGTACATCAGGAAGTAAGGAGACATATTCAGAGAATATTTTGGCATGAATTGTTCATCCCATAAGGCATTCACCAAAGAAACATGCTAGTTCCTCTATTCATAGAAAATGATCTTCCTAATTATGCAGATAAGGTCCTTATTGGTAGACTCAACAAGACCATTTCCCTAAAAATAGTAATTAGAAAAATGTTTCAATACAATAACATTTTGCAATGAAAAATCATATAATCTTAACAATGAAATGTATGTTGTGTTGTCAAAAACAAGTGAAGTTGGAATGCAAAACCTAGAAATTATATTTTTCTTGAGGAATTTGATGACTTCCTGATCATTCACTTGCTTGAGTGGAATCCCTAATGTCCACCATGTAAAGTAATCTTTGGTAGTGAGAAGATAGTGGTGTTGCTTCAATGAGTGGGAAAAATTACCACCAATGACATATATACCCCATTGTTGAAATGGTTCTTCCACAATGATACAATGCAATGGGGTGACTGACTTCTTTCCTTAGTCAACACACTTCTGACAGACCATAAACTTTTGGGAATATGCATGAGCATATTTTAATAATGTAGGCCACTAAAATCTAGCCTGCATGACTTTGTGCACTGTAGTGTCTTCTGCAAAGTGTCCTCCGGTTGGTCCATCATGCAGATCATGCAACACTTCTCTGAATCATGTTCTTCCAAGAATCTGAGCAATAATCCATTATGTTTCTTTCTTAAAAGCACTCCATGCACTAAATCGTAAGATAATGATTTCAACCTAACTACCCTCTTCTTCCATGCAGATAAATGAGAGGGAAATGTGTCATGCTCGATATATTGGTGCACATCTGTGTACCAAGAGCCTAAGATAGTAGTGGGGGTGGCTCATTAACATTTTACATCTTGATTTCCTGCTCCCACCCAATTGGATCACCTTATGTTCCATTTACTACTTCTACTTCTAGCTAACATAGACCATTTCCCTTAATAGTATGAACTAGTTTGAACTCTAGATCATAATCTTGTAAACCAGTCATCCAATTTTCCCTTCTCTCACCCAACTCTTGTTGGACAAACAATGATCTGACTGTTAGATGCGGAACAAGGATAATACAATTATTTTTCAAAAGATAGGGTCTGAAGTGCTTCACCGCCTTATGGAATGCATACATATGTTTATCAATGGAACAATAGTTAAGTTCATGTCCTTTTAGGATAACACTCATGAAAGATATTGACCGCTCATTATTTGGATCATCCTTCTGAGTAAGCACAAAGACAAGAGAAGTATCAGAAGAAAAGGTGTAGAGCAGTAAATCCTTGTTGAAGTTGGGGTTTTACAATGCTAGTGCTTCTGCAATTTCTTGCTTAATACGGGAGAATGCATATTTTTCCATTTTGTCCCACTTGTAAATTCCATCCTTCTTCACCATCTCTTTCATGGGTTTCACCATTTGAGCATAATTGGAGATGAACTTGTAGAGAAACTTTATCTTCGGTGGGAAGGGTTGCATGGCATTCTTGTTCACTGGGAAGGGTATCTATACATAATATCTCTAACACTTTTAGGGTCTAATTTAATCCCACTCTTCACTATGATATGGCCCAAGAGGTTTCCCTCAAACACTGCAAAAATTATCTTCTTGGGATTAAGAGATATCCTGTATTTTTTACATCGCTCAAAGATTTGCTTCAGGTGGGTGGTGTAGGTGGTCAGATATCATTTTTTAAAACACCATGACATCATCAAGATATATCACCACACTCTGACCAATTAGACTGTGAAATTCAATGTCCATCACACATTGGAAAGTTTCAACAGCATTGACCAACCCAAAAGGTATTCTCTTGGAAGTGAATGTGCCCCACTTCATTCGAAAAGTAGTTTTAAGTCTGTCAGGCTCTGAGACCAAAACCTGGTTATAGCCAGAAAGTCTGTCAAGTAAAGAAAACATTTTTGACCCTAATAATGTCTATAATACCTGCTCCATCGATGGCACATGGAAATTTCTTTTGTCTGAGGCACGATTAAGATTTTAAAAATCCACACACGTGTATTTCCCTTGTCTTCTTTCTCATTGAGACCAGATTAGACACCCATTTTGAGTGTTACACTTTGTAAATGATTTGAGAATCCAACGGTTTCCTCAACTCCTTCT
Organism: Pinus tabuliformis; assembly: GCA_031772625.1. Classification (NCBI taxonomy): domain Eukaryota; kingdom Viridiplantae; phylum Streptophyta; class Pinopsida; order Pinales; family Pinaceae; genus Pinus; species Pinus tabuliformis. The sequence continues at coordinate 1,606,802,990 of CM062817.1, read as the reverse complement.
GAATCAAGGGCTCAAGCATAGGGTGTACCTTTTGTAACTTCTACTGAAAAGGATTGGCCCCTTCCTTGATTGGCATAACATGTTGGATTATCTGTGTGTCATAAGTTTTGAGCTCATCATTTGTCCATGAAAAAATATCTCGGTACTGCTTGAATAAATGGATAAAGGCTTGTTTTTCTTGTGGTGTGAAACAAGTATCGAGAATAAAAAACTTCAGATCTTTCTCTATTCCAAGATTGATTTTTTCATGCGACAATGTTGAATTGTGGGTTTTGGAATTGAGTGACCCTCTAAAGAGATTACGCAAGTCATACAAATTTTCAAGTGATACCACACCTTTTGTCATGGGTTTCTCTTTGCTTGATTGTGTTGCATCTTGCAACTCTCTTTAATTTTTGTCTTCGTCAACGACTACATCTTTGAATACATCAACATTTTCCATGAAATGAATTATTTGCTGGTCATCAGTAAAACACATAAATTAGTGATATTATCAAGGACGAATTGTTTATAAATAATTTCAATATAAAATTTTTCCCTAAGCAGTGAAAACTTAGCACCATAATTTTCTAATGCATCTGCAACTACGTTACACATTTTAGGAACAAATACAATGTTAAAAGCTTGGAATTGAGAAATTGAACGCCATAACTCTTGTTGATAACTTTTCAAATGAGATGAAACACATTATATATTATTTCGTATCTACCGTACAATGATCTCAGAGTCACCTACCACTTTAAAAAACCTAAATTTGAGGTCAATGGCCTTCTGTAACCCTAGGATGAGTTCTTCATATTATGCAATGTCGTTAGTGCACTTGAATTCCATGCAGCTAAAGATCTAGTATTTTCTCTATCGCAAGTCTATTAAAACAAAACCAGATCCAAAGCCCTTTTGTGTCTTAGAACTGTCAAAATACAAAGTCCAAACATCATATAGACAATAACTGTGCCATACACTAGTACTAATACTATCTACTATACAAAGGTCATTTCTGCGAGTTATACTAGGAAGGAGTTCCAACTATGTGTCTAGTGGGATAGGGGAAGGTATAGCAAGGTAGCGCCCTAGGTCAGTTTCCAAGAAGTAATCTCAAATATCAGATCTGCAAAATCAATTGGATAATTATTCCCCTTGAAGCATGTGTTGAGTATGCTTCATGTAAGATTATGGTCTTACCCAGATTTAGTTATTCTTGCCCTTATACGGAAGACATAAATGTGACCAGTCAGTAGGAAATACCCTTGTAATTTGCAGAACTAGTCCCAACTTAGCAATACATCGTAGGCTTCCGGGATGTCCACAATCACTATGTTTATGCACTAGTGAACTTTTTGATTATATGATAAGAGAATAAGCACATTTTTTAGTTCACCAATAGCTCGGACAAGATTCTTGTCTAGCTGAATACTTTGTGCATCTGTCTTATCCCATTTGGAATTGATTTATTAGCTATGGACAATGGCATTATGTTTACAGATGCACCATAATCAACTAAGAAATTGTGTACATTATAATTAATAATTTCAAACATCAATAAAAACAGAGTGCATAGTGTGTTTTCTTGTAATGTTAATGCATTAAGAACAAATTCTAGGGAACCAGAAGACTTATCAAATCCCTTTTGCAAAGAATCATTATCGCTTGAGGAAGCATGATCAAGAGCTTAGAAAATAATATCTCGTTGGATTTCGATCCTTGTAGGTTTTAAGATTGAAATATGGGCACGATCTTTCTTCATGTCTTTGACTTTGTTATAATCAAGCCCGAAGGGCATCGCTAAAGTGTCTTGAGGAGAAAAAAATATTTGATACTTCTGGAATGGTTGACCCACTTTTACCATTGGTGGAAGTATTTTTCTCTATATCAATATTTACAGACTTATTCAAAGTGTTCTGAGATTAGTTTACAGGTGATGTTATCGTCATTAAAAAGTGTTCTTTCAATTTCTGCATCTTCAACTCTTGTTCGGAAATCAACCCTTGATTTCTCAACTTATATCGACTATTCTTCTTTGGCTTCAGGTCCTCACTCAGTGGCAGTTCTTCATTAGTTTTATTTTCACCCATATATACACAACTAAAATAATTCATTGCGTGCCCAACACTCATAGTTTCTTCAAGTGCAACAGTTTCTTCCTCTTCTTCTACTAGCTTTGTTTGCTCATCAAAGGTATTGTGTCAATAATGTGTGCAACCAAAGAGTTCATGTTGTGATTCCACTACAAGAGTGTTTTTTTCTAAATGATATTATTTAGGAAAAGAATAATATTGATCCACACCCATGCTCTCGACATTCAACACAATGTTCGTGATTTGCGCAAACTTAGCTAGCTAATTTTTGTTGTTGCTGGAGTTGCCAACCCTTCTTGGGAAATTGAATTTTGGGGACTTGATTTCATTGTCGGTCTCGTTTGACCTGTGCTTCAACTCTGCCAACTCATTGGACAGAGACTTCATGGTTTGAGTCAAGCTTTCAAGATCAGTGGCTTCTTTATCCTTGGCCTTACTTGAAGAGGCCTGAGACCTTTTACCCGTGTCCTTGGAGTCTTTTGATGGTTCATGGTTGACAATGACTGAAATTGTGCGCAAGTCCTTTTCAACCGCAATGGATTCTTCATAATTCTCAGCCAAACTTTCTTTCGCAGTTCTCTTAATGAATTGTGTGATGCTTGTTTGTAAGTGAGAAGTGTATTAGTCAATGGTAATGGAGTCATGAGGTTTCATATCCATAGGAAATCTATTCATTATATGATTGAACCTCTTATTAAAATATTTAACTTTTTATTTCTTCTCCATCTCCAGATGGCCCAACTATTTTAATAACATGGTTTGGGTTTTTTCATTGAAAATTTTTCAAGGAACAACTTTTTCAACCCCTTCCATTTCTATATTGAGTTCGGAGGAAGATTTTGGTTCCATACAGTTTCTCTTTTGTCAAAGGTACAAGAAAAAATTCTATGTGCAAAATCATTGTAACATACCTTGAGCATATGCAGGTGTAATTAGAAGTTGTCCAAATGGTCTTCCACTTTGACTGCTTTGTCAGGGTCATATTTCGTTAACATCTTTTCTTGGTGCCTCGACATCTTGTGTAAAACACCCGGTAGAACAAGTGGGCACTGAGACATCCAACCCATATCTTGGTCCGACATGTCTTTGTCTCTATGCTACTCCTCTTCTTTAGAATCTAAGGGATATTACTCCTCCTCTTCGTGATTGCCTAACCCGTAAAAGCTGCCATCTAAGAGTACAAAATTGTCTTTTTCATCTCTGTTCAAAGATGGAGGTTGCTCTAGTTTCTTTGCATTTTTTGTAATCTCTGCTAACTCTTCAAGGGTGGTGAGAAAAAAATATTCGACTGTAGAGACCACTATCCCAGCAGGAGTGGTTGGGTTCTTCTCTGCAAAATAAGGAATATTATGTACCCCAAGGATCAATCCAATAACCTTTGCAAAGTGACAGGTTATAGGTCAAATGGCTTGGATATGATCATAAGATACTTCACAAGTTTGTCCAAGACCAAGCTGGGAAGATTTGTCAACTTCAATAATATGAGAAGGAGAGGTTCTATGAATATTGTTGCCTTGATGAGAAGAAGTATGATGAGGGTGGGTGGAGTTATCAACCATAAAAGTCTGGTTTCCCTCCTTCTAGCGCCATAAATGTTTAGAGTGTTGAACCAACCAATATTCAAAGGGGTCTCCCCAATACGTGGTCCCAATTATACCTCACACTATTTGGGATAGGAGCCCATCTGGAATACAGAACGGTTATGATTTTCTTAAAGGTTTACCTTGGCTCTAGTTGTCAACAAGAGAGAGGATCACATATGTGTCTTCCAAAAGCAAGTGAGTGTGCCTGGTGAGTGTTCGATTGTAGGTGTGTCAAGGTTATTCTACTACAGAGGGGAAAATAAGTGAGCCCCTAAGAGAGAGGTAATAGTACCACCCTAGTAGAGACACACACAAACAAGAAAGATTCGTCTAACATCTAGTGGAATAGTCCACAAATATGTGACAGTCATTGAAACCAACACAAACAAGAAAGATTTGTCTAACATCCAGCGGAATAGTCCATAAATATGTGACAGTCATTACAACTAGTACAACACATTCTCAATATGATAAGCACTAAAATAACTGAAATGCTTCAACTACTTTAGTACAAGTGAAAAAAAAACATGAATCATAAACATTCACAAGACAATCTTACAATATTCATAATCCATGCATGAAGAATGTGTTGTTCATCATGCTTCATATATTAAGTAAAAGTATTAGGACACATGTATACAACGAACACCACTAGCCCCAATAGTGGATCATTAGAGCCACTACTTTCTCCCCAAAAGATCTAAGTTATCTCTCTGATGCCTTATGGGAGGAGCCAAGGTGAAAATTATTTTGCTAGTACAATGATGGTTTATATATAACCAAAGGGGTGATCCTTCACCTCCCTTGTGACTCTTTGATTTCCCTCATCACTATTTGACTTCCCTATGACTTTTTGACTTTATATGACTCCATATTTTCTACATGTCCTTTGGACTTCCACTTTACACTACATTTAAAATTAAAATTTACATAATCCACAAAATAATGTGGCATTTTATGACTCATGACATGACACTAATGACATGGATTGCATGACGATATGCCAATGTCAAGCCATTATTTTTTGCTTCTTATTGTATGTCTTCATGAGTATGATCTCTTTTCCAACTCCATATGGATTGGAGATGAGGAGTCTTCAGTGTTATCAGGTCTTGAGTCGTGGCCACAAATTGGTGTTCCTTTTCTTTCTCTTGATCAATCAACTTTCATTCTCAGTTACAGAGGTGTCTTCTATCATGTTCTCCTTCTCCATATCCTTCTTCATCATGTTGTCATAGCATGATAGAGTACTGCATCTGTAATTCACTCATGATAAGATGACATCAGTCTGATAAACCCCTAGTCTAAGATGTTGCATGATAATCTACTAACTGAGTCAGAATCGAGTGTCAAGTTAAGGGAGAGCCTCAGTGACTGCTCAGTTGTGCATTTCAAGCAGTCAAGAATTAGGTTTGAGCCTTGAAACTGTGCAATGCATAATTCAGGATGGACTGTGCAAGAATATATCATAGTTGGGGAGATGAGGGAGCCAGGATGATGGCTTGAGTATTTATTTTTCCCACTATGTAATTTGGAAGGCAAAGGAGGCCAAGTGATTTCCCAATTTTGCAGTTCAGGATCTTAGGGCTGAGGTTTGAGCCTTGAGACTGCACAATGTGTAGTTTTCACTGGGAAGGAGAGATAAATTACATAGTTTTGGAGGCCATAGGTTGAGTTTGGGCATTGTGATTACACAGTCGGGGAGCTCAGGGAGATAGGAACTGTGAATTACGTAGTGCCAAGAGGTAGGTTTGCAGCTTGAGGGCTTAGACTGTGCAATGTGTAGTTCAAGAGGGTAAGATGAGGCTAGGTTTCCCGTCAGGAAGTTTTACTGATTTGACTAAGTGTGGGAGTCACAAAGATGATTTGAATAGTCTTAAGACTTGATTGTGATCACACATTGATCCAAATATTTTACCTCATGGATGCATACATAATTGCATTTAAAAGAGCATGTAACCAAGTAATATGAACACATGAAAATAAGTTCCACAATAGAAACATGAGATCAGAGGCACAAGACGATTTGATTATGGAGTTTACCTAGTGTGGGCTGCGTCTCTGAGCCCTACTCAATGTGGGCTGGCCTCTTTCATTAAATCGTAGTAGAAATCAAATTACAATCAAATTACATAAATAACCCTTATACCTCCATTTTCCAACATGCACTGAAAATGAAAATCTTAGCTGCAAAAACTGACATCACCATTGGATTTGTGGTCTGAAATCGTGTTAAACAACTATAAATTTGGCCCCCTTCTGACACCGTCAAAATTTGGACCCTCGGGAATCTCAAAGATTCCCCCAAAGATTCCTTCCTGGAGATGGGCGAAAAAGATGTTGCTCAGATAAAAAAATTGAGCACACCACTGCACTCTTCATGAAATTCTAAGAAAAATGGCTATAAATTTAGCATCATTCCACCTCTGTCAAAAAGTCAATGTCCAATAGAATCTAGATTCCTCAAGCATCAAAGAATATTCCTCCAAGATTTTGTCTCAAAAAGCAAGCTAGGCACGGTTCTACCTCAGCCACTGTGACAAGATCCTCCATCGGTCCTCGTGCTCGATCTCCATTCATTCTCCCCCATCGAATGGCAAAGTTGGCAATATATATAAATTCTTTGGTGGATAAATCAAAATTGCATGGGTTGGCATATTGGTAAGAATGGCAAAAATGTTTTCTCGGTAGTATGGGTTCCATTCCGTGGCCCAACCATTTCTTGGCGTGGTTATTTTAGTGGAATCTTGTTATAACCGGTCGCGGCATTTTTTAAGTGACACGTTATTTTTCTAAGTTGGGCACGGTTTGTTGGTATGGGGTTACCCGGGTGGTGGGTCAGGCAAGTTTAAACCCTGTCGGCCTTGGTGGTACGTCACATGTGGCATGGTCATTGGCCAATTATTTTGACTAGAGGTTGGTTTGGGGTGGTGAGTCCACCAATGGTGGTCTACCCCACCTATTTAATATATGAATCTTTTGGGGGGGTGGCGGGGTTAGTGGGCCACCACCCCAAAATAATTTTTTATTATTATTTAATAAAAAACCATTCAAATTCGCCTGGTAGATTTTCAGGGTTATTGGAAAAATTAAATAAGAAACAAATTCACCCATTCCAATGGCCAAAATCTGTGCACCAATAAATGCCAAATTATTGCCTCATTAGTGGTTGCCACTCGACCTAGTTTGACCAAAACTTTGATTGGCCATAACTTTCACATACCAACTCGGATTGAGGTATCATTTGCGCCATTCAAAATATTTCATCGCGATCTTCAATTTCACCTTTGTTCCACTTCAATCCAATGAATTTGATTTTTGAGATTTTTCAAGGTCACTTCTGAATCTTGAGCATTTCTAGAGCCACTTAGATCACACACTTAGACACTTGATGACACAAAATAGATCATCTAGAACACTTGAACAACATATTTCCCTCAGTGTGATAACTTTGCGGTGACTTACGACAAGTGCGACAATGAAGATACACTTTGCGAATATCGTGATGACACTTGTGCAACAGTGCTTGAAACTTTGGTAATGAGTGCGACACATGTTTACATGGTAATACCAACCCATTTACACAAACATTACCCCTTGAAACCACCAAAACTAGCTTTCATGTGATGTGTGACACTTAACATGTGAAAATACGACACTTTGATTTTCTTACAAATGGGACCAAAATACTTAGAGAAAACACATGCAATGAGTCTTAATGTTTGTGATGAAAGTATGCATGATCACGGTAGACTTTGAAATTTGGGTATAGGCCAAAATTTTGGAGGGTGTTATAGCAGCGACAACATGTTCACATGTTCACAATACTGATATAAAATTGTCTTAGATAAACTTCGGATTGTTAAATAACATATAATATAGTCTTCCTCCATGTGGGGATCAACCCATCTCCCCTACACACACTGTACAACACCTCACTTGCCTCTATAAAAAAAGCAATCCAATCCATCCAAGAATATATCCATGTTAAGGGGAAACTAGCAAATCAACGATCTAGGTCATCTCTCTATGAAACTAGAAATCCAAGCCATCCAAGAATATATACATGATAAAGAGATACCAATAATCCACAACATCCAAAAATAGATCCATGTTAAGAAGGATTCAACATAGATTCATGCTAAGCTTAGGAAAATCAAGGCTTCTTGCTTAAAATTTTAAATATCAAGCTCAAAATGTAGGAAATTTAAAAATGTGACACAATTAACCCCATAAAATAGCTCAAGCAATATCAAACTCATAGAAAACAAGCCAAGCAACATCCAACCCGAAAAAGTATTAATGTTAGACACTTATACATATCCATCATATTTACCATGCTAGTAAACTGGTGGTGATAAACACTACCCGTCTTCAAGGATCCAAGCACATATCCATCTTAACATAACAATTGTCTATGTTGATTCTTAATCTTAGTTCTATCTTTCTCAATGCCTAACCTTCAACCAATTCATGCAGAGATAGATGGCTATAAAAATTGCTACTGCAAGGAATATGATAGGCCTATGGGGGTCCATAAAGGCACTGGGTCCATAGAGGGAGTGGCCTCCCTACTAACATAATAAGATTAGTTGTGGTGCAATCATGTTTCAAGGCCAAGCCTAGCCTTCCCCTCCAGGGATCTATCTGAATGTCTCTCTAAAAAATATGTATAATAACAATGGGATACACCTATGTATCTTGACTCTTAACCTTGAATTTGTCAGCAAAGACATAAAGATGAGTATCAAACTCTTGAAGCTAACAATATCAACATTTTTGCAATGCTAAAACACCCAACAAAGTATTCCTCGAGGAATATGGAAGACCACTAGGGGAGTCCACGGAGGTTGTGGCCTCCCTACTAACATGATATGTTTAACTATGGGGTTATTATGTTTGTTGTCTCATCCTTTTATGGAATCACATAACCTAGTGAACCTAATTCAAAATTTGATTTATTTTGAGCAACATAATTAGTGTTCAAAAATTAAAATCATTATGTACAAGAAAGATTGGACTAATTTGTAAGCTGGTTTATTTTGGAGCACTTCAAATATATTTGAGATCCTTACTTCAAATAGCTCGAAAAAAAACTCACGTCGTTGGAGGATCGAAGGGAAATCCTCAGGATTTTTTTAATGTTGCAGGTGATTTGGGTGCCATAGTTTGCTTCTCGGTAAAAGAAACCCTCAACAATAGAACTTTATGGATCATGTGAGGTTCGAACACGGGTCACAGGCGATCAAGCGGGTGGATCTGGTAGGATTGCAAGAGAGTTACTAGTCGAAACAACTAAATTTGGTGAATCCCTTGTTTAGAGATTAAGAAGCGGACATCCTCATTGCATTGATTGTTGGTCTCATCAGACCCATCACATCTCAGTTACGCCCCTCATCTGCATACAGATTCCATACCATGCTTATGAATGGGTGAATGGGCATTATTGGGTGCATTAAAGGCGTGATATTGTAATTGCTAAACAAATTTTATATTTCTCAAAATTTTGCGAGTACGAATCCATCATTTCGACTTGATTCTTGCCCCATTGCTACAAACTATGGCTGAATACATTCCCATCGTTGCATCTCTCTAGTTCATGTGTATTTTGGCCACAAACAAAACAACGATCCAAAATAAAATGCACGGTCATGAAAGTTTTTTAATAACTTAAAATGGCAACAAAGGTAACGAAAGAGGTGACAGTGACAACATAGTAGAAACGGTGAAAAAAATTGTCATCGATAGGAGAACATCATAGCCGGAATCATTGATCAGGGACGTCATAGTCGATTTAAGTCATTTGGGTTTCTCTGTCACCATTGACAGTGTTTTCTGGCTGACGATTTCCACGCAAAATTACTGCCTCGTGTTGTGACCACCAACAACCCCCCTCCTTCTTTAGTATTAGCAATAACGCTAAAGAAGTGGGGACCCTTAGTAAAAAATCCCAACAATTTTATAAAAATTTTGTATTATACTCCTCAAAAAATACATCGCACGGAAAAGAGTGAAACATTTCTTTATGAGCACAATAAAAAACTGCGAAGAAGCGACGCGAAATTCATCGCATCACATACATTAAGAAGCGCCCATAAATGAAAATCTTAAGAAATCTCTGATGGCCGATATGCGACATTGCATATCGCAACGTCGCATAAACAGCACACAAATAACTTAACAAATTGCAACGATCTGCGATCTTGCGATGCTACGATCCTGCGATTTGCGCGATTCTGCACTAAACTGATCAGGAAACTCTGCGATGACACATCTTGATAATGCGATAAACGCGATGCTGCGATGCAAGTCGCAGAAATTACCCATCGCAAATTTTCCTCAGCTCAGCATTCAAGAAAAGTTGTCCCTAAACCAAAAATTGGGCGCGCGCCTTAAAGAAAATTAATGAGTGTACGCCAAGATATTCATGAAGGACAAGTTTTGTGTTTTTCAAAAATTCAATTCACTATGAGGTGTCATGATTTTATACATTCGTAGAGCTTAGAGCTTTCGTGTCAAAATTTACTAACATTACTTTTTTCCTTTGCGTGAACTGCAGGAATAAAAAACAGGAAACAACATGAAGCAATGTGCAGGGAACATCTAAGGAAAAAGGGAAAGCGTCAATGCTCGGAGAACAGAGAAGAGATGCCCTCATAAGCGGATACCGCATGCAACAGAAACGCAGATTTCAGAGTATTACTGAACAGATGCTGATATCAACAGGTGATTCGACACTCAAGGTCAAAAGCTCACAAAAGCAGCATGTTTACAAAATTTTGAAGCTTATGCCCGGTAAAAAAAAAAGCGCTAAAAGCGGAAAACGCACCAGAAAGGCCCGGATCAAAGAACGGAGGCAGTTTTTGATGCGGAAAATTGTTCAAAAAGCAAAGTCCCTAACTTGCTTAGTCATCCATGAGTCCGGAAACCGAGATAGCAAAAGAAGAGGCAATTTAAGAGGAATTTGGGTTGTTGCCAAGTATATACGTAGTAAATTCGCACAGCCAGAAGATGATTCCCAAAATAATCTTCCAGTTTACTAAAAAGTGGTGCCAGCGCTTGTCGTTTCTATTTTCATAGCCCAAGCAAAAGCAGAAGACAACCAGCCGACTCTTCCCAGGCAAATGTTGTATGCTCGCAAACACTAAGAAATACAGAAATAGTTAGGAATTAGATTCAATTTTTAGAACTAAGTTTGCTTAGATAAAGGGCGGTCATTTAAACCGTATCCAAAATTTGTGTAATTAAGTTATTTAGTTAGTAATATTTAAACCCTTCTCAGGCATTTATAGAAGGGTCCAAAAATTTGTCAAAAACTTGTTCTCAGAACATGCACTTTTGCACCCTTAGAGGAGGTTTTGATGAATGAATGGATCAAGGTTTATTAATTTTTGCATTTGATATCTGCTACTAATGTTGCACTTCTGTACTCTTAGTAGATATTAGAACAAGTAGAGATAAATCATTGTTGCTTGAAGTTTATGAGTAGGACCAGTCATAAATGGTACTTTTATCTCTTAACCATTTCTGCTTATATTCTTAAAGTGATATACAGTTTTTAGTTGTTTATATTTTATTGCATGAATGTTTGAACTACCATTTGGCACTTTTGTACGATGGAGTCATTTATTTATGTTTGATATATGAATAACTTATTATGCGATATGTTGTTCACAACTATTTTGCCTAACTTTTTATGCAAAGTGGTTCATCTTAATTGATTTCCATTCTTATGATAGCTGAATGATCTTTTTTACCAGTTATTATTTGAAATCTCTTTAGATCGCATAATAGAAGAAATACATCCCAGGTTAGCATAGATTAGATGTGTTGTTTTTCATTAGATTACAATAGCATAGAATTAGATTAAAGTAGCTTAGATTAGAACTCTTAGATTAGCATCATCCAACTCTGCACACACACACACCCTTAGATTGGGAAACTGGTCCCAATATCCCAGTCGGACCCGCTACACCAAACGGATAAGGAGCTGCCAACCAAGGTCCGGACCGGGTGGGTATCCCCCTTGTTGTCGACCCGATTTTCGGGGCTTCAACATATTTGGCGCTAGAAGGAGGGCCTGAACTATGAATTACACTTAAATAAAAATCTAAATATCATTCTGAGAGTAAATTGCCCTCATCATCTCCCCCGACTTCTCCAGTATATTTAAATCCAGAGTCAGAATTCGCTCGAGTATCAATCGCTGCTACACACCCTGATATTTCAGACCAGTCTACCATTAAACCTCCTGGAGTTGAATCTCTAATTCACAAACTTCAGGGATTTTCCATTTCTCCTCACAGGTCTGATAAATCTCAAAGCAGTGTGACTTCGCAGTACAATCCTGCTCATCCCCTAACCAGGTTAAAGAGTGAAAAATTTGGCATCCAGCCAACTGAGTTGCCTCTTCCCACCAGGAAAAGAGCGAGGAAATCACCACAAGAGTCTGACAGTGAGACTCTTTCGTCTACATCGCCCATTTCAACTACCTCACTGCGAAGTCAACCACCCACACCTCCATTCCAAACCATCATCCATCCGTCTACCACAACCCCTCTTCAATCATCCACGATCATAGTATCCTCATCTTCCCAGCCACAGAGATCATCTCCTGCACTTTTCTCTACTAGCAGCTCAACGATGGCCCAATCTCCATGGAACAACCCTGGGGCAGTCTTAATTCCTGCGCCCTTAAGTCAAATACCGGCCCCTCCTGATAAATGGCTGCCCAAATTCAATCCAGAAGCGGGCATGCTAGCAGAAGAACACATAAACAATTTCATGCTTTCTATAAATCTCAACGGAGTTACTAACGAAGATGTTGTTGTTCGGCTTTTTCCCTATACACTGCAAGGGACAGCCGGGTCATGGTATTTTTCATTACCCTCCAGGTCTATCACAAGTTGGGATAGCTTCCAGAATCAATTTCTTATCAAGTTTGGTGATGACAGATCAACGACAACGTTAATCAATGACCTATCCAATCTTAAGGCCCAAGCTAAAGAACCTATCAAAGATTTCGATTTACGATTCAATAAAATTCTCAACAAAATTCCCACTGCTTCCCAACCCAGAGAAGAAGTACGATGTGAATGGTATATTACTGTTTTACCATCAAACATAGCAATCTTCGTGGATAGAGCGAATAAAACAACCTTAGTTGAAAACATGACAGAGGCGATAGCAGTAGAGAAACGCGTAATAGCCCTGGAAAAGAGATCCACGATAGAGGAACGCAAGTCTAAAAAAGTCACCTTCAAGGAAGACTCCAAGAAGAAACAAACAAAAGACCCTTTCGATTTGGAAGGATTGCAGAAAGTATCAAAGACCATGTCTAATGAGATGGTTGACATAAAAAAACAAGTAGCAGAAACTTCTTTAAAAAATCCCTACAGATCTTTTAAAATAGGTCCTTCAATGGATGCAAAACCACCCAATGTTATCTCCAATGCTAAAACTGAGGAAGAGGAAGAAGAAGAAAGTGCCACTGAAGGGCAACCCGATGACGAAGAAGTTGTGGAATTACAAGGAATGTGGGATTTCATCCTCCCACAAGAAGAAGATCAAGAAGTATTTCCAGTTAGCACACGAAGAAAAAATCATCTTGATCCTCCCAAAACTACCCCTAAGCAGAAGAGCGCAAGCCCTACAACAAAAGATAAAGTCGCAACAAAGAAAACAACTACTAAAGCGACTCAATCTAGCCTAGTCCGAGCAGATCAAGCAACTCCATCAAAAACATTGATAGTGTCGAATGAAATGGAGTACAATATTATTGATGACATGAAAAATACAAGGGCTAATATTACCCTTTATGAATTGAGCAAATTGAAGCATCAACAGAAGATAATGATGAAAGAATTACATGCTGTGCCTATTGTACCTTTGCCTACCTCTGTACTCTCTCAAGCTTCCCATAACATGGGAAGACCTCCAACTAACGCGATCAATAAGATTGATCCAAATGATATCGCCTTTATTGGAGTAAGATCAAGATCTCACACTCCCCCATTTCTTCTCACTTACGAGATTTTCAACAAAAATGTGCACAATTGTTTGGTAGATTTCGATGCTTCATCAAATATTTTACCCAGATCAATGTGTGCTAAGTTAAATGTTCAACCAAAAAAATCCGCAGTGCGCATAGTTCAGCTTGATCGATCTCAAGTCGAGGTGATTGGTGAAATTAATCAAGTAACCATAAGATTGTCATCTAACCTGAAGGTATGTCAGGTTATTGACATTCTAGTGGCTGATATCCCAGAATTCTATGGCTTAATTCTTAGCAGGGATTGGTCCGAGAAACTCCATGGATACTTTGCAACTGACTGGTCACACATGTGGTTACCCTAAAATGGTAAACCAAATCAAATAAAGGTTGAACGAGAGTTACACCAGAAGTACATAGTAACGAAATTAGAGGGAGAAAATGAAGCAGTATCATAGGCAATTACTCGGTAGATTCTTTTCTCGGTAATTTCAATGCTCACACATCACCTTACTTAGAAAATTTTGTTTTGTCCCAAGTCGAAAATTTTTCCCAAACTGATAGTCCAAAGTGCGTTAATTTTGTAGATGAACCTGTAAATACATCTTTGTTTTGGAAATTATATTTCGATGGCTCTAAATCTAACGAAGGAGCAGGAGCAGGATGCGTTCTGATTAGTCCAGAAGGAAACAAGACCATGCTTACATGCAGACTCGAATTCAATTGCACAAACAATACAGCAGAATATGAGGCCTTGGTGCAAGGCCTATACAAAGCAATCGGGTTAAACGGCAAGTATCTTCAAGTCTTTGGAGACTCTGAGATTATCGTCAAATAGGTACGTAACACTATACATTGCTTATCAGGTCATTTAAAACACTATCAATCTTTGGTATAGGATCTGACTGAGCATTTCATAGCATTTAATATTTCTTCAATCCCGAGACTCCAAAACGCAAGCGCAGACCTTTTGGCTAACATAGCCTCTAGGCTTATTCCCTCCGAAGACTTTAGTCCAGATAGATTCTCAATAGAATTAATCTTTAGACCGTCCATCCCTGACAACATTACAAATTGGAGAGTATTCAATGACGATCCTGATATTGTAGATTTCCTCACTTCTGAAGGATCCTACTCGAATCAGATAATTGACGAAGACCATCACGATCGAAAAATACAACAAAATAGCACTGATAATGCTATACCTAAATCATTGGTTAAGTTAGAAGACTTATACGATTTGAAAAACCGGTTTAAAAGGTCTACCAATTCAAAGCTCTATAGTCCAACTCTGAACTACGAATTAGTAAACCTAGGAACCAATGATAAACCACAAAACGTTAATCTAGGCATCGGCCTAGTCCCTGAAGAAAAACTAGCATATATTCGTCTTTTGAGACAATATAAAAATGTTTTTGCCTGGAATTACGATGAGCTGAAGACGTACAACACTTCTATAATTCAACATACTATTCCTATGATTGACAACGAAAAACCTGTCCAACAGAAACTGAGAAAGATCCACCCCAATTTAGAAAATTAGATAAAAACTGAGCTAAATAAGTTATTAAAAGCCAGAATAATTTTCCCCGTCAGACATTCCAAATGGGTCTCCAATATGGTACCTGTTAGAAAGAAAAACAGAGATATTAGAAACTGTATCAATTTTCGGAATCTTAACAAAGCCTGTCAAAAAGACAATTTTCCTCTTCCACCTATGGAACAGATATTACAGGCAGTAGTTGGCTCAGAACTGATGTCTTTCTTGGACAGATTTTCAGGATATAATCAAGTGCTGGTGCATCCCAATGATCAGTTGAAAACCACATTCAGAACTAAATGGGGCACATATGCATATCGGAAGATGCCATTTGGTTTGATTAATGCCGGCGCTACATTTCAAAGAGCCATGGACATCGCATTTAAGGGTTTAGTCAATAAATCTGTAGTGATTTATTTAAATGATATAACAGTGTACTCCAAGAAGCGAAGCGACCATCTCAAAGATTTAAAACAATTTTTTCATCGATGTTTAAGGTATGGGATTTCACTTAACCCAAAGAAATCTTTTTTCACATTAAGTGAAGGAAAACTTCTAGGATTCATAGTGTCAAAATCCAGTATTCACATTGATCCTGACAGAATCAAAGAAATCTCTGAAATATCTCTACCTCATAATAAAAAAGCCATGCAATCTTTCCTTGGTCAAATCAATTTTGTAAAGAGATTTTTCCCAGATTTTTCACGAATTGTGTCTCCTTTGCAAACCATGATTAAAAAGAATTCAAATTTCAAATGGGGTCAAGATGAACATGAAGCATTCGACCTGATCAAACAAGCTATTATTAATGCTCCATCTTTAGCAACCCCGAATTTTTCAGAATCTTTTGTTTTATACACATTTGCCTCAGAGAAATCATATGCTGCAATCCTAACTCAAGCAAATCAAGAAAAAGCGGAAGCTCCAATTATGTTTTTTAGCTCAAATTTATAAGGTGCTGAACTCAATTATTCAGACGTAGAAAAATAGGCCTATGTTGTTTTCAAAGCGGTCAAATATTTTAGACCTTTCTTACTCAAAACCCATAAACACATATTTCATTAAAATTGGAATTTTTTTATTACAAGAACATCACTAGAATTGAGTTTTTTGGTTATTTTGAAATTCTATATCCACTATTTAATTCCAAATTTAATAAAATATGTGTTCATACTAAGATCATAGTACCGTTTCCAGCGGTAAGAAATCTTCTAGTACAGAAGGATATGGGCGAGAAAAGAGCAAATTGGATCACTGCTTTACAGGAATACGATCTTGAGATTAAACCAGCAAACATTGTAAGAGGTCAAGGCTTCTGCAAAATGTTGGCTGGAGCATTGCAAATCTCTGAAATTTCATCCGAAGAGATACAAATGTATGAGGTAAGCCTAAACGATGCAGAATCATTGTATGCTGATATCATTTATTATCTTAAGAACGGGTATGTTCCATCACACCTGGATCACACTAAGAAAAGAGCTCTGAGATTGAAAGCTAAACAATATCAGCTCATAAATAATATTCTTTTTAGAAAGAATTATGATTCTGTTCTTCTTAAATGTCTTAAAAAAACTGAAGCTGAAAAAGTTTTGTAGGAACTCCACGATGGACCAGCAGGCGAACACTATGTTGGAGATGCTACTGCACATAAAATTTTACGTGTGGGATATTACTGGCCTACGCTGTTCAAAGATTCACACGGTTACGTGAGGAAATGTCAAGTCTGCCAAACTACTGCTAGAAGACAAAAGAAGCCGTCCCTACCACTACAACCGGTAAACATCGAGCAACCATTCAGCCAGTGGGGCTTGGACATAATAGGTGAGATCGTTCCTCACTCTTCTAAGCAGCATAGATACATCCTCACGGCAACAGATTATTTTACTAAATGGGTAGAGGCAGTTCCTCTCAAGACAACTAATTCTGAAAATATTATCGAATTCATAGATCAATTTATAATCACTAGGTTTGGATTGCCAACGGCTTTAATGTTTGATAATGCATCATACTTTTTTGGAAATGCAGTGACTGATTTCGCACTTAAAAGAGGGTTCAAACTAAAATATTCGGCCAATTACTATCCGCAAGGTAATGGGTTAGCTGAGTCAACAAATAAAAACCTAATCAGGATTATTAAAAGAACAGTTGACCAGAACTAAAAGAATTGGCATAAAGCTTTGGTAAATGCTTTATGGGCAGATAGAATAACAAAAAAAGCTTCGATCGGCACTTCCCCCTTTAATTTAGTTTATGGGAAAAAGTGGTTCTTCCAACTCACTTAGTCATTCCCTCTTTGTCTTTAATACAATACATTGATGAAGTACCTACTTCCTCCATACAACTAAGACAAATGGAAATAATCAAATTAGAAGAGCAACGAGAACAAGCTAAGAAAACCCATGCTCATCATCAAGTGCTAATAAAATCCTCTTTTGATTCAAACATAATGACCAGAAAAAATTTTCAGATGGGAGATTTAATTTTACAATGGGATAAGCCTCATGAAGAAAAGGGCAAACATACAAAATTTCAAAAAATGTGGCTTGGTCCTTTTCATATTGTTGAAGTCATAGGTCCATCAACATTTGTCTTACAAGATCTAGCAGGTAGAAGGGATTCTTTGCCTGTTAATGGTCAAACCCTTAAAATATATTTTCCATAGAAGATTATTCTGTGGAAATAATACTGAGAGGGGGGGGGTGAATCAGTATTATCACATTAATAAAACTTTTTCATTTTCCATAATCAGATTCATATATGCTACTTCCACAACTTCTTATGATTAAGTTAATTGATCTTCAATGAGTGCATTAGAACATTATCAACCATATTATCAGATAACAGATGCAGTAATAGAGAATAGATCATCACACATAAGGCACACACATGAACACCATGATATAAGGTGGAAACCCAATGCGGGAGAAAAACCACCTGCTGCAAGTCATCTCAATCTTCTTCTTAATAAGAAAATCCTTTTACAATATTTGTACTGGTGCAGTCTTATACCAGTACGGGAGCTACAACCCCCTTTTCTCTTGTACTAGCCGATCCATTTACTAGTACGCAGGCTGCTACCTGCTACAATGCTCCAAAGATCTCCCTTAGTTTTTGTACTAGCTTAGATACTAGTACATAGGCGCTGGCCTACAATCTTCTCTCCTCCAGGTACCACGTTTCATCAATTTTCAGACTGGATACACTGAAGCACAACACATAATCTGAAAGGCCACTTTTCATCCAAACAACATTGAAGCTCATAATCAAACAACCTTCTTAATCACCCAATCACCAGATCCATCCATATACAATGATATTATGAGAATTATCAACCAGATCTAGTACATCAGATCACATGGAGATAAGTCATTTTAAAACCGATCCATTCATCCAACAAAACTGAAGTTAATCATAATCATTCACTTAATCACTGCTGTTATCAGAACATAATACCAGAACCAAACATCACTTCAAAAACCCAGATCATAGAAATGATAAACAGAGATTTCAAGAGAAGTAAGCAGCTTCACCCATGTACTGCCTGCTTATAGTACGCATCCTACTCAACTGCTCACCTGCTTACATACGCACTGTACTCAACTGCTTACCTGCTTACGTACGCACTGTACTCAACTGCTCACCTACTTACCCACACTCTGTGTCCATTGAACTGTCTGCGGACCTCCGCACCCGCAATCCTTCTGTTCCTGCATACCGGCGCACCTGAAATGCTTCGTGCCAGCGTATATACGCACTTTTCTTTCACTGTACCTGCGTACCTTCGGGCATAGATAATTTCAAGACTTCAAGAATAACCCAGACAGTCAGATCTATAGATCTGATCATGCACCGAAGAGATCTCAATCCATCAGTAGATTCGCCTTATTTAGATCTAGACATTACTCCCAAGAGATCATAATATTTCAGATCTAGCTCTCATAAGATGTTCAACACAAAACATACCCAAGCCAAATGATCTCCTTTGCTTTATATAGGCAAGCTCTTCCTCAAATCATGGATCAATACCACGAGCCAAAACCATAATAACACAAATACCGTCGGCTAAATACCAAGGGTTAAACATAAGAAACCCCACGTGTGCTTTTCTCTGCCTTGAAGTAAGTGCACTGGGGGTACGCACCTCCTGAACGGGATAACTGCGGGTATGTACGCACTTTATGTAACATTGGCCTGCATGTACGCACCTTCTGTAAGGTGTACCTGCGTACCTCTTATTTTCTTCAATATTTGATAGCTGATCATCAATCTCTGCTGCTGTGATCTATCACCTGAATGGGTTGCCATCAAGGACAACACTTTAGCCATAATGCCAACAATCTCCCCCTTTGGACTTGATGGCAACAACACCAAATCACTCTCCCCCTTTGACATCAAGGGCAAAGGGGTATGCTCCCCCTAAGAACATGCTCCCCTTGACTATAAACCAAATCTGCTGAAGTCTCTGAATGAGCTCCCCCTTTGTATATGCCATGGTGCTCCAATCTGATAATGGTCTTTCTGAGAACAAGCTGAGATGTCTGCTCTGCTATATAGTGTTGTTCATGCTCAAGCTCCCCCTGATTGTAAGCAAGGTCTGCAAAAAGATGTTCTACAAGAAGAACATGACTCTATATATCATAAATGACCTTCCTATCACCAAAAGACTCAATGCATACATTCATCACAATGGTGATACATCAAAAAATTTACATATGATAACATCATTCATCCCAGGCATAGTGGGGAAACATAGGCCGTTACATGACCTGAAGAGATAACTACAATAGAGACCCACTATTACATCATGAGTAAAGACCAATCACCCAAGATAAACATCAGCAACAACACTGTATGATCTGCTTCATAGTATCTGTCCACAGTAAGGTACTTCTGCATCAACTCATTCATAACCATCTTGATCTACATGAACCAAGAGCCATCAAAAGGAAGTATCTGCATCAATCAACATATGTACGAAACAACCTATCATCATATAGGTAAGATCTCATCATCATCATGTCTCCAACAATGCAACTTTGAATAATCATCCAGCCAACAATCCTCATCCATATATGTGCTAAGAATAATAAAGACTCCATGCAATCATCATCTGATCCAAGAACCATGTGAACAACTCATACCCATAGCAATATGAATCATAAGCATCATCACCAAGGACCATAATGCCAACAATGCATTAAGACCATATGCTCCCCCTAAACTGGTGCCATCTGTCAGATCTGATCAATAAGAAGAGTCAGCCAAAAAATGCCTTAAGACAGGTACGCAGTTTTTCTTTATCTGCCCTGCGTAGCCACGCACTTCACCTTTTGCTCCCCTGCGTACACCCGCAGAGATCCTTTTGCTGCACTGTGCATGTACGGAGACAGTCTTCTACTACAGCGCGTACCCACGCAGTTGTTCCATCAGATGCGTCGCGTACCCCACGCAACCTTTGCTTCCATCGCGCCGCGTACTTTTATGTACCTACGCAGGTTATCCTTTTGTCGCGCCGTGTACCACGGATCATGATACACACCTTTTCTTCTATCTCGCCGCGCCTGTCCGCATATGCTCTTCTGATAGGCCGCGTACCTCCACACAGGGACTGTGCCTTCACTTGCGTACATCCGCACCCAGTCTTACGCTCTGCTGCGTACGCCCGTACTTCCACAGTTAATGATCTGCATACTTCTGATTAGGACCAAATTAAAAGTCCTTCTTTGTGCCACTGACAGTCAGATTCCCAGATCTGATAGATTCACTTCCAACTTCACTTGCCTACTGCCTTCAAACAAGCATATACGCGATTGTGCAGTATCCAACTCGCGTATATAGGCGACTTCCCTTTATGGAGTCTGCATATGAGATTCAGGACACTGAAGTTTTGTACTTTCAGCTCCCTCTGATTCTGGTATGTCTGTAGATTGAGCTGTGCCACCTTTTTCTGACTGTACTTCCTTTTTCCTCCATATCTTCAAACGTGATGATGACATTTTCTCCTTTTGATATGGTGCCCACACTTTGTTCCTGCATTCCTTAGCTATATGTCCAAGCTTGTTACATGCATAACATCTTACATGTTTCATATTTCTCCTGTAACAATCAACAGCTTTGTGACCAAACATATTGCAAGCAAAGCAATATCCATAAAAATACCTTGATTGAGATGACTTGTCTGCATAATGGTCTTGAACTCTTCTTCTTCTACATCTAGCTGCAACATGTCCAAGATTATGACATACATAACATTCAACATTATTCATAGGAGGAGTAAAGGATTTTCTTTGAGGAATCTCTTTCCTTGGTTGATGATGAGATTGATCTTTCATTTCTTCATTTATCACTTTAGATTTCTCTTTAGAATTCCTTGCCTCACCTTGTAAACTAGATTCTCCTTCAACAGATTCATGGAAACCAAGACCAGCCTTTATAGCAGGAGACCTTTGACTACTAAAAATATCATCCAAGACTTTAGAACTATCTTGAAATCGTAAAAGCTTATCCTTTTCTTCTAGTTTACCTTTCAAGATATTTACCTCAACCTGAAGCTGTTCTTCCTTTTCAAGAGATTGCTTTTTCAAATCTTCTTCAGCTTTCCTTCCTTCTTCCATTTGTTCCCTTAGTTTGAGAATCTCCTTTTCTTGTTCTTCATTCAGATCCTGCTGCATTTGACGAACTCGGAAGGCACATTCTAGTTGAGATTTTAAGCTGGTGACTTCGTTTTCTTGTTTTGCAATAGCTTGGAGTAGATCTGTATTCTGCTTCTTTGATTCTTCAAGATCTCCTTTTAGTGAGAGGATTGTAGCTTCAAGATTTTCATAGTAGCTGGATCTATCTTTGAGTTTCTTGATGGTTGTGCTTCTTTCGTTGACTTCTTTCCTTAATAATGTCACTTCATGCTGCAATTTTCGACATTGGTCTTCCTTGTCCTTGAGTAGCTTTCTTACCTTGTTTCCTTCTTCTCGTTGGGCCTTTAGTTTGGTAGCTTCTTCTTTGAAATCACATTCCCTTTTGTTCAATAGATCTTGTTGATCTCTAATTTTGTCTGTCAGCCTTTTAAATTCTGCCTCTATTTGATATCTTTCTTGTTCACCCATAAGAGCAAATTCAGTAGTTTCGCTATCACTTTCATCTCTTCCAAAAGGAAAGATAGCTGGAACATCAGAGGATAATATATTCATACCTGATAATGATTCTGAATCTGATTATGAATCTGAAGAGCTTCTTATACCTAATCCCCAATCGATTCTTCCACTGTCATAGTTCTTCTGAGATGACTTCTTTTTCTTAGGTGCTTTCTTCTTAAGCTTCTTTCCCATTGTTCCACGGATCTCCTTCAAGCGATCAAGCTTCTATCAAAGGACATGCTCTGATACCAATTGTTGGAAATAATACTGAGAGGGGGGGGGTGAATTAGTATTATCACATTAATAAAACTTTTTCATTTTCCATAATCAGACTCATATATGCTACTTCTACAACTTCTTATGATTAAGTTAATTGATCTTCAATGAGTGCATTAGAACATTATCAACCATATTATCAGGTAACAGATGCAGTAATAGAGAATAGATCATCACACATAAGGCACACACATGAACACCATGATATAAGGTGGAAACCCAATGCGGGAGAAAAACCACCTGCTGCAAGTCATCTCAATCTTCTTCTTAATAAGAAAATCCTTTTACAATATTTGTACTGGTGCAGTCTTATACCAGTACGGGAGCTACAACCCCCTTTGCTCTTGTACTAGCTAATCCATTTACTAGTACGCAGGCTGCTACCTGCTACAATGCTCCAAAGATCTCCCTTAGTTTTTGTACTAGCTTAGATACTAGTACATAGGCGCTGGCCTACAATCTTCTCTCCTCCAGGTACCACGTTTCATCAATTTTCAGACTGGATACACTGAAGCACAACACATAATCTGAAAGGCCACTTTTCATCCAAACAACATTGAAGCTCATAATCAAACAACCTTCTTAATCACCCAATCACCAGATCCATCCATATACAATGATATTATGAGAATTATCAACCAGATCTAGTACATCAGATCACATGGAGATAAGTCATTTTAAAACCGATCCATTCATCCAACAAAACTGAAGTTAATCATAATCATTCACTTAATCACTGCTGTTATCAGAACATAATACCAGAACCAAACATCACTTCAAAAACCCAGATCATAAAAATGATAAACAGAGATTTCAAGAGAAGTAAGCAGCTTCACCCATGTACTGCCTGCTTACAGTACGCACCCTACTCAACTGCTCACCTGCTTACGTACGCACTGTACTCAACTGCTCACCTGCTTACGTACGCACTGTACTCAACTGCTCACCTGCTTACCCACGCTCTGTGTCCATTGAACTGTCTGCGGACCTCCGCACCCGGAACCCTTCTGTTCCTGCGTACCGGTGCACCTGAAATGCTTCGTGCCAGCGTATATACGCACTTTTCTTTCACTATATCTGCGTACCTTCAGGCATAGATAATTTCAAGACTTCAAGAATAACCCAGACAGTCAGATCTACAGATCTAATCATGCGCCGAAGAGATCTCAATCCATCAGTAGATTCGCCTTATTTAGATCTAGACATTACTCCCAAGAGATCATAATATTTCAGATCTAGCTCTCATAAGATGTTCAACACAAAACATACCCAAGCCAAATGATCTCCTTTGCTTTATATAGGCAAGCTCTTCCTCAAATCATGGATCAATACCACGAGCCAAAACCATAATAACACAAATACCGTCGGCTAAATACCAAGGGTTAAACATAAGAAACCCCACGTGTGCTTTTCTCTGCCTTGAAGTAAGTGCACTGGAGGTACGCACCTCCTGAACAGGATAACTGTGGGTATGTACGCACTTTATGTAACATTGGCCTGCGTGTACGCACCTTCTGTAAGGTGTACCTGCGTACCCCTTATTTTCTTCAATATTTGATAGCTGATCATCAATCTCTGCTGCTGTGATCTATCACCTGAATGGGTTGCCATCAAGGACAACACTTTAGCCATAATGCCAACATATTCTTCTATTTTGTAGAATAGTTTTGTTTTTTTTTCTTTTCTTTTTCATAATAAAACCAGTTGTTAATGGTTACTATCTGTATTCGCAAAAAGACACCAATTCTCTTTCAGATTTTGAGCTTTTCGCTTGTATAAGTAGAAAAAATTTTAAAATCTGATCTTTATTATTGATAGATACAGTTAAAAGCTTTAGCCTAGATATGATATTTTGTTTTAACTTCAAAAAATTTGATGAAACAAACCGTTAGCGAAGGAATTGTTTTATATCAGCACAATGAAAGGTATCAATAACAAAATAAAGATTCTCTGTAAAATTGTTGTTTTCAAACTCTATTATTGTCGTCCAGAGCTTTCTTAAGGAAAACAATGATATCCTCCCTGTTAAAGAAAATTGCAGCATTCAGAGGGACAATCCAAGAAACACTATATCTTAAAGAATAAGAGGTCTCATCATGAGCCAGCTTATCATGATCACAGATATTATAACTTTGCTGACTTTGCCAAACACTGTCCATCAAAACAGGGCAATGACTCAAGATTGTTGAAATCAAAAGACAAGGGGTCTCATCACGAGCCAGCTTGTTCAGCAAAAGTGTAAATCAAGTGAATGACTGTGTCATAATTTGGCTACCAAACCAAGACATTGTTCTTTAAGAATAAAAAAGGAAAAAGTATCAATATGGATTTTTCTTTGAAGGTTGTAGATGACCTTAAACATGATAAAGGACCATTGCTGGGTAACAGGTAACCCTGTCGAGGCTATGGACGTCTGCTAGCAGCAAGTCTCTACCTATGGAAAACGAGCATATTTTAAGGCTAGCACACAGAGAAGACTTTATTTTATCTTTACAAGACCAAGTAATGGCTGATGTAGATACAAGGACAAGCCTGAGGAAGCAAACAATGAGAATAGAAAGAGGTTGAAACAAAATATCATTGATAGAATAAGGCATAATGTACTCTATCTGTCCATAACAAAGTTTAGATTTATGAAAAATTTTCTGTTTTGGAAGTTTAAAGAATTCAATAGAAAAGCAAAGATAACTGGTTCTTCCAAGTGAATCGCCATTGTTGTGACCACCAACAACCCCCCTCCTTCTTTAGTATTAGCAATAACACTAAAGAAGTGGGGACCCTTAGTAAAAAATCCAAACAATTTTATAAAAAAATTTGTATTATACTCCTCAAAAAACACATAGCACGGAGAAGAGTAAAACATTTCTTTATGAACACAATAAAAAACTACGAAGAAGCGACGCGAAATTCATTGCATCGCATACATTAAGAAGCGCCCATAAATGAAAATCTTAAGAAATCTCCGATGGCTGATATGCGACATCGCATATCGCAACGTCGCATAAACAGCACACAAATAACTTAACAAATTCCAACGATCTGCGATCTGTGATCTTGCGATGCTGCGATCTGCGATAAATGCAATCTGCGATCTTGCGATGCTGCGATCTGTGATCTTGCGATGTTGCGATTTGCGCGATTCTGCGCTAAACTGATCAGGAAACTCTGCGATGACACATCTTGATAATGCGATAAACGCGACGCTGCGATGCGAGTCGCATAAATCACCCATCGCAAATTTTCCTCGGCTCAGCATTCAAGAAAAGTTGTCCCTAAACCAAAAATTGGGCGTGCGCCTTAAAGAAAATTAATGAATGTACGCCAAGATATTCATGAAGGACAAGTTTTGTGTTTTTCAAAAAGTCAGTTCACTATGAGGTGTCATGATTTTATACATTCGTAGAGCTTAGAGCTTTCGTGTCAAAATTTACTATCATTACTCTTTTCCTTTGCGTGCACTGCAGGAATAAAAAACAGGAAACAACATGAGGCAATGTGCAGGGAACATCTAAGGAAAAAGGGAAAGCATCAATGCTTGGAGAACAGAGAAGAGATGCCCTCATAAGCGGATATCGCATGCAACAGAAACGCAGATTTCAGAGTATTATTGAACAGATGCTGATATCAATAGGCGACTCGACACTCAAGTTAAAAAGCTCACAAAAGCAGCATGTTTACAAAATTCTGAAGCTTATGCCCGGTAAAGAAAAAAGTGCTAAAACCTGTTCTATTCTTGCGCCTTCCCACTGCAATAGTAAACGGGTAGGTGGGACCAAGTTCAAGATCAAAGTGATAGAGAGGTCAAGTGCTTGCTATCAGGACTAACCTTCTTCTATTTAGTTAGTTAATCTCTGGTCAAATTACCTCGACTTTCCCTATATAGGGGGGCAGTTATCCTCTATTCAAGTCATTCATCCAGTTCTTTATAAGGAAGAGTTGGATTTAAGAAGAACGTAACAAATAAAGTCATAAGAATTAGGTTGAAGAAGCAAATATAACCAATCTTTCAAAACGTGCTCAATGGCTCTTATAAAGCATTCTATCGCCATTTCTAATCCACCCTCGACGTTAGTGGAAGCGTTGGCCCTGTGCCTGTGACTCACACTTTGACTTTTCAATAAGAAAAGAAAAGAGTTACGATAACCATTCTCCCTTGCTACCATTAAGTAAAGCGGAAAACGCACCAGAAATGCCCGGATCAAAGAACGGAGGCAGTTTTTGATGCGGAAAATTGTTCAGAAAGCAAAGGCCCTAACTTGCTTAGTCATCCATGAGTCCGGAAACCGAGATAGCAAAAGCAGAGGCAATTTAAGAGGAATTTGGGTTGTTACCAAGTATATACGCAGTAAATTCGCACAGCCAGAAGATGATTCCCAAAAATATCTTCTAGTTTACTAAAAAGTGGTGCCAGCGCTTGCCGTTTCTATTTTCATAGCCCAAGCAAAAGCAGAAGACAACCAGCCGACTCTTCCCAGGCAAATGTTGCATGCTCGCAAACACTAAGGAGCAAATACACAAATAGTTAGGAATTAGATTCAATTTTTAGAAATAAGTTTGCTTAGATAAAGGGCGATCATTTAAACCGTATCCGAAATTTGTGTAATTAAGTTATTTAGTTAGCAGTATTGAAACCCTTCTTAGGCATTTAGAGAAGGGTCCAGAAATTTGTCGAAAACTTGTCCTCAGAACATGCACTTTTGCACCCTTAGAGGAGGTTTTGATGAATGAATGGATCAAGGTTTATTAATGTTTGCATTTGATATCTGCTACTGCTGTTGCACTTCTGTACTCTTAGTAGATATTAGAACAAGTAGAGATAAATCATTGTTGCTTGATGTTTATGAGTAGGACCAGTCATAAATGGTACTTTTATCTCTTGACCATTTCTACTTATATTCTTAAAGTGATATACAGTTTTTAGTTGTTTATATGTTATTGCATGAATGTTTGAGTTACCATTTGGCACTTTTGTACAGTGGAGTCATTTATTTATGTTTGATATATGAATAACTTATTATGCGATATGTTGTTCACAACTGTTTTGCCTAACTTTTTATGCAAAGTGGTTCATCTTAATTGATTTCCATTCTTATGATAGCTCAATGATCTTTTTTACCAGTTATTATTTGAAATCTCTTTAGATCGCATAATAGAAGAAATACATCCTGAGTTAGCATAGATTAGATACGCTGTTTTTCATTAGATTACAATAGCATAGAATTAGATTAAAGTAGCTTAGATTAGAACTCTTAGATCAACATCATCCAACTCTGCACACACACACACCCTTAAATTGGGAAACTGGTCCCATTATCCCCAGTCGGACCCGCTACACCAAACGGATAAGGAGCTGCCAACCAAGGTCCGGACCGGGTGGGTATCCCCCTTGTTGTCGACCCGATTTTCGGGGCTTGAACACCTTGCTAGACTACTCCCTTCAACAAGGCAATTGTGAATGGAGTAGTCTAGCGACGCCACAATTTAGCCTGGAAATCGTGCTCGTCGGAAAACCTAGGTTGCCCGTCAATGGAAAATGTTGATGTCCTTTACATTTCACCGAGTGCTTGGGGATCATCGCATCTCCATGTTGTCAGACCTCGAAAGCGGTGACCAGTGGATTTCGGCAACAAGGTGGATTTCGTTGCAGATCTGGCTACAGTGGCATTATCAATTCACCACATAATTATATTGTGCGCATTAATATTATTCTCTTTTAAATTTTGAATTTTATAATGGAACTCAGGATCCATACGATGCATTCAAATTGGACTTTTGAATTTTTGAACCCGCCCTGCGATATTTTGTTTTTGTTTGATTAGAAATTTGAAGCAAAATGTTGGACCAGGGCGTAGCTAAGATTCGACATCAATGGTGTCTTGCGCTCTGGCGTCTACCCTAGTGTTTTCGTGATAGTTTGTGGTATTTTGATCGGCTTCTCGACTCGGGTTGCCCAAACTTGTTATTTTTAACATCGGCGACAGTTATTGTCTGATCAACCTTGAAGACATACTTCCCGAAAGAAACAATGATTTCCCTTATGGTTGAACTGAGTTGACATTTCTCCGAGACCTCCTTTGGGCCAGCTTACATTGTGATTAGCAAACGAGTTAGAGGAGAAGTGAGGACTTTTGGATTAATGGCATATATGGCTCGTTGAGTGGTCATCGACCCATTTCGAACCAACCAGTATGATAATGTTGTCATCATTGTGTTGCCCTCTAACCTAGAAATTCAACTTATCGAATGCTTCTTGTGTCGGGCTGCCCAGGTTTCCATCCACCGTCTTTGGACCAACCTGCTACTCTTTCGACACCGGGCTCACTGATTACTTGTTGTCCGAGCTGGTCGTGGGTGATTGGCTTGTTTTTCTCAACATGGGCGCTTGCGCTGCTACCACTGGGTCTAATTTTAATGGCTTCTCCATTTCCTCCATTCCCATCTATTGTGTCGCGTATGTGCCTCCCTAGATAGCCAAAATCAAATGATCTATTCATCTCTTTATGATTGAGTTTAATTATATAAAAAAAATCTTTTACGCCATTATATCATCAATCCTGAATCTAATCAATTGAAAAGCTTAATCGCGTCCTTATATATGACGATCTACCTATTAGAAATCACATGCATTGCTGAAATGCATTACAATACAGATTCCCACCACCACTTCAGAAATCAGATAATCATGTTGTAACCATAATGTTGTTTTTTCTCCATTTATTATGTCCAATTTAAAATAATGGAATTGGTCAAAAATGAAAAATAAGAACGCTATCTACACTAAAAAAATGCAAGAAAAATAATTCTAATTAAAATAAAGAATTTTTATTACCAACATTATTACAGAAGGGATGCTTAACAACATGTTCCTTCCACTTATGTAACATGATAGCTGCTCTGGATTTTACCACTCCACGTTATAATTTTTAGCTTTTTATTTCACCATGTACTTGCATTCATTTGTCCATGTGCGATGACTTTTATAGAATGTCCATTTTCGATGCTGTTATTTTCACCCAGACTCTTAATTGATAGTGGAGATGTGGAGATGGTCCAAATATGGTTATTTTTCCTTATTTGCTAGAGATAAATTTGTTCTTCTATATGTTGTTATTGAAAACCTTCAGCCGCTTTGCTCCAAGGTGCAGAGTCATACATGTCCTAAACAATATTAACACGCGGGAAGGCTGAAGCCATTGGGGACTCATATGTCATGTACAGTGGAGGAATATTTGTTTTGATCGTTCATGAACAATTAATGCATGGAACGCACGAATAAGTACTCGATTCCATCGATTATTCATAGGAATTATATGTTTTTTTATCCATTTATAAAAATAAAAATGTATTATATATTGGTATAGGTGACGGAGGAGATAGTTCCTTAAATTTTGAATAAAATTTTAAAAATTTGTTTTTTTTCAAAAGATATATGATGAAAATTTCTTAAACTTCACTTAAAATATTTAAGTTCTAATAAAACAAATAAAATTTTAATTATAAATAATCTCCATTCAAATTTTCAAAAATCAAAATATAATTAATTTCATAAAATGTTAAAATATGATTGGTTTCTAAAATATAATTAATTTCCTAAAATATTAAAATGTGATTGGTTTCTAAAAAGGGTTATTTTAGATTTTTTTTAGTTAAAATATGATTGGTTTTTAAAAGGTTCTTTCATATTTTTTCCATTTTCATGGTTCTTAATTGAACACGATGTTATTATGGAAGAGGATGAACAAAAGTTAGAGATATGCTAAATGAATGAAACCTGTAAATTTTATTTATAAATAATCTACATTCAAATTTAGTGAAATGAGTAAAGTAGGTTAATGTTAAAGTGAAATAAGTTATTTATTAAACACTATAGATTAATATTAGTTTTTAAAAAGTTATTTTATATATTTTTTTATTTTTGTGGTTTTTTTATTGAATACCATGGTTATTCATGAAACAAGGTGAACAAATGTTTAGATATGCTAAATTAATGAAATATGTAAATTTTATTTATAAATAATCTACATTTAAATTTAGTGAAATGAGTAAAATAGGTTAAGATTAAAGTGAAATAGGTTAATATTAGGGCATTTTCATACACATGGATGTTAAGGATGTTAAGGATGTTAAGTGTGAAGCCAAATTCACAGAGGATTCTAGATCAGATCTTTCTAGATCTCCAGGATTCTAGACCCTTCTACACTGCCAGTAGTTTCTAGAATCACATGCACGATTCTAGATCCTCCTACACCGCCAGTGGTTTCTAGATCATTCAAGATCTCCATTTGAATCACATACAGTATTCTAGATCCTTCTTCTGCCTCTATAAATTTGTAATTTCTCTAGCCAAGGAAAGCAAGCCAAGGCCCAAGCGTATTATGTAATGCAAAGTGATTTCTATTCTCCAGTGATTGTTTCATCTATTCCGTTGTTTCTGACTAAGTAATCTTGTTGTTTCTCCATTTGTCTGTCTCTGTGAATTATTCTCTGCTATTGTTGTCTAAGTCTCTGAGTATAAATCCGTTGTGTGTTATGTATGCTCTGGTCTAACAACTGGTATCAGAGCTAGGTTCGAATATTCACCGTGCAAGCCGCTTAGTACCATCACCTTGCTCTGGCAGCGTTCGTTAAAACATTGGTTGTTACCCCTGGAGCTATTGAAGGATTTGTCTAAGAAATAGCTGAGGAACGCTGAAACTAAAAGACAGTTGCTGCAAGAAAAACAAGGTCGTGGACCTATGTTGAAAAGTGTTGCTGGAGTTTGAAAAGTGGAGATCTGTGAAGATTGGAGTTGAAACGTGGTGTTCGTAAGTTTTTTTTTACATCAAGCTTGCACGTATACGTCAAGTTTTTTCACAAACCAACATATGTATGTGTGAAATGTGAAAAGGTTAAAACATTATATATGTTTTTATATTTATTATGAAAATATATAATTATATGTTGGAATTTTGAAAAATATATTTTTAAAAGGAGCAGAAATTTTTGAAAATGATATTTTAAAAGGAGAAAGGTCATTATTTCTAAATTTTGAAGAGTAATGATTAAAGTTTTTTTTTTTATGTGGAGTTTTTTGTGTTTTGGGGTGTGAATTTGATTGAAAATGGAGACAACAGTTACAGATATGGAGAAGTTGAGCGGGGCTAATTTTGCCCTATGGAAATCACATTTGGAGGATATACTGATTTTAAAGGATCAGTACTTTCCAATTGAGGGCACAACAAAGAAACCCTCATTGATGACAAATGAAGAGTGAAATAAGCTAGATAGAAAGGCAATTGCAACAATCAGCCAATATTTAGCAAAGAATGTTTATTTCAATGTGTCTGGAGAAAAGACGGTTGAAGGATTATGGAAGAAGCTCCATGATCTATATGAGAAGAACACAACATCAAACAAAGTGTTCTTGATGAAGAAGCTTTATAATCTCAAAATGAAGGAGGGTACTTCAGTTGTTGAGCACTTGAATGCATTTAATATTATTACTAATCAACTTTCCTCTGTTAAAATCATTTTAGATTATGAAATTAGAGCTACTTTGCTAATGTGTTCTATGCCAGACAGTTGGGAAAATTTAATTGTAGCTATGAGCACTTCAACAACTACAAAGACCCTGAATTTTGATGATGTCAGCAGCAGTTTAATGAGTGAGGAGTTGCGACACAAGTCAATTGCGGAAAACTAGGGAGGAGAGGCTCTAGCTCTAGCTAATCGTGGTAGGAGAATAGATCGAGGTTGGCAAGGGCGATCAAGATCGAGAGGCAAATCAAAATCAAGGAGAGGAAGGATCATCTATTTTCATTGTGGCAAACCTGGGCACATGAAGAAAGAATGTCGATTCTAGGAGAAAGGACAAAAGGATAAGAAACTGTCTAGTACAAATCACAAGTCATCCAACACAAATGAAGGTGAGACTACTGCTGTAGCCATAGATGGTGATGTGATGTTTACTGTTTCAGTAGAGGATGCATATGTATATACATCTAGTAGTAGCTTTGATTGGATCCTTGACTCTGGGGCATCTCACCATGTAACCCCATGCAAAGATAGTTTTGTTTCATATAATCCCGGTGATTATGGTAGAGTGCATTTGGGGAATAATCATTTTTGCAGCATTGTTGGAGTGGGAAATGTCCAGATCAAGATGAAATATGGACAAGATATATTGTTGAAACAGGTCAGGCATGTACCAGAAATGCACATGAGTTTAATCTCTATGGGACGACTGGATGATGAAGACTATTCGACAAGCTTTGGAAAAGGAGGCTGGAAAATTATAAAAGGTGCATTGGTCGTGGCCAAAGGACCTAAGACAAGAATATTATACACATTGAAGGCACTGATAGAAAAATCACATTTGGCTGCTGTGACAAAAGAAGGAAATTCAGCAGATCTGTGGCATAAGCGTTTGGGTCACATGAGCGAGAAGGGCTTAAAAATCCTTATTGGTAAAAATTTATTACCAAGTTTTAAATCCTACAGTCTTGATCTTTGTGAGCATTTTATATATGGTAGACAAAGAAGGGTTTCATTCCTTAGAGGTGGCCATGACAGAAAGAAAAATGTGTTAGAATTGGTACACTCAGATGTGTTTGGGCCTGTTAACATCAAATCATTAGGAGGAGCATCATATTTTGTAACATTTAGAGATGATGCATCCAAGAAGGTTTGGGCATATCCTATGAAAAGTAAAAGTGAAGTGTTTGGAATATTTCAAAAATTCCATGTTGTTGTTGAAAGAGAGACTAACAAATTGCTGAAGTGTTTAAGAACAAATAATGGTGGAGAATATTGCTCAAATGCATTTAAGGAATATTGTAACAGGTTTGGCATAAAGCATGAGAAGACTGTGCCTAGTACTCCTCAACAAAATGGTGTCGCAGAAAGGATGAATCACACCATTATGGAAAAGGTGCGAAGTATGTTGTCCAATTTCGGTTTGGAGAAGAATTTTTGGGCTGAAGCAGTCAGGACCGCTTGCTACCTCATAAATAGATCTCCAACTACAGCCTTGGATTGCGGTATCCCTGAAGAAGTTTGGACTGATAAGAATTTGAATTATTCTCACTTGAAAATCTTTGGATGTGAAGCATTCGTACATATTCCCAAAGAAAATAAAACTAAGCTAGATGATAAATCTATGAAATTCATTTTTTTGGGATATGCGGATGAAGATCTTGGTTATCGTCTATGGGATCCAGTCAAACATAAAATTATTAGAAGTAGGGATGTTATATTTAATGAGTCAAAAATGTTCAAGAGGACTGTAGGTGAGTTGGAGGTCAAGAAAGTTATTGACAGGTTTGAAGAGCAACAGGAAAACATACCACCAATAAAAGAAAATGAACAGCAAATTCAAGAGCATGAAGAACAACAAGTGGAAAATAATGAACAACAAGAAGAAGGAATCTTGTAGGAACCTTTACAGGAGATTCAACCTGATAATGCACCACCAAAGTTGGTTCCCAGATCTTCTAGGCCTCATAAGCCTTCACAAAGGTATCCTCCTTCAAACTATATTTTGTTGACTGATGAAGGTGAACCTAATTGTTTTCAAGAAGCTTGTAAAGTCGAGCACAGTAAAGAATGGAAGAAGAAATGAACTCTTTGCAAGAAAATAAAACTTGGGAGTTGGTAAACCTCCCAAAATGTAGAAAGGCTCTATAAAACAAATGGGTGTACAAGATTAAGCATGAAGGTGACGAAAAAAATGAGAGGTATAAAGCAAGACTGGTGGTGAAAGGTTTTGCCCAAGAAGAAGGTATTGACTTCACTGAAAAGTTTTCACCTGTTGTTAAAATGTCATCTATTAGAGTCATTCTTGGTCTAGTTTCTACTTTAGACCTAGAATGTGAACAGTTAGATGTAAAAACTACTTTCCTTCATGGTGAATTAGAGGAAGAAATTTATATGCAGCAGCCAGAAGGCTTCATAGAAAAAGTCAAAGAAGGCCTTGATTGTAGGTTGAAGAAGAGTCTCTATGGGTTGAAATAGGCACCTTGACAATGGTACAAGAAATTTGATTCATTCATGTTGGAATATGGTTTTCAAAGGTTGGAAGCTGACCATTGTGTCTATATCAAAAGGTATGATCAAAGAAAGTATATCATATTATTACTATATGTGGATGACATGTTGATTGTTGAGCATGATAAGAATAAGATCAATAGGTTGAAGAAAAATTTGGGTAGCAAATTTGCAATGAAGGATTTGGGACCGGCACAACAGATATTGGGCATGCAGATTATGCGTGATAGGAAAAACAAAAGGTTGTGGTTGTCACAAGAAAAATATATCAAGAAGGTGCTTGACAGGTCTAACATGAAAGATGTCAAGCCAGTTGGTACACCCCTTGCAGCCCACTTCAAGCTGAGTACTGAATTATGTTCTAGTAATGACAAAGAGAAAGAAGAGATGAACAAAATTCCTTATGCTTCAGTAGTTAGCAGTTTGATGTATGCCATGGTATGCACACGACCAGACATTGCATATTCAGTGGGAGTAGTGAGTAGGTTCCTTACCAATCGATACAAATAACATTGGCAAGCAGTAAAACGGATTTTAAGGTATTTCAAGGGTACTAGTCATTATTTTTTATGTTTTGGTCATGATAAGACTATGTTTGAAGGATTTACAGATGCAGATATGGCTGGAGATATGGATACCAAAACGTCCACTACAGGTTATTTGTATACATTTGCAGGTGTAGCAGTATCTTGGGTGTCAAGGCTACAAAGAATAGTAGCCCTCTCTACAACAGAAGTAGAGTACATAGCTGCAATAGAAGCTTGTAAAGAGATGTTGTGGATGCAACAATTCCTAGGAGAGATAGGAATAAAGCAAGACAAATATATGTTATATTGTGATAGTCACAGTGCCATTCACTTGGCAAAAAGACGGAGCATTTCATTCAAAAATCAAGCACATTGACTTAAGGTACGATTGGATCCGGCATGTGTTGGAGGAAGAACAATTATCCTTGGAAAAGATCCATACAGATAGCAACCCTACTGATATGCTCACTAAGATTCTACCACAAAATAAACATGAGTTATGTAGAAGCATGGTAGGACTCGGTGTGACTTGATAACTCTTATTTGGCTTCAAGTAGGAGAATGTTATGTGTGAAGCCAAATTCACGGAGGATTCTAGATCAGATCTTTTTAGATCTCCAGGATTCTAGATCTTTCTACATTGCCAGTAGTTTCTAGAATCACATGCATGATTCTAGATCCTCCTACACCGCCAGTAGTTTCTAGATCATTCCAGATCTCCATCTAAATCACATACAGGATTCTAGATCCTTCTTCTGTCTCTATAAATTTGTAATTTCTCTGGCCAAGGAAACCAAGCCAAGGCCCAAGCCTATTATGTAATGCAAAGTGATTTATGTTCTCCAGTGATTGTTTTATCTATTCCGTTGTTTCTGACTAAGTAATCTTGTTGTTTCCCCATTTTTCTGTCTCTGTGAATTATTCTCTGCTACTTCCGTCTAAGTCTCTGAGTATAAATCCGGTGTGTGTTATGTATGCTCTGGTCTAACAAAGAATATATACACTACAAGTACAATTATGTATATACATAAAATTAATAAAATAAGTAAACTAGGTTAAGATTAAGGTACTTGTACAAAAAAATATTAGAAACATTATATATATTAGTATTGCTACCAATAGTTATTATTTTTTTATATTATATTTAGAATTTATCACCTATTTATTTATGTTAATATTTCATTTTTTAAGATGATACCTAGGCACAAGTATTCGATCAGCCAGATTTGTAGACAGTGATGATAACATTATCATAGAGATGACCACTCAAGGAGCCATATATGTCGTCATTAAGCCAATACTCCCTCACTTCTCCTATAACTAGTTTTCTAATCACACTGGAAGCTAGCCGGAGGTCTTGGAGAAATGTCGACTCATTTCACCTATAAGGGAAATCGTTGTTTCTTTGGGAAGTATGTCTCCAAGGCCAATAAGACAATACCCGCAACCTTTTCAAATAACTTTCCTACGTTGAAACCGTCGTCGATGTTAAAAATACCACGTTTGGGCAACCCGAGTCGAGAAGTCAAATAAAATATGCCACAAGCTGTCGCGACAACACCGGGGTATACGCCAGAGTGCGAGACACCATTGATGTCGAATCTCGGCTACGCCTTGTCCAACTTTCTATTTCAATTTTCCAATAAAACAAAAACAAAATAGGGCGGGTTCAAAAATTCAAAATTCCAATTTGAATGCATTGTATGGATCGTGTGTGCCATTATAAAATTCAAAATTTGACAGAGAATAGTAATAATGCGCACACTATAATTATGTGGTGGATTGACAACATCACTGTAGCCAAATATGCAACAAAATCCACCCTTTCATCTGAAGAATTAACTGGGCGCCACCTTTCAGGTCACAGCGTGGTCATGCAATGATCCCCAAACAGTCGGCGAAGTGAAAAAGACATCGACGTTTTTCCGTTGACGAGTAGCTTAAATTTTCCAACGGTCACGATTTCCGAGCTAAATTGTGGCCTTGCTAGATTACTCCAATGTGAATAATTTCGTACTCAACATCCATTACACAACTTTATGTCATGTCAAGAGAGAGTCATTTATAGTGGACAACTAGAAAGA
Organism: Pinus tabuliformis; assembly: GCA_031772625.1. Taxonomy (NCBI): domain Eukaryota; kingdom Viridiplantae; phylum Streptophyta; class Pinopsida; order Pinales; family Pinaceae; genus Pinus; species Pinus tabuliformis. The sequence continues at coordinate 1,606,765,760 of CM062817.1, read as the reverse complement.
TGTTGACTCGATGTTAATAGTGTTATTCACATTCAACCGTTGGGAAGCAAGTTGAGTGCACGCAGGGTCCTTTTTTCAACTGCAACTTACACTAAAGAAAACGACATGATTAAACGTCTTAGAGACCCGTTGGTAGTCAACAGTTGAGAATCAACTTGAGTGCAGGGAGGGTCCTACTTGCAACCAAAGGTATTCGCCCTAAAAAAAAAAAGGGCCCACCTTGTTTGCTCTCAAAAGTTCATTGTTTCTAATAGGCCCTCGTTAACGGAGTCATCTAACGAGGCTGAGGAAATGCCCGGAGGGTTAAAAGTGGCTGGAATCGGGGTAAAAAAAATTTCAAAAAATCTTGTAGATGCAGTGTTTGAATAGTGTTTTTGATGGTTGAAATGGATTCAACACCATCAAAAACGTCTAAGACACCTAAAATTTTGAAGTTTAACAACTATAACTTGAATTTACAAAAATCCTTGCCGAATTTTCTCTAAATATAACCAGAATTTCCATAACTTTCCGAGGACCTCCTCCACCTCATTAAACTACGTGCTCGTTAACAAGCTCAGATGCCCACCCTCCCCACTATATCTCACTGCGTATCAAAATGGTCCCCTTTCGACTGCAATTGTAACCCAATCCTAATCGAAATCAACGTGGATTATGTATAAACCTCACCTCTTTCTTAATAACCCAATGTCAAGGTATACCTACGAGAAAATTATGGGGTAGTGTATAAGAATTTTTGTATTTATTTATACACCCAATTATACTATAAATTATATAAACATAATATAAAAGTTTTTATACACATTATAAAAGTTTGTATACAAATTTCACATTATAGTAAAATATATAAAATCAACATTTTCAAGAATCTTATTGTTCTTAATCAAGTCAATATTAGGTGTAAAAACATATTTTCAAAATATGTATTTGTATTTTCAATTGCTAATTACATAGTAGGCCTGGTCTATATTTAAATTGAGCTTGAAATAAATGAGTGAACAAAATTTAATTTCAAGAGAATATTCTTTCTCTAATACATCATCCAATTGATAATATAAAAAATATTTGAATAAATTTTTAATTTCAAAACCAAAAATAATATATTAAATTAAATATGATTTATTTATCTACCCTTAAGCAATCACTAACGTATTTAATTTGTTTTAATCACAATATATACCTTTTAGAATTTCAACACTACATTATGAATGAACAAAAATTAATTTGAAGAGAAAATTCTTTCTATTATACATCATAGAAATATTTGAATAAATTTCCAATTTCAAAACAAAAGATAATCTTTTAAATTTAACTATAATTTATTTATACAATGTTAAACCGTCGCTAACATATTTCATTTCTTTTAATCACAATATATACACTTAAGAATTACACCACATGCTTTTACTAGATTTGTGGAATCATTACATCCAAATTCTAAAAGATTTTATGACGGTAGCTTTTATATGAGTATAAGATTTTATAACTGTAGCTTTTTATATAAAAATATTCAAATTTTTGAAATTAATTTATTTTTATAATTAGTTTTTAGATATTAAAAAATTATAATTTATATAAATAATTATATGATTTGAAGTTGGGATTTTTAATTTTTTTTTGAAGTAACGGATTTTTGTTATTAAATTATTTTAAAAAAATAGTTGTTGTTTTTTTAATTTTTATTCTGTTTGTATGTTTATAATAAGTTACATAAAATCAATGTAATATTTTATATAAAATTTAAATATTATAATAAAAAATTTAATAAAAAATAAGTGACATTTTAATTTAAATGATTAATGATTAGGTAAGATTCCATAATTTTTATGGAAAATGTCAATTTCTCTTTTGGAATGATGTAAAATGTTAATATTAGTTTTAGAAAGAGTATAAATTATGTAGATAAATGTCTTTTGGATTAATCACATACTCAAGATTTGGTGGACGTTTCGAACCTTGTTCTGAGGGTGGACCATATTAGTTGGTTTGAAGTCTCTACCAAATCTTCATTATATGATTAATCCGAAAAACATCTATTTACATTATAGATCACAAAAATCTTAGATCCAACAATATAAATTATATTTTCAAAATAACTTTTAAATTATATGAAACTAATGAAATAAAAACCTTCAATATTTACAACCTTTAAATGCTCATCCAATCCATTATTTTTTAATTGATTTACACTTAGGGCATTCAGACTCTGGTTCAGTTTATAGGATTGTTTTGGGTTAAAACCTTTTTAAATCAAATCCTTAAATAAAATTTATACTTAATCCTCAGTGTCATTATACATTACATTAAATTTAATCCTCAGTGTCATTATACATTAAACCGTTTTTAAATTTAATCGTCAGTGTCATTATACATTACACCGTTGACGGAGTCTTTCCCGACAGGCAACAATTTCCGGGCAAAATTGACGCTGACTAAAATACTCCCTTCAACAATGACGTCGTTAATCATTTCGCACTCAACATTCATTACGCAACTTTATGTCACATCAAGATGTTGACTCGACGTCAATACTGTCATTCGCATTTGACCGTTGGGAAGCAAGGTGACGAATGCGGGGTCCTTTTGCCAAGCAACTTGCTCTCAGGAAAACGACATGATTGAATATCTCAGAGACCCGTTGGTACGCAATAGTTGAGAATCAAATTGAGTACAGGGAGGGTCCTACTTGCAACCAGAAGTATCTGTCCTGCCAAATAGGCCCATCGTTAACGGCAATTCCTATTTCCAACCCCATTGAAACATAAATGCAGCCTGACATGCAAGGGGAATAACAGTTGCTTTGTTGCTAAAATGCCAAAGTCAATTTTGAGGGAAATATAAATACAAGAGAACTGCTATATCCCTTGCATATCAGGCTGCATTTATGTTTCAATGGGGTTGGAAATAGGAATTGCCATCGTTAACAAGTTCAGATGCCAATTAGGGTGGGGATTTTAAAACAGATTTATCACTCAAATTTATTAGTTTTCACACTTTTCCACTCATTTTTATAATCTAAACCAAAAAAATAGTGACAATTTAAAAAAAAAAAATTATTTATATTTAACAAACAAATCATCCAATAACAAACAATTTACCCATCTTAATACCGATCCTCACACTAGACTAGATCTAACTTCGTATCAAGATGGTCCCCTTGCGGAAAGAGCTAACCAGCCATATATTGGGTATTTAATGCCTTCAGAGCAACACGCGACTTAGCGTGATAATAGGGGAGCGGGGAAATTCGGCATTAAATAATATTTGCCCGCTCCCGTGTTATCGGGCTAAGTTGCATGCTGCTCTGAAGACATTAAATACCCAATATATGACTGGTTAACTCCAGCCGTCCCTTGCCACTGCAATTATAACACAATTATAACCCACCGTAATACCGACCATCCACAAACTAGATCTAACTTCATATCAAGATGGTACCTTTGCCACTGCGATTATAACACAATCCCGATCAAAATAAACGTGGATTATGTATAAACCTCACGGCATATTTTAATACATAATTAATTTATGTTATATCATGGTAGAGTAACTATTGGAAAATGACGACAGTGTGTCAATTTTACTTGTCATCACTCCCAGCTCTTTCGTTTTAGCATCGAATCGAATTGAGAGTCTATTTCGTACTCAACAGCTGGAGAGAAACTTGAGTTGAATTGAGAGCCTTACAGCTAGAAAGCGTCTGAGGGACCCGTTCATACTCATGAGCTGAAAAGCAACTTGCAAGCAAAGTATTTATCCTGCAAAATGGGCTCATCGTCTTGTTTGATCTTAAAAAAGTTAAAAAGTTTCTTCACTGGTTTTTTTTTTTTTTACTTTGTTCCATCGTTTTCTTTTAAGCTTTGTCCATTCTCGTTCCTTGATTTAATATGGGTGAAGTTAGTTGAACTATTAGGAATTCATACATTATTTTTTTTTTTACTTTTAAAAAAACATCATCTTCTTTCATACTCTGAAGTTCACTCTTTCAGCGTCATAACAACTCAAAATTTTCACTCAAATTGTTTGTGGTTTTTACTTTAGCTCTTCTTTCAAGATTATTTTTTAAGCAGGACTTTCTTAATTGGAGAAAGAATATAGTCCATGGTGTTAGCACATGGGTGCATGGTTGAACCGCGGGGCTGCCGGCTTATTCGCGCCCCGCCCGGTTTCGATTCACTATCGTGAGCTGCTCTGCAGCGATTTGTTTGATTGCAGTTGATATATGGTCAATGATGTATCATGGATGATGGATGTGATGTTTATGAGTCTGGATACTTGTAATATATTGTACATATGGCCTAATAAATGCTTCTTCAGGGGACTAGCCACCCCCCATTTAAAAAAAAAAAAATAGTCCATGGTGTTTTGCATTTGCTCATTTTTACTAGATAGTTTGATCCGAAGTAAAACTAGATGCTGATAAGTAAAGGAAGATCTTCATATATTGAATTCAACTTTTCATAATAAAGTTTATGATTCCAATGCATATGTATGACCTTCAAGTAGAAGAAGAGAATGAATCACTCATGAGATTTTTGTGATCAAAGAAGGCATTGACGTACCACAATCACGCATAATGGGAAAGAAGAGAGATGAAGAAGTAGAAGCCATGACAAAAGAAGATGATAGTGAAAGAAAGATGAAGAAAGAAGATGTTGTAGGAAAAGCAAGATGAAAGAAGACTATTATAGAGAGAATGATGCAACAACAAAGAAAAATGAATGAGAAAATGAATGATGAAGATAGAAAGAAGAAAGAAAGATGGTGAACATGCAAGAATGGAAAATAAAGAAGAGAAGCAACATAAGAATAATAATACTAAGTAATGATGAAAAACAGTGTATCCACAAAAATATAATCGCTATAAAATTTAAGGGTTCCTAATGTTTGTGGATGATGACAAGGAAATAGTCTTGATCCAATGTTCACTTAACGGATAGATTGTATTGAATGGAAACTTGAATTGAATGCCCAAGTCAATGTTAATGTAATCTGGATGAAGAAACTATACTTCAGTTGAAAAGTTTAAGGTGCTCTAAAAGCCACTTTGTGGAGTAAGGTTCATGGTAACCAAAACCGTTGATGCGATGTATGGTTTGTGGTCAGCGAGAAACTAATTGATGTGTTGTTTGTAGTAAAAGAAACCACTTATGGGGTGATGGTTGAGGGTCATCTCCATAGGTGTGATGGTTATGTGTTAGCCAAAGAAAACCCAAGATGATGATTGATCATGATGCAAGGGGACTAAAATTGTTTATATTTTTGCAGGTACAAGATGAAAATGGAACAAGATTGACGATGAAGAATGAAGAAGACAGAATATCACATAATACTTAAGATGAAGATTAAGCATAGGGAAGACAAAGTGCATAGAAGAGCAAGATTAAAAGGGGATCAACTTAAATAGAGTTAAAGAATGCATATTGAGATCACACGTACTTTTTAAGGGGCATCAGAAAGGAATAACTCTTTCTTTGATGTTTAATAAATTAATATGATGGATTTATAATGTGTTAATGATGTAGATCAATTCTAAAAGTCTACGAGAAATGAGGGGAGTTAGATTTATGAGATATTATTGGGCACTTATGGACTATGTTGAAATAAATAAGTCATTCTATGTTGAAATAAATAAGTCATTGTGTTCCCCTATAGTTATATAAGGATCACTTGTGCACTAAATGTAACAAAGGGGAATGGTATAATTTAATATGTTTTCCCTTCCAAAGGTTTCTTGATCCCTACATCCCTTGTTTAATATTTCTTTGTATTTGTTCACATGTGTCTATTATATGTTATTAAAGCCAATAATTTATTTATAATCAAAATTCTAAGCTAGTATGGTCACCAAGTTATTGAGGCGTCATCGAAACATTAAGATGATAAAGAGAAACCAAACCCCATAGATGTTATACAAAGACATGTAGAGCCACGAGTATACTCTTCCTCAAATTTGTGAGGTAAGCATAGATGAGTGAGGCAACCCGAATTTGGGCAAGGAGACTTACTAATAGTGATAATCCTTGAACATGAGAAAATAAGTAATGAAGCATTTACCTTTTTCTCCCAATCAAATTAAAATTGTTAGAGAAATGAAGAAATTTGTACAAACACTCCTCATTAAGTCAAAATAGAGAACTAACAATCTGCTAACTCAATGTTTAAAAATAAATTAAAAAATAAGTGTCACCCCATTACTTTCATACATAAGTGATCCCTAAAACAAAGGAAAAATCCACCATAGTATCAACAAACCCAAAAGCGTTAGGGAACTCCAACAATCCATATGAACTTCCAATATATGTGTATGGAATTTATGAATGACTAGAAAATTTATGAAAAGGGATAAACAATTTATAACAAAGAATAATAAATAAGTATGCATATATTAACAAAGATTCATCTTAATAATATTTATAAATTTACATTTTAATTTTTTGTTTTTTTTCTCAAAAGCAATTTAGCATATTTGGAATTGAGATAAATTTTATATTGATATTATTATAGAGTTCAATATATCTTAAAGGAAACTTTAATTTGCAAACAAAATAAATTTACTTTTTTGATATCATATTTAAGTGAAAAGATTTAGTTTTTTTTCATACAATACAATCCTTCAATTTAAGATAGTTTTCCTCTTTTTTTAACATTAGATATAATGGAAGGCTAATCTTTTAGTTCAAATTATATGAAAAAAGGAATAATTTTATTTTCCAAAAAAAAATTAGTAATTGAAGACTACATGTTGTTTTTATTATTTTATAATATGCATTGATGAATTTTGATATTTTGGATATCGATCAGAATCTGAAATGTGACGAAAGGGGGTAGTCAAGGCTTAGATTTGTTGAGGTCGAATGTAATTGTATTTGAATCGATGGGGTCAAAAACACCCAATGTAGACAATAGAGCCTTCCATTGGGAAGGACACGTTTGTAACACCTACAACGTAGACATGTTTGTGAGTGATTAAGTGAGATCATCCACAAAGTTGTAACTATGTGTTTCCCTAGCATGAAGGTTCTGAATGGTTTTCATTAAAGCCACCCTTGGAACCCATGGAGTAGGGTCAATACTAGGATGAAGAATCATGAGATTAGCGCTAGCCATAAGTTCGGTGTGGTTTCAAAGTGGTTGGATAGGGGTCAAGGTGAGTATCATATTGACAATTTAAGAGTTTGGAGATGAATGCCACAACATTCATGTAGATATTCTATTGGTCTCCAAGTGGAGCAAGGCTAGGTGGGGGTACTATTTAATAGGATTATTATAAGGGCCAAATTCCTATGGGGTAGTACCAACCTTTTGATGTGGGAAGGGATGTGTTAAGATAGTTGGTTGAGAAGGTTGAGGGAAGTGTTGTTGAGTTGGGGGGATGGTGCCCCTTTTGGAAGGGTATACCCTTGGCCTTAAGCTTTCTTCATGTTCTTATATTCAGTGATTTGAGGAAAAATTTGATTGTAATGGCCAAACTCACTACACAACAAATATGGAAAATTGGTCCTTAGGTTGTTATTCTCGCCCTATTATCTTTTATTATTGTTTGGATTCTAAGGTTGTGTTGATGATCCTGGAAATCCGCCAACATGAAGGGGATCTCCCCAGTATAAAGTCCAAATTAGACTCTGCATCATTTACTGGGGGGGTCCCATTCAGGAAATGGGTCTGACTACCATTATGGTGAACTTAAAGATATGCCTTGGCGAGGAAAAGCAACATAAAAGAGAATTTGTGAGACATACAATTATAATGAATATAAGATGCTTCCACAAATAGAGTAAATAAAGTGAGCCTTTAGAAGAACAATGATAACTTTAATCTAATAAAGACAAAAATACATGTAAAGAATCAATGGTACATTTGAAAAGTAGTTTTCAAATAACAATAATCATGAAAAGAAAATAGGACATGAAATTTCAATTAGGATATTTACTAAATACAATAAAGTATTTCATTCTCCTTAATACATGTAAACACAAACATATACCGCAACCATTGAAAGAAAATTCTTACAATGTTTCTAATACATGCATGAAAATGATATATGACTCTATGAGCTTCAAATGATTAAGTGAAAATGCCAAAATACACAGTTACAATGCCATCTCATTTGCTCCAATAGTGGACCACAAAGCCACAACTTGCTTCTCAAAAGAATGATCTCTCTCCTATGCTAGCAACATAAGCCAAGGCTAAAAGTCCATTTTCTTGAGACATGAGGGCCAATCTATAATAAATGAGGTGACCTTTTAACTCCTATGTGACTCTTGAGCTCCCATATGTCCTTTGGACTTCCTTGTGACTTTTCACATTCCACATTTGGTTTTTGGGATTCCACATATTTTTTACATTTTTCATTTCTTAATTACAAAATTTACATTTCACAAAATTATGGTTAAAATACAAAAAAATAAAAATAAACACATTTATGTTCATATTTGGGAAAATTATAATTCAGTCACTATGACATGAAGCTTTTTTGTAATTTATTGATACCAAGCTCTATACTCAGTAGCTATGCATTCTACTCTTTGTGGTAGTTATGGGTTGTATCTCATCTTGCCCTCTAAAGCATCTGGGTATATGGTTTTGGAGCATGTTTGTATATTGTTCCATAACATGACTAGCTTCATATGTAACTTGAATGGCTCGGATATAGGTTGTAGAATAGTGTCTTTAGTCACCTCTAAATCATTCTGGTTAGTCGCACATATGATGTGGTCCAAAAATTCCTTTAACTCCTTCTTGATAGTATCTTTATGTCTCACATCCCTAGGTGCACCTATAGAAGGCACTTTGTGCTCTTGTACCAAGGCCTCCAAGCCATTGTGCAATCACGTATAAGCTAACATAATGTTGGTTATATGATTGTTAAGTTGATCATAGGCCAGCATATGGATTTTCATCTCTGCTCTGTCCATTTCAACTTCAACCCTTCCTTTCCTAGCCTACGATGCCAGTGCATTTAAGTACTTGGTGCCCCATTCCTGGATCTTGTCTATAACTATCTGGGCTAACTTTAAGATCCTCAAGTTTTCTAATGATCCCTTATAGATTTTGTATGGAGGCGCCATTTCCTTGTGTAATATGATCACCTTATAATAAACTTGCATCATCACGTCTTCCAATTGCTTGACTTCTTCAAGTATAGCTCATTGTAGTTCTTATCTGCTAGAGCTTACAGAAGAAACTCTTTGATTTTCTTTGAGGAGATGTTCGATTTGATTCTCTGCATCAACCAATTATTTCTCCAATTATTCATTATTATCCATCAGAAAATAAGTACTCTTTTTCATGGCTACTGCAAAGGTTGCACCTATTGAAGCAACTACCCTAGGATTGGTCTTTGTATTCGACACAATAGCTCTTTTTGTATGAATAAAAACAAGTTGATCTGGTTCATTTGGAAAGTATTTCCTCCTTTATTGAAAGGTTTATGTTTAAGCTCATCAAATGTGAAATTGGATATGTCCATAATTCTATCTTCATCTGGAGGTGGGATCCCCATCTCACTGAAAGAAATTTGCCCACCGGTCAGAGGAGTTGGAGGCTGAATATTCAGAGGAGATATGATTGTTTTAGTTTCTATTGCCTGGTTCTCCTCTTCTTGTTCATAATTTATATTTTGGTTATCCAAATCTTCCTTTGACTTCTTTACAAATTCCTCTTCTCGTTTCTTCATGTTCTCTTCTTCGACTTTTAATATTCGTTGCACTTCTTCTTCTTTTTGTTTCATGAGAGCTTCTTCTTGTTGCCTCTTCAGAGCTTCCTCATATTTCCTTTTCTTTTGTTCCTCTTTTCTCTTCTGTATATCCTCTTACTTATCTTTATCCCACTCTTCTTTCTACCTATGCTCTTCTTCTTGTCTCTTTTTCTTAGCCTTTTCAAGTTCTTTCCTTCTCTTCTCTTCAACAATTTCCCCTTTAGTGTTAAAATATGCTTTAAACTTCTTACTCCTTTCCTGCTTAGCATCTTGTTCCTGCTTCCTTTTCAATTAAACATTATCCTAAGTTTCCATTCCCTACTAGGTCCCTTAAGGCATATCTGACACATTTTTTGTGTTATAAGTGCTTACTTCTCCACCTATACCAACTGCTCTAGAAGCATTGCAATGATTCTTCATTTTTTCTTTGTCCTCCTAGGAAATGGAAGCATATGGCCAAGTATACCTCATCTTTACACAATTTTTATTTCATATAATTCTAGGGTCATATCGGTGATAACCCATCTCACTGAATCTGAGGCAATTAAGTTCTTCAATTTACGCCTTTGATACCTTCAAATTATTCAGTCTGTATAACCCTATTTTCAAGGGGAAGATGGGTTAAGGTTACTTCTTCGATTTCTGTAATGTCCCTGGCAACCCTGTACAAATATGGTAACTAACCTCTTGCACGACCACTTTATCTATTACAAAATTAGGCATAGATCTATACTCTTATAAGCGTTGAACACTCTAATGAATGTACCCTGAGATGATGTGAAGCAGTCTGAAAGTTTAGCCATGACTTCCCTATCCTTATCGGTCATGAAAGGTGCCTCAACTCCAAATATTATCTAGTATAATGTTGTGATGAACTTCTCATTTATCTTCAGATAGATTCCCCTGTAGCTCGTCTCTAAAAATATCTTGCAGTAGATGTGGACATGGGGTTGTTGTTTACTCCACTTCTATTCCAGACTCAGGAATTTGTTCTTGGCACAAATTCCATCTAGCAAGTAGGTTGGCATATAAAATTTGGGTTTCTTTCCTTGCGACACATTTTTCGCCTTTGTGACATTTTTCTACAATTATTCAGCTATCAGGTCAGACCAATTGAAAATTTTTCCTGTAGTAGCACATGGGTAGATCATATAGACCCATCCTTTTTCAAAGAATTATACATTTTCACGACCATAAATCCTGCAACATATGGCCATCATATATTTATATACTTTCATCAATGACTTAGTTCTATAAATCCCATTAGGCTTTTGGCGAAACTTGCTCGACTCTTGCCACCAGGTCTTGAGAATGTCCTTTGTGGAATACTGAAGAAAGAAAGCAACATACAATTTTGATATAGATATTATTCTATCTTCGAACGCTTATAATATGAATGAAGGTCATGGGGCTAGTATGTGGTAAGATCTTCTCCATTTGCACTGTTGACAATCATTATTTGTGCTGACACCATTGATACAACAACCTTTCTCAATTTATGTGAGAAAATGCAAGGTGATTCTCAAATATTTCATGAGATATGGATGCAACATTCCTTGGTTAATTTCAAGCCCAACATAGTGGAGAGTCAAATTGGTAGAAAATGCAATTTTTTGATGGCAAACTCGACTATCTAAGGCATATACATGGCACACTTTCCTAACAATTGCAATAATTGAACTAACCTATATATATTCCTTCATCTTCTTCAAGTAGTTCCTTCTATTTGTAGAGATGTCACATGGATATCCACAGTCACCTCCCTAAGTGAATTGATACTCCCTCATTTCTATTTCTCTTTACTTGAAAATACCCAAACTCTTGTTGTTACCTCCTCTTTGCAACAATTCTCTCTGCTCATTAGATTGGTCATGCATGTCACCTCCATGGATTGTAATATATTTATCCCATGGGATCAATGTCCTTACATATAGTCTAGATCTATGGGGTTGATGTGAGGTGACTTAGGCCATACACAAGATTCCATTAACACCTAAGCGAGGAAGCAATTAGTCACATCTCTTTCTCAATCACTCATGATGTCTAACACTACTTTATAATTAATCTCTTGAGGCACTTCCTAGCCACCATAGTTTGAATCCTTTCTACCCATGTCAAGATTCCCTACTTGACCTTCACCAATGCCTACCAAGAATAGATCTCACATGACTACTAGTCTGACCTGTTCAATTTATTATCCATCATCGTTAGTGGGAAACCCATGAAACTCCTATATTCTATCACTTACAATCATTATCAAACTATTTATTTCTATAGCTTCCTTGGTTTTTCCCTTTGCCTTCATGTTTCCCTACTCATATGACATGCTAACCTTTTTTTGTATTTATTTTCACTTAATTGATTCCATGGCTTTTTTTTATCTATATATCTATGAAAATTATTGATATAATCCTTTATATATGCCTAAAATATTTTAAAGAGGAGCTTATTATTTGTTGTGTCGTTTCTAGAGCAAGAACTTCTATAAAGTAAGTCTTTTGTTTGCTATAGTACTTCTCCAACCATGTTCAGGTAGCTTCCAAATTAAAATGGAGGCATAGTTCCCTTGGCTACAATGATTCTTCGACAACTCTTCCATACAACACTTGTTTTGTTCCTCTGAATGATGATGTACCTGTTGATCAACATTACAAACTTGTTGGTCTTATTTTGAAGCTTGGATCTATGTTGTTGTTTGTAAAACTCCATAACTTGTAAATCAAACTTTTATCTTTTATTTACCTATCCTTCACATATCCATCTACAAATAAAAATCCTCCTTGTCATCGTCGCTAGTGTTAGGTTGGGATATTTGAGCACAAATTCCACACACACATCATATAGGAGATGGATAAACCTGCTAACACTAGGCATGACCATACACTCATTATCTTGTCCCTTGATGCACCACTAGTACTCCTGCAATGTGTCCCACTTCCAAATGAATACAATTTTTCTATAGGTCATCACCACACATGTGGGATGCCATGGATTCTATGGAAGGCAAGCTCCACTCCTTAAAAGGACCTTTAAAACTACTTAATAGGAAATACATAAGTATAATTAAACCATTTGTCCCCATATCACAAGTATACCATCTTTGATATACTTAGTCTTTACTTCTTGGTCACTGCGAGAATTTAATATCATAAGATCACAATTCATCACTTTGCAACAAGATAGACATATGATACTTCAACAAGAGATGATACTTTTTTGTTGTTGTGACAACAACCTCCAAAAATTTTTCCTTTTTCAATTTTGGAGCCTATGCTAACTGTCATTTCAAGCCCCCTTGCGTCGTCATGTGGTTTGATTTTTTGATTGTGTTTTCTCCTAGTGTCGAATCCCCCAAAGTCAATATGTCTTAAATTTCATCACTTAGCCATTAGAAGTGTTTGAGTTAGTATGTTGTGGTTAGGTGAACTCAAGATATTTCTAGACTTCGAAACTTTCCTTCTAGCCATGCACACAATAAAAAAAGCACACAAAAGCAAAAATAACAAGAAAAAAACAAGAAATCTCTCAAAAAAGAAAAAAGTGCACTGAAAGTTAACAAAGGCTTGTTATTGAGGAAGGCACACTTCTTCAGGCTGAAGGAATGCACCCTAATTGGGCATACTTATTCAAGCTAAACAAGTGCACCCTACCTAGGTGCACTCCTTCGTGAGGAAGACTTTTGCCTTGTCTAGTTGCATGCATGATCCAACTTGTTGAATGAGGGTCAATCCTAGAAAACAGTAACCGCCTTAACTCCTCCTTAACTGACCCTTTCATCTGAAAAAAAGTGACATTCATACATGAGTTAGTTTTTCATTTTGATGTCTTTAAATAAACTTAGCTAATCATTCCTTCAGCATCATTTCATTTGAGTGCACGGCTAGAAACCATCAAGCCCTTCATCAACCAATGCAACAAGTAAGTTTGCATGCTCAAATCTTTACTACTTTTATCACCTCACTATCAAATAATTCTTTCTTTGCTATTGATTTCTTGTTTTGTAATTTGATTTTTGGTGCTTTAGCTGGATCTTCATCTTGCAAGTGTTCATTTACTGTCACATGCAAGAAACCTTTCACGTTCCTAAAACTTTTCATCTTCCACCATGCATGCGACAACAACTTATATAGCCTTGGAGATCATTCCTCTCTTTATCCTAGCATCAAATTCTTATTTTTGATATTTATTCTGACCTTATTATGGGAAGAGCCCACTTCTTGAGCTTGAAGCTCCTTTAGTCTCGAAAAATGTGACTTGTTCAACCCAGTTTTCTTCCTAGGTGCATGGGCACATCGCAAAGGCACAAAATTTTTCCCTTTAACCCTTCAAAGTGATACAGTCCACCCTCTTTTCCTTAGGGTGCATGGATGCATCACGAAGGCATGAAGACTCATCATTCAACCTTTTAACATGTGACAGTGCACCCTCCTTTGTCTTAAGCACATAGGCGCACTTTGAAGACCCGAAGTTCCCTTTTCCTCATCCTTTGCCAGTTAAGAGTGTGACAATGTGCCCTCCTTGTCTCCCAAGGTGAATGGGTGCATAGGGAATGCCTAAAGTCCTTTTCTCCCATTCCTTCTACCCTTTAGGATACTACAGTGCGCCCTGGCCAATTTATGCCTCTTTCTTGAGCACATTAGCACACCACACAGCCCCGAACGAGCATGTATGTCTCTTCACGCTTTAAGGGTGCACCATCCTAGTTTGCATGTGTGTTTTTGCTTGTGTGCAAGTTAATTTTTGCTATTGTTCATAGTTTTTCATGCTCTATCATCCGTGTTGACTCTTTGAACATGATTTACAAATATTGTTGTGTAGTTAGTTGTTTTAATTTGATCTTGTCGCTATGAGTGTGATTCCACAAACAAGTGTTTGTGCTACAAGTGTTACCACTATGTCGTCATTTGTTGGAGACATGCCACTGCACAAAGTAGCCTCTAAAGAAATCTAATGAGAAAGAATTGATGAGCCGCTTAAATTTACAAAGTATATTAATCCTATATATGCGAACACTCAGTGTTTTATTGATAAGATGATAGAGGTTACCTGGAGAAAGATATACAACACGTTCATGCAGGAGATATTTCCTGAGGACTTAGAAGATGTGCATGCATATATCAATATTAATAAGTCCAGGATACACATGGTCGTGTGTATATACCCAGTCATACCATGTGTTGAAGCTATTAAATGAATAATTACACATATGGATGACCCACACCTTGTGTTATGCAGTGAAAGTGGTGGTCACCTTGCCACCTATTATGGTGAGGATATGTAGACGTATTATAAGATGCTCAAGGCCAATGACTATGGAAATGATGCCTTCTACACAATATGGGATGACCTCAACACGAATGATGTCATCAAGCAATGGTGTCAAGAACCTGTCGAGTTTCATCATCGCCCATCAACAATTTATCCACTAAATTTCTTAAGAGACGTATATCAGTATTTGATATCTATGTATTGTTGGTTGTTTGGGTGAAAGAACATTGAGGTGTTCCAAGAGAATTAGATATATACACTCATTCCAATGGTAAACTATGGGAAAGATTTTAATTGGGCGGATAAACTATCATATGAGTTTTAACGACTCGTGGGGCAAGCCAAAGCATCTTTGCAAGCAAATCAAGCTCCATAATTTTACATGTTTGCATATCTATTGTACACTATTTGTGCACAATATGTATTCCCGAAGTTGTATTGGAATTGGACTCCTACATAGAATTTCCCATTTTATGTCCATTGCAGGTTGTTATTAGAAGGAAGCTTCAAAGGTGCATACGAGAGATTGGCCGAACATTTATTTGCAAATGTCTTTAGTTTGATATACGAGACCGATTCGCCATGCATGACAGGTGAAGGAGTCACTTAAGGATATTATGAAATGGTTTGCATCTCCTGATGGAACATACATCATATGCTTCAGATGTCAAACAACTCCTCATCTTATGCCGCAATATGTGACAAACAAGGTGGTCATGCATGAGGTGGAAAATCAGTTAGACAAGGGACTGTCGGGAACCCTTCATAGGAGGAAGAAAGTCCCTTGGCCTATATTTCCATTAAGGATCATATTATACAAATTAAATAGTCACAAAACATGAGCAGTTGAAATTGAAGAGCTGAAATGCCTACAGTTCACCACCAAATATTTTCATGCATATCATCCCATATGAATTGTTAGGAAGCATTGTGAAAGGATCATACATAATACAAGGTATTCATCAATATGCTGACCAAAAGATGAAAATATAAAGAACTAGTACAATTCCAGAATGAAGACACATCCAACCATGAAAAACAGTTCACCTCATGATGCATCAACTAAGAATTTGCAGGAGGGGAGCCAGAGAGGAGGGAATAAGAATAAGAAGAGGAGGAGAGAAGGAAGCAGGATGAGTTTCTTAAGAAGCAACTGGTAGAATAAGAAGAGAGGAGACAAATAGAGGAACAACAACATAGGTAGTCTCAGGAGGAGGAAGCAACACAAATGTTGGAAGAAGAATAATTGACTCATGAACTGGAGGAGGAGTAGTATGAGGAAAAAGACACCATCTAGCCCATGAATGATGAGCATTCACAGGAGGTCATCTTCAATTTGTAGAGATGGGGATTACACCTCCACTAGAGAATAGAGTCACAGATTTTTGCAGTGTAACATTTGATCAACTGAAGAAGAGGATCATGTAGCAAAGGCATAGGTACTTTCCCAATGATCGTCATAACCTAGTTTCAGTAGCAACAAAAAAGGTGATCACCTCCAACACTAGAAGAAGTCCAAGGGTAGTTATGGCAGTGAATGACACATTCACCATAATGGCACAAGATAACTCAGATTATTTACTAAATGAGAGTTCCAAGTTGAGAAGAGAAGTTGTTGTGATGAAGCAACAAGTAGAGGATCTTATAGCAGAGAACGAGCTGTTGTTATCACAAAAATCCAATACCGCAGAATGGCAGCCAATCATGCTTGAATATCTAGGACCAATGGAGGATACCATGGCACGACTATACGATGAGATGATACTTATACAATAGGTCACGGATCCTCTCATTAACATTCAGAAGAATGCACATGAAGTGGTGAAGCTCTTGAAGATATCAAATAGAGCAGTTGACCAGATGTAAGAGTGGACTACCAAATATCCAAATGCCCAAAGCATTTGGAAAATAAGGATAATCTCTTCCAAAAATATATAGAGTGCAACTGAGACTCTGCCCACAAAATTACTCGCATTTGGGAGCATAGTAGGTTAACACGATGGCTGCATATAACCAACTACATAATGGGTTTGAGTCTCTTACATTGAAGCACAGTATGCCCGTCATAGGATCTTGTTGATGGTGTTAGACCCGCCAACATGTCAGGGGATCTCCCTGGTAAGAAGTCCCAACTAGACCTCAGACCGTTTGGTGTAGGAGTCCCAGCAGTGGGTTGTACGATATCGCCTTAACCACGGTTTCACACAGAGGCAAGTAATATGTCCTTGTTGGTAGCAAGGGTGTGACATATGCAGTAAGTCAAGGAAGATGCATGAGCGGTTCTAACACACGAAGGGTGAGGTGAGTGCACCCCTTGGAAACCTGTGAAAGCACGGAGTTAAGAAGGGAACACACGAGCAAAGATGCATCACAATATGGAAGGCAAGTAAGCTAGCAATCTAAAGTGATTGTTAAACGACCATCACATTTCTGTAAGATTCATACATACATTTATAGAAAATAGCTACACATGCATGCGTAAGAAAACATATACATATATAATTTAGAGTAAACAAGATAGCTGAAATACAATATGACATATGCATGAAATGTGCTGGATCTCTTATATTAAGAAGTGTAAGTTCCAGCTATACAATATAACCATGACCAACCACTAGTTCCGACAGCGAAACGTTACAGTCACTACCGCCTGCTCCTCCAAAGAAATATACTAGCTCTGCACAGTGGAGAAGCCAAGGCTTGTTACAATACTATTTAATATTTCTCTCTAAGATACTCCTATTGGAAGCTTAGCTGACCAAAATCCTTTACAATGAGTTATGAGGTTCTATTTATAGCAAAGGGTGGGGTGACCCTTGACATTCCCCTTTGTGACTGTTCATCTATCTTCATGACTCTTCAATGACTCTATGACTATTACATTCAAATATCGATACTTGAGCTTCCACTTGACAAGACGTTACATACAATCTCAACATGTACCCATGTGAGACAAAATGGCTTCAGCAAACCATGCAAAACATCACTGACACTTAGACCGTTGTGGTGAAATCGACTCTTTGACATCCTTTTGATGGTTGACAGTGATGAAATGATGCCAAGCTTGGTCTTCCATGATGGTGTATGTGCACTCAATGGTGACATCCTACTGAAATTGAACTCTTGCCTCCATTGCATCCGGGTACACTGATATGGCTCCTCTGTCCAACTCATTTGATAGCATGTGAATCATCATCTTAAGTGTGGCTGGACCAGCAACATACTGATGCATAGTGTCTGTGTTGATCTCCAAGTGTGTGCTGGTGACCATGTGCATTAACTTGTCAAAGTACATGTTCAACTCTAGTCGGACTTTCTTCTTGTCTTCACCTCAGTGAGTGTGCCAAATGGGTGGGATCGCATGCGTGTGCATAATGACATGCATGCTGTTGAATTCCCTTGCATGCGATCAACAACACTGCTCACCTTGTCTGCTCCATGCCAGCTGTTGGGGTGGATATATAACTTGTATGTGTGCAGTTTCATCAGTCTGTGAATGTTGAGCCCACTGTTGTACCTATTCCTATTACAACTCATTCTCTCATCTATGCAACTCCTATTCTTCCTTGAGTTGTCGCTTCAGCACATGAAACTCCTTATTTGTTTCTCTCTCTTCCTTCACGCGATATTCGTGTCATGTTGTCCCCTCATAGTCTCAGTGTCCAAAGTTGCTTTCATCACAAGTGGATCTGCTTGAGCTTGCAACTTTGTTCCGCCTTTGTGTTGTCAACAACCATCCTCTTTCATTCATTGCATGCAGGTGTGTTGTCTTCTGCTGTTGTTGATGGTGCTGCTTGCTGTCATGTTGTTTCCATTTCATGTTGATATCTTTGTCCATGAATAACTTGATGTCTTTATAGATAGGCAATTTCATAGACACTTGATCGACTGCATCCCCAAGTGTGCTCTGAACGGTGTCTTCGACTCTGCTCTCCTGGAAATCCATTGTACATATGCTACTGAGAGGCAAACGAACACTTGTGATACCTGGAGACATAGAAACACTCATGACAAGCAATCGGTTAGTCGAAAACCAAAACAAACTAGAGGACTAACATGCAACATACCTGTGTGACTGTTTGTGAAGATTGTGCAATTTCTACTCGGAGGTTGGGAGATTGACTACCAAAACTATGGAAGGCACAGTCTGGGCTATCAAGAGGCTGACTGACTGTTGGAACTACACAATGCATAGTCCAGCATGGCCTGCCAAGGACTGAAACTGCGCAATGTGCAATTTCAGTCAGCAGTGACATGCAACCAGCAAACTACATTGTGCAGTTTTTGGGGTTTAGTAGGACACTGCCTCAAATAATTACACAATGCAAGCCTAGAGTTCAGTGTTGGGCTAGACTTGCACAATTTCTGGAGGGAAGACAAAGCCTTCACTTTCGGAAATGCGCAGTGCTAGCTGGGCAAGGCACGGTCCGAGCCAAGGCAGCCCGGACTGGCTGACGGGCGACTGAAAACATGAGAAGTCTGAATGCATGATGAGATGAGTGCAAACAATAGTGAATGATCATACATGCAAATAGAAAGTGCAACGATGACCGTTCGTACAAAAACAGTGTCATACATGCGACAACAGTGAGATGCATATGAAAACTAAAACGATGATTCTAGAAGCTAACATACATCAAAATGACAGCAAGCACTCACTGAAATCAAGCAAACATCACTAACACAAAGCAAAACACAAAAAGCGACAAAAACATAACACAAGACATGAAAAGCTGGCTTACCTCAAAACAACTGAGCTAAATGTGCTGACGAATCCTAGATGCAATCTGGGATGTCAGAGTTGTAATGTCGATGTGATGAATGAGCTCTACAACATCTGGTTGATGAGTTTTGACAAAATCGAGATTGTGACATACATGCCACAAATCTAGGAAAAGTGACACTTGGTGGGATATTTCTGAAATGATCCTTGCATGTAACCTCCAGCTACTAAAAATAGATCCATGAATCAAGGGATTCCTTTGCATGCTGCTTTGGTAAAAGAATTTCATGCATGCAAATCAGTGTACCCGGTCCTGAAGGGAACCGGTCAACCTAAAGGCACATGCATCGGTCTGCGAACCTGGGATGAAAATCTGTGCAGCTTCTCGGTTGAGTAGAGATGATTGTCCCAAAGGGATTGCACAATTTCTGGGAGGAACAGGTGATTGACTGTCTCCTAGGATTGCACAATTTCTCGGTTGAGCAGTTGTCTTGGTTTAGACCTCGCAATTTTCTCAAGGAAGCCTATCTGACTGTATTGCGCAATTTCTAGGAGGACCAGGGGTCTGTCTCCCAGGATTGTGCAATTTTTGGGCTTAGCAACTGTCATGGGTCAGACCTCGCAATTTTCTCAAGGAAACATGTCTAACTGTATTACGAAATTTCTAAGCCTAGTAGGGTGCCTGGCTGGATTTGCACAATTTTTGCTAGCTGCTGGGCTGGCTATACTGGAGGGATTGTGCAATTTCTAGGAGCAGCAGGTGACTAATACTGAAAATTGCACAATTTCTGGGCTGAGCAACTATCCTGGGATGAATTGTGCAATTTTTAAGAGGAAGACTGACAAGAAGAATTGCATAATTCTAGAGCCCAGCTGGGTGTCCAACGGGTTTGCACAATTTGTGGAGGGAAGGCTGGTCCTCTCCAGAATTGTGCAATTCCTAGAGGGAGCTGCTCAACCAGCAATTGACACTAAGTCTGGAAACGACCTGTGAAGGAGGTGGAATAAACTTGCATACATAGGCTGACAAGACTTTATGAAACAACTGAAGTTGATGTGCTTGACAATGCAAGACAGGCTGCTGAGGATGGTCGATAGGGAGGCTCCAAGACGAAGCTAAGGCAAAATTTTAGAGGGTGGTTGTAGCTGCTACAACACTTGGCAACACACTGGTATAACTCCAACTCTCTGAATGGACCTTGTTCGTGAAAAGAAAGTCTAACACCTCCAGAAGTATTGTTAAGTTCCTTGGTCGTCTTGTTTTCCACACGTGCTTGATTGTAAGATGTAGCATCTACCAAGCCCTTGGTCGGTCCACACACATTCCAGGCCGAGCCAACACAATTTTTTTTATTGGGGATGAGGGGTATATTGGTGCACAAGCAGTATAGTCGTCAGAGTTTTAGTTTCATCTCTTGTGTTGCTCTGCTGCGAACAGGCCTAGACAGTACCCCGACGGAGTCATGCAGAAACACAAGAATCGCTCCATTGCCAGTGAGCCTGGTCAGTACCCCAGTGGAGTTACTTGCATCACCTCTCTACATAGGAAGCCTTTCTCTTCTTTCACCTTATTCATTTTTCATTTTTTTCAAAATTTTTCACTTTTTCATTTTTTCATTTTTCATTTTCATAACTATCCATAGCACTTATTCATTTCAAAGGCGGAAGAGGGATCCTGACTTATTAAGAGTAGAAGAGGTTGTTCCTTCAGAGAAGCAGTTTATATATACCTCTAACATGCTTGTTAAGGTTTCCCCCCTCACCTTACTCTACTTGACTGAACTGACAAGGATTAACCCAAAAACAACTGACTAGAGTAGGTGATACTAGTTAGCGCGCAAGCGTTGTGTTTTCACAAAGGTTCACTTTGAACAGTACGTATTTTCCATTGATGTATCAAGTTCTTATGTGTTGTTATTGAAAACCTTCAGTCGCTTTGCTCTAAGGTGCAAAGCCATACATGTCGTAAACAATATTAACATGAGGGAAGGTTGAAGACATTAGGGACTCATATGTCATGTACAGTGGAGGAATACTTGTTTTGATCGTTCATGAACAATTAATACATGGAATCCAGGGATAAGTACTCGATTCCATCAATTACTCATAGGAATTATATGTTTTTTTATCCATTTATAAAAATAAAAATGTATTATATATTGGTATAGGTGACAGAGGAGATAGTTCCTTAAATTTTGAATAAAATTTTTAAAATTTGTTGTTTTTTTAATAGATATATTATGAAAATTTCTTAAACTTCACTTAAAATATTTAAGTTCTAATAGAACAAATAAAATTTTAATTATAAATTATCTCCATTCAAATTTTCAAAAGTCAAAATATAATTAATTTCATAAAATGTTAAAATATGATTGGTTTCTAAAAAAGGTTATTTTAGATTTTTTAGTTAAAATATGATTGGTTTTTAAAAGGTTTTTTCATATTTTTTCCATTTTCATGGTTCTTAATTGAACAGGATGTTATTTATGGAAGAGGATGAACAAAAGTTTAGCGATATGCTAAATGAATGAAACCAATAAATTTTATTTATAAATAATCTACATTCAAATTTAGTGAAATTAGTAAAGTAGGTTAATATTAAAGTGAAATAAGTTATTTATTGACACTATAGGTTAAGATTAGTTTTTAAAAAGTTATTTTATATTTTTTAATTTTTGTGGTTCTTTATTGAATACCATGGTTTTTTATGGAACAAGATGAACAAATGTTTAGATATGCTAAATTAATGAAACAGGTAAATTTTATTTATAAATAATCTACATTTACATTTAAATTTAGTGAAATGAGTAAAATAAGTTAAGATTAAAGTGAAACATGTAAATTTTATTTATAAATAATCTACATTTAAATTTAGTGAAATGAGTAAAATAGGTTAAGATTAAAGTGAGACATGTAAATTTTAATTATAAATAATCTACATTTAAATTTAGTGAAATGAGTAAAATAGGTTAAGATTAAAGTAAAATAGATTAATATTAAGGCGTTTGCACACATGGATGTTAATGATGTTAAGAATATATACACTACAAGTATGAGTATGTATATACATAAAATTAATGAAATAAGTAAATTAGATTTAGATTAAGGTACTTGTACAAGAAAATATTAGAAACATTATATATATTAGTATTGCTACCAATTTACTCTACGTTTCTTAATGCCGCATGAAATCATTAGTTATTATTTTTTTACATTATATTTAGAATTTATCACCTATTTATTGATGTTAATATTTCATTTTTTAAGATGATATTGATGTTAATATTTCATTTTTTAAGATGATACCTGGGCACAAGTATTCGATCAGCCAGATTTGTAGGCAGCGATGATAACATTATCATGGAGATAACCACTCAAAGAGCCATATATGTCGTCATTAATCCAAAACTCCCTCACTTCTCCTCTAACTAGTTTTCTAATCACACTGGAAGCTAGCCAGAAGGAGGTCTTGAGAAATGTCGACTCATTTCACCCATAAGGGAAATCGTTGTTTCTTTGGGAAGTATGTCTCCAAGGCCAATAAGACAGTACCCGCAACCTCTGCAAATAACTTTCCTACGTTGAAACCGTTGTCGATGTTAAAAATACCACGTTTGGGTAACCCAAGTCGAGAAGTCGAATAAAATATTCCACAAGCTGTCGCGACAACACCGGGGTAGACGCCAGAGTGCGAGACACCATTGATGTCGAATCAAGCTACGCCTTGTCCAACTTTCTACGTCAATTTTCTAATAAAACAAAAACAAAAACTCAAAATTCAAAAATTCAAAATTTCAATTTGAATGCATTGTATGGATCGTGCGCGTCATTATAAGATTAAAACTTTGAAAGAGAATATTAATAATGCGCACACTATAATTATGTGGTGAATTGAGAACATTACTGTAGCCAAATGTGCAACAAAATCCACCCTTTCATCTGAAGAATTAACTGGTCGCCGCCTTTAAGGTCACAGCGTGGTCATGCAATGATCCCTAAACACTCGGCGAAGTCAAAAAGACATCGACATTTTCCGTTGACGAGTAGGTTAAATTTCCCAACGGTCATGATTTCCGAGCTAAACTGTGGCCTCGCTAGATTACTACATTGTCTATGATTTCTTACTCAACATCCATTACAGAACTTTACATCACGTCAAGAGAGCGTCATTCGTAGTGGACGACTAGAAAGATGTTGACTCGATGTCAATAGTGTTATTCGCATTCAACCGTTGGGAAGCAAGTTGAGTGCACGCAGGGTCCTTTTTTCAACTGCAACTTACACTAAAGAAAACGACATGACTAAACGTCTCAGAGACCCGTTGGCACCCAACTGTTGAGAATCAACTTGAGTGCAGGGAGGGTCCTACTTGCAACGAAAGGTATTCGTCCTAAAAAAGGGCCCACCTTGTTTGTTCTCAAAAGTTCACTGTTTCCAACAGGCCCTCGTTAAGTTGAGTGCACGCAAGGTCCTCTTTTCAACTGCAACTTACACTAAAGAAAACGACATGACTAAACGTCTCAGATACCCGTTGGCACTCAACTGTTGAGAATCAACTTGAGTGCAGGGGGGGTCCTACTTGCAACGAAAGGTATTCGTCCTAAAAAAGGGCCCACCTTGTTTGTTCTCAAAAGTTCACTGTTTCCAACAGGCCTTAGTTAACTGAGTCGTCTAAGGAGGCTGAGGAATTGTCGAGAGGGCTAAAAGTGACTGGAATCTGGGTAATTTTTTTTTTTTAATCTTGTAAATGCAGTGTTTGAATAGTGTTTTTGATGGTTAAATGGATTCAACACCATCAAAAACGTCTAAGACACCTAAAATTTTGAAGTTTAACAACTATAACTTGAATTTACAAAAATCCTTGCCGGATTTTCTCTGAACTATCAGTCATGTCGTTTTCCAAGTTGCTTGGCAAAAGGACCGAAATTCAAGAAATTCAAGAAATTCGGAGTTTTGTAAATTCAAGTTATAGTTGTTAATCAAGTTATAGATCTTCCTTTGATAAGTAAAGGAAGATCTTCATATATTGAATTCAGCTATTCATAATCAAGTTTATGATTCCAATACATATCTATGACCTTCAAGTAGACGAAGCCAGTGAATGATTCATGAGATTTTTGTGTTCAAAGAAGGCATTAACGTACCACAATCACTCATAATGGGAAAGAAGAGAGATGAAGAAGTAGAGGCCATGACAAGGGAAGATGATAGTGAAAGAAAGATGAAGAAAGAAGATGTAGGAAAAGCAAGATGAAAGAAGATGATTATAGAGAGAATGATGCAACAACAAAGAAAAATGCATGGGAAAATGAATGATGAAGATAGAAAGAAGAAAGAAAGATGGTGAACATGCAAGAATGGAAAATAAAGAAGAGAAGCAACATAAGAATAATAATAATAATGCTAAGTAATGATGAAAAGTAGTGTATCCACAAAAATATAATTGCTATAAAATTTAAGGGTTCCTAATGTTTGTGGATGATGACAAGGAAATAGTCTTGATCCAGTGTTCACCTAAGGGATAGATTGTATTGAATGGAAACTTGAATTGAATACCCTAGTCAATGTTAATGTAATCCGGATGAAGAAACTATAATGTGGTTGAAAAGTTTAAGGTGCTCTAAAAACCACTTTGTGGAGTAAGGTTCATGGTCAACCAAAACCGCTAATGCGATGTATGGTTTGTGGTTAGCTAGAAACTAACTGATGTGGTGTTTGTAGTAAAATAAACCACTTATGGGGTGATGGTTGAGGGTAATCCACGATAAACCATAGGTGTGATGGTTACGTGTTAGCCAAAGGAAACCCAAGATGATGATTGATCATGACGCAAGGGGACTGAAATTGTTTATATTTTTGCAGGTACAAGATGAAAATGGAAGAAGATGGAGGATGAAGAATGAAGAAGACCGAATATCACATAATACTTAAGATGAAGATTAAGCATAGGGAAGATAAAGTGCATAGAAGAGCAAGATTAAAAGGGGATCAACTTAAATAGAGTTAACAAATGCATATTGAGATCACAAGTACTTGTTAAGGGGCATCCAAAAGGAAAAACTTTTTCTTGTGATGTTTAATAAATTAATATGATGGATTTATAATGTGTTAATGATGTAGATCAATTCTAGAAGTCTACGAGAAATGAGGGAAGTTAGATTTATGAGATATTGTTGGGAAA
Organism: Pinus tabuliformis; assembly: GCA_031772625.1. Lineage (NCBI taxonomy): Eukaryota > Viridiplantae > Streptophyta > Pinopsida > Pinales > Pinaceae > Pinus > Pinus tabuliformis. The sequence continues at coordinate 1,606,739,885 of CM062817.1, read as the reverse complement.
TTATGGACTATGTTGAAATAAATAAGTCATTGTGTTCCCCTATAGTTATATAAGGGATCACTTGTGCACTAAATGTAACAAAGGGGAATGGTATAATTTAATATATTTTCCCTTCCAAAAGTTTCTTGATCCCTATGTCCCTTGCTTAATATTTCTTTGTATTTGTTCACATGTGTCTATTATATGTTATTAAAGCCAATAATTTATTTATAATCAAAATTCTAAGCTAGTATTGTGACCAAATTATTTTGAGGCGTCATCGAAACCTTAAGATGACAAAGAAAAACCCAACCCCATAGATGTTATACAAAGATGGGTAGAGCCATGAGTATACTCTTCCTCAACTTTGTGACCTAAGCATAGATGAGTGAGGTAACACGAATTTGGGCAAGGAGACTTACTAGTAGTGATAATCCTTGAACATGAGAAAATAAGTAATGAAGCATTTACCTTTTTCTCCTAATCAAATTAAAATTGTTGGAGAAATGAAGAAATTTGTACAAACACTCCTCACTAAGTCAAAATAGAAAACTAACAATCTACTAACTCAATATTTAAAAATAACTTAATCAATAAGTGTCACCCCACTATTTGCAAACATAAATGATCCCATAAAACAAAAGAAAAATCCACCATAGTATCAAAAACCCAAAAGCATGAGGGAACTCCAACAATCCATATGAACTTCCAATATATGTGTATGGAATTTATGAATGACTAGAAAATTTATAAAAAAGGCTAAATAATTTATAAAAAATAATAATAAATAAATATACATATATTAACAAAGATGCATTTTAATAATATTTATAAATTTACATTTTAATTTATTTAATTTTCAAAAACAACTACACATATTTGGAATTGAGATAGATTTTATATTCGTATTATTATAGAGTTCAATATATCTTAAAGAAACTTTAATTTGAAAACAAAATAAATTTATTTTTTGATATCATATTTAAGTGAAAAGATTTGGTTTTTTTCATACAATACAATCCTTCAATTTAAGATAATTTTCCTTTTTTTTTAAACATTAGATATAATGGAAGGCCAATATTTTAGCTATAATTATATGTAAAAAGGAATAACTTTATTTTCCAAAAAAATATTAATAATTGAAGACTACATGTTGTTTTTACTATTTTATAATATGCATTGATGAATTGTGATATTTTGGATACCGATTAGAATCTGAAATGTGACCAAAGGGGTTGTCAAGGCTTAGATTTGTTGAGGTCGAATGTAATTATATTTGAATCGATGGGGTCAAAAACACCCAACATAGACAATAGAGCCTTCCATTGGGAAGGACATGTTTGTAACACCTACAACGTATACATGTTTGTGAGTGATTAAATGAGATCATCCATACTGTTGTAACTATGTGTTTCCCTAGCATGAAGGTTCTGAATAGTTTTCATTAAAGCCACATTGGAATCCATGGAGTAGGGTCAATACTAGGATGAGGAATCATGTGATTAGCGCTAGCCATAAGTTCGGTGTGGTTTCAAAGTGGTTGGATAGGAGTCAGGGTGAGTATCATATTGACAATTTAAGAGTTTGGAGATGAATGCCACAACATTCATGTAGATATTCTATTAGTTTCCAAGTGGAGCAAGGCTAGGTGGGGGTACTATTTAATAGGCTTATTATAAGGGTCAAATTCTTATGGAGTAGTACCAACCTTTTGATGTGGGAAGGGATGTGTTAAGATAGTTGGTTGAGAAGGTTGAGGGAAGTGTTGTTGAGCTTCGCAGGTGGGGGTGGGTTGGTGCCCATTTTGGAAGGGCATACCCTTGGCCTTGAGCTTTCTTCATGTTCTTATATTTAGTGATTTGAGGAAAAAGTTGATTGTAATGGCCAAACTCACTACACAACAAATATGGAAAATTGGTCCTTAGGTTGTTATTCTTGCCCTATTATCTTTTATTATTGTTTGGATTCTAAGGTTGTGTTGATGGTCCCGGAAATTCGCCAACACGAAGGGGATCTCCCAAGTATAAAGTCCAAATTAGACTCTACATCATTTACTGGGGGGGTCCCATTCAGGAAATGGGTCTCACTACCATTTTGGTGAACTTAAAGATATGCCTTGGCGAGGAAAAGCAACATAAGAGAGAATATGTATAACTTTTGAGGCAAGCAAGAAATGTTAGCTTTGTGAGACATATAATTATAAAGAATATAAGGTGCTTCCACAAATAGAGTAAATAAAGTGAGCCTTTAGAAGAACAGTCAGATAACTTTAATCTAATAAAGACAAAAATACATGTAAAGAATCAATGGTACATTCAAAAAGTAGTTTTCAAATAACAATAATCATGAAAAGAAAATAGGACATGCAATCTCAATTAGGATATGTACTAAATACAATAAAGTATTTCATTCTCCTTAATACATGTAAACACAAACATATACCGCAACCATTGAAAGAAAAGTCTTACAATGTTTTTAATACATGCATGAAAATGATATATGACTATATGAGCTTCAAATGATTAAGTGAAAATGCCAAAATACAATGCCATCCCATTTTCTCTAGTAGTGGAGCATGAAGCCACAAATTTCTTCTCAAAATAATGATCTCTCTCTCCTATGCTAGCAACAGAAGCCAAGACTGAAAGTCCATTTTCTTGAGCCATGAGGGCCAATCTATAATAAATGAGGTGACCTTTCACCTCCTATGTGGCTCTTGAGCTCCCATATGTCCTTTGGACTTCCTTGTGACTTTTCACATTCCACATTTGCTTTTTCGGCTTCCACATATTTTTTACATTTTTCATTTCTTAATTACAAAATTTACATTTCACAAAATTATGGTTAAAATACAAAATAAAATAAAATTAAACACATTTATGTTCATATTTGGGAAAATTGTAATTCGGTCACTATGACATGAAGCTTTGTTGTAATTTATTGATACCAAGCTCTATAATCAGGGGCTATGCGTTCGACTCTTTGTGGTAGTTATGGGTTGTATCTCATCTTGCCCTCTAAAGCATCTTGGTATATGGTTTTGGAGCATGTTTGTATATTGTTCCATAACATGAATAGCTTCATATGTAACTTGAATGGCTCGGTTATATATTGTTGAATGGTGTCTTTAGTCACCTCTAAATCATTCTGGGTATTCGCATGTCTAATGTGGTGCAAATATTCCTTTAACTCCTTCCTGATAGTATCTTTATGTCTCACATCCCTAGGTGCACCTATAGAAGGAACATTGTGCACTTGTACCAAGGCCTCCAAGCCATTGTGCAATCATGTATAAGCTAACATAATGTTGGTTATATGATTGTTAAGTTGATCATAGGCCTGCATATGAATTTTCATCTCTATTCTGTCCATTTCAACTTCAACCCTTCCATTCCTAGCCTATGATGCCAATGCATTTAAGTACTTAGTGCCCCATTCCTGGATCTTGTCTATAACTATATGGGCTAACTTTAAGATCCTGAAGTTTTCTTATGATCCCTTCTAGATTTTGTATGGAGGTGTCATTTCCTTGTGTAATATGATCATCTTGTAATAAACTCGCATCATCACGTCTTCCAATTGCTTAACTTCTTCAATTATATCTCATTGTAGTTCTTATATGCTAGAGCTTACAGAAGACACTCTTTGATTTTCTTTGAGGAGATGTTCGATTTGCTTCTCTGCATCAACCAATTTTTTCTCCAATTATTCATTATTATCCATCAGAAAATAAGTACTCTTTTCGTGGCTACTGCAAAGGCTGCACCTATTGAAGAAACTACCCTAGGATTGGTCTTTGTATTTGACATAATATCTATTTTTGTATGAATAAAAATAGGTTGATCTAGTTCAATTGGAAAGTATTTCCTCCTTTATTGAAATGGTTATCTTTAAGCTCATCAAATGTGAAATTGGATATGTCCATAATTATATCTTCATCTGGAGGTGGGATCCCCATCTCACTGAAAGAAAGGTGCCCACCAGTCAAAGGTGTTGGAGGCCAAATATTCAGAGGAGCTATGATTGTTTTAGTTTCTATTGCTTGGTTCTCCTCCTCTTGTTCATCATTTATTTTTTAGTTATCCAAATCTTCCTCTGACTTATTTGCAAATTCCTCTTCCCGTTTCTTCATGTTCTCTTCTTTGACTTGTAATATTCGTTACACTTCTTCTTCTTTTCGTTTTGTGAGAGCTTTTTCTTGCTGCCTCTTCAGAGCTTCCTCCTATTTCCTTTTCCTTTTTTCCTCTTTTCTCTTATGTATATCCTCTTACTTCTTTTTATCCCACTCTTTTTTCTACCTATGCTCTTCTTCTTCTCTCTTTTTCTTGGCCTTTTCAAGTTCTTTCCTTCTCTTCTCTTCAACAATTTCCCCTTTAGTGTTTAAATCTGCTTTAAACTTCTTACTCCTTTCCTGCTTAGCATCTTGTTCCTAATTCCTCTTCAATTAAATATTACCCTAAGTTTCTATTCCCTACTAGGTCCCTTAAGGCATATCTGACACATTTTTTGTGTTATAAGGGCTTGCTTCTTCACTTATACCAACTTCTCTAGAAGCATTACAATGATTCTTCATTTTTTCTTTATCCTCCCAGGAAATGGAAGCATATGGCCAAGTATACCTCATCTTTACACAAATTTTATTTCATATAATTCTAGGGTCATATCGGTTATAACCCATCTCACTGAATCTGAGGCGATTAAGTTCTTCAATTTACGCCTTTGATACCTTCAAATTATTCAATCCGTATGACCCTATTTTCAAGGGGAAGATCGGTTAAATTTACTTCTTTGATTTCTGTAATGTCCTTGGCAACCCTGTACAAAGCTGGTAACTAATCTCTTGCATGACCACTTTATCTATTACAAAATTAGGCATAAAATCTAGACTCTTATAAGCGTTGAACACTCTAATGAATGCACCCTGAGATGATGTGAACCAGTCTGAAAGTTTAGCCATGGCTTCCCTATCCTTATCGGTCATGCAAGGTGCCTCAACTCCAAATATTATCTAGTATAATGTTGTGATTAATTGCTCATTTATCTTCCAATAGATTCCCCTGTAGCTTGTCTCTAAAAATATCTTGCAGTAGATGTGGACATGGGGTTGTTGTTTACTCCACTTCTATTCCAGACTCGGGAATTTGTTCTTGGCACAAATTCCATCTAGTAAGTAGGTTGGCATATAAAATTTGGGTTGCTTTCCTTGTGAGACATTTTTCGCCTTTGTGAAATTTTTCTGCAATTATTCAGTTATCAGGTCAGACCAATTGAAACTTTTTCCGTTAGTAGCACATGGGTAGATCATATAGAGCCGTCCTTTTTCAAAGAATTCTACATTTTCACGGCGATATATCCTACAACACATGGTCATCATATATTTATATACTTTCATTAATGACTTAGTTCTGTAAATCCCATCAGGCTTTTGGCGAAACTTGCTCGACTCTTGCCATCGGGTCTTGAGAATGTCCTTCATGGAATACTGAAGAAAGAAAGCAACATAGAATTTTGATATAGATATTATTCTAGCTTCGAACGCTTATAATATGAATGAAGGTCATGGGGCTGGTATGTGGTAAGATCTTCTCCATTTTCATCGTTGAGAGTCATTATTTGTGCCGAGACCATTGAAACAACAACCTTTCTCAATTTATGTGAGAAAATGCAAGGTGATTCTCAAATATTTCATGAGATATGGATGCAACATTCCTTGATTAATTTCAAGCGCGACATAGTGGAGAGTCAACTTAGTAGCAAATGCAATTTTTTGATGGCAAACTCGACCATCTAAGGCATATACATGGCACACTTTCCTAACAATTGCAATAAATGAACTAACCTATATATATTCCTTCATTTTCTTCGAGTAGTTCCTTCTATTTGTAGAGATGTCACATGGATATCCACAGTCACCTCCTTAAGTGAATTGATACTCCCTCATTTCTATTTCTCTTTACATGAAAATATCCAAACTCTTGTTGTTACCTCCCTCTTTGCAACAATTCTCTCTGCTCATTACATTGGTCATGCATGTCACCTCCATGGCTTGTAATATATTTATCCCATGGGATTAGTGTCCTTACATATATTCTATATCTATGGGGTTGATGTGTGGTTACTTAGGCCATACACAAGATTCCATTATTACCTAAGTGAGTAAGTGATTATTCCCATGTATTTCTCAATCACTCATGATGTCTAACACTACTTTATAATTAATCTCTTGAGGCACTTCCTTGCCACCATAGTTTGAATCCTTGCTACCCATGTCAAGGTTCCCTACTTGACCTTCACCTATGTCTCCCAAGAATACATCTCACATGACTACTAGTCTAACTTATTCAATTTATTATCCATCATTGTTAGTGGGAAACCCAGGAAACTCCTTTACTGTATCACTTACAATCATTATCAAACTATTGATTTCTATAGCTTCCTTGGTTTTTCCCTTTGCCTTCATGTTTCCCTACTCATATGACATGTTAACAGTTTTTTGTATTTAGTTTCACTTAATTGAATCCATGGTTTTTTTTTTTTTTTTATCTATATATCTATGAAAATTCTTGATATAATCCTTTAGATATGCCTAAATTATTTTAAAGAGGAGCTTATTATTTTTTATGTGGTTTCTGGAGCAAGAACTTCTATAAAGTAAGTCTTTTGTTTGCTATATTCCTTCTCCAACCATGTTCAGGTAGCTTCCAGATTAAAATGGAGGCATAGTTCCCTTGGCTACTATGATTCTTCGACAACTCTTCCATACAACACTTGTTTTGTTCCTCTGAATGATGATGGACTTGTTGATCAACATTACAAACTTGTTGGTCTTCTTTTGAAGCTTGGATCTATTTTGTTGTTTCTAAAACTGCATAACTTGTAAATCAAACTTTTATCTTTTATTTATCTATCCTTCACATATCCATCTACAAATGAAAATCCTCCTTGGCATCGTGGCTAGTGTTAGGTTGGGATATTTGAGCACAAATTCCCCACACACATCATATAGGATATGGATAAACCTGCTAGCACTAGGCATGACCATACACTCGTTATCTTGTCCCTTGATGCACCACTAGTACTCCTGCAATGTGTCCCACTTCCAAATGAATACAATTTTTCTATAGGTCATCACCACACATGTGGGATGCCATGGATTCTATGGAAGGCAAGCTCCACTCCTTAAAAGGACCTTTGAAAACTACTTATTAGGAAATACATAAGTAGAATTAAACCATTTGTCCCCATATGACAAGTAGACCATCTTTGATATACCTAGTCTTTACTTCTTGGTCACCGCAAGAATTTGATATCATAAGATCACAATTCATCACTTTGCAACAAGATAGACATATAACACTTCAACAAGATATGATACATTTTTTTTTGTGGAAACCACCCTCCAAAAATTTTTCCTTTGTCAATTTTGGAGCCTCGCTAACTGTCATTTCAGGCATCATCATGTGGTTTGATTTTTTGAATATGTGTTTTCTCCTAGTGTCGCATCCCCCTAAGTAAATATGTCTTAAATGTCATCACTTAACCATTAGAAGTGTTTGAGTTAGTAAGTTGTGGTTAGGTGAACTCACAATATTTCTAGACTTCGAAACTTTCCTTCTAGCCATGCACACAATAAAAAAAGCACACAAAGGCATAAATAAGAAGAAAAAAAGAAAGAAATCTCTCAAAAAAGAAAAAATCGCACTAAAAGTTAACAAAGGCTTGTTATGGAGGAAAGGCACTTATTCAGGCTGAAGGAATGCACCCTAATTTGGCATACTTCTTCAAGCTGAACAAGTGCACCCTAGCTAGGTGCACTCCTTCGTGAGGAAGACTTGTGCCCTGTCCAGTTGCATGCATGATCCAACTTGTTGCATGAGGGTCAATCCTAGAAAATAGTAACCACCTTAACTCCTTCTCAAATGACCCTTTCATCTGACAAAAAGTGACACTCATACATGAGTTAATTTTTCATTTTGATGTCTTTAAATAAACTTAGCTAATCAGTCCTTCATCATCATTTCATTTTAGCGCACAACTAGAAATCATCAAGCGTTTTATCAACCAACGCAACAAGTAAGTTTGCATGCTCAAATATTTACTAGTTTTATCATCTCACAATCAAGTAATTCTTTGTTTGCTATTGATTTCTTGTTTTTTAATGTGATTGTTGGCACTTTAGCTGGATCTTCATCTTGCAAGTGTTCATTTACTATCACATGCAAGAAACCTTTCACATTCCTGAAACTTTTCATCTTCCACCATGCATGCGACAACAACTTATATAGCCTTGGAGATAATTCCTCTCCTTATCTTAGCATCAAATTCTTATTTCTGATATTGATTCTGACTTTGTTATAGGAAAAGTGAACTTCTTGAGGTCAAAACTCCTTTAGTCTCGAAAAATGTGTCTTGTTCAACCCAGTTTTCTTCCTAGGTGCATGGGCACATCACAAAGGAACAATTTTTTTCCCTTTAGCCCTTCAGAGTGATACAGTGCACCCTCTTTTCATTAGGGTGCATGGATGCATCACGAAGGCATGAAGACCCATCATTCAACCTTTTAGCATGTGACAATGCACCCTCCTTTGTCTTAAGCACATAGGCGCACTTCGAAGACACAAAGTTCCCTTTTCCTCATCCTTTTCCTCTTAAGAGTGTGACAGTGTGCCCTCCTTGTCTCCCAAGGTGAATGGGTGCATAGGGAATACCTTAAGTCCTTTTCTCCCATTCCTTATACCCTTTAGGATACTACAGTGTGCCATGGCCAATTTATTCCTCTTTCTTGAGCTCATTAGCACACCACACAACACCGAACGAGCATGAATGTCTCTTCACACTTTGAGAGTGCACCATCCTAGTTTGCTTGCGTGTAAGTTAATTTTTGTTATTTTTTATAGTTTTTCATGTTCTATCATTTGTATTGACTCTTTGAACATGATTTACAAATATTTTTATGTAGTTAGTTGTTTTAATTTGATATTGTCGCTATGAGTGTGATTTCACAAACAAGTGTTTGTGCTACAAGTGCTACCACTATGTCATCATTTCTTGGAGACATGCCACTGTGCAAAGTAGCCTCTAAAGAAATCTAATGAGCAAGAATTGATGAGCCGCTTAAATTTATAAAGAATAATAATCCTATATATGCGAACAATCGATGTTTTATTGACAAGACAATAGAGGTTACCTGGAGAAAGATCTACAACACGTTCATGTAGGAGATATTTCCTGAGGACTTAGAAGATGTGCATGTAAATATCAACATTAATAAGTACAGGATACACATGGTCATGTGTATATACCCAGTCATGCCATGTGTTGAAGCTATTAAATGAATAATTACACATATGGATGACCCACACCTTGTGCTATGTAGTGAAAGTGGAAGTCACCTCGCCACCTATTATGGTGAGGGTATGCAGACATATTATAAGATACTCAAGGCCAATGAATATGAAAATAATGCCTTCTACACAATATGGGATGACCTCAACACGACTGATGTCATTAAGCAATGGTGTCGAGAACCTTCCAAGTCTCATCATTGCCCACCAATAGTTTATCCACTAAATATCTTAAGAGACATATATCGGTATTTGATATCTATGTATTGTTGGTTATTTGGGTGAAAGAACATTGAGGTGTTCCAAGAGAATTAGATATATACGCTCATTCCAATGGTAAATTGTGGGAAAGATTTTAATTGGTGGATAAATTATCATATGAGGTTTAGCGACTGGTGGGGCAAGCCAAAACATCTTTGCAAGCAAATCAAGCTCCAGAATTTTACATGTTTGCATATCTATTGCACAGTATATGTGCATGATATGTATTCCTGAAGTTGTATTGGAATTGGAATCCTAAAGAGAAGTCCCCATTTTATGCCCATTGCAGGTTGTTATCAGAAGGAAGCTTTAGCGGTGCATACGCGATATTGGCTAAACATTTATTTGTAATTTTATTTAGTTTGATATCCGAGACCGATTCACCATGCATGATAGATCAAGTGAAGGAGTCACTTAAGGATATTATGGACTAGTTTGAATTTCTTGAGGGAACATACATCATATGCCTCAGATGTCAAGCAAATCCTCATCTTATGCCACAATATGTGACAAAAAAAGTGGTCATGCATGAGGTGGAAAATCAAATAGACAAGGGACTATCGGGAACCCTTCACAGGAGGAATAAAGTCCCTTGACCTATATTTCCATTAAGGATTAGATTATACAAATTAAATAGTCACAAGACATTAGCAGCTGAAATTGAAGAGCTGAAACACTTACAGTTCACCACCAAATATTTTCATGCATATCATCCTAGATGAATTGTTAGGAAGAATTATGAAAGGATCATACATAATACAAGGTATTCCTCAATATGATGACCAAAAGATGAAAATATAAAGAACTAGTACAATGCCAGAATGAAGACACATCCAGCCGACACCAGTTCACCTCACGATGCATCAACTAAGAATTTCCAGGAGGAGAGCCAAAGAGGAGGGAAGAAGAAGAAGAAGAGGAGAGCAGGAAGCATGATGAGTTTCTTGAGAAGAAACTGGTAGAAGAAGAAGAGAGGAGATAGATAGAGGAAGAACAACATAGGTAGTTTCAGGAGGAGGAAGCAACAAAAAGGATGGAAGAAGAAAAATTGACTCATGGACTGGAGGAGGAGTAGTATGAGGAAAAAGACACCATCTAGCCCATAGACGATGAGCCCAATACTCCTGGTGAACAACCACTCACAGGAGGTCATCTTCAATTTGTAGAGATGAGGATTACACCTCCATTAGAAAATAGAGTCACATATGTTTGTAGCGTAACATTTGATCAACTGAAGAAGAGGATCATGTAGCAAAGGCATAGGTACTTTTCCAATGATCATCATAACCTAGTTTTAGTAGCAACAAAAAAGGTGATCATCTCCAACATTAGAAGAAGTCCAAGGGTAGTTATGGCAGTGAATAACACATTCACCACAATGGCACAACATAATTCATATTTTTACTAAATGAGAATTCCAAGTTGAGAAGAGAACTTGTTGCGGCGAAGCAACAAGTAGAGGATCTTATAGCGGAGAACGAGCGGTTGTTATCAAAAAAATCTAATACCGTAAAATGGTAGCCAATTGTGCTTGAAGATCTAGGACCAATGGAGAATACCATGGCACGAGTATACGATGAGATGATACTTATACAACAGGTCACAGATCTTCTCATTAACATTCAGAAGAATGCACATGAAGTGGTGAAGCTCCTGAAGATATAAAATAGAGCAGTTGACCAGATGTAAGAGTGGATTGCCAAATATCCAAGTGCCCAAAGCATTTGGAAAATAAGGATAATATCTTCTCAAAAATATATAGAGTGCAATTGAGACTCCGCCCACAAAATTAATCGCATTTGGGAGCATAGTCGGTTAACACTATGGCTTCATATAACTAGCTACATAATGGGTTTGATTCTCTTACAGTGAAGCATGACATGCCCATCATAGGATCCTGTTGATGATGCTTGACCCGCCAACATGTCAGGGGATCTCCCTGGTAAGAAGTCCTAACTAGACCTCAAACCATTTGGTGTAGGAGTCCCAACAGTGAGTTGTGCGATATCGCCTTAACCATGGTTTTGCACAGAGGCAAGTAATATGTCCCTGTTGGTAGAAAGGGTGTGACATATGTAGTAAGTCAAGGAAGGTGCATGAGCGGTTCTAACACATGGAGGGTGAGGTGAGTGCACCTCTTGGAAACCTGTGAAAGCACAGAGTTAAGAAGGGAACACACGAGGAAATATGCATCACAATATGGAAGGAAAGTAAGCTAGCAATCCAAAGTGATGGTTAAACCAACATAATATCTGTAAGATTCATACATACATATACAGAAAATAACTACACATGCATGCATAAGCAAACATATACATATATAATCTAGAGTAAACAAGATAGCTGAAATACAATATGACATATGCATGAAACATGTTGACTCTATTATATTAAGAAGTGTAAGTTCTAGTTATACAATACAACCATGACCAACCACTAGTTCCGACAGTGGAACAATACACTCATTGTCGCCTACTCCTCCAAAGAGATATACTAGCTTTACATAGTGGAGAAGCCAAGTCTCATTACAATACTGTCCAATATTTCTCTAAGATACTCCTATTGGAAGCTTGGCTGACCAAAACCCTTTACAATGAGTTATGAGGCTATATTTATAGCAAAGGGTGGGGTGACCCTTGACATTCCTCTTTGTGACTGTTCATCTATCCTCATGACTCTTCAACTACTCTATGACTGTTACATTCAAATATTGACACTTGAACTTCCACTTGACAAGATGTTACATAAAATAAAAAAAATGTACCAATGTGAGACAAAATGGCTTCAGCGAGCCATGCAAGACATCATTAACACTCAGACCATTGTGGTGAAACCGACTCTTTGACATCCTTGTGATGGTCGATGGTGATGAACTTATGCCAATCTTGGTCATCCATGATCGTGTATGTGCGCTCAATGGTGACATCCTGCTGAAATCGAACTCTTGCCTCCATTGCATCTGGGTACACGGCTATGGCTCCTCTGTCCAACTCATTTGATAACATGTGCATCATCATCTTGAGTGTGGTTGGACCAGCAACATACTGATGCATAGTGTTTGTGCTGATCTCCAAGTGTGTGCTAGTGACCATGTGCATCAACTTGTCAAAGTACATGTTCAACTCCAGTCAGACTTGCTTCTTGTCTTTGCCTTGGTGAGTGTGCCAAATGGGTTGGATCGCATGCATGTGCACAATGACATGCATGTTGCTGAATTCCCTTGCATGCGATCAACAACACTTCTCACCTTGTCTGCTCCGTTCCAACTGGTGGGGTGGATCTATAACTTGTATGTGCGCAATTTCATCAGCCTATGCATGTTGAACCCCTTGCTATACCTGTTCCTGTTGCAACTCATTCTCTCATCTGTGCAACTCCTATTCTTCCTTGAGTTGTCACTTTAGCACATGAAAGTTCTTCTTTGTTTCTCTCTCTTCCTTTGCACGATATTCGTGTTGCGCCGTCCCCTCATAGCCTCAGTGTTCAAAGTTGCTTTCATCACAAATGGATCTACTTGAGCTTGCAACTTTATTCCACCTCTATGTTGTCCATCCTGTTACATTCATTGAGTGTAGGTGTGTTGCCTTCTGCTGTTGTTGATGGTGCTGCTCGTTGTCATGTTTTTTCCATTTCATGTTGATATCCTTGTCCATGAATAACTTGATGTCTTCATAGATAGGCAATTTAATAGACACTTGATCGACTGCATCCCCAAGTGTGGTATGAACGGTGTCTTCGACTCTGCTCTCCTAGAAAGCCATTGTACCTATGCTGCTAAGAGGCAAACGAACACTTGTGATACCTGGAGACATAGAAACACTCATGACAAGCAATATGTTAGTCGAAAACCAAAACAAACTAGAGGACTGACATGCAACATACCTGTGTGAATGTACGTGAAGATTGCGCAATTTCTACCGGGAGGTTGGGAGACTGACTACCAAAACTACAGAAGGCACAATTTTGGCTGACGAGAGGCTGACTGACTATTGGAACTGTGCAATGCATAGTCTAGCATGGCCTGCTGAGGACTAAAACTATGCAATGCGCAATTTCAGTCAACAGTGACATGCAACCAACAAACTACATTGCGCAGTTTCTGGGGCCAGCAGGACACTGCCTCCAAGAATTACACAATGCAATCCTAGAGGTTAGTGTTGGGCTAGACTTGCATAATTTTTGGAGGGACGGAAGAGCCTTCACTTCCAGAAATGCGTAGTGCTAGCTGGGCAAGGCACAGTCCAGGCTAAGGCAGCGCAGACCTGCCGACGGGCGACTAAAAATATGAGAAGTCAGAATGCATGATGAGATGAGTGCAAACAAGAGTGAATGATCATACATGCAAATAGAAAGTGCAGGATTCTGAAAATGGGAAAGCATGCATGCATGTGAAGCAAGCCACCGCAACGATGATTGTTCGTACAAAAACATTGTCATGCATGCAACAGTGAGATGCAAACGAAAGCTGAAGTGATGATTCTAGAAGCCAACATACATCAAAACGATGGCAACCACTCACTAAAATCAAGTAGACATCACTCACACGAAGCGAAACACAAAAAGTGACAGAAATGCAGTGTAAGATATGAAAAGGAGCTTACCCCAAAATAACTGAGCTAAATGTGCCAATGACTCCTAAATGCAATCTGGGATGTTAGAGTTGCAAGGTTGATGTGATGAATGAGCTCTACAATGTCCAGTTGATGAGTTTTGATCAAATCAAGGTTGTGACGTGCATGCCACAAATTTAGGAAAAGCGACACTTGGCGGGAGATTTCTGAAATGATCCTTGCATGTAACCTATAGCTGCTAAAAATAGATCCATGAATCAAGGGATTCCTTTGCATGCTGCTTTGGGAAAAGAATTTCATGCATGCAAATCAGTTTACTTGGTCCCAAAGGGAATTGGTCAACCTAAAGGCACATGCATCGGTCTGCGAGCCTGGGATGAAAATCTGTGCAGTTTCTGAGTTGAGCAGAGATGATTGTCCCGAAGGGATTGCACATTTTCTGGGAGGAACAGGTGACTCTCTCCCAGGATTACGCAATTTCTGGGCTGAGCATCTGTCCTGGGTCAGACCTCGAAATTTTCTCAAGGAAGCCTATCCGACTATATTGCGCAATTTCTAGGAGGACCAGGTGTTTGTCTCTTAGGATTGTGAAATTTCTGGGCTGAGAAACTGCCCTGGGTCAGACCTTGCAATTTTCTCAAGGAAACCTATCTAACGGTATTATGTAATTTTTGAGCCCAGCAAGCTGCCTGGTTGGATTTTCACAATTTCTGCTAGCTGTTGGGATGGCTATCCAAGAGGAATTACACAATTTCTAGGAGCAACAGGTGACTACTACCCAAAATTGCACAATTTCTGGGTTGAGTAGCTATTTTGGGATGAATTGTGCAATTTTTGAGAGGAAGACTGACAAGAAGAATTGCCAATTCTAGAGCCCAACTAGGTGTCTAATGGGTTTGCACAATTTTTGGAGGGAAGGCTGGTCCTCTCTAGAATTATGCAATTCATAGAGGGAGCTACTCAACCAGCGATTGACACTAAGTCCAAAAATCAACCTGTGAAGGAGGTGGAACAAACTTGCATGCACAGGCTGACAAGACTTTATGAAACAGTTGAAGTTGATGTGCTTAACAATACAATACATGTTGCTGAGGATGGTCGGTAGGGAGGCTCCAAAAGGAAGCTAAGGAAAAACTTTAGAGGGTGGTTGTAGCTGCTACAACACTTGGTGACACACTGGTAGAACCCCAACTCTCTGAATGGACCTTGTTCATGAAAAGCAAGTCTAACAGCTCTAGAAGTATTGTTGAGTTCCTGTGTCATCTTGGTTTCCACACATGCTTGATTGTAAGATGTAGCACCTACCAAGCCCTTGGTCATTCGACACACATTCTAGGCCAATCCGACATAGTTGTTTTGATTGGGGATGAGGAGTATATTGGTGCACAAGCAGTATAGTCATCAGAGTTTTAGTTTCATCTCTTGTGTTGCTCTGCTGCCATCAGGCCTAGACAATACCTCGACGGAGTCACGCAGGAACACAAGAATCGCTCCACTGCCAACGAGCCTGGTCAGTACCCCGGTGGAGTTACTTGCATCACCTCTCTACACAGGAAGCCTTTCTCTTCTTTCACCTTATTCATTTTTCATTTTTTTCGAAATTTTTCACTTTTTCATTTTTTCATTTTTCATTTTCGTAATTGTGCATAACACTTATTCATTTCAAAGTCGGAAGAGGGATCCCAACTTATTGAGAGCAGAAGATGCCGTTCCTTCAGAGAAGTAGTTTATATATACCTCTAATGTGCTTGTTATGGTTTCCCCCCTCACCTTACTCTACTTGACTGAATTGACAAGGATTAACCCAAAAACAACTGACTAGAGTAGGTGATACTAGTTAGCGTGCAGGCATTGTGTTTTTACAAAGGTTCACTTTGAACAGTACGTATTTTCCATTGATGTATCATCACCCGAAGACAATAAGTTACTACATAAGAGAGCAAACAACAGATAACCAAATGTTGATAGCTTTACAAGTCCTCTTTTACTTTACCCAACTTGTTTCAAGAGTCGCACACAATCCATGCGGAACTAACCTACGACATAAACAAGAAAACAAACCAAAAAGAAAAGCAAGAAGTAGAAGAAAATGTGTATGCAAAGCAAGTAAGAAAACAAACAAGCAAGCAAGCAAACACATAAAGAAAGAAGAAATCATGCATTCAAGCAAACAACTCAAAAAGCAAACACTACTCCTACTCCTAAGCTAATAGTGCATGGGCTGTCTCACATGAAGTGATACTTCCAATGCAACCACCGGTGCATTCATTGCCCTGTGTTGGTGAAGGAATGGTTTGCGAACAACAGAGTTGTGTGAACCAATAGATGTGAAAGACACAACAATGAAGACATACAGACTCTGAACTTACAAGCGTCCACATAACAAAAATGAGTGAAAGTGGATGACATGCACTCTGTGGACTTGCCATGGTGTTGTGCTACAATGCGTGTAGATGTTGAGTGTATTATTCCCTTGACCGTGATATGCAAGAAAACATGATAAAGGTAGACCACTTACGTTGCGCAAGTGTGCTTGCTGTGTAAGATTCCTCCAATGCATGAGTGATGGGATCATGTAGTTCGAGTGGAGGAAGTGAAATCTGGGTGTTAGATTGTTCTTCAATGCATACAGATGGGTGATGAGGATCCTTACATGTTTGAAAAATTTCATGATCAATAGTGAAAACAACCTCAGGACAACGAGGGATTGACATAACCATCAGCTCAGGATGAAGTGCATCGACAACCTACGGGGTTTCGACTTCATTGACAGATGGATCATCGTAGACCAGTCGCTTAGACAGATTAACAACAAGTGAATCAACATCGTGATCGAATGATGAGGTAAAGAGAACACGACAACCAATATTAGAAAACTCAAGATGTTGGTCGGCATCCTCATGATTTGATGAATCACACAGAGGGGTAGGTGAGAAGCAAGAATGTTCATCCTTTGTGTTTTCAGAAAACATAGATGAAAAATCAAGTGGATGTTCAAAGAATGATTGGTCCTCTCCGTTTTCAAATGATGGGTTGACATACGGTGTGTCCTGCGAATGATCAATAATTGGTTCATTCGTGGACAGAGATACACATGAAAAATCAGGGATGGTAGGACCATCAAGGATGTTAGGAAAAAACAAAATAGGTACGGACAGACAGGGATGAACCTCTGCTACCGATGGATGTTCAAGCTCCCAGTCATACTCTTCATGAATGAAAACACATGTTGGTTGTGAAACACCAACTCTGTCGATGGCTTGTTCCTCATTCACAAGTGTAGATTCCGTAATGGAAAAACACAAGATAGTGTGATATGGATGATCATCCGAGTATGGAGATAGAGGTTGAGCTACAAAATACATGTAATGACATATGGGAATCACAACCAAGTCTGCACGAAAATCAGAAGGAACGATGTCGGGAGGACATGACGATTCAACAAATGTGTGTGCATGTTGTCCCACATCACTCTGTGATGGTGGAGCTGTTTTATGAGGGGACGTCAGACAATCACTTGTGACAGCGACCATGTCCATCCGTGATGCAACTCCATCACTGAGGGTGCACCAAGGTATGATGAGCAGGGCTTAAGCTTGAAATTCTTCTTGGTATTGACAGATTTGATAAGATAATATTTGTATCTGTCAATGAGATATTGAAATTTCATTTGACTCTTCAGAGCTTGAAACCGCAAAAAACGGAAGTGCTACCAAAAATCATCAAGCGATTCTTGCGGAGCCTTCCATTGCTCTAACTGTTTTTTGGCAAGAGTTTCTGGATCAAATGATGGAAAATAGATTATATGAGATCACATAACTTCTCAAGTGAGTGCACGTTGTCGACCAGTAGGTTGCAGCACCACCGTAGTGGGGATTCGTGAAGTGTGTATGTGAGCATCAGATTGACCTATTCTACATAGAATTTGTCTACATTCTCAAGGAATGAATAAGTCTTCTAAGTACTCATGCTAGGCCACTTAGCCTTCACCATCATATATAAATTTTGACAAGAGATCTAAAAAATCCGAGAGGTTCGGCATGCGAAAAACATCATGGAGGGGTAAGTGTGACATAATCCATGATAGATGTGCAAAGGTTCAAAAAAGGATGAGAGAACACATCTTGTCATATGGCCGCTGCTTCTAGCACCAAAAATGTTGATAGTGCTGAACCCAAAAACATGTCAGGGGATTTACCCAGTAAGAAGTCCCAACTAGACCTTAGACCGTTTGGTGTAGGAGTCCCATCAGTGGGTCGTATGGTATCGCCTTGACCGTGGTTTTGCATAGAGGCAAGTAAGATGTCCTTATTGGTAGTAAGGGTGTGACATATGCAGTAAGTCATGGAAGATGCATGAGCGATTCTAACACACAGAGGGTGAGGTGAGTTCACCCCTGTGAAACCTGTGTAAGTACGAAGTTAAGAAGGGAACACATGTGAAAATATTCATCACAACATGGAAGGCAAGTAAGATATCAATCCAAAGTGATGGTTAAGCCAACAACACATTTATGTAAGATTCATACATACATATACAGAAAATAGATACACATGCATTCATAAGCAAACATATACATATATTATTTAGAGTAAACAGGAGCTGACATATAATATGGAATATGCATGAAACGTGATGGCTTTGTTATAGTAAGAAGTGTAAGTTCCAGTCATACAATACAACCATGACCAACCACTAGTTCTGACAGCGGAACATTACAGTCACTGCTACCTACTCCTCCAAAGAGATATACTAGCTTTGCACAGTGGAGAAGCCAAGGCTCGTTGCAATATTGTCCAAGCTTTCTCTAAGATACTCCTATTGGAATCTTGGTTGATCAAAAGCCTTTACAATGAGTTATAAGGTTCTATTTATAGCAAAGGGTGGGGTGACCCTTAATATTCCCCTTTGTGACCATTCGTCTATCCTCATAACTCTTCAACTACTCTATGACTATTACATTCAACTATCGACACTTGAACTTCCACTTGACAAGAAGTTACATACAATCTGCACATGTACCCATGTGAGACAAAATGGCTTCAGCAAGCCATGCAAGACATCACTGGCACTTAGACCATTGTGGTGAAACTGACTCTTTGACATCCTTGTGATGGTCGATGGTGACGAATTGATGCCAAGCTTGGTCATCCATGATTGTGTCTGTGTGCTCAATGGTGACATCCTTTTGAAAGCAAAATCTTGCCTTTGTTGCATATGGGCACACTGATATGGCTCCTCTGTCCAACTCATTTGATAGCATGTGAATCATCAGCTTGAGTGTGGTTGGACCAGAAACAAACTGATGCATATTGTCTATTTTGATCCCCAAGTGTGTGCTGGTGACCATGCGCATCAAATTTTTGAAGTACATGTTCAGCTCCAGTCGGACTTGCTTCTTGCCTTAACCTCGGTGAGTGTGCCAAATGGGTGGGATCACATGCATGCACACAATGACATGCATGTTGTTGAATTCCCTTGCATGTGATCAACAACACTGCTCACCTTGTCTGATTTGTGCCAACTGCTGGGGTGGATCTATAACTTGTATGGGCGCAGTTTCATCTGTCTGTGCATGTTACACCCCCTGTTGTACTTGTTCCTACTGCAACTCATTCTCTCATATGTGCAGCTCTTGTTCTTCCTTGAGTTGTTGCCTTAGCACATGCAACTCCTCTGTTTCTCTCTCTACCTTCATGCGATATTCTTGTCGCGTCGTCACCTCATAGCCTTAGTCTCCAAAGTTGCTTTCATCACAAGTGGATATTCTTGAGCTTGCAACTTTGTTCTGCCTCTTTGTTCTTAATAACCTTCCTCTTGCATTCATTGCGTGCAGGTGTGCCACCTTCTGCTGCTCTGATGGTGCTGCTTGTTATGACACTGTTGCCATTTCATCTTGATATCCTTGTCCATGAACAACTTGATGTCTTGATAGATATGCAAGTTCATAGACACTTGATCGAGTGCATCCCCAATTGTGCTCTGAATTGTGTCTTCGACTCTGCTCTCTTGGAAATCCATTGTACTAGTGCTGTTGAGAGGCAGACAAACACTTGTGATACCTGGAGACGTAGCAACACTCATGACAAGCAATATGTCAATCGAAAATCAAATCAAACTAGAGCACTGACATGCGACATACCTGTGTGAATGTCTGTGAAGATTACGCAATTTATACCAAGGGGTTGGGAGACTGACTGCCAAAATTGCACAAGGCATAGTATGGGCTGTCACGAGGCTGAAAGACTGCTAGAACTGTGCAATTCATAGTCGAGCATGGCCTGCTGAGGACTGAAACTGCGCAATGAGCAATTTCAGTCGGTAGTGACATGCAACCGGAAAACTGCATTGCACAGTTTCTTGGGCTAGAATGACACTACCTCCGATAATTTCCCGATGCAAGCATGGAGGTCAGTGCTAGGCCAGAATTGCGCAATTTATGGAGGGAAGGTAGAGCCTTTGCTTCCGGAAATGCGCAGTGCTAGCTAAGCAAGGCACGGTCCAGGCCAAGACAGCCTAGACCTGCTAACAGGTGACTGAAAACATGAGAAGCATGAATGCATGATGAGATGAGTGAAAACAAGAGTGAATGATCATACATGAAAACAACAAGTGCAAGATTCAGAAAATAGAAAAGCATGCATGTGTGTGAAGCGAGTCACTGCAACGACAACCATTCATGCAAAAACAGTGTCATGCATGTGACAACATTGAGATGTGAACGAAAACTGAAATGGTGTTTCTACAAGCTAACATACATCAAAATGACAACAAGCACTCATTGAAATCAAGCAGACATCACTCACACAAAGCGAAACACAAAAAGCAACAAAAACGTAGCGCAAGACATGAAAAGTTGGCTTACCCTGAAACAGCTAAGTTGAATGTGCCAACGACTCCTTGATGCAATGTGGGATGTCAGAGCTGTAAGGTTGATGTGACAAATGAGATTTGCAGCATCTGGTTGATGAGTTTTGATAAAATCGAGGTTGTGATGCGCATGCCACAAATCTAGGAAAAGCAACACTTGGTGGGAGGTTTCTGAAATGATCCTTGCATGTAACCTCCAACTGCTAAAAATAGATCCCTGAATCAAGGGATGCCTTTGCATGCTGCCTTGGGAAAATCAGTTCATGCACGCAAATCAGTTTTTACCTAGTCCCGGAGGGAACCGATCAACCTAAAGGCACATGCATCGGTCTACGAGCCTGGGATGAAAATTTTTATTACCAACATTATTACATAAAGGATGCTTAACAACATGTTCCTTCCATTTATGTAACATGATAGTCGCTCTGGATTTTACCACTCCAGGTTATAATTTTGAGCTTTTTATTTCACCATGTACTTGCATTCATTTGTCCATGTGCGATGACTTTTATAGAATGTCCATGTTCGATACTGTTATTTTCACCAAAACTCTTAATTGATAATGGAAATGGTCTAAATATGGGTTTTTTTCTTATTTTCTAGAGATAAATTTGTTCTTCTATGTGTTGTTATTGAAAACCTTCAGTCGCTTTGCTCTAAGGTGCAGAATCATACATGTCGTAAACAATATTAACACGAGGGAAGGGTGAAGACATTCGCGACTCCTCTGTCATGTACAGTGGAGGAATATTTGTTTTGATCGTTCATGAACAATTAATGCATGGAATCCAGGAATAAGTACTCGAGTCCATCGATTACTCAAAGGAATTATATGTTTTTTTATCCATTCATAAAAATAAAAATGTATTATATATTGGTATAGGTGACGGAGGAGATAGTTCCTTAAATTTTGAATAAAGCTTCAAAAATTTGCCCCCTTTTTTAAAAGATATATGATGAAAATTTCTTAAACTTCACTTAAAATATTTAAGTTCTAATAAAATAAATAAAATTTTAATTATAAAAAATCTCTATTTAAATTTTCAAAAATCAAAATATAATTAATTTCATAAAATGTTAAAATATGATTGGTTTCTAAAAAGGGTATTTTAGATTTTTTTAGTTAAAACATGATTGGTTTTAAAAGGTTATTTCATTTTTTTTTTTTTTATGGTTCTTAATTGAACGCAATGGTTATTTATGGAAGACAATGAACAAAAGTTTAGATATGCTAAAGTAACTAAACATGTAAATTTTATTTATAAATAATCTATATTCAGATTTAGTGAAAAGAGTAATGTAATTTAATATTAAAGTGAAATAGGTTATTTATTGAACACTAGAGGTTAATATTGGTTTTTAAAAGGTTATTCATATTTTTTTATTTTTGTGATTCTTTATTGAATACAATGGTTATGTATGGAACCTAATGAAAAAATGTTTAGATATCATAAATTAATGAAAACGTGTAAATTTTATTTATAAATAATCTATATTCAAATTTATTGAAATGACTAAAATAGATTAAGATTAAAGTGAAATATGTTAAGATTAGGGAGGTTAAGGATGTTAAGAATATATACACACAAAGCGTACAAGTATGTATATACACAAAATTAATGAAATATGTAAACTATGTTAAGATTAAGATACTTGTACAAGCAAATGTTAGGAGCATTATATATATTAGTATTGTTACCAATTTACTTTACATTTTTTAAATGCCTCCTGAAATCATTCGTTATTATTTTTTTGACATTATATTCAGAATTTATCACCTATTTATTTATGTCAATATTTCATTTTTTAAGATGATACCTGGGCACAAGTATTCGATCAGCCGGATTTGTAGGCCAGAAGCAACGCAGTGATGACAACATTATCATGGAGATGATTATTAGGGAGCCATATACATCATCGTTAATCCAAAACTCCCTCACTTCTCTTCTAACTAATTTTCTAATCACCTCGAAGCTAGCCAAAAGGAGGTCTTGGAGAAATGTTGAGACAACTCAGCCATAAGGGAAATCGTTGTTTCTTTCGAGAAGTATGTCTTCAAGGCCTATCAAACAGTACCCATGAATTCTGCAAATAACTTTCCTACATTGAAACCATCGCCGATGTTAAAAATACCACATTTCGGCAACCCGAGTCCAGAAGACAAATAAAACATGAAACAAGTTGTCGTGACGGCACCGAGGTAGACGTTAGAGCGTGAGACACCATTGATGTCGAATCTCAGCTACGCCTTGGTCCAACTTTCTACTTCAAATTTCTAATTGACAAAAAATGAAAAGAACAAAATGTTGAAGATAATGGAGAATATCCTAGAATAGGTAGAGTTGGTTCACATAACCTCAGGATAGGAATTAGTTTCTATTTCTTAGGATGCTGTTCTAACTTCCCTAAAACCATTTATTCTATTTAATGTGTAATGTTGATGAACAATGTAGAGTGTTCTGTTGAGCCAGACTCTCCTGGTTCAGACTCTCTTTCGTAGAGCTGACCAGTGGGTTTTATTTTCGGTAATACAGACATTGCCATTTTTATCATGGTATCAGAGCGTCAGGGCTGAGGAACCTGTACACTGGTTGGTGGATGGTTCTTTGAACCGAAATCGTCGCAGGTTTTGAGTGGATAGCTGCGACGATAAAGTAACACTTCTCGAATTTTCATTTTCTCGATCGTCAAGGATTTCCAGTGTACAGCTGCGATGATTGCGACTAATCTCTGAAAATTAGTGTATTTCTGCAACTAGTCTAAGATATTGGGCAAATATCAGCGACAGTTGTGAATAGTCTTGGAAAATTGGTGTTTATCAGTGACTAGTCTTAGATATTGGGAAAATATCATCGACGATTGTGTAAATCAAAGAAATTACAAAGGGAGTCAAGAACAAGGTTGTAGCTATCAGAGACGCTGAGTGGGGAAGCCAAGAACAAGGTTGTAGCTGACAACGGGAGATTGTCTAGAGGCTGAAAAGGAAGCCACAATGATCTGCGCGTGTGCTGCGAGATCAAACAACAGTGATATGTCTCTGTCACAGATCTAGGGTAAATTTAACATCTTTTACTTGTCAATTTTTTTTCTTCTAAATCACCAAGATGAATAACAACATATTTGAAGCATGCATGAACAAGCATAACAAGCTCGATGGTTCTAATTATGAAAATTAGATGTTTAAGATGCAGACTCTGCTAGAAGCGCAGAGTGCTTGGCAGATTGTGAATGGGGATGAGCTGAGGCCCACGGCTGGATCTGCAACAGTCCTAGATTAGGAGAAACAAGAAATAAAAGCAAGGAAAATGTTAAAGATGTCAGTGAAAGACTATATTATTCCGCATATCAGAGAAGGTAAGTTAGCTAACAAGATCTGGGGAATTCTAAAGGAATTGTATGAGATCAGAAATTCAAATCGTCTTTTGTTCCTCAAGAGTAAGATTTTGTCCATGAAAATGGAGGAGAATGAAACGATTGCTTCATTCGTAGCAAGGATCAAGGATCAAAAAACCAAATTATCAGATATTGGTCATATAATGGACGATACAGATCTTGTGACCATTACAATGAATGGTGTCACTGATGATTATCAAAATGTTCATCACTAGGATCAATGCCAGAGAGAAGATCCTGCACTTTGAAGAGCTGAAAGGTATACTGACGCAGGAAGAAGAGAGGAGATCAACTCTGAAGCCCCAAAGTGCCGATCTTGCATTAATGGTGAAGAATAACTTCTACAAAGGGAAAGGAGGTCCTGTTGTGGCCAGCAACAACCCCCTTCTTATTTAGTGTTATTCCTAATACTAAATAAGTGGGGACCCTTAGTTAAAAATTTAAAAAATCAATTAGTTTTTAAATTTCCTTTTTAAATAAAACTTACCATCATAAGCTTAGGAAACCCCCTTTGCAAAATCTAAAAAATCTAAGTTTTATGACAAGGTAAGACAAAATCTTTCCTTAGGAAATATCGCATCGTAAAAAGATGACAGGATATTACCTTACAAGCTGAATTCCAACATTGCGAGATCACGATACACGATAATAAACAAATATCACATCACATACATCAAGCAAAACTTACATTGAAACACTTTAATTTGTCTATATGCGATGACGCTGATCACAAATCGCATTTCGCAGAAAACAAGTTAACAAAGATTGTCAAATATTACGTTCCTGCGATAACGAGATATTGCGATATTGCAGTTTTGCGATAAAGCGACAATACAATATTGCGATAATGCGATATTACGATTTTGCGATATCAACGAAAATGTGATAATGGGATGTCACAAGCAATCAACTCAGCGATGTTATGATTCTACGATGTTGCGATCTGCGATATTGTGAAGCAAATCGCAAAATCGCTTCATCGCAGATCTTTCGGGCGCGTGATTCAAAAAAGTATTTTCCATACGCTGACACCTGGTTATGCGCTTTAATGCTAATAAATGAGTTAGTTTCCAGTTATTAATGGAATATGGTTTCGTGCTTATCGAAAAATCATCTCACATAAGGTGGTATACTTTATGCATCTTCAGCATTTAAAACTTTCCCATCACCCTTCCTTGTCATTTTTTTCACTTCACTTGTGAATTGCAGGAATGGAGAACAGAGAACAATACAAAGCAATACGCAGGATAAAATGGGAAAGAAAAGGAAAGCTTCGAGCTCTGAAGAGAAGGAAATGGCACCCTTGTATATAGGCACGACCTGTAACAGAGACACAGGAATTGCTACATGGGAAGGCATGTATAATCTGCTTGAGGAGGAGAATCCCAGAGTAATGGAAGTTACTGCTAATGCGGGCTCACATAGTTCTTCTTAGGCATCCATCACAGAGCTAGCTTGCTCATTCTTGCACCAGATAGCAACAAGGCCCAAAATGCTCCCATACACGGACATGGTTAAGTGGATACTGGACAGCGTTGATATCAGAAATAGACAGTTTAAGACTCAGAGTCAAGAGCTTACAGAATTATTATTTTTACAAACTTTTAGCTTTATATCCGCTAAAAGGAAAAAGCGCAAAAGGCGAAAAATGCATCAAGGAAGTCCGGACCAAGAAACAGAGGCAGTTTCCGATGCGCGATTAGCGCCTAGTGCTAATCACGCATCGCTGAGAAAAATTTCTCGAAAAGGAAAGTTGCTAATTGCCCAGTCACTTGCAATCTCAAGAAAAAGCACAAGCAATCCAAGGGTTAACCAAGTTGAACTAGGATTATTACTAGGCATACTTGGTAGAGCCACATAGCCAGTGGATGACTATCAAGTGTATCATCAATTTGGCCGAAAAGATGGCCCCAGCTCTTGCCGATTCTGTTTTCTCAGCTCAGCTAAAATCGGAAGTCGGCCAACTGACTCTTCTCAAACAGATGCTGCATGCATGCGATTTCAAGGACCAGATACAAAAGTAGTTTTAATTTTAGAATCAATTTTAGTGTTAGTTTTGTTTTATTTTCCTGAAATGAGGACGGTCATTTAAACCGCATCCTACATCTTTGTAATAATTTATTTTTAGATTTAGTTAGTAGTATTTAAACCCTTCTCATGCATTTAGAGAAGGGTCCTGAAATTTATCAAAAACTTATCCCCAGAACATGCACTTCTGTACCCTCTGAGGAGGTTTTGATGAGTGAATGGAACACGATTTATTGATATTTGAATTTGATATCTGCTACTGATTTTGCACTTTTGTACTCTTAGTGGATGTTAGATCAAGAAGAGATAAATCATTATCGCTTGAAGCTCATGAGTAGGACTAGTTATAAATGGTACTTCTATCTCTTAACTATTTTTGCCTTTGTGTTAAAGTGATTTTCATGTTCAGTTATTTATATATTGATGTATGAATGCCTGAGTTATCATTTGGCACTTTTGTACGGTGATAGCTATTTATTTATGCTTAATATATGAGTAGCTTAGTATGCAATACGTTTTTCACAATTGTTTCGTCTAACTTTTTATACGAAGTGGTTTATCTTTATTGAATTCTTTTCTCATAACAGTTGAATGATATTTATTAGCAGTTGTTATTTGAAATCATTTTAGATCGCATAAAAGAAAGGTTACACCCCGGGTTAGTGTAGATTTATATATTTCTGCTTATTAGAATACAATTTCCATATTATTAGATTAGAGTTAGAGTAAAAAGTATTCCATTTAGAAACTGTTAGAAAGAGAAATATCAGTGTATCACACACACACACACATAAATTGGGAAACTGGTCCCATATTCCCAGCCGGACCCACTATACCAAACGGAAAAGGAGCTGCTAACCAAGGTCCGGACCGGGTGGGTATCCCCCTTGTTGTAGACCTGATTTTCGGGGCTTCAACATATTTGGTGCTAGAAGGAGGGCCCCGAACTGTGAATGGCAAGAAAATCTAAATCTAAATACAATTCTGAGAGTAAATCACCCTCACCATATCCCCCAACTTCTTCGTTACATTTAAATCCAGAGTCAGAAGTCGCTGGAGAAACAGCCGCTACTACAAACCCTGACATTTCAGAACAATCTACTATTGAACTTCCTGAAGTTGAATCTTTGATTCACAAACTTCAGAGATTTTCTATATCTCCTCAAAAATCTGATAAATCTCAAGACAACGTGACTTTGAAATATAACCTTGCTCATCCTCTTACCAGGTTAGAGAGTGAAAAGTTTGGTGTTCAACCAACCGAATTACCTCTACCTACAAGGAAGAGAGCAAGAAAGTCTCCTAAAGGGTCTGATAGCGATACTCTTTCATCATCATCATCCATCTCAACCTCTTCACCACGAAGTCAACCATCCACTCCCCCACTTCAGATCATTGTCCATCAACCTACTGGAACTTCCACATCTCCTTCTCAACCATCTCGAGTCGTAATATCCTCATCTTCTCAATTGCATGGATCATATTTTGCACTTTCCTCTGTTAGTAGTTCAGTGATGGCCCAATCTCCATGGAATAACCCAGGGGCAGTCTTAATGCCTGCACCCTTGAGTCAGCTACCGGCCCATCCTGAAAAATGGCTACCTAAGTTTAATCCTGAGACAGGCATGCTACCGGAAGAACATATAAATAACTTTATGCTATCCATAAATCTCAATAGAGTTGTTAACGAAGATGCTGTTGTTCAACTTTTTGTACTTTGCAAGGAACAACCGGATCATGGTATTTCTCATTACCATCTGGATCTATTACTAGTTGGGACATCTTCCAAGAACAATTCCTGAACAATTTCGGTGATGACAGGTCTATAGCGACACTGATCAATGACTTGTCTAACCTTAAGGCCGATTCAAGAGAACCTATCAAAGATTTGAATTTACGTTTCAATAAAATCTTAAACAAAATTCCTACTGCTTCTCAGCCTAGAGAAGAGGTGCGAAGTGAATGGTACATCACTGCTTTACCATCAAACTTAGCAATCTTTGTTGATAGAGCTAACAAAACAACCTTAGTTGAAAATATGAAAGAAGCAATAGCAATAGAGAAACGTATTATGGCCCTAGAAAAGAAAAATGCGATAGAAGAACGAAAATATAAGAAGGTTTCTTTCAAAGAAGATCCCAAGAAAAAACAACCGAAAGATCCATTCGATTTAGAAGGATTACAAAAAGTTTTGAAGACCACGTCTAACAAAATGGTCGGCATTAAAAAATAAGTAGCAGAAACTTCTTCAAAAAAGCCATACAGGCCTTTTAAAAGAAATCCTTCAACTGATTCCAAACCCCCTAACGCTATTACAAATGCTGAATCAGAAGACGAAGAAGAGGAAAACATTACTAAAGAACATACCGATGAAGAAGAAGTTGTAGAGTTACAAGGTATGTGGGATTTCATCCTCCCAGATGAAGAGGATCAAGAGGCATTCCCGGTTAGTACTCGTAGCACAAATCAAATTAATCCTCCTCAACCTACACCTAAGCCAAAGAGCGCAAGCTCGATGACTAAGGATAAAGTCACAACCAAGAAAACATCACCTAAAGCGACTCAAACCAGCCCAGTCCAAACAAACACTTCAACTCCATCTAAAACGCTAATCGTTTTGGATGAAATGGAGTATAATATCATAGAAGACATGAAAAGGACTAGGGCCAATATTACTCTTTTTGAATTGAGAAAGTTAAAACACCAGAAAAAAGTACTTTTGAAAGAATTACATGCTGTACCAGTTGCACCTTTACCAACCGCTGTAATCTCTCAAGCTTCCCATGACACAGGAAGACCTCCAACTAATGTGATGAATAAGGTTGATCCAAATGATATTGCCTTAATTGGAGGAAGATTGAGATCTCATACTCCCCCATTTCTCCTTACTTATGAAATTTTCAATAAAAATGTGCATAAGTGCTTAGTGGATTATGGAGCTTCATCAAATATTTTACCAAGATCAATATGTGAAAAACTGAACGTTCAACCACAGAAATCCGCTGTGTGCATAGTTCAGCTAGATCGATCGCAAGTCGAAGTGATTGGCGAATTAAATCAGGTTACCATAAGGCTGTCATCCAACCCAAAGGTATGTCAAGTTATCGACATTTTAGTTGCTGATATTCCGGAATTTTATGGCTTAATTCTTAGCAGAGATTGGTCAGAAAAACTTCATGGATACTTTGCAACTAACTGGTCGCACATGTGGCTCCCTTACAATGGTAAACCAAACCAAATAAAAGTTGAACGCAAATGACATCAGAAATACATAGTAACAGAACTCAAGGGAGAAAATGAACCAGTAGCATATAATTCTAACATCATTGGAAACTATTTAGTAGATTCTTTCTTAGGAAATTTTAATGCTCATACTTCGCCTTACTTAGAACATTCTGTTTTATCTCAAGTAGAAAATTTCTCTCAAACAGATAGTTCTAAATGCATTAATTTTATAGATAGTCCTGTAAATAAATCTTTGTTTTGGAAACTATTTTTTGATGGTTCTAAGTCTAACGAAGGAGCAGGAGCAGGATGCGTGTTAGTAAGTCCAGAGGGAGATAAAACTATGCTAACTTGAAGACTCGAATTTGATTGCACCAACAATACTGTAGAATACAAGGCTCTAATCCAAGGGTTATACAAAGCAATCGAACTAGACGTCAAATACCTGCAAGTTTTTGGAGATTCTGAAATTGTAATCAGACAGGTAAGTAATAATATACACTGTTTATCAGGTCATTTAAAGCATTACCAATCTTTAGTTCAAGATCTGACTGAAAACTTTATAGCATTTAATATTTCATCAATTCCCAGACTCCAAAATGCTAGCGTAGACCTCTTAGCCAACGTAGCTTCCAATCTCATTCCTTCAGAAGATTTTAGCCCTGACCGATTTTCAATTGAGTTAATTTTTATACCATCTATTCCTAATAACATTACCAATTGGAGAATTTTCAACGACGGTCCTAATATCGTGAGTTTCCTCACAGCTGAAGGATCCTACACCAATCAAATAATTGACGAAGACCAACATGACCAACAATTGCAACAGGATAGTACTAACAATGCTATACCTAAATCAGTAATCAAATTAGAAGACCTTTATGATTTGAAAGGTCGATTCAAAAGATCTACCAATTCAAAACTCCAAAGTTCAACTTTGAATTATGAATTAGTAAATCTAGGAACTGATGCCAACCCGCAGAATATCAACCTAGGCCTTGGCCTAGCCCCTGAAGAAAAATTAGCGTATATCCGTCTCTTGAGACAATACAAAAGTGTCTTTGCTTGGAATTACGATGAACTCAAAACATACGAAACCTCCATCATTCAACATACTATCCCAATGATCGACAATGAAAAACCTGTCCAACAAAAGTTGAGAAAGATCCATCCCAATTTAGAAAATCAGATCAAAATTGAACTCAATAAGTTATTGAAAGCCAAAATAATCTTTCCCGTTAGACATTCTAAATGGGTCTCCAATATGGTACCTGTTAGAAAGAAAAATGGATATATTAGAATCTGCATTGACTTTCGAAACCTTAACAAAGCCTGCCAAAAGGATAATTTTCCTTTGCCCCCTATGGAACAAATACTGCAGGCAGTTGCGGGTTCAGAATTAATGTCATTCTTGGATGGATTCTCAGGATACAACCAAGTGTTGGTACATCCTGACGATCAATTAAAAACTACATTCAGAACTAAGTGGGGCACATATGCATATCAAAAGATTCCATTTGGATTGATTAACGCGGGTGCCACATTTCAGAGAGCCATGGACATCACATTCAAGGGGTTAGTTAATAAATCAGTGGTAATCTATTTGGATGATATAACTATTTATTCCAAGAAACGAAACAACCATCTCAGGGATTTAAAACAAATCTTCCAACTCTGTTTAAGGTATGGAATTTCACTTAACCCGAAAAAATCCTTTTTCGCATTAAGTGAAGGAAATCTTCTAGGATTCATAGTGTCAAAATCTGGAATTGACATAGATCCTGACAGAATCAAAGAAATTTCCGTAGTACCCCTACCTCACAACAAGAAAGCCATGCAATCTTTCCTTGGCCAGATTAACTTTGTAAAGAGATTCGTTCCAGATTTTTCAAGAATCGTGTCTCCTTTACAAGCCATGATTAAAAATAACGCAAACTTTAAATGGGGCCAAGACGAACATGAGACATTCAATCTAATCAAACAAACAATTATTAATGATCCATCTTTAGCAACTCCAAATTTTTCCGATCCATTTATTTTGTATACATTTGCCTCGGATAGATCATATGCTGCGATACTCACTCAAGCAAATCAATAAAAGGCAGAAGCCCCAATTGCTTTTTTCAGTTCCAATTTACAAGGAGCTGAGTTAAATTATTCAGATGTGAAGAAACAAGCTTATGCTATTTTCAAAGAAATTAAATATTTCAAACCTTTTTTACTCAAAACACATACCAAAATCATAGTACCGTTTCCAGCGGTAAGAAATCTTCTAGTACAGAAGGATGTGGGTGAGAAAAGGGCCAATTGGGTTACTGCCTTACAGGTATATGATGTAGACATCAAACCAGTAAGTATTGTAAAAGGTCAAGGCTTTTGCAAAATGCTGGCAGGAGCATCGCTAATGTCCGAAAATCCATCTATAGAGGTACAAGTGTACGAGGTAAGCCTAAACGATGTTGAGTCATTATATGCTGATATTATTTATTATCTAAAGAATGGATATTTTCCTTTAAGCCTCGATCATACCAAGAAAAGAGCCCTAAGGTTGAAAGCCAAACAATATCAACTCGTGAATGACATTCTTTTTAGAATAAAATATGATTTTGTTCTCCTTAGATGTCTTGAGAAATCTGAAGCTAAAAACATCTTGCAGGAACTCCACGATGGGCCAACAGGCAGACATTATGCTGGAGATGAAACTGCTCATAAAATCTTACGCACAGGCTATTACCGGCCCACATTATTCAAAGACGCACATAATTACATGAGGAAATGTCAAGTCTGTCAAACCGCTGCTGGGAGACAAAAGAAACCATCCTTGCCACTGCAACCAGTTAACATTGAACAACCTTTTGATCAATGGGGATTGGACATAATAGGTGAGATCGTTCCTCACTCTTCTAAACGGCATAGATACATCCTTATAGCAACAGATTACTTTACTAAATGGGTAGAAGCCGTTCCACTCAAGACGGCTAACGCTGAAAATATCATCGAATTCATAGATCAATTCATAATCACCAGGTTTGGGTTGCCTTCCGCTTTAATGCTTGATAATGCTTCATATTTTTCTGGTAATGCAATGACTGAATTTGCACTAAAAGGGGTTTCAAGCTTAAATACTCTGCCAATTATTACCCACAAGGCAATGGATTAGCTGAATCCACAAATAAGAACTTAATCAAAATCATTAAGCGAACCATTGACCAAAATCATAAAAATTGGCATAAGTCTTTAATATATGCTTTATGGGCAGATCAAATAATGCAGAAAGCCTCTACCGACACTTCTCCCTTTAATTTAGTTCATGGGAAAGAAGTGGTTCTTCCAACACATCTGGAAATTCCCTCTTTAGACTTGGTTCAATATATTGATGAAGCACCAACTTCTTCCTTACAACTAAGGCAACTAGAATTAATTAAGTTAGAAGAACAATGAGAATGGGCTAAGATAACTCACGTCCATCATCAAGCATTAGTGAAGGCTTCTTTTGATTCCAATATGATATCCAAAAAATATTTTCAGATGGGAGATCTAGTTTTAAAATGGGACAAGGCTCATGAGGAAAAGGGGAAACATTCAAAATTTCAAAGAATGTGGCTAGGTCCTTTTCAAATCATAGAAGTCATAGGTCCGTCTACCTTCGTGTTACAAGATTTAACAGGGAAAAGAGATTCTCTACCTGTTAATGGTCAGATTCTTAAGAAATATTTTTCATAGAAGATCATTCTTCTATTTTTGTAGAGTAGTTGTTTTTCTTTCCATAATAAAATCGGTTGTAAATGGTTACATTTGAGATTCACGAAAAAGACAAATTCTCTTTTAGATTTTGTTTTTTCACTTGTATAAAACTTTCTGAAAATTTGATCATTACTATTGAAAGATACAGTTAAATACTATAGGCATAGAAATGATATTAGTTTCGACTTTATAAACTTTGACAAAAAACACCTTTAGTTAGAAATTGTTTTATTTCAGTCCAATGAAAGGTATCAATAACAAAATGAAGATTCTTTGTAGAAAGGCTCTTTCCAAAAACTCTATCATTGTCGTCCAGAGCTTTCTTAAGGAAACAATGACTTCCTCCCCACCTAGGAAACTACAATATTCAGAGAATGAATCAAAGATACACTTTAACTTAAAGAGTAAGAGGTCTCACCACGAGCCGACTTATCATGATCATAGATGTATAGCTTGCTGACTTTGCCAATACTGCATACCACAACAGGGCAATGTCTCAAGATTGTTGCAATCAAAAGACAAGGGGTCTCATCATGAGTCAGCTTGTTCAACAAAGTTATAAATCAGTGAATTACTGTGTCATGAATTGGCTACCAAACCAAGACATTATTCTTTAAGGATAAAAAAGAAAATGAAAGCAAAAAAGTGTGGAAATGGATTTTTCTTTGAAAAGTTGTAAATTTCTATAAGTAGGATACAAGATCATTGCTGGATAATAGGTAACCCTATCGAAGCTATAAACGCTTGCTGGCAGCAGAGGCTCTACCTATGACAAATGAGCATATTTAAAACTGATTTATAGAGAAGACTTTATTTTTATCTTTATAAACCAAGTAATGACTGATATAGATACAAGGACTAGCTTAAGGCAGTAAATAATCAAAGTTGGGAAAAAGAAGAAACAAAATATCATTGATAGGCAAAAGCATAATGTACGTAGTCTTTCTAAAGTAAAGTTTAATTTTCTGGAAAATTTTCTGTTTTGGAAGTTTTGAAAATTCAAAAGAACAGCAGAGATAACTGGTTCTTCCAAGAGAATCGCCAATTGTTGTGGCCAGCAACAACCCGCCTTCTTATTTACTGTTATTCCTAATACTAAATAAGTGGGGACCCTTAGTTAAAAATTTAAAAAATCAATTAGTTTTAAATTTCCTTTTCGAATAAAACTTACCATCATAAGCTTAGGAAACCCCCTTTGCAAAATCTAAAAAATCTAAGTTTTATGATAAGGTAAGACAAAATCTTTCCTTAGGAAATGTCGCATCGCAAAAAGATGACAGAATATTAACTTACAAGCTGAATTCCAACATTGCGAGATCACGATATGCGATAATAAACAAATATCGCATCGCATACATCAAACACAACTTACATTGAAACACTTTAATTTGCCAATATGCGATGACACCAATCGCATTTCGCAGAAAACAGGTTAACAAAGATTGTCATATATTATGTTCCTGCGATAACGCGATATTGCGATATTGCGATATTGCAGTTTTGTGATAAAGTGGCAATACAATATTGCGATTTCGCGATATCAACGACAATGCGATAATGCGAGGTCATGAGCAATCAACTTAGCGATGTTATGATTCTGCGATGTTGCAATCTGCGATATTGCGAAGCAAATCGCAAAATCGCTTCATTGCAAATCTTTCGGGCGCGTGATTCAAAAAAGTATTTTCCATAAGCTGACACCTGGTTATGTGATTTAATGGCAATAAATGAGTTAGTTGCTAGTTATTAATGGAATATGGTTTCGTGCTTATCGAAAAATCATCTCACGTAAGGTGGTATACTTTATGCATTTTCAGCATTTAAAACTTTCCCATCACCCTTGTCATTATTTTCACTTCACTTGTGAATTGCAGGAACAGAGAAAAGAGAACAATACAAAGTAATACGCAGGATAAAATGGGAAAGAAAAGCAAAGCTCTGAGCTTTGAAGAGAAGGAAATGGCACCCTTGTATACAGACACGACCTGTAACAGAGACGCAGGAATTGCTACGTGGGAAGGCATGTATAATCTGCTTGAGGAGGAGAATCCTAGAGTAATGGAAGTTACTGCTACTGCGGGCTCACATAGTTCTTCTGAGGCATCCATCACAGAGCTAGCTTTCTCATTCTTGCACCGGATAACAACAAGGCCCAAAATTCTCCCATACACAGACATGGTTAAGTGGATATTGGACAGCGTTGATATCAGAAATAGACAGTTTAAGACTCAGGGTCAGGAGCTTACAGAATTATTATTTTTACAAACTTTTAGCTTTATATCCGCTAAAAGGAAAAAGCGCAAAAGGCGAAAAACGCATCAAGAAAGTCCGAACCAAGAAACAGAGGCAGTTTCCGATGCACGATTAGCGCCTAGCGCTAATTGCGCATCGCTGAGAAAAATTTCTCGAAAAGGAAAGCTGCTAATTGCCCAGTCACCTGCAAGCCCCGAAAATTGCAAGAAAGCAACGGTAGAGACAAATTGGAAGCAGAAAGCTCAAGAAAAAGCACAAGCAATCCAAGGGTTAACCAATTTGAACTAGGATTATTACTGGGCATACTTGGTAAAGCCACATAGCCAGTGGATGACTATAAAGCATATCATCAATTCGGCCGAAAAGATGGCGCTAGTTCTTGCCAATTCTGTTTTCTCATCTTAGCTAAAATTGGAAGTCGGCCAGTCGACTCTTCTCAAACAGATGCTGCATGCATGCGATTTCAAGGACCAGATACAGAAGTAGTTTTAATTTTAGAATCAATTTTAGTTTTAATTTTGTTTTATTTTCCTGAAATGAGGATGGTCATTTAAACTGCATCCTACATTTTTGTAATAATTTATTTTAAGATTTAGTTAGTAGTATTTAAACCCTTCTCATGCATTTAGAGAAGGGTCCTAAAATTTATCAAAAACTTATCCCCAGAGCATGCACTTCTGTACCCTCTGAGGAGGTTTTGATGAGTGAATAGAATAGGATTTATTGATATCTGAATTTGATATCTGCTACTGATGTTGCACTTTTGTACTCTTAGTGGATGTTAGATCAAGAAGAGATAAATCATTATCGCTTGAAGCTCATGAGGAGGACTAGTTATAAATGGTACTTCTATCTCTTAACTATTTTTGCCTTTGCGTTAAAGTGATTTTCATGTTCAGTTATTTATATATTGATGTATGAATGCCTGAGTTATCATTTGGCACTTTTGTACGGTGATAGCTATTTATTTATGCTTAATATATGAGTAGCTTAGTATGTGATACATTTTTCACAACTGTTTTGTCTAACTTTTTATACGAAGTGGTTCATCTTTATTGAATTCTTTTCTCATAACAGTTGAATGATCTTTATTACCAGTTGTTATTTGAAATCATTTTAGATCGCATAAAAAAAAGGTTACACCCCGGGTTAGTGTAGATTTAGATATTTTTTCTTATTAGAATACAATTTCCATATTATTAGATTAGAGTTAGAGTAAAAAGTATTCCATTTAGAAACTGTTAGAAAGAGAAATATTAGTGTATCACACACACACACTTAAATTGGGAAACTGGTCCCATATCCCCAGTCGGACCCACTATACCAAACGGAAAAGGAGCTGCTAACCAAGTTCCGGACTGGGTGGGTATCCCCCTTGTTGTAGACCTGATTTTTAGGGCTTCAACAGGTCCATAACAACAAAACGGAGCAAGTTCACATAAACAACCAAATCTGACCCAAGGTATGCACCCGAATAAAAACTACTTTGAAACTAAATGTTTTTATTACGGAAAATTGGGTCATATTGCGAGGGAATGTAGGAAAAAGAAGTATCATGAAGAACAACAAAAGTCAAAGAGACATGCAGGTCATCTCGCGAACAGTGATTAGGTGCAGAATTTGAGGTTGTTGTTGAGATTGCAACAAGATGATGGAGCTTAGTGAAAAGAGTCGCCTTCACTAAGTGGGCCCGCAGGCAAATTATGGCACAAGTTCTATTTTTTATCACTGTGTGAGTGATCACAATGTGAGTGATCACAATGTGGGTGACCAAAATGTGGGTGACCACTGTGGGTGATCAAAGTCTATTTTTAGACTGGCTGTCAAAAATAGAAAAGTCAAATATTATTGTCTCATACTAATATTTGGACTATAAACTTGATCTTATTCTCTTGGAGCACTTCAGTTTGAGCTACAGATGTGGCCCATGCAGCTGTCAGAAGGAAGTACGCTTTTCTTATGAGTCAGTTGAGTTGTTGCATGCATGATTTCAGTTAGAACTCAACCAGTTGAGTTTGGTGGAGTTGATTATGGAGTTGATGGAGTTGTGTTCAGTTTGACTTGGTTAAACTAGTTGTAGTTAGTCTAACTGCAAATAGACTAATGATGAGTTGTTAAACTAATTATTAACTCATAATACAACTATAGAATACATCAGTTAACTCAGTTGCATGTCAGTGCATGTTCAGTTCAACAGAGACAGGTGTTAGAGAATCAGATTGCTATCAGTTGTGACTATAGTTGTGCATCAGATCTTGCACAATCAAGGGATTGAGTATGCCAATGAGTTTGCTCATGTATTTGCCCAGTTTGTAGCTTCTGCTCAAGTCTTACACATTGTGAGTGATTCTCTGGAGGTGAAATACGAGTTTGGTAGACCATTCTCATTCAATTCTTGAGCAGGTATTGAGCAGTGGAGGCAGGCAAGCAGTGGAATAGATTTGGAGATCAGATATTAACTGTATTGTGTGTAACAGGTGGAGCTGGTACTGGATTGCTTGTGATAAGCATTGTACTTTGTAATGTTACATGGTCTTAATCATTAATATACAGATAGTGTGGGGTTTTTAGCGAGATGCTTTCCCCGGGTTACATACTGTGTTAATGTGTGAATGCTCTTGATGTTTTATTGTTATTGATGTTGCTATATTGATGATCAACGTAGAGGAGCTTATGTATTGTGTATGTATTCCGCAATAGTACATGATCAGGATAATCTCTGTTGAATATGTGTTAAATTATTCAAAATTTCTACATGGTATCAGAGCTGTTGATCATCAGATCTACTATTCAGGAAGTGTTTACATTTTATTTCTTCAGGCAGAGTCTGTAATCGGGCCAGGTAGCCTCTGGATTCATCCTTCCTTTGGAAGGTGAGATATCTGGTGAATGCCCATACAGTCAATCTCTGTACGAGAAATATTGTGTTCTCACGAATCTTAGATCTGAGGCGGTTGAGTTGGTTGCTGGTGGAATTCGAATTTGTAGCAGTGTTTTCTTGGTGACAACGCAACAATGTCTTTCAACGGATTGTGATTGGAGTATGCTCTTGAGGGCAGCTCAAACTATATTGCATGGAAGGATAGGATGGAGGCAGTAATGGATGATAACGGGTTGAAGGAGTTCATAGATACGGATATCCCAAAGCCTACTAATGCTGCTGAGGCGGAAGTTTGGCAAAAGAAGACCACAAAATGTCGAAGGATTCTGTTGGAGGGCGTGAAGGATCACATTGTGTCTAGCCTCCATGGAAAGGATACTCCATATTTGATGTGGAAATCATTAACAAAATTATTCCAAAGAAAGAGCGATCATAGGAAGCTGGCACTCAAAGATAAACTCAGAAACATCAAATGCGAGAGGGTGACAGTATTCCCAAGTATCTCACGAAGTTCACTCAGTGACGAGATGAGCTGGAAGTGTGGGGGTTACTGTCGATGATGAGGACTTGGTGAGCTTGGCTCTCCTTGGTCTTCCGAAGAGTTGGCATTCCTATCAGGACTCTGTCAATGGTTGGGAGAAATTGCCAGGATGGGAAAGACTATGGTTAGATCTTGTGCAGGAGGAGATCAGGCGGAGTACCGGGGACAGATCTTCGTCAAAGGGAGCTGATGAAGAGAATTGTGCTTTGGTTGCAAAAGCAAAGAAAGGGAAGAGCAAGAAAGCTTCTCAGTCTGGTGCGAAAGGCAAGAAGTAGGATATGTCCAAGGTGAAGTGTTTTCACTGTCACCA
The DNA here is from genome assembly GCA_031772625.1 of Pinus tabuliformis. Classification (NCBI taxonomy): domain Eukaryota; kingdom Viridiplantae; phylum Streptophyta; class Pinopsida; order Pinales; family Pinaceae; genus Pinus; species Pinus tabuliformis. The sequence goes on along the minus strand of CM062817.1, from coordinate 1,606,700,485 downwards.
ACACAGACACTATGCCACTAATTGTCCGCAGAAGAAGAAGAAAAAGCAGGCTTCTGGATCTTCAGCAGGAGAGGCTCTAGCCTCACAATTTGAGCTTGATTTTTCATTGATTGCATGCTTGGTTTCAAGTGTGATGGGATCAGTGTGGTTCTTGGACAGTGGTGCATCTTTTCACATGACGGGAGATAGAGATTTGTTCTCTGATCTGGAGGACAAAGATCTTGGAGTGCACATCGAGATGGGCGATGATGGTAGATACAGTGCGACCGGTATCGGTACCATTTCCTTTAAGAGGGAGTCTGGTAAACCCTTCATATTGAAGGAAGTCATGCATGTTCCAGGATTGACGAAGAATCTCATCTCAGTGGCAATGTTAGAAGACAAGGGGTATGATGTTGTTTTCAGCGAGGGAAAGGCTTTCCTACGCAGCAAGACAACTGGTGAGACCCGGAAGATAGGGGTTCAAGTGAGGAACCTTTATCAGTTGCATGTAGATGGTTGCGCAACAATGGCGGGCAAGGCAAAAGGATTGGTGAGCCGGGATGATGGCGAGTTGTGGCACAGGAGATTGGGTCACCTTCACCATGGAGCCTTGAAGATACTGCAGCAGATCACTACAGGGCTTCCTAAAGGCACACTTGCGCAGTCAGATCAATGCAAGGGGTGTACTTTGGGGAAGTTTGTGAAAGCCACCTTTCACGAGAAGGATAGTCGCGCCACGACGATCCTTGAGAGAATTCACACAGACGTGTGTGGACCTTTCTCAATTGCTTCGATAGCAAAACACAGGTATGATGTGATTTTTGTTGATGATTTCTCTCGCAAGTGCTGGATCTTCTTCATGCAGAAGAAGAGCGAGACATATTCAAAGTTCTGTGAATTCAAAGCACTGGTCGAGAAGGAGTCAGGGAAGAAGGTGAAGGCTCTTAGGAGCGATAATGGTGGTGAATACATCTCGGACGAGTTCAAGGATTTCTGCAAGGCAGAAGGGATTCGTAGAGAGCTCATAGCTCCCCATAACCCACAGCAGAACAGGGTAGTTGAGCGGAAGAACAAAACGATTATGGGTGCTGCACGGGCAATGTTGCATGATCAGGGCCTACCCCTTCACTTTTGGGCGGAAACATGCAATACAACAGTTTATGTGCAGAACCGTTGTCCTCATAGGATACTTGGCATGAGTACACTAGAGGAGACTTATTTTGGTAAGAAGCCTGATCTTTCTCATTTGAGGATTTTTGGTGCTAACGTTTACATGCATGTGATGAAGGATGCCAGGAAGAAGTTGGAGCCGACCGCAGAGGTTGGGATATTTGTGGGGTACACTGATACACCCCACAACTATCGTGTGTATTTGCCAGACAGTGGTAAAACTGTTGTGCGACGAGATATAAAATTTTAGGAGGAGAAAGCCATGAAGTGTTCGCTTGAGAGGGAGCTACACTTGCATGCAGATGAGGAGCTATTAGTTCCTAAGGATGAGCTTCAGGACGTGGATCAGCCACAGGACGAGGTTCATGGAGTGGAAGAGACCACTCATGCAGCGCCAACCATCAGAGGGCGAAAGCGCTTGAAAGAAGCTGAGCGACTGGCTCAAGATGCAGAGAAAGTTGTAAGACCACCTACAGCCCAACGCAGGCAGAGACAGTCACCTGATCAGTACACTGGATACATGGCTCTGATGAGCAAGTGTGTTGTGACTGAGCCATCCTCTTTCGAGGAAGCTGTGGAGGATCCCGCATGGGTAGACGCCATGGTGGAAGAGTATGATTCTATTGTCAGAAACAGTGCATGGGAGATTGTTCCTAGACCGGAAGGGAAATCAGTGGTGGGTTCGAGATGGATCTACAAGGTCAAGCAGGTAGCTGGCGGGAGTGTGGAGAAGTACAAGGAAAGATTTGTTGCCCGAGGTTTTTCACAGATAGAGGGGATCGATTATGAGGAGACCTTTGCACCTGTCGCAAGGTATTCTTCCATACGGACGATTCTTGCTCTCTCAGCGCAGATGGGATGGCACATTCATCAGATGGATGTGAAGACTGCATTCCTCAATGGAGTCATTGAGGAGGAGGTGTACATTGAGCAGCCCGAAGGCTTTGAGGTCTTCAGCAGCGAGACGCATGTGTGCAGGCTCAATAGAGCGTTGTATGGGTTGAAGCAAGCACCACGTGCTTGGTACACACGGATAGACAGCTATTTCACAGGACTTGGATTCTCCAAGAGCGAGGTGGATCCTAACCTATACGAGATTGTGGTGGAGGGTAAGTTGCTTATCATTGTACTGTATGTTGATGATTTGATTCTAACGGGTGATGAGCTGTTGATACTGTCATGCAAGAAGGATCTTGCTACAGAGTTTGAGATGAAGGACTTAGGCCTCCTTCACTATTTCCTAGGATTGGAAATATGGCAACGCAGTGGTGGACTGTTTGTTTTTCAGGGCAATTATGCTCGGGAGATACTAGAGAAGTTCAACATGCATGGATGCAAGCCTGTTGATACTCCTCTTCCTGGAGGTTGGAGGAAGGAGGATGCCACTTCGGGAGAAGAAGTGGATGCCACTGTTTATCGACAGTTGGTGGGGTCGCTGATGTATTTGGTTAATACACGACCTGATATATGCTATGCAGTTAACCAGCTTTCACAAGCTATGGTTAAGCCTACCAAGCTCTTCTGGAAGGCGGGCAAGCATGTATTGCGCTACTTGAGAGGCACATCGGGATATGGTTTGTGGTACAGACAGGAGGATGAGGTGAAGCTATGTGGCTTCACGGATGCAGATTGGGCAGGGAGCCCAACGGACAGAAAGAGAACCTCAGGAGGGGTCTTCAGTATTGGATCAACAACAGTTTCTTGGTACAGCAGGAAGCAGAGATCCGTGGCACTCAGTTCAGCGGAGGCCGAGTATATGGCAGCAAGTTTGGCTGCATGCGGGGCTATATGGATGAGGAAGATCCTGGTTGGTTTGTTCGGTTCTCATTTGGATCCTACTGTGATTTACTGTGATAACCAGAGTTGCATTAAACTCTCGGCTAATCCTGTATTTCATGATAGATCTAAGCATATTGACATCAGGTACCATCATATCAGAGATTGTGTGCAGCAGAGGATCATGTTGCTTTCATATATTCCAACGGAGGATCAGGATGCTGATATTCTGATGAAGGCTCTCACCAGGAGAAAATTCGAGTACCACCGAGGCAGGATAGGGGTTGCTGATAATCCATATCTTGTCGAGAGGGAGTGTTGAGATTGCAACAAGATGATGGAGCTTAGTGAAAAGAGTCACCTTCACTAAGTGGGCCCGCAGGCAAATTATGGCGCAAGTTCTATTTTTTATCACAGTGTGAGTGATCACAGTGTGAGTGATCACAATGTGGGTGACCAAAGTGTGGGTGACCACAGTGTGGGTGATCAAAGTCTATTTTTAGACTGGCTGTCAAAAATAGAAAAGTCAAATATTATTGTCTCATAATAATATTTGGACTATAAACTTGATCTTATTCTCTTGGAGCACTTCAGTTTGAGCTACAGATGTGGCCCATGCAGCTGTCAGAAGGAAGTACACTTTTCTTATGAGTCAGTTGAGTTGTTGCATGCATGACTTCAGTTAGAACTCAATTAGTTGAGTTTGGTGGAGTTGATTGTGGAGTTGTGTTCAGTTTGACTTGGTTAAACTAGTTGTAGTTAGTCTAACTGCAAATAGACTAATGATGAGTTGTTAAACTAATTATTAACTCATAATACAACTATAGAATACATCAGTTAACTCAGTTGCATGTCAGTGCATGTTCAGTTCAGCAGGGACAGGTGTTAGAGAATCAGATTGTTATCAGTTGTGACTATAGTTGTGCATCAGATCTTGCACAATCAAGGGATTGAGTATGCCAATGAGTTTGCTCATGTATTTGCCCAGTTTGTAGCTTCTGCTCACGTCTTACACATTTTGAGTGATTCTTTGGAGGTGAAATATGAGTTTGGTAGACCATTCTCATTCAATTCTTGAGCAGGTATTGAGCAGTGGAGGCAGGCAAGCAGTGGAATAGATTTGCAGATCAGATCTTAGCTATATTGTGTGTAACAGGAGGAGTTGGTACTAGATTGCTTGTGATAAGCATTGTACTTTGTAATGTTACATGGTCTCAATCATTAATATACAGATAGTGTGGGGTTTTTAGCGAGATGCTTTCCCCGGGTTACATACTGTGTTAATGTGTGAATGCTCTTGATGTTTTATTGTTATTGACGCTGCTATATTGATGATCAACGTAGAGGAGCTTATGTATTGTGTATGTATTCTGCAATAGTACATGATCAGGATAATCTCTGTTGAATATGTGTTAAATTATTCAAAATTTCTACAGTTGTTCATGGCAGATTGTGATGAAAATGTTGATGCAGACATCTGGTATGTAGATTCAGGAGCGTCAACATACATGACAGGGAACAAGCCCTGGCTGGAGGATTTTAAAGAGATCAATGAAGGCGCACAGATTTACCTAGGAGATGACAGAAGCCATCAAATCAAAGGATGTGGGAAAGTCTCTGTTATTCTACCTGATGGTAATATCAAACAAATTTATAATGTAATGTATGTGCCTGGCATAACTAAGAACTTTATTTCTGTATCAATGATTACAAATCAAGATTTGAAAGTTGAATTTTAAAAATATAACTGCTACATTAAGGATCTGCTAGATGGTATGAAGACAATTGCTACAAGAATCTGAACAGGAGGACTGTACAAGCTGAATGTGAGACCTGCACTGGTTCGAGCATTGATAGCAGCGAGCCTAACTACAGAAGAGCTTTGGCACCAGAGATTCGGCCGCATCAATTATAATGATTTTCTGTTACTACAGAGGAAAGAAATGGTAAGAGATCTTCCTATGCTAAAGCAAGTACAAAATGATTGCGATGCTTGTACTTTAGGAAAAATGCATAGAGAATAATTCCCTATTAGAGTAGAAAATAAACAAAGGGATATACTACAGTTAGTGCACATAGACCTTTGTGGTCCCATGCAGACAAAATCATTATGAGGTGCAGTGTGTTTCCTATTGTTTATTGATGACTGCACGAATTTTTCTTGGGTGTATTTCTTAAGTAAGAAGAGTCATACATTCGAATACTTTAAGAAATTTAAAAATATGATGGAAAGACAAATAGGGAAACAGATAAAAATTCTCCGTTCTGATCAAGGGGGAGAATATAGGAAAGATGAGCTGATCAGATATTGTAAAGATCATGGAATCTTGCAGCAGTTTACAGTACCCCATACTCCACAGTAGAATGGAGTAACAGAAAGGAACAACAAAACTCTGGTGTTATGTGCGAGAAGTATGCTGAAAGGTAAGAATTTTTCAAAAAGTTTTTGGGTTGAATCAGTGAGTACTGTGGTTTATTTAAAAAATAGGAGTCCTACAAGAAGTCTAGAGTTTAAAACTCCTTTTGAAGCTTTATATGGATATAAGCCTGCAGTAAAACACTTAAGAATATTTGGATGTAAAACATTTTCCCACATACCAAAGGAAGATAGAAGAAAATTAGACTCAAAAGCCATCAAATGCACTTTTATAAGGTATTGTTCGTCATATAAAGCATACAAATTATTTAATCCCTCTACTCACAAGATCTTTGTTAGTAGAGATGTTAAATTCCATGAGCAGGATAGTGAAGAAACTGATGAGCACGATGATGGATGGGACATTTTGTACTTTGAAGAAGAGGAATTAGAGAACAATCAGGGTCAGCAGCAAACAAAGGCAGAGGATGAACAACAGCAACAGCAGCAACTACAACAGCAACAACAACAACAACAATAGCAACAGCAACAACAACAACAACAGCAAGAAGAAATAAGTTTTGAAACCACCACCCCACCACTTAGGAGATCAGGTAGGAAATCTCAAATGCCTGCATGATATAGGGAAAATGCTTTATAACTAGTATTATGAATGTTGTTGAACCGTCTAGTTATAAAGAAGCAAATGAAAGTAATGAATGGAAAATAGCCATGGAACAGGAATATGATTCAATAATTAGAAACAACACTTGGGAATTGGTAGAACTTCCTATAGGAAAACAGGTCATAGGTTGCAAATGGTTATATAAACTGAAAATCAATGCAAATGGAACTATATAAAAACTGAAAGCTAGGTTGGTTGCAAAGGGGTATACACAAAAAGAAGGGATAGATTATGAAGAAACCTTCGCCCCTGTAGCTAAATTGAACACCATCAGAATTTTAATTGCTTTAGCTACTAAGAAACATTGGATGATGCACCAACTAGATGTAAAGTCTGCATTTCTGAATGGAGAACTGAAAAAAGAGGTTTATTTAGAGCAACCGGAAGGGTTTGTCCAAAAGGGAAAAGAACATTTAGTCTGTAGGTTGAAGAAATCACTCTATGGATTAAAACAAGCTCCTAGGTCATGGTATGACAAAATTGATTCATTTTTCTGCAAGCTAGCTACAATAAAAGTAAGAATGACCCTAATCTTTACACAATGAAAGTTGAACAAGGGTGCGTAGTGTTGATTTCATTATATGTAGATGATTTGATAATTACAGGTGATGTTATATATCTACTTGATGAAATCAAGCAGCAGATGTCACAGATGTTTGAGATGAAGCATCTCGGTGAACTCAGATACTGATTAGGTCTCAAGATCTGGAGAGATTCAGGTCAAACATTTTTGTCTCAGGAAAAGTATGTCAAAGGCCTGTTAGAGAAGTTTAGAATGGATCAATGTAAGTCTGCATTGGTACCATTGCAGCAGAACATCAAATTGCAATGTGAGGATGGCTCAAAAGCGGCGGATGCAACACTTTACAGACAACTGGTTGGAAGCCTGATCTACCTAACAACCACTAGACCTGATTTGGCTTATATAGTTAGCGTGTTAAGCTAATTAATGTCTAAGCCACTTGAAAGCCATTGGAATGCAGCGAAGAATGTTTTGAGGTATCTACAAGGTACTGTAGATTATGGAATTATTTACATTGACTCTTTTGATGTTATATTGGCAGGAATTGCAGATTTAGATTGGGCAGGAAATGTAGATGATCGCAGATCTATAACAGGTTATGCATTCAGTCTTGGATTCGGGGTGATCACTTGGAGCAGCAAGAAGCAGAACACAATGTCCTTGTCCTCAGTAGAAGCAGAGTATCAAGTCATGTGTGTAGCAATGTGTGAGGCGGTTTGGTTGCGGAGACTTCCCCAGGATGTTGGGGAAAAACAGACAGTCGCAACAACAATCAAATGTGACAATCAAAGTTCAATCAAGTTGGCCAACAATCTGGTGTTTCACAAAAACACAAAACATATTGATACTCAATTCCATTTTGTAAGGGAGAAAGTGAAATCTAAAGAAATTCATCTGGAATATTGTAATACATGTGATAATGTTGCGGACATTTTCACTAAGCCCCTTGGAAAAGAAAAATTTCAAATGTTTGGGGAGATGTTAGGCATATATGTGAACCCATTCTCCATTAAGGGGGAGTGTTGAAGATAATGGAGAAAATCCTAGAATAGATAGAGTTGGTTCACGTAGCCTCATGATAGGAATTAGTTTGTATTTCTTAGGATGCTGTTCTAACTTCTCTAAAACCATTTATTCTATTTAATGTGTAATGTTGATGAACAATGTAGAGCGTTCTGCAGAGCCAGACTTTCCTGGTTTAGACTCTCTTTCGTAGAGATGACCAATGGATTTTATTTTCAATAATACAAACATTGCCATTTTTATCACAAAATGTAGAGCAGAGGACTTGTTCTTCTCAGTATTACAAATCACTTAAATAAGATTACATCAGAAACATCACTAATAAATGGCTGGAGTTAAACTCAACTAACTCAAACTGAACTGGGACACTAGGAGGGATGATTTTGACACCTAACAAGTCGTTGGGATTAGATTCTCCAACACTCCCCCTTAATTACAACCACACAAAAAATTCAATTATGATACCTGTTAGTCTATGTCTTAGCTAGGTTTACAATTTAAAAATTGGCTTCAACTTTTCTTCTTTTCTTTTTCCAAATCCTATAGCCTCTAAATTGTTTCAACATGTCATTCTTGTTGTAGGATTCAAATTTTATTTTCTTCCATAGTTCTAGGTTGTCTAAGGAAGTCCTGGACAACTTCGAAAAACGAGTTGTATGTGGGTTGCTGCCACATATTATCTTTTGTAGTGCACTTTTCATCATCAATCTGCTGCAACAGGAGATTATAATAAAATAATATTTCTTCAGGACTCCAAAACCTGAAAATTTCATTAATTTCTTCATCATGCATGCTATCTTCGACATTAATTTCCATAGCTTCTATGCAGACTGTATCAAGGCATGGTGTTACAAGCCATGCTTCAAGGAAATTTAATTGTTCGTCAAAATAATTTTGTGTACCTGCACATTTGAAATCAATGTTAGAATTAAAAATATTTGCAGAACCACATTGGTTATGTTCCTTCTGCTCTATAACAAGAGCTTTTTCCTGTTGCGCTTCTTTCCCTGCCTCTTTTTTCTGTCTCTATTTTCTCTTTGTGCGCTTTCTTCTTTGTCTTTGCTTCTATCTCTATCTTTGTCTCTGTCACTGTCTCTTCCACTTCTGTACTAACATGTGTCGCAGCAACCAAGTTGTCTTCCATTATCTCACTAAATAACATCATGTTAATATGATGTTTTTGCTACATCACCTGCAACCATTCATCATTAGCCAACAAATTTTCATCAAATTTTACATCAGCAATATTAATTGCTTGATTCACCTTGGCATAGACTGCTCCAATGGCAGTTTCATTGTCTTCAACAAGCTCCATTGTTGGATACAACAAACTTTCATCAACAAGCTATTTTGCTGGAATCATCATATTATCATCATCAGCAAGCTCTGTTGCTGGAATTACCAAATTTCCATCCACTTATGGTTGTGCACAGTGGGGTTCACGAGCATCTATGTGCTCCTTCTCTTTTTCTTCTTCGAGTTCTTCACATAAATCATCCACTTGTGACTGAGCACAATCGGTTTCAACAATCCATTCATTTGTGTGTAGATTTGTTGTTATAGATTCACATTCATCTTCAACTTCAATACTCCCCCTTGGACCAAAACACCTCTCAAGGATATCCCAGGCCTCCTTGGCTATCTTGGGTTTTGAAATCAGAGAAAGAATGTTGTCATCCACAGATTCTTTTATGCATTTCAACGCAAAGGCATCCATTTCCCTCTTCACTTCCAGATCTAAAAATATCTCAAACATATTGTGTTGTCACTTTGACCTTTTTAGCCTCTTAACTTTTCCCATTCGATCACTAACAAAATGTGACTCAACAAAGAAATCAAATTTGATATATTGAGACTATACCTCTTCAATGAACCTTCTCTAAAAACAACTTTCACAAATAACTTTTTTTGGAAAAAAATAAAAAATCAAATAAAACCCTTCCTTTGAATTAAAAACAAAAATTCAAATGTAAACCATAATTCCCTTTTACATCCTTTGCTTCACAGCATCTTTTTTTTTAAATCACATCTCTCGATTATCATAAGAATTTCATCTCATAGAAAATTAATAGAACGAAATATTAGATGGAAAATTTTCAAATTACATCAGTCCTTTTTTGAAAAATAATACGATGCACTTCTTATTTAAAATCAAGTGTGCATTTTATTTAAGGCAACATGAAATGTTTCGTTCAAACCTTTAAACTTCGGCGTTATGCACATTTCGTGCTCATGCAACCAACGGGCTTTGCTTTTGCTGTCTTCGCGAGCTTCACGTACTTTGCTGCTTGATCATGAGATGCGACCACCATTACTTTTTTTAACTTCGTGGGACATTCATTTTTTTTTAATATCACGGTAACACTCTCTACGATGATCCGAGGTCGCTTGCTAACTCTTCTTTCGAACTTGATGGGACAACGTTAGTGCTCGCTTGCGCCAACTGAAAATCGATAGAAGGAACCCTTGATTAACACGCTTTCTCCTCTGACTGCCAGGCAAGGATAATTTTAGGGGCGAAAGTTCGCCCTTTGGCGAAATTAAGGGGTTTTAAATTTTTAGTGGGCGAATATTTTGTATCATAGTACATTTTTACAAATCACCTCAAATAGCCCACCTTATTTTAAGGGAGAGGGTAAAAAAGGTAAATTTAGCCCTTGAAATTAGGACTTACAACCTTCCATTCGCCCATTTTCAAGAATAGGTTTTATTTAAGTGAATCCATTCACCCATTTTTAAGAATAGGTTTTATTTAAGTGAATCCTATGGGCCAAATACCATATTTATAAAAGAGGTATGGTAAATTAATAAAAATATAAATAAATGAGAGGTATGGTAAATAAATAAAACATTTTTTATATTTACTCCATAAGTCACCTTATATACATGTAAGGGTGTAAACAAATAAAAATATAAGTAAAGTGGAGGTATGGTAAATAAATAAAACGTCTTTTTATACTTACTCAAAAGGTATGGTAAATAAATAAAAATATAAATAAACTATACTTATCGTAAATAAATAAAACCTCTTTTTATATTTAGTCCATAACCCTCGTTCTATTTATGAAGGCTCAAGAAAGAGGTTTTATATAAGTGAATCCTATGGGCCAAATACCATATTTGTAAAAGAGGTATGGTAAATTAATAAAAATATAAATAAACGAGAGGTATGGTAAACAAATAAAACATTTTTTTATATTTATTCCATAAGTCAAATAAATAAAACCTCTTTTTATATTTAGTCCATAACCCTCGTTCTATTTATGAAGGCTCAAGAAAGAGGTTTTATTTAAGTGAATCCTATGGGCCAAATACCATATTTGTAAAAGAGGTATGGTAAATTAATAAAAATATAAATAAACGAGAGGTATGGTAAACAAATAAAACATTTTTTTATATTTACTCCATAAGTCACCTTATATTTACGAACACTCAAAAAATGGGTTATATTTAGGTGAAACCTATGGCCAAAATACTATGGGACAAATACCATGGACTAGATTGTTATTAATACCATGCAAAAAACCATTATTAACCCTAATATTAGAATTAATAAAAATAAAAATGGCACATGGTATTGACCCATGGTATTCACCAAAATGGCACATGGTATTGACCCATGGTATTCACTTGGAATGTAGCCTATTTAAATGGGGGAATTAAACCAGCATGTAGCCTATGCTAAGATTCACTAGGACTTTACAAAGTTTGATTATTTAGTGAAAGACTGGCCAAGATCTTACAAGATTTTATAATTGAGTAAAATATTCTCCATGCCTGGTGAGAGATTCGCCAAAAAATTATATATACATATTATATTATTGATAAAATCGCCTTCCATTTTTCCTATATACCATGGAGATTCGCCAATTTATTATATTTATAAATTTAGGGGGGGTTCTTAAAATTTTCCATCTGCCAGGCGTTAGTGGTGTTACTAACGCACTGGTTTAATGCATGGAAAGCGTTAATTTCCTAACAAAAAAAATCCTCAATCTGTTTTCCCTTCGCTTTGCTGTAGCTGGCTTCTTGGTTTTCTTAATGCTTCTTCGCAGACTTCTTCAAACTTCTGCTGCTCTGTCAAATAGGTTTATGTTTTCTCTTCACTCAGGTTGCCGCTTTCTCACATAGTCTTATGCAAACTCGTTTCTCTCTATTGTCGTTAAGGAGTCTTACACAGGTTGAGCTCCTATACCATGACAAAAATTGAAGAGAACAAAATGTAGAGCAGAGGACTTGTTCTTCTCACTATTACAAATCACTTAAATAAATCACTTAAATAAGATTACATCAGAAACATCACTAATAAATGACTCTACTTAAACTCGACTTAACTCGAACTGAACTGGAACACTTGGAAGTGGAAAACTTGAAAGGCACAGTTTTGACATCTAACAAATAATTGGGATTAGATTCTCCAACACTAATAAAACAAAAACAAAATAAGTCAGTTTCAAAAATTTAAAATTCCAATTTGAATGCATTGTATGGAAAATTCAAAATTTGAAAGAGAATAGTAATAATGCGCACACTATAATTATGTGGTGAATTGACAACATTACTGTAGCAAAAAATCCAACGAAATCCACCCTTTCATCCGAAGAATTCACTGGTCGCCGTCTTCCAAGTCACAGCGTGGTCATGCGGTGATCCCAAGCACTCTACGAAGTGAAAAATACATCGACATATTCTCCATTGACGAGCATCTTAGGTTTTACGACAGTTACAATTTCCCAGATAAATTGTGGCCGCCCTAACTCCATTGTGAATCATTTCATACTCAACTTCCATTACAAAGCGTCATCCGTAGTGGCCAACTAGAAAAATGTTGACTCGACGTCAATAGTGTCCTTCGCATTCAACCGTCGGCGAGCAAGTTGAGTGCACGCAGGGTCCTTTTTCCAAGCAACCTACACTAAAGAAAACGACATGACTAAACGTCTCACCCGTTGGTAGTCAACAGTTGAGGATCAACTTGAGTGCAGGGACGGTCCTACTTGCAACCAAAGGTATTCGTCCTAACAAAAAATGGGCCCGCCTTGTTTGTTCTCAAAAGTTCACTGTTTCCAGCGGGCCCTGGTTAACAAGCTCGGATGCCCACCCTCACACTATATCTAACTGCGTATCAAAATGGTCCCCTTTCGACTGCAATCGGTAACCCAATCCTAATCAAAATCAACGTGGATTATGTATAAACCTCACCTCTTTCTTAATAACCCAATGTCAAGGTATACCTACATATGAGAAAAATGGAGGCCAGTGTATAAGAATTTTTGTATTTATTTATACATCCCATTATACTATAAATTATATTATATAATACATAGTATACAAGTTTCTATACAAATTATAAAAGTTTTTATACAAATTCCACATAGTAAAATATATAAAATCTATATTTTTTTATGGTTTTTAATCAAGTCAATATTACCGGTGTAAAAATATATTTTCAAAATATGCACTTATATTTTCAATGGCTAATTATCTAGTAGCTTGGTTTATATTAGAATTGAGTTTGAAATAAATGAGTGGACACAATTTGATTTCAAGAGAATATTTTCTCTAATACATCATCCAATTGATGATAGAAAAAATATTTGAATGGATTTTTAGTTTCAAACAAAAAATCTATTAAATTTAAATATGATTTATTTATCTAGTTTTAAGCAATGAGTAACATATTTGATCTATTTTAATCACAATGTATATCCTTGAGAATTTCAACACCACATTATGAATAAACAAGATTTAATTTCAGGAAAATATTATTTCTTTAATACATAATCCAATCGATGATAAAGAAAACATTTCAATGATTTTTCAATCTCAAACTAAAAATAATCTATTAAATTTAAATATAAATTATTTATCCAATATTAAATGATCACTAACGTAATTAATTTCTTTTAATTACAATATATACCCTTCAAAATTTCAACACCACATATTTCCCCTCCTCTGCACTATCTCTTTACATCCAAATTCTAAAAGATTTTATAACTTTGACTTTTTATATAAAAATATTTAATTTTTTGGAATCAATTTATTTCTATAATTAAAAAATTATAATTTATATAAATAATTATATGATTTGAAGTTGGGATCTTTTAATTTTTTTGGAAGTAACGGATCTTTGTTATTAAATTTACATATTATTAGTTTATTTAAAAAAATAGTTATTGATTTTTTAATTTTGATTCTGTTGGTATACTTATAATATGTTAAATAAAATCAATGCAATATTTTATATAAAATTTAAATATTATAATAAAAAATAAATGATATTTTAATTTGAATTAAATATTATAATAAAAAATAAATGATATTTTAATTTGAATAGTTAATGATTATGTAAGATAAGTTAATCTTCTCAAAACCATGTTAATTTTTATTTTGGAATTATGTATATTATTAATATCACTTTTGGAAAAAGTATAAATTATATTTTGAAAATAAATTTTGAATTATATGAAACTACACGACCTTTACATGTGCACAATTTTTGAATGCTCATCTAATCTAGTTCCGTTTATTTGATTGTTTTGGTTAATATCTTTTAAAATCACATCCTTAAATAAAATTTGAATTTAATCCTCACTGTATCATTTTTTTAGCACGAAAAAAAGCTCTATAGTTATATTATGATTGTCCAAAAAACATCATGAAAAATACAGCAATGAGAATCATGGGAACCTCTGATTTGAGAAAAGAAAGAAGGCATAAGATCTCTAGGAGAAAGGATATGTGCCTCCTAGGCAGATCTGCTTCATGGCAGCCATGAGGAAAAAGATGTATATTGGGGATATCTTGATATAGAAAAAACTAATAAACAGTCCCATGAGCCAGAGTATGAGTGATCATTAACCAAAAAATGAGACAAAGGATGGGGAGCAAAATTCCTATCAGTGAAGTTCTCATAAAATAGTGAAAGAAGAACCCTGCATAGAAAAGTCTTGGATCTGGTGGGAGGAGTTGTCAACTGAAATCAGCAGCCTCCATATTCCTTGCGGTGCTGACAGTCCCTGCTTTGACAATGCATCAGCTCTCTGAATTTTTCCTCTGTCGATGTAGGAAATTGAGGAAATTGAATAGTCCTTCATGTTAAAGCACAAATCCTCACTGTGTCATTATACATTACACCATTGATGGAGTCTTTCCCGGCCAACAATTTCCGGGCAAAATTGCCGCTGACTAAAATACTCCCTTCAACAATGACGTCGTTAATCATTTCGTACTCAACATTCATTACGCAACTTTATGTCACGTCAAGAGAGATGTTGTTGACAACTGGAAAGATGTTGACTTGACGTCAATACTGTCCTTCGCATTCATCCGTTGGGAAGCAAGTTGAGTGAATGCGGGGTCCTTTTGCCAAGCAACTTGCGCTCAGTAAAACGACATGACTGAATGTCTCAGAGACCTGTTGGTACGCAAAAGTTGAGAATCAATTTGAGAACAGGGAGGGTCCTGGGCCATTGTTAACTCGTTTAGATGCTGATTAGAGTTGGAATTTTAAAATAGATTCACTTATTGTATTTGATAAACAAATCACTTTGTGATTAATAATTTATTTATTAAATTTTATCTCTAATGTCGACCCGCACTACACTAGATCTAACTTCTTAACAAAAAAAAGTACCCTTGCCACTGCAATTGTAGCACAATCCCAATCGAAAGTGGATTTTTTTTTCAAAAAGTGGAAAAACTATCAAACTCAATTGTCAAACCAATAGTGAGGACAGCTATTTCTGGATAACAAGGTGGAAAAACCTATCAAACTCAGTTGTCAAACCAACAGCGAGGACAGCCATTTCTGGCTACTATCGGCGAATGTCGGTTGATGCATCACTGTTATCAAGGAAAACCACGCCACCTGGAATAACCTGCTGGTGGTCCCTAAGGGAGCAGGGTTTCACTCCTGCCAGATACCTCTGAGTCTTGGGTCGTTAACCTGTTTTTTTATGTTGAAAAAAACGAGCTCTTAGCCAAACAAAAATAATTTTAAAACATACTCCAGTGCCAGAAATAAACGTGAATTATATATAAACCTCAAAGCAGATTTTAATACATAATTAATTTATAATTTATGTTATATCATGGTGGAGTAAATATTGGAAAATGACGAGAGTGTGTCAATTTTACTTGTCATCACTCCCAGCTCTTTCGTTTTAGCATCGAATCGAATTCAGAGTCTATTTCGTACTCAACAGCTGGAGAGCAACTTGACTTGAATTGAGAGCCTTACAGCTAGAAAACGTCCGAGGGAGTCGTTCATACACAAGAGTTGAAAAGCAACCTGCATGCAAAGTATTTTCCTGCAAAATGGGCTCATCATCTTGTTTGATCTTAAAAATGTTAAAAAGTTTCTTCATTGGATTTTTTTAAACTGTGTTCCATCGTTTTCTTTTAAGATTTGTCCATTCTCCTTCTTTGATTTAATATGGTTGAAGTTAGTTGAACTATTAGGCATTCATCCATTATTTTAATTTTTGCTTTTAAAAAACATCATCTTCTTTCCTCCTCTATTCTGATGTTTTAAAAGATGTTGAATTTTTCAGTGTCATATCAACTCAAAATTTTCACTCAAATTGTCTGTGGTTTTTACTCTAGCTCCTCTTTCTAGATTATTTTTTGAGGAGGATTTTTTAATGGGAGAAAGAACATAGTACATGGTGTTTTGCATATGTTCATTTTTACCAAATATTTTGATAGAAGTAAAATTAGATGCTGATAAGCAAAGGAAGATCTTTATATATTGAATTTAATTATTTATAATCAATTTTATGATTCCAGTACATATTTATGACCTTCAAGTTGTTTTGTATATGTTCATTTTTACCAAATAGTTTGATAGAAGTAAAACTAGATGCTGATAAGCAAAGGAAGATCTTTATATATTGAATTCAATTATTTATAATCAAGTTTATGATTCCAGTAAATATTTATGACCTTCAAGTAGAGGAAGCGAGTGAATGACTCATGAGATTGTTGTGATCAAAGAAGGCATTAATGTACTTGTGATCAAAGAAGGCATTAATGTACCACAATCACGCATAATGGGAAAGAAGAGAGATGAAGAAGTAGAGGCCATGACAAAACAAGATGATAGTGAAAGAAAGATGAAGGAAGAAGATGTTGTAGGAAAAGCAAGATGAAAGAAGATGATTATAGAGAGAATGATGCAACAACAAATAAAAATGCATGGGAAAATGAATGATGAAGATATAAAGAAGAAAGGAAGATATTGAACATGCAAGAATGAAAAATAAAGAAGAGAAGCAACATAAAAATAATAATACTAAGTATTGATGAAAAGCACGGTATCCACAAAAATATAATTGCTATAAAATTTAATGGTTCCTAATGTTTATGGATGATGGCAAGGAAATAGTTTTGATCCAATGTTCAACCAAGGCATAGAATGGGTTGAATGGAAACTTGAATTGAATACTTGAGTCAATGTTAATGTAATCCCTATGAAGAAACTATACTGCCATTGAAAAGTTTAAGGTGCTCCAAAAAACACTTTGTGGAGTAAGGTTCATGGTCATCCAAAACCACTGACGCGATGTATGGTTTTTTGTCACCTAGAAACTAATTGATGTGGTGTTTGTAGTAAAAGAAACCACTTATGGGGTGATGTTTGAGGGTCATCCACAAAATACCATAGGTGTGATGGTTACGTGTTAGCCAAATAAAACCCAAGATGATGATTGATCATGATGCTAGGGGAATGAAATTGTTTATATTTTTGCAGGTACAAGATGAAAATGGAAGAAGATGGAGGATGGAGAATGAAGAAGACCGAATATCACTGAATACTTAAGATGAAGATTAAGCATAGGGAAGACAAAGTGCATAGAAGAGCAAGATCAAAAGGGGATCAACTTAAATAGAGTTAACGAATGCATATTGAGATCACAAGTACTTGTTAAGGGGCATTAGAAGGGACTAACACTTTCTTGTGATGTTTAATAAATTGGTATGATGGATTTATAATGTGTTAATGATGTAGAACAATTCTAGAAGTCTACGAGAAATGAGGGAAGTTATATTTATGAGATATTGTTGGGAAGTTATGGACTACATTGAAATAAATAAGTCATTGTGTTCCCCTATAGTTATAGAAGGGATCACTTGTGCACTAAATGTAACAAAGGGGAATGGTATAATTTAATATATTTTCTCTTTCGAAGGTTTCTTGATCCCTACGTCCCTTGCTTAACATTTCTTTGTATTTGTTCACATGTGTCTATTATATGTTATTAAAGCCAATAATTTATTCATAATCAAAATTATAAGCTTGTATAGTCACCAAATTATTTTGAGGCGTCATCGAAACCTTAAGATGACAAAGAAAAACCCAACACCATAGATGTTATACAAAGACGGGTAGAGCCACTAGTATACTCTTCCTCAACTTTGTGACCTAAGCATAGATGAGTGAGGTAACCCGAATTTGGGCAAGTAGACGTACTAATAGTGCTAATCCTTGAACATGAGAAAATAAGTAATGAAGAAATTACCTTTTTGTCCCAATCAAATTAAAATTGCTAGAGAAATGAAGAATTTGTACAAACACTCCTCACTAAGTCAAAATAGAGAAATAACAATCCGCTAACTCAATGTTTAAAAATAACTTAAACAAGTGCCGACATAAATGATCCCATAAAACAAAGGAAAAATCCACCATAGTATCAAAAACCCAAAAGTGTTAAGGAACTGCAATAATCCATATGAACTTCCAATAAATGTGTATGGAATTTATAAATGACCAAAAAATTTATAAAAATGGCTAAACAATTTATAAAAAATAATACTAAATAAATATACATATATTAAAAAAGATTCATCTTAATAATATTTATAAATATACATTTTACTTTTTGTTTTTTTTTCAAAAACAATTTAGCATATTTGGAATTGAGATCAATTTTATATTGATATTATTATAGAGTTCAATATATCTTAAAGGAAACTTTAATTTTCAAACAAAATAAATTTACTTTTTTGATATCATATTTAAGTGAAAATATTTAATTATTTTCATACAATACCATCCTTCAATTTAAGATAATTTTCCTTTTTTTTTTTAAACGTTAGATATAATGGAAGGCCAATCTTTTAGTTCAAATTATATGTAAAAAGGAATAATTTTATTTTCCAAAAAATAAATAATTTTATTTTCCAAAAAATATTTGTAATTGAAGACTACATGTTGTTCTTATTATTTTATAATATGCATTGATGAATTGTGATATTTTGGATACTGATCAGAATTTGAAATGTGACCAAAGGGGGTAGTCAAGGCTTAGATTTGTTGAGGTCAAATGTAATTATATTTGAATCGATGGTGTCAAAAACACCCAGTGTAGGCAATAGAGCCTTCCATTGGGAAGGACATGTTTGTAACACCTAAAATGTAGACATGTTTGTGAGTGATTAAGTGAGATCATCCACAATGTTGTAACTATGTGTTTCCCTAGCATGAAGCTTCTGGATGGTTTTCATTAAAGCCACCCTTGGAACCCATTGAGTAGGGCCAATACTAGGATGAGGAATCATGACATTAGCATTAGCCATAAGTTCGGTTTGGTTTTAAAGTGGTTAGATGGGGTCAGGGTGAGTATCATATTGACAATTTAAGAGTTTGGAGATGAATGCCACAACATTCATGTAGATATTCTATTGGTCTCCAAGTGTAGCAAGGCTAGGTGGGGGTACTATTTAATAGGCTTTTTATAAGGGCCAAATTCTTATGGAGTAGTACCAACCTTTTGATGTGGGAAGGGATGTGTTAAGATAGTTGGTTGAGAAGGTTGAGGGAAGTGTTGTTGAGTTGCATGGGGAGGGGGTGCCGCTTTTGGAGGGGTATACCCTTGGCCTTGAGCTTTCTTCATGTTCTTATATTCAGTGATTTGAGGAAAAAATTGTTTATAATGGTCAAGCTCACTACACAACAAATATGGAAAATTGGTCCTTAGGTTATTATTCTTGCCCTATTATCTTTTATTATTGTTTGGATTCTAAGGTTGTGTTGATGATCCTGGAAATCCACCAACACGAAGGGGATCTCCCCAGTATAAAGTCCCAATTAGACTCTACACTGTTTACTGGGGGGGTCCCATTCAAGAAATGGGTCCGACTACCATTATAGTGAACTTAAAAATATGCCTTGGTGAGGAAAAACAACATAAGAGAGAATATGTATAACTTTTGAGGCAAGCAAGAAATGTTATCTTTGTGAGACATACATTTATAATGAATATAAGGTGCTTCCACAAATAGAGTAAATAAAGTGAGCCTTTAGAAGAACAATCGCATAACTTTAATCTAATAAAGACAAAAATACATGTAAAGAATCAATGGTACATTTGAAAGTAGTTTTCAAATAACAATAATCATGAAAATAAAATAGGACATGCAATTTCAATTTGGATATGTACTAAATACAATAAAGTATTTCATTCTCCTTAATACATGTAAACACAAACATATATCGCAACCATTGAAAGAAAAGTCTTACAATGTTTCTAATACATGCATGAAAATGATATATGACTCTATGAGCTTCAAATGATTAAGTGAAAATGCCAAAACACACAATTACAGTGCCATCTCATTTGCTCCAACAGTGGAGCATGAAGCCACAACTCTGCTTCTCAAAATAATGATCTCTCTCTCCTATGCAAGCAACAGAAGCCAAGGCTAAAAATCCATTTTCTTGAGCCATGACGGCCAATATATAATAAATGAGGTGACCTTTCACCTCCTATGTGACTCTTGAGCTACCATATGTCCTTTGGACTTCCTTGTGACTTTTCACATTCCACATATTCCTTTTGGGCTTCCACATATTTTTTACATTGTTCATTTCTTAATTACAAAATTTACATTTCACAAAATTATGTCTAAAATACAAAAAAAATAAAATAAACACATTTATGTTCATATTTGAGAAAATTGTAATTCAGCCACTATGACATGAAGCTTTGTTGTAATTTATTTAAACCAAGCTCCATACTCAGTGGCTATGTGTTCAAATATTTGCGGTAGTTATGGGTTGTATCTCATCGTTACCTCTAAAGCATCTGGTATATGGTTTTGGAGCATGTTTGTATATTGTTCCATATGTAACTTGAATGGTTTAGCTATATATTATAGAATAATGTCTTTAGTCACCTCTAAATCATTCTTGGTAGTTGCATGTCTAATTTGGTCCAAAAATTCCTTCAACTCCTTCTTGATAGTATCTTTATGTCTCACCTCCCTAGGTGCACCTATAGAAGGCACTTTATGTACTTGTACCAAGGCCTCCAAGCCATTGTGCAATTACGTATAAGCTAAAATAATGTTGGTTATATGATTGTTAAGTTGATCATTGGCTTGCATATGCATTTTCATCTCTACTCTGTCCATTTTAGCTTCAACCCTTCCTTTCCTAGCCTATGATGCTAGTGTATTTAAGTACTTGGTGCCCCATTCCTGGATCGTGTCTATAACTATATGGGTTAACTTTAAGATCCTCAAGTTTTCTTATGATCCCTTGTAGATTTTGTATGGAGGCGCCATTTCCTTGTGTAAAATGATCATCTCATCATAACCCTGCATCATCACGTCTTCCAATTGCTTGATTTGTTCAAGTATACCTAATTGTAGTCCTTATCTGCTAGAGCTTATAGAAGGAACTCTTTGATTTTCTTTGAGGAGATGTTCGATTTTCTTCTCTACATCAACCAATTATTTCTCCAATTATTCATTATTGTGCATCATAAAACAAGTACTTTTTTTCGTGGCTACTGCAAAGGTTGTGCCTATTGAAGCAACTACCTTAGGATTGGTCTTTGTATTCGACACAATTTCTCTTTTTGTATGAATAAAAATAGGCTAATTTGGTTCATTTGGAAAGTATTTCCTCCTTTATTGAAAGATTTATCTTTAAGCTCATCAAATGTGAAATTTGATATGTCCATAATTCTTCTTCATCTGGAGGTGGAATCCCCATCTCACTGAAGGAAAGGTGCCCACCGGTCAGAGGATTTGGAGGCCAAATATTCAAAGGAGATATGATTGTTTCAATTTCTGTTGCCTGGTTCTCCTCCTCTTGTTCACCATTTATATTTTGGGTATCCAAATATTCCTCTAACTTCTTTACAAATTCCTCTTCCTGTTTCTTCTTGTTATCTTCTTCGACTTGTAATATTCGTTGCACTTCTTCTTCTTTTTGTTTCATGAGAGCTTATTCATGTTGCCTCTTCATAGATTCCTCATATTTCCTTTTCTTTTGTTCCTTTTTTCTCTTATTTATATCCTCTTACTTCATTTTATCCCACTCTTCTTTCTACTTGTACTCTTCTTCTTGTCTCTTTTTCTTGGCCTTTTCAAGTTCTTTCCTTCTCTTCTCTTCAACAATTTCCCCTTTGGTGTTCAAATCTGCTTTAAACTTCTTACTCCTTTCCTGCTTAGCATATTTCTCTTGCTTCCCTTCAATTAAAAATTATCCTAAGTGTCCATTCCCTACTAGGTCCCTTAAGGCATGCCTGACACATTTTTTGTGTTATAAGGGCTTGCTTCTTCATCTATACCAACTACTCTAGAAGAATTGCAATGATTCTTCATTTTTTTTGTCCTCCCAAGAAATGGAAGCATATGGCCAAGTATACCTCATTGTTACACAATTTTTCTTTCATATAATTCTAGGGTCATATCGGTGATAATCCATCTCACTGAATCTGAGGTGATTAAGTTCTTCAATTTACACCTTTGATACCTGCAAATTATCCTGTTCGTATGACCCTATTTGCAAGGGGAAGATGGGTTAAGGTTACTTCTTCGATTTTTGTAATGCCCTTGGAAACCCTGTACAAAGATGCTAACTAACCTCTTGCATGACCACTTTATCTATTACAAACTTAGGCATAAGATTTGGACTCTTATAAGTGTTGAACACTCTAATGAATGTACCCTGAGATGATGTGAACCAGTCTGAAAGTTTAGCCATGACTTCCCTATCCTTATCAGTCATGCAAGGTGCCTCAAATCCAAATATTATCTAGTATAATGTTGTGATTAACTGCTCATTTATCTTCACATAGATTCCCCTGTAGCTTGTCTCTAAAAATATCTTGCAGTAGATGTGGACATGGGGTTGTTGTTTAGTCCACTTCTATTCTAGACTTGGGAATTTGTTCTTGGCACAAATTCCATCTAGCAAGTACGTTGGCATATAAAATTTCGAGCTGCTTTCCTTGCAAGACATTTTTCGCCTGTGACTTTGTTATGCAATTATTCGGCTATCAGGTCAGACCAATTGAAACTTTTTCCCTTAGTAGCACATGGGTAGATTCTTATTGACCCATCGTTTTTCAAATAATTCTACATTTTCACGGCCATATATCTTGCAACACATGGCCATCATATATTTATATATTTTCCTCAATGACTTAGTTCTGTAAATCCCATCAGGGTTTTGGCAAAACTTGCTCGACTCATGCGACTGGGGCTTGAGAATGTCCTTCGTGGAATACTGAAGAGAGAAAGAAACATAGAATTTTAATATAGATATTATTCTAGCTTCCTTGATTAATTTCAAGAACTACATAGTGGAGAGTCAACTCGGTAGCAAATGCAATTTTTTGATGGCAAACTGGACCATCTAAGGCATATGCATGGCACTCTTTCCTAACAATTGTAATAAATGAACTAACCTATATATATTCCTTCATATTCTTCAAATAGATCCTTTTATTTGTATAGATGTCACATGGATATCCATAGTCACCTCCCTAAGTGAATTGATACTCCCTCATTTCTATTTCTCTTTACATGACAATACCCAAACTCTTGTTGTTACCTCCCTCTTTGCAACAATTATCTCTTTTCATCACATTGGTCATGCATGTCACCTTCATGACTTGTAAGACATTTATCCCATGGGATCAGTGTCCTTACATATAGTCTAGATCTATGGGGTTGATGTGTGGTGACTTAGGCCATACACAAGATTCCATTATCGCCTAAGCTAGGAAGCGATTATTCCCATGTCTTTCTCAATCACTCATGATGTCTGACACTACTTTACAATTAATATCTTGAGGCACTTCCTAGCCACCATAGTTTGAATCCTTGCTACCCATGTCAAGATTCCCTACTTGACCTTCACCTATGCCTCCTAAGAATACATCTCACATGACTACTAGTCAAACCTATTCAATTTCTTAGCCATCATCATTATTGGGAAACCTAGGAGACTCCTATACTCTATCACTTACAATCATTATCAAACTATTGATTTCTATAGCTTCCTTGGCTTTTCCCTTTGCCTTCACGTTTCCCTACTCATATGACACGCTAACATTTTTTGTATTTAGTTTCACTTAATTGAATCCATGGCTTTTTTTTATCTCTATATCTATGCAAATTCTTGATATAATCCTTTAGATATTCCTAAAATATTTTAAAGAGGAGGATATTAATTGTTGTGTGGTTTCTAGAACAAGAAATTCTATAAAGTAAGTCTTTTGTTTGCTATAGTCCTTCTCCAACCATGTTCAGGTAGCTTCCAAATTAAAATGGAGGCATAGTTCCCTTGGGTACTATGATTCTTCGACAACTCTTCCATACAACACTTGTTTTGTTCCTCTGAATGATGATGGACCTGTTGATGAGCATTAAAAACTTGTTGGTCTTATTTTGAAGCTTCGATCTATGTTGTTGTTTATAAAACTCCATAACTTGTAAATCAAACTTTTATCTTTTATTTACTTACCCTTCACATATCCATCTACAAATGAAAATCCTCCTTGTAATTGTGGCTAGTGTTAGGTTGGGATATTAGAGCACAAATTCCACACACACATCATATAGGAAATGGAGAAAGTTTCTAGCACTAGGCATGACCATACAATCGTTATCTTGTCCCTTGATGCACCACTAGTACTCCTGCAATGTGGCCCCCTTCCAAATGAATACAATTTTGCTAGAGGTCATTGCTAGACATGTGGGATGCCATGGATTCTCTACAAGGCAAGCTCCACTCCTTAAAAGGACCTTTGAAAACTACTTATTAGGAAATACATAAGTAGAATTAAACCATTTGTCCCTATATCAGAAGTAGACCATCTTTGATATACTTAGTCTTTACTTCTTAGTCACCACGAGAATTTAATATCATAAGATCATAATTCATCACTTTGCAACGAGATAGACATATAATACTTCAAAAAATATGAGACATTTTTGTTGTTGTGACAACGACCCTCCAAAATTTTTGCCTTTGCCAATTTTGGAGCCTACGCTAACTGTTGTTTCAAGACCCCTTTGCATCGTCATGTGGTTTGATTTGTTGATTATGTGTTTTCTCCTAGTGTCGCATCCCCATAAGTCAATATGTCTTAAATGTCATCACTTGACCATTAGAAGTGTTTGAGTTAGTAAGTTGTGGTTAGGTGGACTCACGATCTTTCTAGACTTAGAAACTTTCCTTCTAGCCATGCACACACTTAGAAAAGCACACAAAAGCAGAAATAACAAGAAAAAATCAAGAAAATCTCTCAAAAAAGGAAAAAGCACACTGAAAGTTAATGAAGGCTTGTTATTGAGGAAAGAACACTTCTTTAGGCTTAAGGAATACACCCTAATGGGTCGTACTCCTTTAAGTTGAATAAGTGCACCCTACCTAGGTGCACTCCTTCGTGAGGAAGACTTGTGCCCTGTCCAGTCGCATGCATGATCCAACTTGTTGCATGAGGGTGCAATCCTAGAAAATAGGAACCACCTTAACTCCTTCTTAACTGACCCTTTCATCTGACAAAAAGTGACACTCATGCATGAGTTAGTTTTGCATTTTGATATCTTTAAATAAACTTAGCTAATCATTCCTTCATCATCATTTCATTTGAGCGCACAACTAGAAATCATCAAGCCCTTCATCAACCAATGCAACAAGTTTGCATGCTCAAATGTTTAATACTTTTATCATCTCACTATCAAATATTGCTTTGTTTTTTTATTGATTTCTTATTTTGCAATGTGATTGTTGGTGCTTTAGCTGGATCTTCATCTTGCAAGTGTTCATTTACTATCGCATGCAAGAAACCTTTCACATTCCTAAAACTTTTCATCTTCCACCATGCATGTGACAAAAACTTATATAGCATTGGAGATCATTCCTCTCCTTATCTTAGCATCAAATTATGCTTGCTAATATTGTTTCTAACCTTGTTATATGAAGAGTGCACTTCTTGAGCTTGAAGCTCCTTTAGTCTTGAAAAATGTGCCTTGGTCAACCTAGTTTTCTTCCTAGGTGCATGGGCGCACCACAAAGGCACAAAGATTTTCCCTTTAGCCCTTTAGAGTGCTACAATGCACCCTCTTTTCCTTAGGGCACATGGACACATCAGGAAGGCATGAAGACTCATGATTCAACCTTTCAACATGCAATAGTGCACCCTCATTTGTCTTAAGCACATAGGCACACTTTGAAGACTCGAAGCTCCCTTTTCCTCATCCTTCATCAATTCGGAGTGTGAAAGTGTGCCCTCCTTGTCTCCCAAAGTGAATGGGTGCATAGGGAATACCTAAAGGCCTTTTCTCACATTCCTTCGAACCTTTAAGGTACTACAATGTGCCCTCACCAATTTATGCCTCTTTCTTGAGCACATTAGCGCACCACACTGCCCCGAACGAGCATGCATGTCTCTTTGCACTTTGAGAGTGCACCATCCTAGTTTTCATGTGTGTTTTTGCTTGCATGCAAGTTAATTTTGGCTATCATTCATATTTTTTCATGCTCTATCATTCGTGTTGACTCTTTGAGTAGGATTTACAAATATTGTTGTGTAGTTAGTTGTTTTAATCTAATCTTGTCGCTATGAGTGTGATTCCACAAACAAGTGTTACCACTATGTCATCATTGTTCGAAGACATTCCACTACAAAAAGTAGCCTCTAAATAATTCTAAGGAGAAATAATTGATGAGCCACTTAAAGTTACAAAGCATAATAATCCTATATATGTGAACACTCAGTTTTTTATTGACAAGACGATAGAGGTTACCTGGAGAAAGATCCACAACACGTTCATGCAAGAGATATTTCCTGAGGACTTATAAGATGTGAATGCATATATCAATATTAACAAGTCTAGGATACACATGGTCATGTGTAGATACCCAGTCATGCCATGTGTTGAATCTATTAAATGAATAATTACACATATGGATGACTCACACCTTGTGCAATGCAGTGAAAGTGGCAGTCACCTTGCCACCTATTATGGTGAGGATATGCAGACATATTATAAGATACTCAAGGCCAATGAATATGAAAATGATGCCTTCTACACAATATGGGATCAACACGACTGATGTAATCAAGAAATGGTGTTAAGAACCTGCTAAGTTTCGCCATCACCCATCAGCAGTTTATCCACTGAAGATCTTAAGAGACGTATATCGGTATTTGATATATATGTATTGTTGGTTGTTTGGGTGAAAGAACGTTGAGGATTTCGAAGAAAATTAGATATATACGCTCTTTTTTATGGTAAACTGTGGGAAAGATTTTAATTGGGCAGATATATTATCATATGAGTTTTAGTGACTGGTGGGGTAGGCCAAAGCATATTTGCAAGCAAATCAAGCTCCAGAATTTTACATGTTTGCATATCTATTTGACAGTATCTCTGCACAATATTCATTCCCGAAGTTGTATTGGAATTAGACTGCTAAATAGAAGTTCCTAGTTTATGTCCACTGCAGGTTGTTATCAGAAGGACGCTTTAGAGGTGCATACGAGAGATTGGTAAAACATTTCTTTGAAATTGTCTTGAGTTTGATATTCGAGACCGATTCACCATGCATGATAGATCAAGTGAAGGAGTCACTTAAGGATATTATGGACTGGTTTGCAGTTCCATGGGGAACATATATCAAATGCTTTAGATTTCAAACAACCCCTCATATTATGCCACAATATGTGACAAACAAGGTGTTCATACATGAGGTGGAAAATCAGCTAGACAAGGGACTGTCAGGAACCCTTCACAGGAGGAAGAAAGCACCTTCGCCTATATTTCCATTAAGGATCAGATTATACAAATTAAAGGGTTACAAGGCATTAGCAATTGAAATTGAAGAGTTGAAACACCTACACTTCACCACCAAATATTCTCATGCATATGGTCCTAAACAAATTGTTACGAAGCATTGTGAAAGGATCAGACATAATACAAGGTATTCAGCGATATGCTGACCAAAATATGAAAAGATAAATAACTAGTACAATGCTAGAATGAAGACACATCTAGCCATGAACACCAATTCACCTCACAATGCATCAAAAAAGAATTTGTAGGAGGAGAGCTAGAGAGGAGGGAAGAAGAAGAAGAAGAGGAGAAGAGAAGGAAGCAAGATGAGTTTCTTGAGAAGCCACTGGTAGAAGAAGAAGAGAGGAGAAAGATAGAGGAAGAAAAACATAGATAGTCTTAGGAGGAGGAAACAACACAAATGTTGGAAGAAGAACAATTGACTCATGAATTGAAGGAGGAGCAGTATGAGGAAAAAGACACCATCTAGCCCATGGACGATGAGCCTAATACTCTAGGTGAACAAGCACTCATAGGAGGTCATATTCCATTTATAGAGATGGGGATTACACCTCCACTAGAAAATAGAGTCACAAATTTTTGCAGCATAACATTTGATCAGTTGAAGAAGAGGATCATGTAGCAAAGGCATAGGTACTTTCCCAATGATCGTCATAACCTAGTTTCAGTAGCGACAAAAAAGGTGATCACCTCCAACACTAGAAGAAGTCCAAGGGTGGTTATGGAAGTGATGACACATTCACCAAAATGGCACAAGATAACTCAGATTATTTACTAAATTAGAATTCCAAGTTGAGAAGAGAACTTGCTGCAAAGAAGAAACAAGTAAAGGATCTTATAGTGGAGAGCCAGTGGTTGTTATCACAAAACTCCAATACTGCAGAATGGAACCCATCCATGCTTGAAGATCTGGGAACAATGGAGGATACCATGGTAAGACTATACGATGAGATGATTGTAGTGGCCAATCTAGGGTACTATATTAGACTATATTTATTATCAACCAGAGTCAGTAAACTTCGAGGCATGCGTCTACAGTCTATAGACATAAAGGATTCCTAACTAAGTGTTTATTGTGATAAGTTGCAGTACTTCTTTACAGAAGGTTGAGACGTGTTTCCTCTCACCTTAACACTCAGATCACCTAAATTATCTAACTGTCCTAAAGATGCAGCGTATTACTAGACTGAGATTTTAATCCCCTTACAAGGATGCTATGCACAAAAGTTCTGTCTAGTTAACACTTGAGCATTCATGGACAATCAAAAGCAATCAAAAGCACACTAAAATTTAAATGCATGAAAAATAGAGTCTATGGAGATGCTTCAAAATATAACAATAGATCAAATCTCTTACAAGATATGGTTCAATGATCTTAACGATGAAATCTTCAAGCTATCACCATAAATACCATTTGTGAGAATTTCAAATCAAATCGACAAAATCATAAGCATGGAAATAACATTAAACACTATGCGTTCTATTCAAATTCAAAAACTGCTAAGGAAATGAAAATAATAGTATACCAATCCACGCAGGGCCCGTCCACGTTTCAATGGTACACTGAAGTAAACTCAAGCAACGAGAGATCTAACGCATAAACACTTCTGGAGTAAAACCGTGACTGTATTCAAGTACTGTAGATTGCAATTACATACAAAAGTTCTGTTCTCAAACGATGTACAGAGATAATAATCGTAATTGTCCCGTTAACAAAATAATACACAGTCTTATCTGCCTGTCCCTATCGGGATCGAATGTACATTCATTGAGCAGTTGTTTCCGCTTTTACAAAGGAATGATTTTTGGTCATTTCTAATCTAAACCGATTTCCAAAAAGAAAACAAAACGAAACCGGTTTGGGAAACTATGGCTTTTACTGCCTTTGTAACCAAAACGCTGAGGTTTGACCAGCGCGGACCGCGTAACTAGGAGTTTTTGATTTGCTGTAGAATCGATTTTTCACCATGCTTGTACATTCCAGTTTTCGTTCCTATCCATTTCTTTGGCTTGCCTATCATGCCACGTGTCAGATGATAAACCATTTACAGGATGTTGTGACTTCTTGTAACCTTTTTATTGAAAATTCCTAATTTCTAACATAAAAACTCATAAATTAACTTTAATGCAAACTAACAACTATAATGCTATTAATTAATCAATTTCAAGGAATATAAGGGATCTATGGAGGAAAAAGGTAGACAAATGATGGTGTTTTTAGAAGAAAAAGATGGTAATGGAATGGTACCAACATCTCCCCCAAGCTTAATGAATTAGCATGTCCTCATGCTAATCCTGATGTGCTGCCTCTAAACTCTGTCCCTGCCTGTACCTCTGCTGCTTTCAACAATGCATCTATGTTCTTCTTAGCTTGGGCATCTTTCTGAATGTGGAGCTCATGTTTCAAACTCTTGTATTTCTCCTTGAGGGCTTTCTTTTGGGTATACCATTTGGTTGCCCACTTGCAAATGTCAGTTTGTTCAGCCTCGAGTTCCTTGATTTGCTCCCTCAACTTCTCATTTTTTTGTTGAGTCTCTTTACTCTGTGCTCTTAGCATTTCATTCTCTTTCTTGATGACTTTCTCCAGCATGTTGGCCTCCATCAGTTCTTCTTTTGACTTTTCAATTTGCTTTTCCAGCCTCCTTTGTTTCTTAATTACGGGTGGTGACTCTTTTCCTTGCCTATTGTTGCTCTCAACCTCCATTTCGGCTTCTAGTCTAGGTTGTGAGTG
Organism: Pinus tabuliformis; assembly: GCA_031772625.1. Lineage (NCBI taxonomy): Eukaryota > Viridiplantae > Streptophyta > Pinopsida > Pinales > Pinaceae > Pinus > Pinus tabuliformis. The sequence continues at coordinate 1,606,670,133 of CM062817.1, read as the reverse complement.
AGCATTGCTCTCAATGTCCATCGGTGCATGTGCATTTGATTCTGGTTGGTCTTCTTGTGGCTGGGTCTTTTGTGCTCTCCTGGATCTTCTTGTATATGTAGTAAAAATTTTATCTTGCTCCGTTTTCTGGGCATCCTCTTGTCTCATTTTTCTTGTCCTCACACTACTAATGGGTGGAGGGATATTACTTGATTTGCACACAAGAATCTCTTCATCAATGTCATGCATAAATCCTGAGTGCTCTTGCTGTTCTTGCTCATCCTCTTCATCTTTGATTTGGTTGGCAGCCAAGAATTCCTTCCACGTTTTTCCCCTTCTCTGTAATTCAAATTCAATGAGGATTTTAATTAACCCAAAATGACATAAGCTTTTGTCTTCATTACCCTTTCTCTTTTGGATAGTTTTTGACATCTTGGTCAAGCTCTGCAAGAGGAAATATGGTAAACTAATGGTGCACTGCCCTTTTAGATGTAACAGGAGTTTGATGTGGTATAAAAAGACTATGCTGTAGCGACCCTCACACGTAACAAATTTTTGGATGATATACACCATTTCATCCCATGGATGCATCAGCCAGCTCCTAGGGACACCCTTCTTCCAGTTAATAGATGAAACCCTCGACCTAGACATGAATTGGGTCCATGATTTCTCTTTGAATTGTTTTGTTTTGGAGTATTTTTCTCCTTCCGGGCTAATCCCCAAGGATTGTGCTATGGTGTCTTCTGAGATCCTGAATGAAAAATTGCCTATCAATGCCTTCTCCCCATTAAATGTAAAGGAAAACTATTTGGTTACTTCCTCATTGCTCCCATTAAACTTCTCCAAGAAGGGTAGCCATTGTTTTTCTTTTAAAATTGTAATGCAGTCCTCGTGGTACTGAGAATTGTCAAATGTGTTTGGCTCTACCCTATTAGTCATTTTGACAAAGAAACCCCTGTTCTAACCCTCTTCGTTTATTCTTGCTGATTTAACAAGGGTATTTTGGTTTGTTACCTTTGCTTTTCGTTCCACACAAATGACCTGGTAGCGCCCTCTGTTCTTCGAGACCAGCTCCTTCAATGGCTTAAGCAGTGACTGGGTGACTGTCCTTGAATTATGGCGGAGGTGGAAACTTGTGAGCCTGGTTACTGTGCTTTCATTTCGTAGCACTTGCTGTTCTCGGCCTTTGTTTTTTTTTTAAATCACAACACTTGAATTGCTTAGTATGGAACACCCTTTTTACAACTGAAAATGAAATAGAATTTTAACAACCGACTTGACCCATTACGCTATAATGATAACATAGCGTACTCATATTTCTAAGACAGAGGAGTGACTGTACTGGGTTGTATGAATATTATCATGAGAACGCCGTAAGCATGTATGGAGTACTGGAGTATAACAACGGATAGTTGTTTACATGAGTCGACTTGGTCGAACAATCATGTTATAACTCAACCAATTCAAAACACAATGAATGAAACCATGTAACATTTGCCTTTGTAATAGTTCACCACCTGTCCCTTGCTCGTTGGTATTTGGCCGAACAAGGAGATGTTGGACCGATAGTAAAGTTTGATGGCTGATAAGGAGTTAATAACAAGGCTGGGAGGGTGGTATAATAGAGGATTTAGAAATCATAGGCGGAGGAGTATGGGGATAGGCTAGAGTGTTGGGAAATGATAGGAATTAGGAATATGACGAGGGTGATGGATATGTGGGTGGTTTTGAAATTGATATCATAAGCATTCATAGTCATCACATTTAACACTAAAGTAATCTAAGAATTTAAATGTTAAAAATAAAAATTACAATAATACATTACACTTTTATTGCTTGATCAAGAGTTGAGTTGGCATCCATAGATAGGACTAGTCTTTCTTGTTCAAATATGACTATTCTTTGTTGTCCATAACAGGTCCCTCTGAGATAAATTTGGATGCAACAGGTCCCTCTGAGATCTGGAGAATATGTGTGCAGCTTCTTTGAAATCTGGAAAAGAACTATATATGTGCAGGTTCCTTGATCTTTGGTGTTTGATGGAGCCTCGATGACAAGCAACCTTTGAATCTCTGTTGAAATTTTGTTGAAGCTTTGTTGAAGTAGCTTGAGATATCAGTCTCTAACAGGTCCCTTTTATGTTTGCTGAACATGTCCCTCTAATGTTGATGATGGTAACATGGTCTTCCGAACAAAATAGGTCCCACTGGATAGTGCTTTTAAACAGGTCCCTCTGATTAGAACAAAGAAAAAAACAACTTCTTTATTGAAATCTGAAGTGTTGAAACAAACTCTTTAAGAATTTACAATGAGGAGATGAGATAAGAACAAAATGCTGATGCTTCTCCCCCACTAAAGCTTTGACTTGTCCTCAAGTCATTATTCAATCGATGAATCAAACAAGAAACAAAAAGAAAAGGAATTCATACCAACCAAAGAATTGGTTTTCAAGTATGAATTCTGGGTTAGAGTGTGCCAGAGTCTGGTTTTCACATCTAATCCATTATTATTATTATTATTATTTTATTATTTTATTTAATTTTTTTTTTTTAATTTTTTTTTAATTTCTAAATTGAAATGAAATGAACTAAGGCAGAGATACTACAGCTGAAGGTTGCAATATCTCAACCTCTCTTTGAAATGAAATGAACTAAGGCAGAGATACTACAGCTGAAGGCTGCAATATCTCAACCTCTCTTTGTTGAGATACAGTTTGAAGAACATTTTTCTTGTTGATGGGCCTATTGTAAAGTTTCAAGTGATGGCCATTGATAGTAAAGGGGTGGCCTTCTCCATCAGTGGTAATGAGCTTGACTGATCCATTGTCATAAACTTGAACGATTTCGTATGGGCCCATCCAATGTGTGGTAAATTTGGCTTTATGATCTCTGAATTTAGAATCAAAGAGTAAAGCTCAGTCTTCTTCTTTGAACTGCTTCTTCTTGATATTTGCATCATGCCACTAGTTCCTTTTTTTTTGCATGAGGAGTGTTGTATCCTTTGCTTGCTGCCTCATTTCATCCAGCTGGTTCAACTGTTGAATTCTTTCTTGTTGTGCTTCATTAAGATCAATTCCCAAATCTGCAGCCATCTTAAAAGTATGTATTTGAAACTCAATAGGAAGCATTACCTCTTTACCATACACCAACTGATATGGTGTAAATCCTGTAGTATTCTTCCACGTGATTCTATAAGCCCAGAGTGCATCTTTGAGCTTCTCTTCCCAATTCTTTCTGTTCATTTCCACAGTCTTAGTGATAATTCCTTCCAAAGTTTTATTTTTGGATTCCACCTGGCCATTGGCCTGTGGATTGTAAGGTGTACTTCTTCTGTGCTTGATTTGATATTTTTCTGTGATGTACTTAACTAACTTTGAAGTAAACTGAGTACCTTGATCAGTCACTATCTCTCTTGGTACTCCATACCTTACAAAAATCTCTTCAAAAAGGAAGTTTACCACTGTTTGTTCAGTTGCTCGGACTATTGCTTTAGCTTCAGCCCATTATGTTACGTAATCAGTACATACTAAGATGTACTTCTTACCACTGCAAGTTGGATTAATGGGTCCTATGAAATCTAGAGCCCATTTTTCAAATGGCTCTAGGTGTACTTGAGGCTGAAGTGGCATCTCATTTGTAGCCATTGGCCTACCCATTCTTTGACAGCTATCACAACTCTTCACGTACTTCTTGGAATCGTTAAAAATAGATGGCTAGTAGTATCCAAGACTAAGAATCTTGAATGCTGTTCGTTTAGCTGCAAAATGCCCACCACACGGTTCATCATGGCAAGATTTTAAAATATCAATTATCTCATCATTTCTTACACATCGTCTAATAATCATATCATAACCAGTGTAAAATAAATCGCCATTAATCCATGAGTATCGAGCACTTTGTTTGACTATCCTCTTATTTTCCTTTGGAGTAAAGTCTGGAGGTGTTCTTCTTGTGGACAAATAATTGGCCAAGTCAGCATACCAAGGATTCACTATTGAAATTGAAAATAGATTTTCATCTGGAAAAGAATCTTCAACCGGAACAACCTCACCTTGATTTTGCAGTCTAGAAAGAAAATCTGCCACCTGATTCTCCTTACCTGGTCTATCTAACACTGTGATGTTAAATTCCTGTAACAATAATAATCATCTGGTAACTCTGCCACTAGTTACTGGTTTATTCATTAAATGCTTAATGATAGAATGGTCAGTATGTACAAAAACCTCATAATCAGTTATATAATGTTGGAATTTATTCACAGAATGTATGATGGCAATCATTTCTTTTTCTGTGACCGTGTAGTTTAATTCTGCAGGTGTTAGATTTTTGCTAATGAAATAGATGGCATAATGACAAGACTCCTCTTTTTGGCCTAATGAGGTACCTAGTGCAGTATCAGATGCATTTGTAAAGATGTGAAATGGTAGGTTCCAGTTATATCGTTTTAAGACTGGTGTGGTTGATAACTTTTCTTTGAGTGTTTCAAATTCTTGCTGACAATGCTCATTCCATTTGAAAGGTGTATCTTTTGCTAGAAGTTTAAACAAAGGTGAAGCTATTTTACTAAAATTTTCAATAAACCTTCTGTAATAGCTTGCATACCCAAGGAAACTTCTTACCCCTTTTTGAGTCTTTGGAATTGGAAAATTGACAATGATCTAGATTTTCGATGGATCAACTTTAATGCCTTGAAAAGAAATATAGTGGCCTAATACTATCCCCTCATTTAACATCATAAAACAAATTTCATTGCTCAGGGACAGATTAACTTCAATACATCTCTTCAAAACTTTTTCAAGATTCTCTAATGCATGCTCAAATGAATCATCATACACTGAAAAATCATCCATGTAAACTTCAACACAATCATGAACTAAATCAGCAAAAATAGCTAATACAGCTCTCTGAAATGTAGCTGGAGCATTGCAAAGTCCAAATGGCAAAACATTATAAGCATAAGTGCCCCAGGGACAAGTAAAAGTGGTTTTGTCCTGGTCCTCTAAGGCTATCCTGATCTGGTTGTAGCCACTGAAACTATCAAGAAAAGAGAATGATTATTTCCCAGCTAATGTGTCTAGCACTTGGTCAATAAATGGTAGTGGGAAATAATCTTTGAGCATTGCTTTGTTCAATTGTCGGTAATCAACACAAATCTGCCACTTACCATTTTTCTTGGGCACTACTACCAATGGGGATACCCACTGACTGTCAGAGATAGGATAGATAAAATTGACATTCAACAGTTTTTGTAATTCCTCTCTAACAATATCCTGGAGCATGGGGTTCATTCGTCTCTGCGGTTGCCTCACTAGTTTGATATTACTATCGGTATAAATATGGTGAGTGCATGTTTCAGGGTGAATCCCGTGCATATCAGTGTAGTCCCAAGAAAATGCTTTCTGGTATTTTCTCAATAATTGAATCAATTTTTCTTCCTGAGATAAGTCTAGGTGAGTGCCAATATTCAAAGTTTTTCCTGGACTAATATCTATGGTCTTGCTCTGTGTGTTTGTGATAGATTGAATGGGAAAAATGTCTTGAAATGTTGTTTGCAAAGATTGAATGGTGCATGTTTCTTGAAAATTTTGTGCCAAAAGTTCATCTGCAGCATGGTATTGGTCATTTCTCAAATTTTTGGAAACATTAGGCTGAGAAAGGAACAACTCTACCAAATCATCATTATTATGTTCTTGAAAATCATAGATTTGGTTGATGCTAAAAACAGATTGAACTTCTTCTTTGTCATTGTATTTATCGTCAAGCCATAAATTGTGTGCTACTACTGGTGATTGTGCTGATGGGTAAAGAGTGAGTTGTTTTCTTTCAGTTCCTCGTGAAATAATCATATTGCCTGATCGACATCCTATGAATGCATCAGTAGTTGCTAACCATGGTCTACCAAGAATGATAGGGTGTCCTCCTAAATTGGATTTTGGTTGAAGAACTAAAAAGTCCACTGGATACTCCCAAGAGTCCAGTGAAACAATTATGTCCTCCAAAATCCCTTTAGGAATCACTTTAGACGTATCAGCGAGTTCCAGAGCAATTGTTGTGTGTTGCAAATTTGTGAGCTGGAATGTTTTCATGGTTTCAAGAGTCATGACATTTATTGCGGCCCCAAGATCAATTAAGGTGTTTGGAATATGTATGTTGTTAATGATTGTAGTGACTCTGGGAATACCAAGATCAACATACTTTTCCATTGAGATGGTGTTTGTCATAAGGCCAGCTAAATGTCCAACAACATGAATGGTTTGTGGATCAACTCTTTTCCTAGTGGGCTTCTTAAGGCACAGTTCTTTGATTGCTTTAGTATATATGGGAATGTATTTTATGGCTTGTAGTAGTGGAATTTTTATATAGACATTCTTTAGCTCATCTAAAACATCAAACTATGGTATAGACATTGGTAGTTTTGTTTGGACCAATCGGTCTGGAAAAGGTGGTGGATGCAACGGTTGCATTTGTTTATTTTTTGTGTCATCATTTTGTTTTCTTTGAATTGAAGTTTCATTTTCATTTTCTTCATTTTCTTCTTGTTTATCAGCTGTTGGAGATTCTTTGTGAAGTACCTTACCAGAAATCAAATTGATATTTTGCAAGGGTAATGTGGGATATGAGGTTCCCTCATCTACATTGTAGGCTGGTCTCTCTGCTCTGTTATTTGGATTTGGTACAGGTTGAGAAGGGATTTGAGTAGGTCTGGGAGGTTGTGAGTTAGATGGAAGTTGTAATTGTGGTGGATTTATTGGTGGAGGAGCAGGCAATGCTTGTTGAGTGGGTTGAGGTTGATGTGGGTAAACAACTTGCTGCTGAGGATATTGCTGATATGGTTGAGGATATGGTGAGTATGGCTGATGATATTGTTAATATGGTTGCGAATATGGTTGGTATGGTTGAGGATATGAATGATATTGTTGAGAGTATTGCTGAGATGGTCTCCATTGTTGTTGTGGGTAATTTTGGTGTTGTCATGGCATGGGTACATTCCACGAATTCTGAGCATACATCTGATCATGTACAGGAAATTGCAAATTCTGGTTTGGGAACATACCTTGAGGTGCTGGTTTTGGCTGCCATGGTCTCTTTGCGCCCATGTAATACACATTTTCCATATCTGCGTTAGCTGCCACATTACAATTCTGCAAAACCTTGACTTTAGAGCAATGAAATATATCATGATTTTCAGTACAAAAGGAACAAACTTGAATGTTTTATAATGGGCAGTCTTTTAAGGCATGTTTCTTCTGGCATTTTGTGCAAAAGATAGCCATCATCTGATCTTCCTCTTCTTGTCCCTTCTTAGCTTTTAGAGTGTCAATTTGGGTTCCTAAGGTACTTAACATATCTTTTTTGAATTCCTCTAACAGGTTCCCTATTTTAGCCCTTGTGACACTTGCTGAAGCAGATTTTGTGGCTTTGGATGATATGGTTCTTTTTCCAATTTTGGCTTTGCTCCTAGAATACTTTTCACATAACTCAGCAATTTCTTCAAAAGGTAAAGTGGAAAAATCACCTTTTCCCATCAAATTAAGATCATCTAAGTATTCCTCTCGAATGCCTTTCAAAAGTATTGTTTGAATCAGATCAAGAGGCATGGTTCTGTGTTTTGATTTTTGTAAATTGTAAACAAACTGCTCTAAGTACTCCTCTAAATTTTCATCCTCTTGTTGGTTCATCCTAAAGATATCATCTTTGGAGTCTTTCAATCTACAATAAGGTTGGTATTTCTTTAGGAATATTCTTCTCATGCCATCCCAATCAGTTATCGCATGTTCACCAAGCCCCATGAACCATCTTAATGCTAATGCTTTTAATGTAGTTGGGAAGAGTCTAAGCCTATGGGCATCATCCGTGACACGTGTAACCATATGTTCGACATACAATGTTAAACTTGAACAAGAATGAATCTGGGTCTTCTGAAGCCATGCCATAAAAGTTTGGTAGCACGAATGGGGGTATGTTTTTCATTTTTATTTCATCATCCTCCTCTGGTTCTTGGATAGGAAATTTAAAAGTTGACTCTTCCTCTTGACCTTGATTTGGTGGTCCTCTTTTTGATCCATGTCCTTCTTCAGCCATTTTGATGGGTTCCTCTGTTGACTTAATTTCTTGTTCACTGTCACTTGTTTCAAACAGAAGTTCAAGGAAAGATTGTTGAGTTACTGTGCTACTTTCTCCTTTTATAGAGGATTCAGGGAAATGTTTCTTCTGTGATTTGTGTGCTAATAGAATTTGCCTCTCAATTAGTGTGAGTCTTTGCCCTGATTTTTGTTTATCCTCTAACTTTTGTATGGTGACTTCCTCAGCTGATGTTGTGTGTTCAATGTTTCCTAAGGGGTCTTCTCCTGATGGTAGGTTAGTTTCTGGATGGGGGGTTTGTATGAATCTACCTTTATTATCTCTAGATCTAGGCATAAGTAAACATGACTTATAAATCTATGTTTTTGCTTGTTTTTGTTTATTAATTTTTTTTTAATTGTTTTTCGAAACCCTCTAACTATGCCTCCCCGGAAACGGCGCCAAAATGTAGTGGCAAATCTAGGGTACTAGATTATACTAGATTTATTATCAACTAGGGTCAGTAAACTTCGAGGCATGCGTCTATAGTCTATAGACATAAAGGATTCCTAGCTAAGTGTTTATTGTGATAGGTTGCAGTACTTCTTTACAGAAGGTTGAGACATGTTGCCTCTCACCTTAACACTCAGATCACCTAAATTATCTAACTGTCCTAAAGATGCAGCGTATTACTAGACTGAGATTTTAATCCCCTTACAAGGATGCTATGCATAAAAGCTCTGTCTAGTTAACACTTGAGCATTCATGGAAAATCAAAAGAAATCAAAAGCACACTAAAATTTAAATGCATGAAAAATAGAGTCTATGGAGATGCTTCAAAATATAATGATAGATCAAATCTCTTACAAGATATGGTTCAATGATCTTAACAATGAAATCTTCAAGCTATCACCATAAATACCATTTGTAAGAATTTCAAATCAAATTGACAAAATCATAAGCATGGAAATAACATTAAACACTATGCGTTCTATTCAAATTCAAAAACTGCTAAGGAAATGAAAATAACAGTATACCAATCCACACAGGGCCCATCCACGTTTCAATGGTACACTGAAGTAAACTCAAGCAACGAGAGATCTAACGCATAAACACTGCTGGAGCAAAACCGTGACTGTATTCAAGTACTGTGGATTGAAATTACATACAAAAGTTTTGTTCTCAAACGATGTACAGAGATAATAATTGTAACTGTCCTGTTAACAAAATAATACAGTCTTATCTGCTTGTCCCTATCGGGATCGAATGTACATTCATTTAGCAGTTGTTTCTGCTTTTACAAAGGAATGATTTTTGGTCATTTCTAATCTAAACCGATTTCCAAAAAGAAAACAAAACGAAACCGGTTTGGGAAACTATGGCTTTTACTGCCTTTGTAACCAAAACGCTGAGGTTTGACCAGCGTGGACCGCGTAACTAGGAGCTTTTGATTTGCTGTAGAATCGATTTTTCACCATGCTTGTACATTCCAGTTTTCGTTCCTATCCATTGCTTTGGCTTGCCTGTCATGCCACGTGTCAGATGATAAACCATTTACAGGATGTTGTGACTTCCTGTAACCTTTTTATTGAAAATTCCTAATTTCTAACATAAAAACTCATAAATTAACTTTAATGCAAACTAACAACTATAATGCTATTAATTAATCAATTTCAAGGAATATAAGGGATCTATGGAGGAGAAAGGTAGACAAATGATGGTGTTCTTAGAAGAAAAAGATGGTAATGGAATGGTACCAACAATGATACTTATACAACAGGTCACAGATCCTCTCATTAACATTCAGAAGAATGCACATGAAGTGGTGAAGCTCCCGAGGATATAAAATAGAGTAGTTAACCAAATGCAAGAGGGGCTGCCAAATATCCAAATTCCTAGAGAATTTGGAAAAGAAGGATAAGCTCTTTGCAAAAATATAGAGAGTGCAATTGAGACTCCACCCACAAAATTACTTGCATTTGGGAGCATAGTCGGTTAACACTATGGCTGCATATAACCAACTACATAATGGGTTCAAGTGTCTTTCACAGAAGCACGGGATGTCCGTCATAGGATCCCTTAAAGAAATCAAAGGTAAGGAGGCCGTCTTTCATGAGATCAGAGATTATGTTGAACGAATCAAGTAGGTAACAAAATAGGAACTCTTAGAAATGACTAAAGATGTTATTCAGTAGTATGCCTTTGCACCAGTCAAAGTGCACATGAAGCTTCAATGGTTGTGGAATAATATCTAGTCGAGCTCCAAGAACATACTGTTAGAGACATTAGAGGTAAGGGCGCACTACAAAGGAGAATTTCCAGATCGAATCGAAGCCATGACAAAGGAGTTCAGACCATGGCACACTTACATCACAAATTATGTTCATAAAGAAGCAAATGATCTATCCATTTGATGAGTTTTGTCGTTTAGAATTTTTGTCTTATTAGGCCACCGTCTCATGTGTAAATTGTCTTATGTAATAAATGTTATGTAATGAAGTCCAAGGGACACAATTGGAATATGAAAAGCCACATATTGGAATGTAATGAGTCATATTAGAAAATCAACAGACATAGAAGTCAACGAGTCATGGGGAAGCTCAAAAGTCATTGTATTTGTTATAAATAGATCCTCATAACACAAGCAAACAGATTTTTTCCAGCTTTTGGAGAAGCTTAGCCTTGGCTTCTCTTGTACTACATAGGAGATATATTATTTTTTGGAGTAGCAAGTTCTTTGGAGAAGCAAGTTGTGGTTTTGTGTTCCACTATTGGATACAATGATTCACTCATGTAACAGTGTACTTGGGATCTGTCACTTATTATCAGAAGCTTAATGAGCCAGCATTCCTTCATACATGTTGTGCATATATAGTTGGACTATTATGGTTATGTGTATGCTATATGTTGTTTAACCTACACGCTAGGTTAATTAACTATTTTGTTGCTTAGTTATGGTTTTTATTGAATGGATGTTGTTATGATTTAACAATTGTTGTTTATCATGTGGAATAATCTGCAGGTACTCAAAAAATCTCTATTTTATTGTTGGGTCCCCCTGTTATACAGTATTTTGTCACACTCCCAGTCTCATATCCTAAGTGTCACACTTTGTGTTGTCAATGTCGCAATTGTCACAAAGTGATGAAAGTTGTCAAAAACAATGTATTCACCATGAAACATGTTCAAAAACATCCCCGAAGAAAGGAGAAGACTCGCCTTGAAGAAATTCTGGAGAACTTGTCCAAAACCTTGTTTTTCAAGCCCAACACTATTTTTAGTAGGAAAATCCATGCTGGTAACCTTTTGTCTAACTAGTGATTAATGTTAGTAGCATGAATTTTGACAGGAAAAGTCGCGCTAGCCCTCTTCAGACAAATTTTCCCAAAATTGGGGAGAATATTCTCCTACTGGAAGTCTCAAGAATGGTGAGTTGGTTGTGGGTGAATGAGGATTAGAGTGAGATCTCCCATTCCTGTTTCTTGATCCTACTTTCATGGATCTTCCCCTTAAAGTGTGGAACCTCTCCTTCCTTTTATGGATCCTCATCTCCCTCTCATTCCCTATAAATCAAACCCCTACGATATACTTTTGATTAGTTGTTTCTTGGCTTTTTCTTGTTATTAAACTATGCCTGAATGTTGCCCATTTTTCTAAGGAGAAAGGAGTGCTTGAAGGTTGAGGCTGGGACTTGGAAACTCACCTAAAGGAGGCTTCCAACATCAAGGCTTAAGTGATTGTATGCTTCCCTTACTTTCTATTAATAATACATTATGTGTTTGCTTTCCATAAGTGTGTAAATAATTACTCATTTAGTGTTATACTCCTTGAGGTATCACATAGTATATGTTAGAATGAATTATGCTATGTATTCCTTTGTCATCTCCGTTTGATCTTCCTTGCAGGTATTCATCCACAACAGCATAGAGAGGATTGAGCATGGAAGCAAGAAGATTGAGAACGACACCATAGGGTGTCAGCATCATAGTGAGGTAGGTCATCTATCCTCCTTTGTGTTTTTTGGTATACACTAGGAAAGTTTGCACATATTTGTCTTTGTTTGTTATTAGATCCTCCCATAGGACTAGAGGGATCGTTTTTGTCCGTAGAAAGGATTGTTTGCACTATAAAATGGTGACTCTATTGGGGAGATTATAGCCCTTTAAGCATCCTTTTTATGTTTGGTCCTTTTGATTAGTTTGGCCAACCTCCTAGTGATCTGTGATTTAGGGTCATTATGGGTCTACATTTTGAGTATTATGTTCTTTAGAGTGTCAAGTCTAGATCTCTCTTTGAATTTCTTTTCATTTTCCTAAAGTATTTCTTGCCCAATGCATTTTATAGTAGAAACAATCACGCTGTCAGCATTGATTTTTCTCATTTTAGACGCACTAAAGACCCTGTCAGCCCGTTAGCATGGATTTTTATTATAAAAGTAGCACAGAAAGACACTATCAGTGCAGATTTTAACCATAAAAGTAGTGTTGATCCAAAAAATGAGATTTTTTTAGGATTTTTAACAGAAGGTATGTGTGTCTTGACCTCTGAAGTGTCCTCCTGCTCTATGTGCATAGTATTTTTCATTATTTTCGCTGATTTCTTATTGGTTTACAAAATTCCATCCCATTGTTTGAACTAGTGAAAGTAAATTTTGGTTGAGTCTTTAGTTATTTGGTCAATTGAATTTGTTGTTTGATGCTTGTATGTGTGGAATGAATACTGATTTTTTGTTGATTAAAGCATTAGTAGTTATTTTGAGAACCGTAAAAGAAATTGCATTTGCATTTTCTTAGCTTCCATTCTCAAAGTTTACATTTTGAATTGCATTAGATTACACTGCATTGAAAGATCATTTTTGGGATTATCATTGAGCATATATTACATTTCTTAGTGTTGAAAGATGAAAAGTACATTCTCTTTCATTAAAATAAAAGTAAAAAAAAAGGATTAATTTACTTTTGGCAGGTTCATTGGAATAGTGAAAGCAAAGATCTAGTTAGGTAGCTTTGTTTGTTTCACATTTGGTTATTGTATCAATGTTTGAACTTCTTCACTACACTAGATAGCTTTCACTGAAACGAAAAGAGTATTTTTCTCATGCTAGTAGCATCATAGGTGTATTCAGGTGACATCAATCTTTGAGCCTTAAAATTGAAACTTAATTCAAGATCAAAGTTAAAATTCACCTCAATTAACCTAAGGAGCATTTGGAACATTAACGAAAACATTTAGAGGCCTAGGCTAGAGACGTGTTCTAGTTTTGTTAAGTGTAGGAGTTGTCATTATTTTCTAGTGTTGTATTTCGAGGGTGAAATCTCGTTCCACGTACGAGAGTGTGTAGGATCATTCTCTAGCACTTTTAGGTATATTGGAGGTGCTCCACACATGATAAGTATAAAGGAACGCTCTCATCAAACGATTATGCATTAGACAACACTACTACAGACTACACTCCCACGTACTGTCACGTATATATTGGGAGTCCCCTATGGGTTGCTATCCATCCATAGGTAATCAAGTTTGTCACCTTGTATATTGTGATACACCCGAATACAACATTCAAGGAGATTGGCTAGCGTAAGTTAAGTCCTTGGTTCATCAAGGTATATATTGCAGTTCACCGTTGCTTGGAAAAAATCTATGCCTAGTTATCCCCTCTTTGATTAATTTTTTGTTATGTTAGAAAATCAATTAATTGACCACATAACAACATCCTTCCTATGGAAATAGTCCTTAATAGCTATTAGGTTGAGACTAATGGAAACATTTCTGAGTTCACCAACCAAGGAAACCCCTCTGAAGGGAATCTTGGTCCTTCTCCTTCTTTTGGAAATTTTGGCAGTTTTTATATGGAAACATTATCACTTCTCGAGTTCACCATTCATTTACTAGTTTGGTTATTTTTGACCCCTATGGTTCCGAATATCAAAACTACTTCTCAATTGTATCTCCTCCACCTAAACAATATCAACCTCTGGTTGATCTTAAAGTTGACCATTTACCTTCTTCGCTTGTTCAGTCTTCTTCCTCTTCATCTGGTGAAATCCTACAAGCTAGTAACCAGGTGGATAAGAAGAAAAATAAGCAAAGGACCAACCAAGCAACCATTTCTACAGATGCAACTGATGTTGAAAAATATTCCAATCAGCCCCGAAAAGTGAAATTCCCTTGCATTCTTTGTAATGGTAATCACCTTCTTATAGATTTCCCTGTTATTCGGAAGGTATCAGAAGTGTGGTCCACAGGTTCACATCAACCTTTTCCATCAGCCTCTGGGGATCATGTTGGTGATAAAAATTCAACTAGTGATAATAAGGTCCATGGAGAAAAGGGAAAAGTCAAATTTCCATGTTGGTTATGTGAATGGAATCATCCTATTCATGTTTATCCTTATATGGATGAAGCCTCTAAAGTGTTAGATAACCTTACCGCTTATCAACCTCATCTTTTGTCTGGTTATCAAAATCTTTCCCCTGATCCTCCACTAGTTGATCAAGTGATTGATCGGAGTTCATCCCTAGTGAATCCCACTCTCTCTAAAAGTGAATCCCTTGAGTCCATTCTCAACCAACCATGGTGATATCCTTTAGTTGATTGTGTTTATCCTGTAGAGAGTGAAGTTCATACCGCTCAAGTTCATCTAGTTTCTTTAGATTCCAAAGAATTATGGGAAATCCCTCCTGTTCCCATGGTATAGGGGGGCGATCTTCCTTTTCCCACGGTACAGGGGGGAGATCCTCCCATTACCGTAACACAAGAGGGAAGTTTTCCCTTTCCAATGACACCCTCTCCAAGTAGTTTAGTCACTCCCTTTGATTGGAGTCGACTGGTAGGATATCACCTTCCTTATTACGTGCCTTTTTAGATCACAACAAAGGAATATAATATACCCATACCTGGCACAATCATAGATGAAGGTGCATATGTTAGTATTATGTCCTCAACTACTTGGCAATATTTAGGTTCTCCGTAGCTTGTACCCATTAATCAGAATCTTTGGGTTTTAGCAGAGGAATGAGTCAACCATTAGGGATTCTTCCTATGTTGCCTATTACTTTGGGATGAAAAATCGTTTATCTCGACATTGTTATCACTCAGAAGTCTTCCCTAGAAGTTATCAAAAGAAGGAATACTTCGAGGTAACCACAAAACAATCTTCAGACTCAGGTTCTAGCCAACGTATGTCTAGAGAGGGCTCCCTCTTTATAATTTAACTTTCTTTGGGTGGGATTTTAGGATAGTTCTTAATGCTCATGAGGATTTTGATTTTGGTTGAAAGTTGGGTGGTGGAATTATTGGAACAAATGGATAGAACTAGGTCTTTAAGCCATTGGGCTATGGATTCAATTAAAAGATAGCTTAACTAGATCAGATCATTAAAGGGATTGTTCACAGGGCAGGCTAGCAAAGCAAAAGGAAAATTTTCAAAGGGTTGATGGATGGAATGATTCTAACTAGGGTAAAAGGGCAATGAAGAATCCTTTGTTACATAGACCACAAAGAGAAACTACGGAAGTAAAGGAGCATTCAAGAATTCCCTGACTAAGATAGTTTAGTAGAAAACATTAAGAAGGTAAATAGTCAAAACAGAGTGCATTAAAGCAAGTTCTAAAATATCATTCCTGGTTTACCATTCAGATTTCATAGAAACACATATGATTATTAATAAACATGAGGAAAAACAATAATACACATGAGAGAATACTTATTTGATTTTCGCTTAACACAAGAATCTTGTAAAATATCTGAACTTTATTCCATGATCCAGAAAGCCAATCCAGTCTTGATACAATAGCACTTTGATTTTAGATACAAGTCTATAGAAATGTCTTTGAATCCACCCTAAATACTTTGAAATGGGAAGTATTTATACAAAAATATTACAAAATATCTCATAATAGTTTGAGATTTAATTAAGGAAATAAAATATCTTCAAACATGAAGATAGAGATAGATGGAAAACTGCATCATGCTGTCCCTCTTATTGTGGTATTGCTGGCTGTTGCAGTTGAAATTGAGCCCTTTTAAGCTGGCTGATATGTGTATGCTAGAATCATCTTTGTCTTTAGTTTTTTACTAATACTCTTTAACCTGCTACTCTTTGACCCTATTCACCTGTTTCATCTGGCTGCCATTCAGATTTACTGTGGTAACTTATAGTAAATCTGTCATTATTTCTGACCATTCAGCCTCATGCAACTTTACTTTGAGCATTCTTCTATAGATCTCGTCAGCCTCTGTGTACTTGGAAAAATTACGCTTGGTGACAAACAATTGTTTCACCTCATGCTCCAGAAAGAATAGATCCTCTAAAGTATCATACACTACTTTCCCTGTAGGCAAGGCCTTGATACCTGAAGTGCTTGCTTGATCCTTGGACAACTTCCTTAATCTGTCAACATAGTCGAATTGGGTCATAAGTTTGTCATGGATGACCATAGGACTTGGAAGGCCTTTATCAGCGCGAGGAAGGTGGTCCAAGTCTAGGTGAGGAGTAGTAATTAGCCTAACATCCATGGAGAATGGGGCAGCCATTCTTAGTTCTTGTGGATTTAAGAAGGGGGGATGTAAATTTTCAGTATTTGAGGTAATGGGGGTTCAATTCCAGGTGGGTTTTATGTTATTTAAAGTTCCCTTTAATTTCAATTAAGAAATCTTTAAAGACTGGTTCGGAATTTAACAGGGCTTTCAATGGATTCTGGCTTAAATACCTGGAATTGATGAAAACAGGGTGTGAACGAGGTAACTGGCAATTCTGAATGGCTGAAAAGGCTTCAATCAGTCTGGAAGGCAATATGGGAGCCTTTCGCGTCTTTAGAGTGCAGGTGGACATAGGTTGATTGCTTTTCAACATTCACAGGCGTGTGCATGGAAAATTACAGTTAAAACGATAAAAACAATGATTTGTGTTTTTTTTGGATTTATGCGCAAAAAGTTAATTTGGCGGGTATAGGTGAACAGTGATCGTTTGTCATGTAGCTGGATGAACAGTGAGAGTTTTGGTGGGTAGCGGGCTGGCGGTAAGCAGTTTACTTCGCACAGCCTTTGGGCACTTGGTGGTATTGGGGGGAGGCCACCCAATTCTATTCATCGAGTGCCACATAGCTTCGAGGGCCCAGTGGAAAACAACCCATTTCAGGCGGGTAAATTTTAGATTTTTGGCCCTTCCGAAATCAACACGAGCCGTTAGATGGGGAGGAGGAAGATCGTTTGGTGGTAGGGCATGGGAGTTGCACGGAAGGTAATGGAGGGGCTCGGCGGGCAATTAAATGCGGCGGTTTTAGCTTAATGAGGGATTAAGGCGAGGATTAAAGCATCGGGCGAGATATGATTGGTGGATGGGTTGAATTTAATTAATCGCAGATCGATTAATTATGTCAATTAGTCCGAGTTAGGGTACTACAAAGTTTATATTTTAAAATTTCGGGGTAGGGATATTAAAATTAAAGGGGTTTAATAAAATATATACGAGAAAGGGTTTATTTTGAGAATTAATACATAAATAATGTTAAAAGTTAATATGAAGTTTGCGGGAGATAATTGAAGTGCGCTAAGCATAATTTGTTTTTGTAATTTCATAGCCTTTTACATAGAAACATTACACTTAGGCTAAGTTCTTTTTTCTCGGTTTTTCATAAAAGGGGTATCCATGGGGGTGATTGCTTTTCCTTAGGAAAATGTTGTTTTAACCTTAGGAAAAGGGATTGATTAGGGGAAAATGAATGAATTGAAGGGGATGAATGTTTATGAGGGGATTTTAGTACTTAAAATTTATAAGTCATTGGGTCGAGGGTCCGGTTCGTCGAAAAGTCAGAGAAATGCTCTAAGCCCCTTTGACTTAAGATATTGGGTACTTCAAACTTATTGATGGAAATTAGTTAAGTAAAGGGTGAAATGAGTAATTAACCAATTTGGCTTTGTGAGTTTTATGTCAGTCCCATTTCTCATTCAAACTTAGAACTTTCATGATGAGGGTGATAAATGTGCTTTTGTCTAACAATCATCACAATTCTGCAACCTTTCTTCTACTTACCCATCTACTCATCCTACCATTTTTACTTCTCTTTATTAGGGTGCATTTAAGCTAGCAAACCCTTATCAAAACATTTTTCTTTTCTTTACAATGGAAATCTAACTAAATCTAACCTTATTACATCCAAGGGCTCAGATTAAACAGTTGAGCTCCTTTTATTTACTCTACCTAATCTACTTATCTGCCAGGATCAAATAGTTTGGTCAGATTTTATTCTCTATCTATGAACATGAAAGTGAAACATGAAATAGCCAAGTTTAAACAATTTGACTATCATGGATTGTGGCAAAGATTACAAGCTTCACACAATCATTTATTATGCACAAAAGTAAATAGTAGTGGCATTTTGACTAGCACACTTTCATGGTCTTTTCTTGTCTTGCGGTTCATATTTTTCATCTTTTTTTTACCTTTTTATTCTTTTTGTCATTTTATTTTTCTTTTAGGACATACCCTCTTTACATTTTTTAATTTTTGAATATGGAAAACATTTGCAAAAAGCATAGGTATGTACATATTACAGGTTTAATCTAAGCCATTAAAAAATTATGACTCCTATTGGTATAGGAACCTAACAAACATGATGGTTTTACAATGACCCTAATATTTTAACTTACTCCTCAATCGTGACTATGTTTATGTCATGAGATCTCTTGTCTCTTGTCTCTTCTCTCTTTTGTGTCATATGTTTCATACATGAAGGAAGAATTGTGGCCATTGATAAACTTTCGTTTGTTGGTCCTAATTTGACTCCTAATCAACCATCTTCCCTAAATGGTCCATGTATGCAAGTGGTATCCCCTCGGCCACAGGTTAATTACGTGGCCACCTATTTTGTGCCTGCATCTACTGATGATCTAGTCAGTTATATAGTGCGTCATGTACTAGGGGAATTGGAACCTAATCTTTCCATTAGATCCCTTGACATGTATCTCTTCCAGAGCATTGTTATCCCATTTGATGAGAACCTCTTCGAAGCTATGACCTCTTATAGGCCGTAATCAAGGTGTCATGAGGATAGTTCTTTTATTATGTCAACCTCATTAAAAAATGAAATAGGTCCCCATGAGGATAGTTCTTTTATTATGTCAACCTCATTAAAAAATGAAATAGGTGTCATGAGGATAGTTCGTTTACTATGTCAACCTCGTTAAAAAAGGAAATAAGTTCCCATGAGGATAGTTCTTTTACTATGTCAACGTCGTTAAAAAATGAAATAGGTGTGATGAAGATAGTTCTTTTACCATGTCAACCTTGTTAAAAAATGAAATAACTGTCATGATGATAATTCTTTTACTATATCAGTCTCATTAAAAAATGAAATAGGTCCCAATGAGGATATTTCTTTTACTATGTCAACCTCATAAAAAAATGAAACAAACCACCTTCCAATTCGAGTCTTTGATTAGATCTCGTAAATTTCGAGTTGAGTCTTTCACTTGATCTCGTAAATGAACCTTCATTCCATCCATCTGTTAGTAACCATTAGTCTACTTAGATGAATGAAATGAAGCTTCGGGGGCATGTACCTTGAATTGAGTCATTATGTTGGGGTCATGCAAACTTATCTCAAGCATAGTTTTTCATTGTTTCAAGTTTGTGTAAAAATGAAACCAACCTCAAGCATAGTTTGTTTCTATTTCAAACTTATGTAAAAATGGAACCACTCTCAAGCATAGTTTGTTTCCATTTCAATCTTGTCTAAAAATTAAAGCAAATCCAAGTGTAGTTTTTTCTTATGTTTCAAGTTTGTGAAGAAATGAAACCATATTCAAGTATTATCAAGCATAGCTTCTTGTGTTTCAATCTTGTGTGAAAATGAAACCATTCCCACTTTACCTCTCATGATTGCCATTTTTATCAGCCTATTTTTGCCATATGAGTCTTGGTTTTCTCATTCCATCGTCACCATCTTCTTGGTCAATCATAGCTTTCACTTGGTTGTTTTACCCTTGCCTGAGGAACATCTACAATGAGTGATCTTATTAGCCAACCTCTTGAACTTTACATGTTTTGAGAAGTTCCATCATGAACATAACCAATTTTTATCCTTTTATACCACTTATTCATCCAGGAGGAGCCTTCTTTTAGATCTTTTCAAACTCCAAAAATATGAAAATATTTCCAAGCACTTGTCTTTTCAAACTTGTAAAAGTAAATTAAAAGACTTCTACTCAGTATAGGTTTAACCCTTTTCCAAACTGTGATAGAATAACTACAAAAATTGAATACCTTAATCAAACATCACTAAGAGGTTCTCTTAAGTATTGGTTTCTACTTTTTCGGACTTAAGAGACTACCTACAAAAAGGGACATCTGGAGTTTTTTCTACCTCTTTTTCAAACTCTCTAAACATGAAAATGATGTCAAATTACCCTTCTGTTAGACTCATAAAAGTAAAAAGATGAAAGACTTGTCACCATGACAAGACCGAGCTACTCCTTCCTAGGGTTCATTAAAAATTCTAGGATCGATTCATTGGAAGGATGAACTTATATGACAAGCATATGGAACCATCTTCAAGGTTAAGATTAAAAATAAAGATTACTCCCTAGAAATAGTGGGGAAAAATGGAAGTAAACATGTCTTGTTGGTGAGCACCAATATTGTAGCAATAATGCTGCAACTCTTGGGCTGCCTACTTTACTCTTATCAACCCGGTAGTTCGTAACAAACTTGGAAGCGACGATGCTGTATGCACAAGTACTAGTTCTTACTACAGACTGTCACTTGGTCAGCTGGCGTAAGATCATTAGGAGCTCAAGCCAACTTCTATGGAATCCAGAATAAGCTCTGTATGTAATTAAAAAAAGGAAAGCTTACTCTACAGAGACTACTCTAGTTGTATAAAGGAAAAAGATTGAAATGTAAATAAAACCTAGCAAACCCCATTTAACCAACTAATCCTACTTTTGCAGAAAGCACTATGAAAACCATGAAATGAATGCCATTACCTACTCAAGGAAGTAAGCAACATCTACTCAAGCTATTTCTAGAAGTAAATGAGAAGAAAACATCTTTTTGGATTTTTATGTATTTTTATGTGAAATTGACATGCATGTATTTTATTGTGTGTGAAGGTGGAAGCAAATAGGTGGTGTTGAAGGGCATATTTGGGGTTTGAGGAGATGTAGGATGGTGTGGATGGGTCCTAGGAGGTCTCAGGTGGCCTTCTGGAGGCTTTTCCCACACTCAGTCTTCAAAACAAAGCCTACAGGAAAATCTATAGGAGGACACAAGGGATCTACAGGAGGTCTACAGGAGGATGCCGAGAGCAGTTTTGAAGGTTTTGAATGTGTACGAGTGGGTGGAAAAGGTAGATGAAGGTTGGGATGATGTGGTAGGGTGCCTAGGGTCCACCAAGGGTCACTATGAGAGGGAAAGATGATTGGGAGAGAGGAAGAAATCCCATGGAAAAATGCAGAAAACTAAGGCAGATTTGAGGTGAACTTTGGGTGACCTGTAGGGAATGGATTAGGGAGAGAATGTGATGGTTGATAGGCTGATATACTGTGAGGAGATATCTACTACAAAATAACTGACAGTCAACTAATAAGATCAAGCAAGCAAGGAAGTGAGTACATCTAAAAAACAAAATTTTTGCATCAAGCTAATCTAAACTATGATCCATGGAAGTGAATGCTGAGCAATGCTACAAGAAAAAAAAGAATGGAAGAATACTTATTACAAATACATAAATGAGCATGGTGGAAGAGATCTAAAGCAAAGAATTAACCTTCTAACACACTTGCAAACACTAGAAATCCGATGGAGAAGGAAAATTTGTGTTTTTGGGGCAACAAGAGGGTATTTGCCTCAATTCATAGTCGCAAAGGGAGGAAAAGAGGCCAAGGCACTATTTATAGCCTTTTGAATCTTCTTTCTATTACTACTTATTAACCTACTATAGAAAACACAAAGGGAAACAACCTTCTAAATCTCCAAAAGTAACCTATTCTTAACCAAGAAAGAAATTCATCTAACAACAACTAATCCATAAACTGAAACAAAGAATATAAATACGAACAAAGAGAAGCTTGGCTGCTTTGATTGGGCCCTAACCCAAGAGCTTCAGCCCTCTGAGGTAACGCAGTTCTAGCTCAAAAAGGATCTCATCTTTATTATCAAAATAGTAATAGGATTACATGAAACTGTCCACAGAAGTAAGCTCGAAGTTGAGTAGAGTCTTACAATAGAAAAAGTACAACAGAAATCCGACAAAATTTGACCCTAGAGAGGCCCTAGGAATCTCTACTTATACAACTAAAGCTCCCAACATCTTCCTTAAAATCAGGGAGGCTTGGCTCCCAAAACTCAAGATACACATAAGTTATCCTCCACTTGCTCGGCTGCCTCCTAGTGTATTGATTAGCTGTTTGTACTCTGAGATGCATGAAGGGGAATTCAAAGTGGGGAGTAATAAATGAGGGGGATTCCCTCCTATAAATCCTCTCCTTTGTCCACTTCGATTTATTGCTACCAATTGTCCATCTAATCTTTGATTTTGTCTTCAAAATTCAACAAAAATCTGCATTAAACACATATTAGACCTGATGGCATCATAACTAACTCAACTCACTCCATAAGCATAAATATAATAAAAAAAACATGCAATAAGCTAAGAGAATGGTTGATTTAACTATGTTAGGAGGAAAAATGAGCCCATATAATTACCCATTAATGGGGCTCATCATCACCCCCCTATTGAAGGTGTTTCTCATCCTCTGAGCAACTCAGCCCATCTCCTCATCTTTCATGGCCCTGGTGGCCTCTCTATCATCCCAAGCTTCTAATGTTGTTTCCTCTTCCTTGTCATAGAAGCCTACTTTTTTGTCTATCTCTTTCCATTGCCTCTGCTCTTCTTCTTCGGTTCTCCCTTCTAGCATGACTAACAACAGTGGTGGACTTAGTTTGTGGCCAATCCAATTGACCTGAAGCCTCTGCATTGAGTTCTTGTACATTGGCACTCTCCTTAGTGCCTCCATCCTCATTGGAGAATGATATTCCCTGATCTTTAGACTGTGTGGTAAGGTTTTCCATCTCCTCATACATGCATGCACACAGTCATCCCCAAGTAACCTTTCCATGTCCTCAAAATGTGCAATGGCATGTCCTTGATCACTTATATATCTAGGGACAATTTGAGGATTATTTGCAAGCAGCTGGTGTGTGCTAATGAGAGCCATGGGATTTGATGGCTCAACTCTGATCAGTGGCTCATTGTACTCTCTGATCATCAACCTTTTTACTTCAGTTACCCTTAACTCCTCATGGTTCATCCATGAAGCCATGGCCATTAGTTCTAGGTCCCCTAGCCTAGCATTGGGGTCCCACACATTCATGTCTGTGAGGGCCATATTATACAGGTAAAATTTTTCCATTTTTGCCTTATCTTCTGCTGTTCTTGGGTCACACAGGTCCATAAATTGTCTGTAATATTGAAAAGGCATTGTGCCTCTTTGTGCCAAAGTCTTTATCCGAAACTGTATCCATTGGTCCTTGAAGTATAATCCATAGGATTTTGCTGGTGTTCTACAATGTAGTGCCTCCATGGATAAGCCAGCCATACATGCCACCTAGGTTTCTTTCTCCTTTAGCTGCCTTCTTAGCAATTCATTTTCAGTTTCGAGTTGGCTTCTTGCAATGGCCTCCCTATGTATAACAACACTTAACTCCCTGCCCATTTCTCTAGGCTTGTTCTCTATGTGGCCAACATCCTCAACTCCCTTGGATTTGGCTATATACATCCACCTATGTGTTCTTATTATTTCCTTTTCTAATTCAAATAATAGTGGGATTGCAAATGTTTGTGGAATTATCCTTCCTCCTTCAAGGAGATGGTAATAGGAGGCAAGGCTGGGCTAGGGCTCAGGTTCTTGTGGCTTTGTAGCTTTCTCCTTCCTCTTTGGCTTCTCTTCCATTGTTTTCTCAAGCTGTTGGGTCTCTTGTAGCCTTAATAGTGTCTCCTGTAGAACTGTCTGTGCCTCTTGTAGGACTATTTTTGGGTCCTGTAGTTGCACTTTTTCCTTCCAGGTGGAAGATCTAGGAGTTCCTCTTTCATATGTGATAGGGGTTTTAGACGGAGATTCTTCCCCTTTGAGAGTGGGTGAATCTTCAATTGTAATGGGCACTATTGAATATGGCTAGGGTTTTCCTATTTTTATCCTTGTGCTTTTCCTGGCCTTGAAATACATGGAGGCCTGCCTTTTTCTCTTTTCTTTTGGTTTAATTGGTGTGCTCACGGTTGTGATGGCAGCTGCTACCTCCCTTTCCAGGGTCTCAGGGGACCCTTCTCTTTGTTTTGCCTCTACTGCCTCTTTTTCTATCTTTGTTTGCTCTGTTTCTTCTTGTTTTGTTTCTTCCCCCTTTTCCTCTTCTATCTTAGTCTCTTCCTCCTCCTTTTCTTGTCTTGCTGAGTCATCAATTGCTTCACCTTCCCCTCCTTTCTACTCTTCTTCCTCACTGTCAGGAGGACTGATATCATAGGCGAGGGCCTTTATGTCATCTTCTACTGTCATGTTTCTTAAGACTTCCCATGCTATAGGGAGTGTGAATGTATGGAGGGCTTCTTCCACTAAAATTTTGATTAACCCATGGTGAGCCAGATGATCTGGACTCCCTGCCTTAAACTTAATGTTGGAGTCTATGAGGGACTGCAGGAGGAAATAGGGGATGCTGAGTTTCTGGGGTGTTGGAGTGTCCACGCCATATCTCAGCTCATGAAGGATTCTAAAATGGTAGCCATACACTATGCTATACCTCCCCTCACAAGAAATATATTTGATGATTTGGTAACTAACCTCATCCCAAGGGTAGAGTATGCTTGTCCTTCTAATGCCATTTTTATCTTCTACAGGATGTTCATTGTTTTGGAAGTAGTTTTTCTTGGCAGCCTGTCTAATTGGTTTTTCATCTTTGCTCCAAGGTAATCCAAGAGGAAGGGTAGTAACCCTACCGATAAATTTTGGGGTGATTTCCATGGAAAGACCTCTAAAAGTGACAGTGGCATGGGTTCTTGAGTGAGGGACTAAAGAAAGGGAAAATTCCTTAGCGATTTCCTCATCAAACCCTTGGAATTTCTCAAAAAAGGTCATACAATTTTCCCTTGTGAATATGGCTACTACTTGGGTATGTTCATGGAGCCTGATTGAATTAGTGGGCTCCTTCCTCATGAATCCTCCTGTCATTGCTTATACCCCCTTTTGAAGACCAAATGTAGAGATGGAGACAAGAATTTTGAAGAAAAAAGGAAAATAGAGGAAAAATGTGTTTTTTTTTTTAAAACAGGCAGAAAATTTTATGTAATTCCTCTTCTTCTATGGACTCAATTCCTCCTTAAAATGATTTCATTCCTTGTACATAGTGATAATCAAGGTGGGTATGCATGGAACCTACCTCCTTAAGCCATAAATCGAGCAAAAAACCCATGTTTTCTTCCTAAAAACAACGCACTGCCCCTCCTATAGAATTGCCTGTAGGTGTTCTTGTAGAACCTGTAAGTGCTCCTGTAGACAATGCCGAGAGCAAGAGGATGGGTGAGATCGATGTAAAACGATTCTGTCGAGACTGTGGGGTGACAAGGAGTTTGCTGCAGCTAAGTTTACGAAGAGAGAATGAGGGAAAAGGTGGTGAGAGTGCTCGAGGAGGAGTACTTATTACTTCTTTTAGATATTTCTAGTGATGGGGGTGAGCTGGTAAAAATGTACGTTGGCCATATTTATACCATAGGTCCCCACCTGCCTGTTATCATGGTTTCTTTCCGCAATCACCTCTCATTGAGTTTGCACACCGTCCACTACCTGCCCTTGGTATCTTTCTCTGAGTTGACTATGTGCACGTGTGGGTGACATCTTCGGATGAGTGCAGTCAACTAGATGAAGGTGGCCAAGTTAACTGGCCACCTTTCCCTCGTTCAACCTCAACCATCTCATTTGCTCATGCATATCTTTCAATTACACAAATACAAATAGAGGAGTGGGTTAGTCACTTAGCTGCAAGTCGAATGTATGTGCTGTAAGGTATTTTGGCTCCTTTTACTGTTGCATGCTTGTATTTCCTTTGTTGCATGCTATCTGCTTTTTGATGTGTGGCTGTTTGCCTTGTGTAGGTTTTCTCTGGCTGGATCTAAGCTTTAGATGTCTCCTTCAATCTATTGGGTTATGTTATATTCTATCCATGACTAGTCCACATAGTTAATCAGGGGGTTAGAGGGTCCCCCCCCCCTTCGTTGTGCCGATTGTGTAGTGGGGGGTTCACAGGGGGTTTGAGGTGTACTCATAACCCCACTTTATGGGGTCCAAAATTTTGGTTTTGTACCCTATGTTAGATTGGGCGTACCCACCTATGGTTTTGTGCATGATTTTCACACACGTTTTTTGGACGTGATGGTTTTCGGTCCATGGTATTGGACGTGATGGTTTTTGGTCCATGGTATTGGATGCTTCAGCATGTATAAATATGTATTATAACATTGAAAGGAACATAATGAAGAATCAAGCTGGTAGTCTCAGTTTTGGGATCTAGGGCAAAATCTCTGTGTATATGTGTTTTATGTGTTATACTCTCGCATTGTTTATTTTATGTGTTTTAGAATTTGTATGTAGGTAATTTCTGTACGGGGTTAAAACCTACATTTGATATCAGAGCAATTTTGGCTTCAAGGGGACACCTTTGTTGCTGAGGGGTTTTGCTCGGGCCTGTGGTAGACCCTGTTCAATGGGAGATCTGCGAGATTGATTCAAGTGGTGAAAGAAGATGGCGAATAGTGGAAAGACAGAGATCAAGAAAAATTTAATGGTCAGAGTTTTGAGTTGTGGAAACTCAAGATGGAGGATCTGTTGGTGGATAAAGATCAGTGGATCACGGTAGATCCGAGTACTAAACCAATGGGAGTATCTGATGAAGAATGGAAGAAGTTGGATTGGAAGGCAAAGAGCACAATACGATTGCGTGTCTTAGATTCAATATTGTTGAATGTATCAGGGGAAGCTACGACGAAGGATTTGAGGGACAAGTTAGGGACTTTGTACCAATTAAGTCTCTGGTGAATAAATTGTTCCTACGAAAAAAGGTGTATAACCTGAGGATGAAAGATGGAGACTCGGTGACAGAGCATCTGAACGCATTTAATACTGTGGTAAGTTAGTTATCATCTGTTGATATTAAAATTTCAGATGAAGATAAGTGCATTAGTTTGTTGTGTTCTCTACTAGATTCGTGGGATAGTCTGGTTATTACAATAGGTAGCAATGCAACTGCCTTGCAGTTTGATGAAATAGTCTCATCCTTGCTAACAGAGGAGATGAGATGGAAAAATATGGAGAGCTAGAATGGTGATGCCTTGTCTGTACGAGGATGGTCGCAGAACAAAAACAAAAGTAAGTCATCAAGTGGGAGATATAAATCTAGAGGGAGATATAAATCTTTAGGAAAACCTATAAAGGTGGTGTGCTGGAAATGCGGAAATGAAGGGCACTACAAAAGGGACTGTAAATCTAAAGCTCCTGATAAAGGAAAGAGATCTGATGATTCTCCTTCTGCAGAGGTGAAAACCACCTCAGATGAAGCTGGGGATGTGTACCTGGCTTCTTCAAGTACACATGTAGATCATGAGGCATGGTTAATTGACTCAGGTGCATCCTTTCACTTCACTCCCCATAGAGAGTGGTTTTGCAAGTATGAAAAATACGATGGTGGTGATGTCTTCTTAGGGGTGCTAGGAAGGCTAGAATCATTTGTCGTGGAAAAGTAAAGTTGAAGCTGCAAGGTGGAAGGGTTAGAACACTTCCGGGTGTTCTGCATATTCCTGCAGTGGCAAGAAATCTGATTTTTTTAGGCAAGTTGAATGATGCAAGTGTAAAAACAGTGTTCGAGAAGGATACCTGCAAGATGGTTTGGGGAGCACTGGTATTGATGCGGGGAGTTCAGATTGGAACTCTGTACAAGCTGCAAGGTAGCACATTTGTTGATGGGTGCAGCAGTTCTATGGTTCCTGAAAGTGGAGCAGAAAATCTAGTGGTCTTTGGAGAGAAGACCATGTTGTGGCATGAAAGGCTTGGACATATTAGAGAGAATGGCCTTCGAATACTTCATGGTAAAGGTATGGTAGAAGGTATGAGTAATAGCTCTCTGGATTTTGATTTCTGTGAAAATTGTGTATATGGGAAGCAGAATCAGGTGAGTTTCCCTTCTGGTAGTAAGAGGGCAAAACAAATATTAGAGTTTGTGCACAATGATGTGTTTGGACTTGTGAAGGTTCCATCACTAGGTAAGTCTATGTACTATGTATCATTTATAGATGACTTCTCAAGGAATACATGGATATATTTCTTTAAGAATAAATATGAAGTCTTTGACAAGTTTAAAGAATTTAAGGCTCTCGTGGAAAATCAGATAGAGAAGAAGGTAAAGGTGCTGAGGACAGATAATGGTGGAGATTTTTGCAGCAAAGAATTTGAAGAAGTCTATAAGAAGTGTGGTATAGCACGACAGAAGACTGCTCCATATACACCTCAACAAAATGGAGTTGTAGAAAGAATGAACAAGACGTTGATGGAAAGGGCAAGAAGCATACTCAGTGGTGCCAGGTTAGGATAGGAATTTTGGGCAGAGGATACTGCATGGTACCTGGTCAACAGGTCACTTTCATCAAAGTTGGAGGATAAGACCCCACAAGTGGTATGGACTGGTATGAAACCCTCTTTCACATCTGACGGTATTTGGATGTGATGCATATGTACATGTTCCAAAGGAGAAATGAACCAAGTTAGATAGTGAATATGAAAATTGCATCTTTATTGGGTATAAGGATCATTTAAAGGGTTATAAGCTTTGGAACCCAGTCACACAGAAGGTTTTGTACAACCGAGATGTGGTGTTTAGAGAGGTAAAAGATTTTATTAAACATGAAGTCCAACCAAAGGAACCTGAGAAGATAGAGTTTGAGCTTAAGGAGGAAGAATCAAACTCTACAGAAGAGGAGGAATTAGAAGATGAAGAGCCACAAACTCTGGGTCTAAGAAGATCAGTTCGAGAAAGAAGGAAGCCAGAAAGGTATAGTCCATCTGCTTTCTATTCAAATTTTGCTTTATCTATTACTGACGATGATCCCAGAACTGTGAACGAAGCAGTAGATTCAGAGGATGGAAAACTCTGGAAAGAGGCCATGGTTGATGAAATGGCATATTTGCACAAAAATGAGGCTTGGGATCTAGTGGAGTTTCCAGTTGGAAGGAAACCCATTGGCAGCAAATGGGTGTTCAAGAAGAAGACAAATGCAGAAGGAAAGGTGGAGAAATATAAAGCTCGGTTGGTAGCAAAAGGTTATTCCCATGTGCCAGGAATTGATTTTGGTGATATTTTTTCTCATGTTGCCAAGGTAACTTATATTAGATTACTTTTAGCTGTTGCTACTGCTTTTGATTTTGAGGTAGAACAGATGGATGTGAAGACAACATTTCTTCATGGGGATCTGGAAGAGGAAATATACATGAAGCAACCTGAAGGCTTTGCGGCGAAGGGTAAGAAAGAACTGGTATGCAAGTTAAATAAGTCTCTGTATGGGTTAAAACAGTCACCAAGGATGTGGTATAAGAAATTTGATACATTTATACGGGGACTTGGCTTCACCAAAAGCAAAGCAGATCACTGTGTGTATTTTAAATTAATGGGTGACCATGTTATTTATCTGGTCTTGTATGTGGATAATACGTTGCTGGTTGGAAATGACAAATAAATTATCCAGGATTTGAAGACCCAATTGTCCTCCAAATTTGACATGAAAGATCTTGGTGTTGCAAACTATATTTTGGGAATGGAAATTAAAAGAGATCGTGCAAAGAGGAAGCTCTAGTTAAACCAGAGGAAGTATGTCAAGACAATATTGCAAATTTTTAATACGCAGGATAGTAAGCCAGTGAAGGTTCCTATTCCTGTAGGTGTGAGATTATCTGTTGAATAGTGTCCGAAGACACAAGATGAGGAAGAGGACATGTCTCGTGTTCCATATGCAAGTGCAGTCAATAGCCTGAAGTATGCAATGGTCTGTACTAGACCAAACATTGCACGTGTAGTGGGAGTATTGAATAGGTTTATGTCAAAACCAGGGAAGGAGCACTGGACAACAGTGAAGCGGGTTTTCAAGTATTTTCTTGGCACTAGTGATTATGGTTTGTGCTACCAAGGAAGATCAGGATTGGTAAGGAATGTTGGATATTCGTGGCTTTGTTGATGCAAACTGGGCTGGAGATCTGGATCAGAGAAGATCTACAAGTGGGTATGTGTTTAACCTATTCGGAGGTGCAGTCAGTTGGATGAGTAAGAAACAGTCTGTAGTGGCACTATCAACTATAGAGGCGGAATACATGGCAGCCACTCATGCAAGCAAGGAAGCAGTTTGATTGCAGATATTGTGTTCAAGTATAGGGTTAGTACAGGGATCTATAAGGATAGATTGTGACAGCCAAAATGCAATTTTCTTGTCAAAGAACCCTGCATATCATTCAAAGACAAAGAACATTGATGTTCAGTGTCACTTTGTGAGGGATATGATAGAAGAAAAAAAGGTGTTGCTGGTAAAGGTGGACACTTTGAAATACTGCAGATGCATTGACAAAATCTGTGAGCTCTGAGAAGTTCTCTTGGTGTAGAGAGACAATGGGCGTTTCAGGGCTGGAAAAATGACTAAGCTCTCTTCTGGCCCCCTGTGGAAAGAAAACAACAAGTGAGAGAATGTTGGGTTGTGTTATATTCTTTCCAAGACTATCCCATGTATTTAACCAGGGGGTTAGAGGGGGGTGGAGCCCCCCCCTTCGTTGCGCCGAATGTGTACCGAGGATGGGGGTCACAAGGGGTTTGAGGTGTACCTGTAACCCCATTTTATGGCGTCCAAAATTTTGGTTTTGGACCCTATGTTAGGTTGGGCGTACCCACTTACGGTTTTGTGCATGATTTTCGCACATGTTTTCTGGACGTGATGGTTTTCGGTCCATGGTATTGGATGCAATGGTTTTTAGTCCATGGTATTGGATGCTTCGACATGTATAAATATGTATCATAACATTGAAAGGAACATAATGAAAAATCAAGCTAGTATTCCCGGTTTTGGGATCCAGGGGAAAATCTCTGTGTATATGTGTTTTATGTGTTATACTCTCACATTGTTTATTTTATGTGTTTTAGAATTCGTATATAGGTAATTTCTGTATGGGGTTAAAACCTACACAATCCTCATGGTTGCACTTCTTTTACTATTGTAGCTTGATTTTAATGGGATCAGCTGCTACAAGAATTCTTACAATAGCTCTTGTAGCTGCTTATCCCTTTGAAATTTCAGCTTATTTCTGCGCTGGGAGCTGTGAGGATGATGCCAGAGATGCAGATGGAGGTGGAGAGATACTAGGTAAGTTTCAAGTGAGATTTGAGGGGTTGCTTCCTCAATTTTTTTTCTTTTTACTAAAAATTGGTCTTCTGTGTTTTTCTGTGACAGGAAGGGGAAAAATGATGATGATGATGTGATGCAGGTGTGGAATGGATGGAAAGGAGGATTGATAGTTGTAGGAGGGTTTATATGTTCTTCATGAAGCTTCTTAGCCCCTCAAACTTCTTTTTGGAACCATTTCTGGCTCTCTGTAATTCCTACAGGAGCTTCCTGTAGAAAACACAGAGCCTCCTGTAGAACGCATAGTTCTGGAAAAAAAACACAACAAGGTGGAAGAAAGGTTAGAAATGATGGAGAAGAGTGTGGAGGAGATGAAATAGGTGCTGGTGTGAATACCAGAGTTTTTTTTTTTTTTTTTTTAGAACAACTAGGGCGCCTCAAGGAGGTTTTCACCCTAATTTTCTACCCTGGGTGTCTCGAAGGGAGGTTTTCACCCAAGGATATTATTCCCTCTTTTTTTTTTTTTTGACATCACTAGGCCACCTCAAGAGAGTTTTTCAACCCAATGATGGGACTTGAAGTGCCTCATGAGGCTTTTACTTAAGTCCTTATTTTTTTTTTTTCTTTTCCTTCAGTGAGAGGGTGGAGTGGAGGTTAAGACATGCTCCAATACCATCACTATCTCATTAAAATCTTCAATGAACTCTCGCTTGGAGAGGGGATTCTTGTAAATTTTCACCCGATGTCCATTGAAAAGCATGGGGATGGCTTCATCATAAATGGTTCTGATCAGGACTGAACCATTATCATCGCATTTTTCTATAGTGTAGGGTCCCAACCATCTTTTCCTAAGCTTGCCTTTGAAGTCTTTATACCTTGAATCATAGAGCAGTGCCTAATCTCCCTCTTGGAATTGCATCTCCTTGATATTTTGTCATGCCATATCTTCCTCTAAAGCTGAACTACCTTTGTGTGGAGAAGGGCATGCAACCTTTGTTCATCCAATGCATTGAGCTAGAGTAACCTTTCCTTCTGTGCATGGCTAAGGTCTAGTTCTAGCTGAGCTGCCATCCTTAGTGTATTGAATTCAAATTCTATTAACAACAAAAGCCTTCTTCCCATAGACCAGTTCATAGGGTGTGAACCATGTAGTGGTCTTCCATGTTGAGTTGTAGGCCTAGGTGGCCTCAACTAATCTGTCCGCCTAGTCTTTTCTGCTGCTGCTCACTACCTTGGTCAGAATTCCTTCCAAAGCTCTGTTAGTGACTTCCACCTGCCCATTGGCTTGTGGATGGTAAGGCGTGGAAGTCCTGTGCTTGATTTTATGATGTGTGAGCAGGTCTTCAATCAAATTTGAAGTGAATTGACTTCCTTGATCTATGATCAATTCTCTTGGATACCTAAAATTGTAGAACATGTTTTCTCTAAAAAACTCAGCTACTTTTTCCTCTGTTGTTGCTTTGATTGCTTTTGTTTCTACCCACTTTGTCAGGTAATCGGTGCACAAAATGATGTATTGTTTCTGTCTTGGAGGAGGGTTGATAGGACCCACAAAGTCCATGCCCCACTTCTCAAATGGCTCAAAGGTCACTTGAGGTTGCATGGGCATCTCATCCTTTGGAGTAGGTTCCCCATCCTTTGATACCGATCACATTGGCTGGTGTATCTCATCACATCTTGATGAAAAGTGGGCCAATAATAGCCTGCTTGCAATATTTTGAAGGCAGTTCTCTTTGTTGCAAAATGACCTCCGCAAGGCCCGTTATGACAGGCCAGGAGAATGTCAAAGACTTCTTCCTCCCTGACACATCTTCTCAATATCTGATTTGGGCCATGTTTGAAGAGATTATCCCCAATCCAAGTGAAAGGGGCGCTTTTCCTTACTATCTTTCTCTTCGCTTTTGAGGACATGTGTGGTGGAAACTGTGCTGAAACCAAGTAGTTTGTTATATCAGCAAACCATGGGGAGAGTACTGAAATAGCAAATAGATATTCATCTGTAATTTGGTCATCCACCATTCCTTCTTCACCCATAGGAAAATTTACTCTAGACAAAAAATCAGCAACAACATTTTCTTTACCAGGCTTATCAATAATGGTTAGATCAAACTGCTGTAATAGAAGCAACCATCTAATAATGCGAGCATTTACATCTGGTTTGTTCATTAAATATCTAATTGCAGCATGATCAGTGTGCACGAAGGTTTGATAGCCTGTGATATAATGTTTGAATTTGTTTAAAGAATGCACAACAGCTAAGAGTTCCTTCTCGGTCACTGTGTAATTTAACTCCATCTTTGACAAATTTTTGCTTATAAAGTATATGGCATAAGGTAACCTTCCATCAATTTGTCCTAAGGCTGCTCCTATTGCTTTGTTCAAGGCATCTGTGTGAATGTGAAAGTGTAGGGCCCACTTTGGGCATCTGAGAAATGGGGCAGTTACTAACTTGCTCTTCAGGGTATCTAGGGCTTCTTGACAGTTTTCGGACCATATGAACTCAACATCTTTACCTAAAAGGCCAAACAAAGGAGAGGTTAGCTTGCTAAAATCTTTAATGAATCTTCAATAATACCCAGCTAAGCCTAGGAAACTTCTGACATCTCCCACCTTTTGAGGAGGTGGGACCCTTTGGATGATGGCAATTTTGTTGGGGTCCACCTGCAATCCTTGTTGAGATATTGCATGACCTAGCACGGTCCCTTCAGTCATAAAAATTTCACATTTTTCAGGACTGAGGGACAGGTTCATATCAATACGCTTGTCTAGAACTTTTCCTAGGTTAAATAAAGCTTCCTGAAAATCAGAGCCATAAGGAGTAAAGTCATCCATGTATATCTCTACTGCATCATGAACTAATTCAGACAATATACTCAGTACCGCTCTTTGGAAAGTGGCTGGAGCATTACACAAACCAAAAGGAAGGATCCGATATGCAAAGGTACCCTAAGGACAAGTGAAAATGGTCTTATCTTGGTCTTCCGGGCTGATTTGAATCTGATTGTACTCGCTAAACCCATCTAGGAAGGAGAAAAACTTTTTCCCCACCAGACCATCTAACACATTATCTATGAAAGGCAAAGGAAAATGGTCCTTTTTAGTGGCTCTGTTAATTCTTGATAGTCGACATAGATTCTCCACTTGCCATTTTTATTTAGCACTAGCACCAAAGGAGAGACCCATTCATTGTCAAAGATGGGGTAGATGAATCCTGCATCAAATAATTTTTGCAATTCTTCCTTAACAATGTCTTTAAGTGCTGGATTCATCCTCCTTTGAGGCTGCCTGGCTGGTTTGCAATCTTCCTTAATGTATATATGATGAGTACATACTGAAGGGTGCACTCCCTTCATATCCTTATAAGTCCAGGCAAAGGCATCTAAATGTTTTCTCAATAAGTTGCACAGCTCCTTCTCCTGGGAAGTGGATAGGGATGGATTGATTTTCAAGGTTCTTTCTAGGCCAAACTATATATTCTTAACATGGAGAGAGGTCGGGTTGGCCACACAGAGATCAGTTGAGGGGTTGTTTTGGGTTTCTCTCACTATGTCCTCTAATGGTAAGACACTAGGGGGTGGATTCTGAATCAAATTTTCAATCATATCATCTTCATCTTGTAGTTTTCCCCCCATGGTGGTTTCTAATGCACAAAGTGGTGCAGAATAGACTTGATCCTCATCCTTCTCGTCCAACCAGAGAGGTAGATCATGTTCTAGCAAGGGTTGGGCAGGAGGGTATAGGATTAACTGCTTGGAAATATGCTCGTTCTTGATGGTCATGTTCCTAGCTCGACAACTGATGTAGGCATCGATAGTAGCCAACTAGGGTCTTCCCAGGATGAGAGGATACCCAGTAAGCTTTTCTTTCAGCTGGAGAACTAAGAAATCAGTAGGGTACTCCAAAGAATCAATGGAGACCATCACATCTTCAACAATCCCTTCAAGGGTCACGGTGGAGGAGTCTGCTAGTTGCAGTACTGTCATGGTCTTCCTCAAGGAGCCCTGGAGGTTAAGTTTGAGCATTGTGTCCTTTGTCATCACATTAATGGCAACTCCCAAATCAATCAAGGTATGTGGGATCATGGTGCCATTGATGTGTGCAGGCTTTCACTTGGTCAGTTGGCGCAAGATCACTAGGAGCTTAAGCCAACTTCTATGGATTCCAGAAGAAGCTCTATATGTGATGAAAGAAAGGAAAGCTTACTCTACATAGACTACTCTAATTGCAGAAAGGAAAAAGACTGAAATGTAAAGTAAACCTAGAAAACCCTACTTAACCAACTAATCCTACTTTTGCAGAAAGCACTATGAAAACCATGAAAGGAATTCCATTACTTACCCAAGGAAGTAAACAACATCTACTCAAGCTATTTCTAGAAGTAAATGAGCAAAAAAAAACTTTTTGGATTTTTATGTATTTTTATGTGAAATTGACATGCATGTATTTTATTGTGTGCGAATGTGGAAGTGAATAGGTGGTGTTGAATGGTGTCTTTGGGGTTTGAGGAGATGTAGGATGGCGTGGATGGGTCCTAGGAGGTCTCGGGTGGTGTTATAGAGGCTTTTCCCACACTTGGCCTTCAAAAGAAAGCCTATAGGAAAATCTACAGGAGGACACAAGGGATCTACAAGAGGTCTATAGGAGGATTTTGAGAGCAGTTTTGAAGGTTTTGAAGGTGTGAGAGTGGGTGGAAAAGGTAGATGAAGATTGGGATGAGGTGGTAGGGCGCCTAGGGTCCA
Source organism: Pinus tabuliformis (assembly GCA_031772625.1). NCBI lineage: Eukaryota > Viridiplantae > Streptophyta > Pinopsida > Pinales > Pinaceae > Pinus > Pinus tabuliformis. The sequence goes on along the minus strand of CM062817.1, from coordinate 1,606,633,944 downwards.
CCAAGGGTCACTAGGAGAGGGAAAGATGATTGGGAGAGGGGAAGAAATCCTATGGAAAAATGCAGAAAACTAAGGCATATTTGAGGTGAACTTTGGGTGACCTATAGTGCATGGATTAGGGAGAGAATGTGATGGTTGATAGGCTGACCTATTGTGAGGAGAGATCTGCTACAAAAGAACTGACAATCAACCAATAAGATTAAGCAAGCAAGGAAGTGAGTACATCTAAAAAACAGAATTTTGCATCAAGCTAATCTAAACTATGATCCATGGAAGTGAATGTTGAGCAATGCTACAAGAAAAGAAAGCATGGAAGAAGACTTATTGCAAATACAAAAATGAGCATGGTGGTAGAGATCTAAAGAAAAAAATTAACCTTCTAGCACACTTGCAAATACTAGAAATCATATGGAGAAGGAAAATCTGTGTTTTTGGGGCAACAAGAGGGTATTTGCCTCAATTCATTGTCCCAAAGGGAGGAAAAGAGGCCAAGGCGATGTTTCTAGCCTTTTGAATCTTCTTTGCATCACTACTTAACCTGTTATAGAACACACAAATGGAAACAACCTTCTAAATCACCAAAAGCAACCTATTCTTAACCAAGAAAGAAATTCATCTAACAACAACTAATCCATAAAATGAAACAAAGCATACAAATACAAACAAGGAGGAGCTTGGCTACTTGGATTGGGCCCTAACCCAAGAGCTTCAGCCCTCTGAAGTAACTCAGTGCTATCTCAAAAAGGATCTCATATTTATTATCAAAACAGTAATAGGATTACATGACACTGTCCACAAAAGTAAGCTCGAAGTTGAGAAGAGTTTTACAATAGCAAAAGTACAACAAAAATCCGACAAAAATTCGACCCTAGTGAGGCCCTAGGCCTCTCTACTTATACAACTCAACCTCTCAACAGCTTCCTGAAAATCAGGGAGGCTTGGCTCCCAAAACTCGAGATACACATAAGTTATCCTCCACTTCTCGGTTGCCTCCTAGTGCATTGATTGGCTGTTTGTACTCCAAGCTGCATGAAGGGGAATTCAAAGTGGGGAGTAATAAATGAGGGGGATTCCCTCCTGTAAATCCTCTCCTTTGTCCACTTCGAATTATTGTTGCCAATTGTCCATCGAATCTTTGACTTTGTCTTCAAAATTCAACAAAAATCTGCATTAAACACATATTAGACCTCATGGCATCATAACTAACTCAACTCACTCCATAAGCATAAATATAATAAAAAAACATGCAATAAACTAAGAGAATGGTCGATTTAACTATATTAGGAGGCAAAATGAGCCCATATAATTACCCATTTATGGGGCTCATCACCTGTATTTTGTATAAAGGCAGTATGCCACTATTGAACATGACACTTGTATGTTTCTCGTGCCAGATTTGGGTTATCCTCACTTTGTCACTTGCCTTACTGGGTTTTGGGAATCCATTTTCCTCTCATTTGATTATATTGTCTAATCCTATTTTAAGTCAAATGTTGCCAAATTAGAGAGTCGTGTCACCAATATGTTTAAGTGAAGTCCCATCTACAATTCAAACCACTTATACCCTATTTGACTTTTCCGCAACAATCTTGAATCACTCTTGCCAAATTTGCAAAATCCTTTGTTTTGTGTTGATGATGCGGGAATCATTATGGCCCTTCTTCGATGGATCACTTCCTGTTGACTCCAACTCATTATCCAAGAAAATTATCTAGAAACTCCCTTTCAGTACCTTGGAGCTTTCATGCCTCAACGACATGTTCTTCACATTCGACGATAGGTTCACATCATTGGATTTTGATCAAGTGATTCTATGAGTGTTCGACTTCAACTTCATTATTCACACTCGTATATTGTGTTTTTGTGCCTTGAGAGCCATTGTAATCATTAGTGGTTTCTCTTGTACCTATTAACAATTTACATTATTGACTGGTAATCAAGTGGTTTCTACCATGTTCAACTCCAACACATTGATTCACATGGTTAGATTTGTACTTTTGGTTGGATCGTTTTGGAGATGAAGACCTTGGATTTCATTTGATAAATCTAGGCTGTGTGGAGTTATTAAATATTTATGTTTGTATACATCATCCCTTCTATTCGGATGGTTGTGCCCATGACGTGGATTCATACACATGATCCCTTCCATTCGGATGGTTACGCCCATGCTGTGGATTCATACACATGATCCCTTCTATTCGGATGGTTGCATCCATGCCATGGATCCATGCACATGATCCTTTCTATTCAGATGGTTGTGTCCATGTCATGGCTCTATGTATTATTAGATGCTTACATTTTAGGCATACTTACATCAGAGATGTCAGATATATTGTATTATGTTTGATTTGCAGGTTTCTTGACAGTTTTTCTCTAAATTCCTTGCCTTGACTTGTAAAGCATTTCAGCCATCACTTCCAATTATGACTTCATGCTTTAGGGGGGATCTGTTATCAATACTTTTTCTCACTCCCAGTCTCATATCCTAAGTGTCGCACTTTGTGTCATCAATGTCACAAGTGTCGCAAAGTGACGAAATCTGTAAAAAAATGTATTCACCATGAAACATGTTCAAAAATGTCCCTGAAAAAAGAAGAAGACTTTCCTTGAAGAAATTCTGGAGAACTTGTCCAAAACCTTGTTTTGCAAGCCCAACGCTACTTTTAGTAGGCAAATATATGTTGGTAAGCTTTTGTATAACTAGTGACTATCTCTGGCAGCACGAATTTTGATAGGAAAACCCGTGTTGGCCCTCTTCAGACAATTTTTCGCAAAATGGGGGCAAAGCTTCTCCAACTATAAGTCTCGAGAATGGTGATTTGGTTGTAGTTGAATGAGGATTAGAGCTAGACCTCCCATTCCTAGCTCTTGATCCTACTTTCATGGATCTTCCGCTTGAAATGTGGAACCTATCCCTCCTTTTATGGATCCTCAACTCCCTCTCCTTCCCTATAAATCAAACCCCTACCATCTACTTTTGGTTAATTATTGCTTGGATTTTTCCTTTTTGCCTTCTTAATGTTGAACTATGCCTGAATGTTTCCCATTTTGCGTAGGAGAAAGTAGTGTTTGAAGGTTGAGGCTAGGACTTGGAAACTCACCTAAAGGAGGCTTCCAACATCAAGGCTTAAGTGGTTGTATGCCTCCCTTACTTTCTATTAATACTACATTATGTGTTTTCTTTCCATAAATGTGTAAATCATTACTAATTTATTGTGATACTCCTTGATCTGTCACATAATTTATGTTAGAATGAATTATGCTATGTATGCCTTTGTCATCTCTGTTTAATCTTCCTTGTAGGTATTCATCCACAATGACATAGAAAGGATTGATCTTGGAAGTGAGAAGATCAAGAATGACACCAAGGGGTGTTAACATCAAAGTGAAGTAGGTCATCTATCCTCCTTTGTGTTTTCTGATATAAACTAGGAAATTTTGCACATATTTTTCTTTGTCTATCGCTAGATCCTCCCATAAGACTAGAGGGATATTGTCTCTCCACATGAAGTATTTCCTGCACAACACCCCCTTTAGGATAGTACTATTACTTTTCTAACGATGACTCATTTCCCACACTATCTATGGAAGCTTCCCTCATACACCTTACATCAAGTGTTTCATAAAGCTCACATTCTTGCTACCCCAAAGAGGCGGTGTATTCTCTTATGTACTTTTGTAACCAAGGCACTTCAATGGTGGTCAGGTCATATGATTGGATGGGACTCCTACACTAAACAATGTGAGGTATAATTGGTACTATACGTTCGGGAGATATCATTACAATGTTGGCAGAATCCAGCATTATCAATGACCGGTTGCCTCACACACTATAGACACAAATGGTGGATAGGGACTTAAACAGGGAAGTCATGTACTTCTTTATTCAACTCCTTTTGTAGGCTACTCATTTTTCCACTCAAATAATAGTGCAAATCATTGAGCCTAACAAGAAATACAACCTACCATTATGCTAGGTTGTACCAAGTCATCAACATGGTAGTGTAAGTCATTTCCATTTCCCATAGTTACTTGAGACTATTATAAAGCTAGACATGCATCCATTTACTCCAAGAATCCATCTGTAATTATGGTTCAGCGAATGTTCACACAGTCTCAGCTCCTTGTGCTGATAAAGCCATTCTAGGTAGTGTCACCATATGAGTGCTCTATTTGTTTAAATCTTCTTATTATTACTTTCCAATGAATCTACACTATATATCTCCACATTAATTTCTCTAGATATAGAAATAACCTATGTTCGAGATACTAAATGACATCTTCCTATCCCAAGAGGATTAATACTTGGTAATTTTTACATTATCTTAGATTTTGGGACAAAATTGTAGGAGTCGAATTAATAATGGGAAGTGTCTATGGAAGCCATTGAAGCCCTTTTACATAAATTCAGACAAAGAGGACTTTGTGCCATCATTTTGGTCTTCTTCCTCCCCTATCGGTGGATTCAATCACATGACCCCCTCCTATTATATGTCTCTTCCTTCATGGAATATTTGATTTTCATCACAAATCTCACTCATGTGTGGTCTCATATGGATGCTCTCTCTCTACTCAAGCAAGTGCCATAAATGCATGATCTTTTATTTCCATTGAAAACCTCTCTTATGGCCTCTTCCGCACATAGACTTGTCATATTCAAATCACAACAATAATTAAAGGAAACAAACACTACAAATCTATGTACAATAGCAATAGTTCTCACACCACTACATACATAATCATCACAATAAAACACCTACTCTCTACATTTTCCTAGGTATTCACATGAGGGAGTCATGCCCAAAACCCCCTTTATTACCATGTTAAAATTGGAAAGTAGATCTTTATTACACATGCAATAATGTGGTGAGCACTCAATCAAAAATGTAGTAGTACACATATAAATACATCAAGGTTTGTCTCAAGATAGACAATTATCTTGATTACACTATCTAATAGTTGACAAAAATATCTCAACCACACACTAATAAAGGAAGCACTCAGTTAGAGAGAATCTCTCAACTCCAAATAGTATTAACCATATCCTAGAAATTAGGAATACAATCTCTAAAATGAGAACCAACTCTACCTAATAATGGCGAATAATCAAAACAACCAAACATGATCACACACATAAGACAAGTATGAGTTACATACTCCAACAAAAAGGGCTTCCTTATAGACCCATTATGCCTATTTGTTAGAAGTTAAAAATAAGGTTTAATAATAAGTAACCTGACTATGATTCTCTGGATAGGGAAATGTCACATGCCATTTTTTCAAAACATTTTAGTCATATCAAATTGTACTGAAAGGATTCTATACAAATTACTTTCACCATGTGGGACTACAAAAGTATTTACCAAAGTAAACAAACTATATCAAAACAATATTTTCCTATTTTTAGTGGTACTTATAACATGGAGAGGTGCTCTACAACCTCGTATGGGGGAGACGTTGTGGTGTCCATAAAATGAGTGTAGAATTTAAAATGTCTGGTATATTCAAATTATATGTTGTAATGGTTGTAAATTACACATTCGCTCAAAAAATAATAATACTAAAATATAATGCCAACTCAATTAAAAAGTAATAAAAATAATAATTCAATTCGATTCAATTTATTATATTGTAATTTTGTTTTTATTAATAAAATTACAAATGATTTTCCTTAGGAAAATAACATAATATGCGCATCACATTAATTTTTTTTTAGTAATATTGATTCATATTTGCAACTATGATATTTGAGAACATATAATTAATAAACATATAAAAGTTAACAAATTTAATTAACATATAGTTAGAAATAAGAATATTTATGTAGAGAGGTGTGAAATATATCTAAATATAAATAGTAGTTATAAATTAAGATCCATTTTATAAACCATTACATTTAATAACTTCATATTTAAACTTAATTAATAAGCAGAGAGAGAGAGAGAGAGAGAGAGAGAGAGAGAGAGAGAGAGAGATGATTTTATTATTTTTTATTTTTTTCCTGAAAAAGGTTATATATATTAATGAGGAGAAAATGCGTACATAGTCCATCCATCAGTCGTCTTTTTCAAACATATTTGTCGACTATGGTAAAAAATGATGGACTATTTCCCAATCGTCCCAAATATAGAGATATGAAATTTATATAAATATAAATAATATTGTTAAGAACCAACATAAATCCAATTTAAATCTAGCATTGAGAGGAATAAAATCTCTCGAGGTGAAAAGCTTTCCGCAATTTTTGCACTCAAAAAGAGGTTTTCATCTAGATAGTCCATCCATCAGTCGTCTTTTTCAAACATATTTGTCGACTATGGTAAAAAATGATGGACTATTTCCCAATCGTCCCAAATATAGAGATATGAAATTTATATAATATAAATAATATTGTTAAGAACCAACATAAATCCAATTTAAATCCAACATTGAGAGGAATAAAATCTCTCGAGGTGAAAAGCTTTTTGCAATTTTTGCACTCAGAAAGAGGTTTTCATCTAGATAGATTTATCATTCTCTCGGCACTTTGTAGATCCAGAGTTAAGGTGGATATATGTTGGGTCCCACTCTTTTTCAATTTCAAAACTTTGTTTAGCCTCAATCCCCTCTCAACCTCAACCCCTTCAAATAAGTTTGAATTTGAGAGTTAATGGAACTAAACACCACACAAATCAACTAGTTTATTTATCATGTATTAATTCTTTTTCAAGTTAAATACTATGTATATTAATTCTTCCATATTAAATATTTGTTGATGTGTTTCCATGTCACACGTCAAATGAAGTTATTCTTAAACAACAAGCTTTTAATTAGTTTAATGTTTCAAATCTTCTTCACTCAAGGAAGACAAGGATGATTTCTCTTTTCAAAAGAGAGGAGAAAAAATGATACCAAAAGGAAGGAAATTTCCCATGTTTATCTTCTCATTGGATAGCCCTATGTCTTAACTTCTAACAACATTTTACAAAATAAAAAGCAAATGTCATATGCTAAAGATATCATTTTTTTCCCCACATATCTCCATTATTTCCTTCTTTACCATTTTTTTTTGTGCTCCATGTCATTTATCTATTTTTTTTTTCACAAGAAAATTACCTTACCCTTTCCACTTAGTCATTTACATGACCATTTCCTACACTTAGCCATTTTCCAAGTTGTGTGGAAAATGACCCCATTTCATGTTTCTCCACATGTTATTTACTATGCACAATAATTTCCTCCCCTTCCCCTACACATTCCATTCCCATATTCATTACTTTGTCAATTTTATATTTATTTACTTTTACCTTTTCACACTTACAAGATTTTCTAAACTCCCACTTCTCACCTCCACATCCTCTTATTTCTTATATGATTTTTATCTTAAGTTCTTTTGTCATATCTCCTTATGACATGTGTAACCAAAGATGAAATTTGGAGGACATTGATTGGACAATGATGACTAGACAATGAATTAGTGGACAAAGGAAAAAAGTTTTCACTCTCCAAAAATTATGAAAAATTTCAAGACACTCATGCTTAATGCATGAATAATGTGGGGGAAGATATCTTTAAAAGTAGATTGAAGTATATTATCACTGTGCACATGGGATTAAAAAGAAAAATTTATAAATCAAAGGCCAAGATTGACGTGGAGTAGATTAATGGTTGTTGAGTCACGAACTTATAGAGGCCATAACTTGAGTTCCTAATGTCCAATTTGGGAAAAACGACTCATTGGAAAGACATATACATAAAAAAACATTCTGGAAATGGATTTCATTGCTAAAATGTCATCCATCATGCCCAAAGAAGTAGAATACAGTTGTAGGTATTTCTACTTGGTAGTAATTTATTTCGGAAAAAAATAATTATTAAAAGAAATTTTTGGACTTCTAAAAGTGGAAACTAATGTGGAGAATGAATATCTAATTTTGGAATTTATTTTAGTTAGCATTAAAATGGAAAAATAAACTTAACTGTAAATCAATTCTGAGAAGATGAATGGAAGATTATAAAAGAAGATGAATAGCATATTTCACAATGTGAGAGAGAGGAGATTCATTCTATTCATCATATTTATGCAATTTTGTGAGTGTCCTTTATATTATTTTGAACAAATTTCTCTTTCTCCCCAATGTTTGATTTTCTAGATTTATGAATTGTCTTATATATTTACGAATTCAATCCGTCACTGTGACTTCTCTTTCTCTTCCAAGTAACTTATTATTATTTGGTTCATGGGAGCCCCCCTCCCAACCCCTCGGGGAGGAATTCATTTGTTTTTACATTTAATTATCATGATTTTATGAAGTGCTTTAGGAACTTAGTTTATTCAAAAACTTAAATTTTATATAATTATTCTTTGACCCTCACAAAGAGCTATTTTCAAGAGTGCATGAGATTTATGATTTTGAGGCTTTTGAACGAGTAATGAAATCTTATGAATGTTCTTCTATGACTCTTTATGATCCTTGAATAAATCAAATCATTTTAGAGTTATCTAAATGGATCATTTTTCTATTTTTTGTCTATTGATTTGCTTCAATGTATTTTCCTCCATGGAATGAATTATGAGATAAAGATGATTTCTAAAATTATTCATTTCTTTCCTTTTATTTAAATCACTGGTCTGCTCACATGTGAATGTGCTAAATGATTATATTTCTATGTTTTTGAGATATTTTAAAAATATGAGTGATTTAAAAAGACAAGTGTCACCTCTATAAAAACATAGAGGGAACCTAAATGTGGCACTGAGAGGTTGACTCTTTTCCTTGAAAAAAATATATATCAACAATACTATTAATTTTTTTTTCCCTTTTAGTGCTTCTAAAGATCGAAGATGGTGTTACATCGATTAGCCATTATGTGCATTTCTAAAGTGTATTTGTTTTTTCATTTTTTTAATATTAAAGTATAATTTTGTTCCTTTAAGTGCTTGAAGATGGTTTTACACTGGTTAGACATCATCTACATTATTAAAGCATACCTATTTTTTATTTTTTCTATAAAGTATTAGATGTTTTTGATACTTATACAAACCCAAATTGTAAGCATTAATTGTTAACACACACAAACACACACACACACACACACACACACACACACACACATATATATATATATATAAATTAAAGATATAATAATAATGATTTTAAGATGGGTAAATCATATATAGATCATAATAGAAATAAAAATAGATTAACTATTGGAAGATGAGGACATTGTGTCAATTTGATTTGGTACCATTCCTTAGTGGATTTTTAACGAACCCATAATATGAAGGTGCACTGCATGATTCTCCCTACCACCCACACACACATAATATTACGATGATGGTTATTAATGTCCATTGAGACCATAATTGGTCTATGGGACCTTAAAAGAGTAAGAGATTTTTCATATTCCTTTACAATCTTATTTGTATGCTAAAAAAACATTAAGAGAAGAGTTCCAAGATTACCATAGTTTTGACGATTTATGAGGTTAGGAAGGTCAATATTCTAACAAATGATTTGAAATTGAGTTCTACTTTGGGTGTATGTAGGGAACTCTAACAAAAAGTACCTTTCGTCTTCAACCATTAAATATTTTTTAAGTTAATGTTATTGTTTCAACTCTATCTACTATTACTACTCCTATTCCATACTAAATTATATTTCTAAATTTTGTACCTTATCAGATTTCTTATTTTACTATTGGATTACATGTAGGGGTTGGTTCTAAAGGAATTCCAAATTATTTTCTCTTAATTTTTTCTTTAATATAGAGAGTTCTTCAATTTTCATTTGCGTTAATACTTCAGCAATGGTTGAAGTATCTTCACCTTTAGTGCAATCATCTTCAACATCGAAATCTCACATATTATTCCAAAAAATTCTCACTTATAACCTTCCATTAGAATTTGACATCATCTATTCCTACTCTATCATCTCTCATCTTGTCGTATTCTTCTAGTTCCTCTCTTCTCTATGGACACACATCTAGTCCCTCTATTTCCTTTGCGCACTCCTCGGGTGCATCTTATGTCTTTGTATCTCCTACTCTATTGCTACTACGATGTGTGTATTACTGAACTTTCCTCAAACTATTCATTTGTGCCTTCCAAAGTGCTTTGCGTAATATATTTTCGCATTAATATCTCTCTACTAATGACTTTCTTCTACTTATTTGAATCCATCTTTGTTTATGCTCTATATTTCATCTCCCTTCCTCTTTCACCTAGCCCCTTGTTGTGAGTGCTTATGTTTTAATTATGTCTAGTATCATCTACAACAACCTTGTCTCCATAATAAACATCTTAATCCATAATTGTGTCACTTCCTAGCCTCAAAATCACTCTTACAGTGTTGAAAGAGGTTCTATATTCAATAACATACTCTACTATGTATTCCTCTTTAACTTGCTCAAGCCAATAATTAATTACATGTGTCCACTTGTTATATAATTTCTCAAGTCTTTCCACCATTTCTTTATCCCAAATTACACATTGTTGAGAGAAACATATCGTGTTAATTTCTTCTTGTTCTTTTATCCACTCCTACAATAGTATGGGAAATTATATAACCATTTCTTCTTATAGAATAAATATGGCTTTCTTTCCACCATTTATGATCTATTTGTAGGTTCTTTAGTTCCCTCTTTCCGAACTCAAACTCCTTTTTGGTAATTGTATCTTGTATCTCTTTCCATGAGGGGTTTTGAGCCATAGCCTTACTTTTTCTACAAAAATATGTTATGTATTAACAACATAAATAATTAGTGGCATTATTATGAATACACCCTGTGTTTAGCACTCAAGTCAATAATAATCTATTAGTATTGATATTTTCAATATCATAATGAAGGGTAAGGTCTCATTTGAGGTACTAATAGACATTACAGATAGAGGTAAATGATAATAAAGAAAAATATGCCATAACTTAATCATAAAGAATTCAATCATTCACACATAAGAGACAATAAAAAAATGAAAGGGGGAATCACATTACACTCATTTCCATCACAATCCATAGAATAAGTGGTACAATCTCCCTATGCCTCCTACAACACCCACAGGGTGTTTCAAGCTTTGATTTATTCTTCCTCTATACAAAATCCAAACAATATCCAACCTAACATGTACCTACCCCTAGCACTCATAACCTCATTCATATATATAATACCATGAAGTTTATTACATTATAGTTCCAAATAGTTAAAATTATCTACAACATGGCTCATCCCAATGCATTGACATGTTAGAGTGTTGGTCTAAGGGTGCACTAATTTAATTAGAATGTTAAAATATACTATGCATGCATACCCAAAATCCTACAAAAATTGTTGCCAACATCCAAAAGCATTTTATAATTTATAATCTTAAAACTAATAGAAAGATCCACTATCCAATATCTTCCTCATATAAGATGTGCTTCTCCCCATTGAGAGTGTGGCTATGATTAGGTACATGTTGTAGCAGGTGCAACACCCTCCAAGATTTTGGCCTATACTTAAATTTCATAGCCTAGTGTCGATCTCGTGATCGTTGCTTCCTTAGTCATTTATTGGTAAGATGATTATTTCAAGCTCCCCTCTTTGATCTTAAGGGTTGTTCATGCTTTTATATTTATATAGTATGTTTCATCCTTGGGCATGGGGATTATCGCTTATCATGCAAAGGGAAGTTTGTTTTTCTTCAAGGGAAAGTATTTGTGAGAATGGATTGTCCTCACCACATAGACATGTTTCGCACTCATCTCATGCACTCTTGCACAAGTGTCACCTTTATCCTCTCAAAGTCTATCACCGAAACCACACTTGTTGTAAGCTTCCACAAAGGTTGTTGCATTAAGTGAAGTATGTGTTATATGTTCTAGATGATCTATGTTGTATCACTGTGTTCAAGTGTGTGATCCTAGTCAAGTTCTATCATTGTTCATATCAGTTCCATTGACCCCACACTTAGCCAAATTCTGGAGTTTCCTTAGCAACCTAGCCTCCTCCAACTTTCCTGAAATGCACACTTTGAGTCTACAACCCTCAAGATTTTCCCTTATCTGATGGAACTACGCAATGTGCAGAAAGCCCAACATCCATTAGCATTTAAAACTGCAATGGTTTCCTCTAGTGTCTTTCCCTCATATAGAACCCACTGTCTTCAAAAACTGCACATTTTTTCCCTCAGCTACCCAATTTTCCTTGCATCCTGAACCTGCGCAGACGTATCCTCCCATGGCCTCATCCCATAGCAGTGTATTTCATCCTAAAAGTGTACTGTTTTTTTCCTTAGCTGCCCAGTCTTCCTAGCATCCTAAAACTATGCAGATGTGTCCTCCTAGGGCCTCATCCTACAATAGTCACTGCCCGCTAAAACTGTGCAATTGTGTCTCACAGGGGCCACGAAGAAGGATGGCATGCTATATGAATACTAAGGAGCTGAGGAGAAAGATAAGCAAACCAAGGAACCCAAGGTATGGTAGAAGATTAGGACTGGATGAAGACTCCATCTAATGCATAACCCTTTGGAGGGTAGGTACGAAAACAAAGCACATCTCTTGAAATGCACCTCTTAGTGTAGCTTGAAAGACTGCTTATCATTGTTATATTATTCTATATTCAATGACATATCATTCTATCTACATCTCTTGCTCCCTTTCGCTTGTTGGATCAATTGTCGTCTTTTGACATGTTTGGTTGTTATATCATGTTTGTGAACCATTATGTTGACCATGAAGGTTGGTATTTGTGTATATTAGTCTTCCTAGCCATGTAAACACCTATTGCACTCATATTGCACTCATACACAAACTTGTAAGAACTGTTGCACAAGTGTCATCACAATTGTCCAAAGGTCTATCCCAAGTATCACACTTGTTGCTTTTAACTCCAAACAGTCTCACAGAGGGTAATGCTTTGTCTTGTTTCCCCGATGGTCTATGTTGTCATGTTGTCGAAGTATGCTAAGTGTGTGATCACAATGTCGAGTCCTCACAAGTTCACTTTCCTCCAACACTTAGACATTTTTTTGAAAATCGTTCCTATTGGACAACCCCCTCTCACTGGACCCTGAATGATCTGAACTGCATAGTCTCAACCCTCAGTGGTGTTGCTCTGCTACATGGAACTGCGTAGTGCTTGAGGTTGTACCCCAGGATAGTTGCACTACGCAATCCCAAAGGCATGCAGTTTGCCTTCCTTCCCATAATTTCGTAGAAACTACCTCAAAGCCCAACTTGAACTATGCACTTCACAAGATCAGTCATAAATCCTCCTCCCTGTGTTGGCATTATGAGACAAGTGTTGTCCTTGATGGCAAATCACACTAATGACAAATCATAGTGTAGAAGGATAGCAGCAAGGAATTGATGATCAGACTACAAGTATGAAGAGAAAATATATATACGCAGGTTCACTATATACCAAGTAGGGTATACACGCAGGCTCACTATATACTAAGTCGCGTATACGCAGGTTCACTATATACCAAGTAGGGTATACAAGCAGGTTCACTATATACCAAGTCGCATATACACAGGTTCGCTATATACCAAGTGGGGTATACACGCAGTTTCATGAACGGAAAAGCGCGTACATGTCGGAAAGCTTACTTTTGGTCCATGGTAGTTAGTCCTCGGTATTTGAACCTATGGTTTTGGACCATGGTATTGAGCAAGGCCTAAGACTATAAAAGGAGAAGAAGATCATTAGGCAAGAGTATGAAGAAAGTCTTGAATATCTGATGAAGTATGAGATCCAGTATGCAAGTTATGGGTTGATGATGCATTGCTTGATCTGAGCTAAGGTGGGATCTCACCGGTTGATGGAGAACAAGATCTAAGGAGAGATCGGGATCAAATGGTTTGAAATGAACTATATTTATATGGTTGATTATGCTTATTCTAGATCTGCATACTGACGCATGTAATATAAATGTTATAGTATGATTGATGTCTGGTACAGCTGCAAAGTTATGAGAAAATATTTTTCGATCTATACGCGGGTTGGCCTTGGAAAAAGCGCGTATATATGCGGGTATGATTCATCATAGTAGCGTATATCATTTGAGCTATGATGTCTAAAGTTATAGGTGGTTCTGACTATTGATGAGTTCTGATGTCTATTTAATGGTGTCAGTGTTCTGCATATCTTGGTTGGATGAGTGTGTATTGATGGATGAGAACTAATATGGATAAAGATCATAATGACTCATATTTATGTGATCCGATGAACTAGATCTGGGTGCTAACACATATATTATCCTTGTATATGTCATGATTTGGTTATGTCTGAAGTCAGGAAGTGCAGCAGAATTATGAATAAGTGATTAATGACATATACGCTGGTTCATCTTGATGAAGTTGCGTATACACGCAGGTTCAACACTTCCAAGTAGCGTATGCACTTTGATGCATGATTTTGATGGTACAGTTGGTTCTGATTGTTATTGCAGAGTTCTGCTCTGTGTTCTGGTGATTGTGTTGTTGACAGGGCTTCAGTGTTTCAGTGATTCAGAGATTGATGATGTTAGTATTGACTGTTTTGTGATTCAATGATATTTATGGGTCTAGTATGAAAATTTGATGAAACATGGCCTTCGGATTATGTGTTGTGCTTCTAGAGTATCCAGTCTGAAAATGTATGAAACGTGGTACCTGGAGGAGAGAAGATTGTAGGCCGGCGCCTACGTACTAGTATCTTAGCTAGTACAAGAGCAAAGGGGGTTGGAGCTCCCTTCCAGGAGAGTCTGGAGAACGAAAGAAGGTTGTAGCCTTTTGCAGGTTGTAGCCTGTGTGTTGGTAAAGGACTGCACCAGTACATTGTAAAAGAAGTTTCTTAATAAAGGAAGATAGAAACGAATTGCAGCAGGTGGTTTTCACCCACATTGGGTTTCCACCTTATATCATGGTGTTCATGTGTGCTTCTTGTGTGTGATGATCTGTTTTGTTTTACTGCACCTGCTTACTGTTCATATGGTTAATGAAGTTCTGATACACTAACTAAAGATCAACATTTAATGGATTAACTGAATCATAAGTATTTTGGATATACGCTGGTTACTTTAGACACAGTTGCGTATACACGCGATTTCCCTTGAATGAAGTAGCGTATATGTATCTAAGTATGGAAATGAAAAATTTTTAGTGATCTGATAATACTGATTCACCCCCCCCCCCCCCCCTCAGTATTATTTCCAACAATTGGTATCAGAGCAGGTCCTTTGGTAGAAGCTTTATCGCTTGAAGGAGATTCGTGGAACTATGGGAAAGAAGCTTAAGAAGAAAGCACCTAAGAAGAAGAAGACATCTCAGAAGAACTATGACAGTGGGAGAATTGATTGGGGATTAGGTATAAGAAGCCCTTCAGATTCAGAATTAGATTCAGAATCATTCCAGAATGAAGATGAACTATCAGGTATGAATTTGCTATCCTCTGATGTCCCGGCTATCTATCCATTTGGAAAAGATGAAAGTGATAGCGAAACAACTGAATTTGCTCTTATGGGTGAACAAGAAAGATATCAAATAGAGGCAGAATTTAAAAGGCTTTCAGATAAAATCAGAGATCAACAAGATCTATTGAACAAAAGGGAATGTCACTTCAAAGAAGAAGCTACCAAACTAAAGGCCCAACTAGAGGAAGGAAACAAGGTAAGGAAGTTATTCAAGGACAAATATGAAAAGTTGCAGGATGAAGCAACATCACTAAGAGATGAAGTCAATGAAAGAAGCACAACCATCAAGAAACTCAGAGATAGATCCAGTTACTATGAAAGTCTTGAAGCCACGAACCGCTAACTAAAGGAAGATCTTGAAGAATCAAAGAAGCAGAATAAAGATCTACTCCAAGCTATTGAAAAACAGGTAAATGAAGTTATCAGCTTAAAATCTCAGCTAGAATGTGCCTTCAGAATTCGTCAAATGCAGCAGGATCTGAATGAAGAACAAGAAAAAGAGATTCTCAAACTAAAGCATCAGTTGGAAGAAGGAAGGAAAGTTGAAGAAGACATGAAGAAGCAATGTCTAGAAAAGGAGGAACAACTTCAAGTTGAGGTAAATATCTTGAAAGGTAAATTAGAAGAAAAGGATAAACTGTTGAGATTTCAAGATAGTACTAAAGCCTTGGATGATATTCTTAGTAGTCAAAGGTCTCCTGCTATCAAGACTGGTCTTGGTTTTCATGAATCTATTGAAGGTGAATCTAGTTCACAAGGTGAGGCAAGGAACTCTAAAGAGAAATCTAAAATGATCATCAAGGAGATGAGAGGTCAACCCCATCAACATTCAAGAAAATCTTTTACTCCTCCTATGAATAATGTTGAATGTTATGTATGTCATAATCTTGCACATGTTGCAGCTAGATGTAGAAGAAGAAGGGTTCAAGACCATCATGCTGAAAGATCATCACATTCAAGGTACTTTAATGGATATTTCTTTGCTTGCAATATGTATGGTCACAGAGCTGTTGATTGCTACAGAAGAAATATGAAACGTGTAAGATGTTATGCATGTAACAGTCCTGGACATATAGCAAAGGAATGCAGGAACAAAGCACGGACATCACACCAAAAGGAGAAAACAACATCACACTTGAAGATATGGAAGAAGAAGGAAGTACAGTCAGAAAGATGTGGCACAACACAATGTACTCAGACACAGCACAACACAGACATAACAGAATCAGAGGGAGCTGAAAGTATAAAACTTCAGTGTCCTGAATCTCATACGCAAGTTTCATAAATGGAAGTCGGGTATATACGTGAGTTAGACCCTGCAAAATCGCGTATATGTCAGTCTGAGGAAAAGCAGTGGGGACAGGTTCAGAAAAGGTGTTTGATATGATTCAGTCCATTATTTGCTCCGTTTGATAATGTTTACAGTCTGCTGAGGATGTGTAAAAATGTTTTGATACTTGTAAAGATGTTTAGAAGTGTGTTGATCCTAACTTGATGATGATGATGTCTTGATGCTTATTGCTGATATATGCATGATCAGATCTAACAGTAAACAGATGGCTCAGGTTGAGGGGGAGCATATGCCTTTAATAATGCATTGTTGGCATTATGGTTAATAGCCTTGGTGATGATGTTTATATGGCTAAATGATATATCTTGCTATGATGTGGTTGTGAGTTGTCTATGATAAAATCTCATATAATTCTCGGGGTTACATAGTAGATATTCAGATCAGATTTATGGTTGATTCTTTGATGATGCATATATAGTGTTTACATGGTGATCTTCATAAGGATAAGGAGAAGTACAAAGCTTGAATACACATCTTCCTCACTTGATGATGAGTCACTCATATACTGCTGTTGTCATATGCATAAAGATCATACAGTTATGATGCAGGCACTCATGTGGATAAGGATTGTTGCTGTTGATGATATCAAGAAGTTTTGTCAAAAGAGCTTAAGCTCAAGATACATAGTGCTGATACATGGATGACTACTCAAAGTTGCCTTGTTGGAGACATGATGATGAGTTCTTATCTATATGATGATAGGTTTATACTTACATATGTTGATTGATGCAGATGTTCCCAAGTAATGATACTTGGATCATGTAGATCTTGACGTTGACGTAATGGCTATGGTGGTTTCACATATAATGAGAATGATTTCATGATGATGTTTCAAAAGGAGAAGTTGACATCTATGTTCAGACATACCTTGTTACAAGACATTTACAGGTTGCTGATATGGAAATTTGTGTACGCGCGTTGAATAAGGACTATCCGTGTATATACACTTGTTTATGTGGATACAGTCGCGTATATGATAATTTGAAGGAAATCAGTGGGTCAAACCCAGAATGAGAAGATTCTGATATTGGTCTGACAGAGACCAACTGGCACAGGTTCAGGGGGAGCAGATAAACTTCCAATGATGCATTGTTGGCATTATCTTAGAAGCTTTTGGTTCTAGTTCACAGTTGCTGTTGGTTTCAGGTGGAACAAAGACAGAGGGAGAACAGAAGGATCTATTGGTTTCTGATTTGAATGGTGATTGACAGATGCCGCCGATATCAGTTATTGGTGACTTTCATAAAGTCTTGCTCTAGATTGTTCGTCTCTAGGTCATATATCTTTTTTTGTGATATCTCTTTCATGGTGTCAAGGTCATGTAACGGCCTATATTGGTTTCCCCACTATGCCTGGGATGAAGATGTAATGTTCTTGCTTTATCATGTGTAAACTTTTGATGTATCCCCACTTGGTTGGGTGGATGAGTCAATTCTAGTATATCCCCACATGGTTGGGAAATGGATATATGTATTGAGTCTTTTGGTAGGTCTCTTATGATGTATAAGTCATGGTTCTTCTTGAAGAAAACCTTTTTGCAGATCTTGCCTTCAGTCAGGAAGAGCATGAACAACACACTTCAACAGTACAGAGACTTGGCATGTACTCAGGGGGAGCATGGACAGATTGGTACACTTTGGCATATACAAAGGGGGAGCACATTTGGAGATTTCAGCAGGTACTCAGGGGGAGTATGGACAACATAATGTTTATCAAGGAAAGAGAATATCTTGGTCCACCCTTTGCCCTTGATGTCAAAGGGGGAGAGTGATTTGGTGTTGTTGCCATCAAGTCCAAAGGGGGAGATTGTTGGCATTATGATGCATGTGTTGTACTTGATGGCAACCCTCTCATAGAAGAACATCTCACTTACATATAACTAGATCAATCTACAGATTGACTAAATGCATGGGATGCATGACAGCTGAAAGGAATAAGAAGATCAAGTTCTAAGTGTGACAAGTTAGCTTTGTCATCAAGTCCAAAGGGGGAGATTGTTGGCATTATGAGACAAGTGTTGTCCTTGATGGCAAATCACACTAATGACAAATCATAATGTAGAAGGATAGCAGCAAGGAATTGATGATCAGACTACAAGTATTAAGAGAAAATATATATACGCAAGTTCACTATATACCAAGTAGGGTATACACGCAGGTTCACTATATACTAAGTCACGTATATGCAGGTTCACTATATACCAAGTAGGGTATACAAGCAGGTTCACTATATACGAAGTCGCGTATACGCAGGTTCGCTATATACCAAGTAGGGTATACACGCAGTTTCATGAACGGAAAAGCGCGTACATGTCGGAAAGCTTACTTTTGGTCCATGGTAGTTGGTCCTCAGTATTTGAACCTATGGTTTTGGACCATGGTATCTCGACAAGTGTGTTGATCCCAAGTATTGGGCTCTTGGTATTGATTTATTATGGTTTTGGACCATGGTATTGAGCAAGGCCTAAGACTATAAAAGGAGAAGAAGATCATTAGGCAAGAGTATCAAGAAAGTCTTGAATATCTGATGACGTATGAGATCCAGTATGCAGGTTATGGGTTGATGATGCATTGCTTGATCCGAGCTAAGGTGGGATCTCACCGGTTGATGGAGAACAAGATCTAAGGAGAGATCGGGATCAAATGGTTTGAAATGAACTATTGATGAGTTCTGATGTCTGTTTAATTGTGTCAGTATTCTGCATATCTTGGTTGGATGAGTGTGTATTGATGGATGAGAACTAATATGGATCAAGATCATAATGACTCATATTTATGTGATCCGATGAACTAGATATGGGTGCTAACACATATATTATCCTTGTATATGTCATGATCTGGTTATGTCTGAAGTCAGGAAGTGCAGCAAAATTATGAATAAGTGATTAATGACATATACGCTGGTTCATCTTGATGAAGTTGCGTATACACGCAGGTTTAGCACTTCCAAGTAGCGTATGCACTCTGATGCATGATTTTGATGGTACAGTTGGTTCTAATTGTTATTGCAGAGTTCTGCTCTGTGTCCTGGTGATTGTGTTGTTGATAGGGCTTCAGTGTTTCAATGATTCAGAGATTGATGATGCTAGTATTGACTGTTTTGTGCTTCAATGATATTTATGGGTCCAGTATGAAAATTTGATGAAACGTGGCCTTCAGATTATGTGTTGTGCTTCTGGAGTATCCAGTCTGAAAATTTATGAAACGTGGTACCTGGAGGAGAGAAGATTGTAGGCCGGCGCCTAAGTACTAGTATCTTAGCTAGTACAAGAGCAAAGGGGGTTGGAGCTCCCTTCCAGGAGAGTCTGGGGAACGAGAGAAGGTTGTAGCCTGCGTGCTGGTAAAGGACTGCACCAATACATTGTAAAAGAAGTTTCTTAATAAAGGAAGATAGAAACGAATTGCAGCAGGTGGTTTCCACCCACATTGGGTTTCCACCTTATATCATGGTGTTCATGTGTGCTTCTTGTGTGTGATGATCTGTTTTGTTTTACTGCACCTGCTTACTGTTCATATGGTTAATGAAGTTCTGATACACTAACTAAAGTTCAACATTTAATGGATTAACTGAATCATAAGTATTTTGGATATACGCTGGTTGCTTTAGACACAGTTGCGTATACACGCGGTTTCCCTTGAATGAAGTAGCGTATATGTATCTAAGTATGGAAATGAAAATTTTTTATTGATCTGATAATACTGATTCACCCCCCCCCCCCCTTCTCAGTATTAT
Source organism: Pinus tabuliformis (assembly GCA_031772625.1). Classification (NCBI taxonomy): domain Eukaryota; kingdom Viridiplantae; phylum Streptophyta; class Pinopsida; order Pinales; family Pinaceae; genus Pinus; species Pinus tabuliformis. The sequence goes on along the minus strand of CM062817.1, from coordinate 1,606,613,446 downwards.
TTCCAACACCCTGTCTATTGGAACCCCATAATTCACAGATACCTGCACCTTCTTTTCCTCCCAGAATTGTGCAGAGGTGTTCTCCTAGTGTCTTCACTCAGATAGGACTCAATGCTCTTTGAAACTACGTAGAATTATCCTCCCTAGTCATGTTGCTTTCCTATCTTGTCTTCCCTCATAAAAATGCACACCGGTTACTCCTAGGGTCCCACCTTGCAGATTCCACTGGTGACCTCAACTGCGGAAGCCTGCCTCCCAGTGGTCACAGCACAGTTTTTCACGACAATGAAGATTGTGCCCCAATGTTCCTCATCCTAGCCTGAACTGTGATTTGCACAGTCTCAGTGACCAATCTCCTTCCCTTTCATTTGTAACTGCGGAGTGCGCTGTTACTAGGGCCTCTTCCCAGCTTGTCTTATGTCTCGAGCCTAGTCCATGTAAAATAATACATCATCTTAGACTAGGAGGTTTTGGATTTAATGTCGTCCCGTCATGAGTGAATTGCAGGAACATGTACACTGATAGATCATGACAAGATGACGAACGAGATGAAGAAGGAGCGAACATGCTAGAAGACTTACTTGCAGTTGGATGGATGAAAGAAGCTGAAGTGAAAGGAACACATGCATGTAACCATCTTAGAAGACCAAGACTATTGAAGACCCCACAGCATAAATCCATGTGGAGGTGAAGAAAAAGAACATCCAAGAACACATCAGTCACTCAGTAACAACAACAACTTGACATTGCCACCACAGCCAGCCAGTCCATGTCAGTAGTGTCATGTCAAGTTGTGTCATGAGTTGTCAAGGCCACATCACTACCATGGGCCATATCTGTTGTAGCTGAATGTAATGTAAAGTGAAAGTCCAATGGACACACTATGAAGATGAAGAGTCATGTAATTTGAAAATTCATAGGAAGTTTAAAGGTCATGATGACAGTCCAAGAGTCACAAGGGTCAAGCATCACCCTTGGCTATATATACCCCCTCATTATATGAGCAAGGGAATTTTCACCTTGGCTCCTCGCACAAAGCATACATTGTTTTTAGTTAGTTCTTTGAGGAGCAAGGAGTGGCTCCAATGTCCCACTACTGGGGCTAGTGATGTATGATGTACATATGTGTCTTGGAACTTTTTCCTAATACAGAAGTGTGTTTAGGCCAACACATTTTCAGGCATGTCTTGTAGATGTTTGTAAGACTATTCTTTTGGAATTTGTAATTCATGTTTGTTTCACATGTACTAAGATAGTTGAACTATTTCGATATTTTTAGTACTTACCTTGTTGGGATTGTGTTGTATTGGTTATCATTGTTGTCTAATCCTTGTGGAATACTCCACAGGATATTAGACAAACCTTCCTCGCATACTGGTTATAATGACTGTCACATTTGTTGTAGACTACTCCGTTGGATGGTGGACAGGTCTTCCCTTGTACTTTGGTTTGAATGAATGCCATATCCACTGTGGGCTATTCCGCTAGATGTTGAACAACTCATTCTTGGTTCGCGTGTGTCTCTTCCTGGGTGGTACTATTACCGATCACTTAGAGGCTCACTTTTCTACCCCTTTTGCAGTAAGAGAACCTTGACACAATTACGTTACGCACTCACCAGACACACTTACCTTGTTGTTTGAAGATACCAGTGTACCGCTCTCATTTGATGACAACTAGAGCCAAGGTAGATCTCTAAGTATATGGAAATTGTTCCTTTATATCAGATGGGACTCCTACACCAAACGGTGTGAGGTCTAGTTGGGACTTCATATCGGGGAGATCCCCTTGGTTGATGAATTTCCAGCACCATCAACAAAATGGCACTAGAAGGGGGTCCAAATGACAGGTTGTGCTCATAGAGTTTGGCTTGAATCTCTTATTTAAAATGCCTCTTTCCTGAAATCATAATCTAGAGATGTTTTTCTAAAAATCCTAGTTGTACCATCCCTACAAAACTTATTCATGACCTGTCCGAGTTGAAGATCAATGGTGAGGGTGAACCATATTTTCATGTACATCTACTTCAAGTTATGACTCTTTGCCACCATCACCAAATAAAGTCTGAAGATGTCTGGGCTATATTACTTACCGTCACATTTGAAGGTCGTGCTGAATGCTGGTGTCATACATTATCCATTGATTATATCGATTCATTTTGTCAGCTTGCTGAGATGATGATCAAATATTTTGATAAGTATAGCCATCCAAATGTCTGTGAAAAAAATACTCCATTTAAGAAGGGAGCCCGACGAATTAGTTTAGGAATCTGTTGATCGGTTCCTTCACCTTTGTTGTGAAGTTCCTGACAAAATTTGAACTCGGATTTGTTGAGACAAGAGTTTAGATGCTTGGTTCATGTCTCCCAATACAGTGAACCTCCTAATTTCCCTTCTTCCCCAACTCTTGCAAATCGTGAGGCACCTCAGATTGCAAAGGAGGAGCCCACTACCCCGTTTGTTCCTTGTCGTCCTTTTCGGTCCCAATGTGGGTGCCCCCTTGTGGTGATCATGAAGCTGAGAAATTTACACATTAAGTCCCTAGACCATCTTCTCATATGTCTCCCGCTTCAATGGAGGGAATTCCATAATGGCTTAGGAAGCCTACAATGAAGACTCACTCCTCCATTCTGCAAGAGGACATCACCATTCATAACTCAAGTCTTGAATCTGATCTGCATCTCTGCCATCCTCTATCATCTACAAGACATGACTCCTTGTTCCATGACTCGCTTGATTAATCCACTTCACTAGCTAGTTGTTCACATTCTCTTGATTCTAAAGTTGTTTGCTCAAATTGTGATCAAGTGCAAGGTAGTCACTTTACGTAGGAAGAGGAGCAGAAAGGCGAGGACACTATCAATCTTTCCTCTATGTTTCAAATTTGTCCACATCAAAATAATGAGCTTCCGTTCTTGAACAATTCTCAATCTTCTAATCTCAATGGAACATCTTGTACAATCAATTCTTTCAATCAATCCCCAAACTTGGGCGATAGTCATCCCAATGATGATAAATCCATGTCTGTATGTCATGATGAAATGCCCAAGCACATCATGTGATATTTCGGTTTCTCATGAAGATTCTAATTCATATCTAGAATACGCTTCGGTCAAAGAAGACGTCCATATCAAAACTTCCTCTTCACCTCACATTCCCTAATGTCCTACCATTCGGAATGCATCTACATGCAGTGGAGACACTCCATGTTCTCTTGCTTCTTCATCCAATGAGTTATCTCCTCGATTGACACAGGGCAGTGAGGTTGTTCATGATAAAATTGAAAAGAATCTAATCACAAATGACTCTTCCCACCCCTAGTCATATCGCCTTTTGCATGAAGATAACTCGTCAAATTAGCTTGCTCATGTGAGCTCACCAATTCATGATCTTTGGACACACCATCAAAAGATCCTCTTTAAATGAACAATTTGATTTTTGTTGAAGTTGAAAAATATGGTGAAATCTGTGACAGAGATGGCTATAATTCAGAAAATAGTTTCGAAATCAGCAACAACAACCACCCTCAAGCCATGCATGATATGGTTCAAGCTTCAAAATGAGATTCTCCAATTTTGCAAAGTTCTGGGACCTACCAGGGAGTCGAGCCACTTCAACGTCCATTGATGGTTATGTCAGGACCTCATGACTCTAGTAAGCCCCCCGAACCAAATCAGATCTAGTATCTCACACAAAATTTGTCTATCTTCATGGTTGCACTCAATGTGAATTCACGTGTCAAAAAAGTTTGGTATTCCAGGTGTGATCTCTCAAATTTTAAAAATTTCTCTTATGAACGAATTCATGAATCTATTAGAGCGCATCCGTCTTAATGCACACCTCTCATATCAAACTCAGGTTGGGAATGTTCATCTCTCACGAAGTCATGGAATTGTGAAGTTGATAATCTCAAAGACTATCTTTGCCCGTAATCATACTTACTGAATTTCACCCTTCATGGTCAGCTCCTCGGTCTTCTTACTAATATTGTACTACAAATATGTCCACTCATCACACCATAAATCTCCTTGGTTGATGATGAATGCACAAGCTTTCATACGAATCAAGTTCCTCGCCACTCACCATGCTTCAACTGGTTTCATGCATTCACGGTGCTAGCATCCTTTTTAATTATTGTGATGACTATGATGCTTGTGAAATTGGTCACCAGTTGCATGGAGGTGGTTCGTCATATCTAACTCACAATGAACTTAGTTCGATTATTCAAAGCATTCGCAAGATTGTTCAAATGAATTTTTCTTTGCTCATTGCAAAATGGGAATCTGACATCTCAACTAGCTCATCTTATCATTCTTATATCTTGGGTGACTATCATTCAACTTATCATTTTCCCATCATCTCATCCGATGATAAATGCTTCGCACTCTCTGATCTTCATTTCTTAACATTTGTCTCTTCAGATTTCTATCAAGCAGGTGAGGCACTTCAGCCTTCGCTGATGGTTATGGCAGGTCCTCACTGTCTTGTCATGACCACTGAGGATAATTAGATCTATTCTATTTACAAGATTCTCATCTTGATCCTCCTTCTCAAATAAAAATTCATAATTTTAGAGATCACGAGGCTTTCAAGATGGTTTTCGTGAATTTTATCATCCAATCATTGAATGGCTAGAATAATCTTACTTGGAAAGCTCTATTGCAGAAAACAAGTTTCAATCCATCCTCGTGCTTGCTAAGAAGCTCAGTATTGATGAGGAAACACTCGCAAGAGGCTCCCCAGGTTTTTTGAAAAGTGGTATCCATCAAAGAGGTAAGCATGTGGATTGGGTTAAAGTAGTGGTTGTGACACATCTTTCTGCCCATAGGCAAGACCTTCCTTCTAGTGTGCAAGTTTTTCAAGTTTTTGTATTTTCTGTTGCAAATCACTTTTATCTATTTTAATCGTTCCTATCTTTGTGGATGCAGGTTGGGAACAACTACAGTGGCTTCACTGGAAATTTCATTACACGTAACCCCGATCGTCTAGTTGTTAGGATAGGAGTAGGATTAGTTGCATCTTAGTTTTCCTTTCCTTGCACTGATCTTACACTCATTCCTGGTAGTTTGTTTTGGTTTTCTTATTCTGGTTTTACATCATGTTCGCTTTAGTCATTTTGTTCTCTTGCCTTTAGATTTTGGTTTCTTGGTTCTATGTCTTCTTTATTTTTGCTTTATTTCCTTCCTATTCAATTTTCCTTTTTTTTTCACTACACGAATAGTTGTTGTGCCTAGACCTATGTCTTGGATTTTGAATGTGTATGTGGTTGAAGTTTAAGGAGTCTTTTGACACTGCAGCCCGTGGCTAGTCTTGTATCTGTCTTCTTTGTGTTTGGTTGTAACTTTTAGCCAATGAAGCCTTGATGGAAAATATGATCCATCTATAGGGAGAGTTTTGGTCCAACCATGAACTTGTGTCCAGTCTGGGAACCTCATTCCTATACTCAGTTTTCTGCTTTGTTGTTTTCAAGCTTATCCAACTAGTAGAAATGGAGAAGGGGAAAATATTGAAACGAGCAAACCTAAATCATAGGTCTTTATATGCTTCTCTAAAGGAACAACCTATCCTACTCTCAATAAGTCGGGATCCCTCTTCTGCCCCAAAAATAAATAAGTTTCGATCCACAGGTCTCTTTAAAAAATAACAAAGGCGAAAGAAGAGAAAGGCTTCCTGCGCAGAGAGGTAAAGCATGCAACTCAATCGAGGTACTATCTAGGATCGTTGGTAGTGAAGCAATGCTTGTGTTCCTCCGTGATTCCTCCGAGGTACTGCCTAGTCCTACTGGCAACAAAGCAACACCAGAGATGAAAAACTATACTATGAAAATCTTAAGCTCGAGAGCCAAACTACCCTTCCTAGTTCAAAACAATGTGATCTGGCTAAAGCTCATGTTGTGTTCAACCGAGTAGGTACAAGGAGGACCATGTCTGCCCATGGGACAAGTGGGCAAGCCAAAGAAATCTGCATGATGAATCAATACTCCCTAATGGACCAAGGCCTTGCATTAAAATGAACCAAGATAAATAAGTTGGCATTCAACTAGTGTGTCACCAAGTGTTATAGCAACTGCAACACCCTCAAAAGTTTTGGAGCCTACTGATGATCTCGTGATCGTTCGTTCCTTAGTCACTTATTAGCAAGATGATGATCTCAATCTCCCCTCATCGATCTTAAGAGATGTTCATGATTTTATATTTATATAGTATGTTTCATCCTTGGGCATGGGGATTATCACTTGTGATTCAAAGGGAAGTTTGTTTTACTTAAAGAGGAAATATTTGTGAGAATGGGTTATTCTCACCACATAGACATGTTTTGCACTCATCTTAAGCACTCTTGCACAAGTGTTGCCTTTATCCTCTCAAAGTTTATCATCAGAGCCGCACTTATGGTAAGCTGCCACAAAGGTTGTTGCATTAAGATAAGTATGTATATATGTTCTAGATGGTCTATGTTGTATCACTAAGTGTTCAAGTGTGTGATTTTAGTCAATTTATATCATTGTCCACATTAGTTCCAATGATCCCACACTTACCCAAATTCTGGAGTTTCCTTAGTAGCTCATCCTCATCCAGCTTTCCTGAATTGCACACTTCGCGTCTGCAACCATCAAGATTTTCCCTTGCCTTCTGGAACTTCTCAATGCACAAAAATCCCAACCTCCCTTATTAATAAAAACAACACAGTGGTTTCCTCCAGTGTTCTTCCCTCATTCAAAACCCACCGTCTCTAGAAAATTCGTAGTTTTTTCTCTCAGTTGCCTAATCTGCCTTGAATCCTAAAACTTCTCAGATGTGTCCTCCTAGGGCCTCATCCCACAACAATTCTTGCATCATAAAACTATGCAGTTATGTCCCTCAGCTGCCCAGTTTTCCTTGCATCCTGAAACTGCGCAGAGGTGTCCTCCCAGGGCTTCATCCCACAATAGTCACTACCCACTGAAACTACGCAATTGTGTCTCACATGGGCCACTAAGAAGGATGACATGCTAGATGACTCTCAACAAGCTGAGGAGAAAGATAAACAGACCAAGGAACCCAAGTTAGATCGAGACCGCATGAAGACTCCATCTATTGCATAACCCTTTGGAGGGTAGGTATGGAAAACAAATGAAATCTCTTGAAATACACGTCTTAGTGTAGCTTGAAAGACTGCTTATCATTGTCATATCATTTTGTCTTCAATGACATGCATGGTTACAAGCACTGAAATCCATGTGTTTCCTCTACATGTCTTACTCCCTTTCGCTTGCTAGATCAATTGTTGTCTTTTGGCATGTTTGGTTGTTATGTCATGTTTGTGAACCATTATGGTGACCATGAAGGTTTGTATTTGTGTATACGAGTCATCCTAGCCATGTAAACACCTATCGCACTCATACACAAAGTTGTAAGCACTATCACACAAGTGTCATCACGGTCATCCAAAGGTCTATCCCAAGTGTCACACTTGTCGCTTTTAACTCTAGACAGTCTCAAAGAGGACAATGCTTTGTCTTGTTTCCCTAGTGGTATATGTTATCATGTTGTTGAAGTATGTTAAGTGTGTGATCACAATGTAGAGTCCTCACAAGTTCACTTGCCTCCCACACTTAGCTATCTTTCTAAAAATCCTTCTGACCAGACAACCCCCTCTCACCAGACCCCGACTAAGCTACACTACACAATCTCAGCCCTTAGTGGTGCTACTCTGCTACCTATAACTACACAATGCTTGAGGTTGTCCCCTAGGACAGTTGCACTAAGCAATCCTAGAGGTGAGTAGTCTGTGTTCCTTCCCAGAACTGCGCAGAAATTTTCTCAAAGCCCAACCTGAATTGTGCACTTCACAAGGTCAGTCATTAAGCCTCCTCCCTGTCTACTAGAACCCCACAATGTGTAGAGACCTGAGCCTTCTTTGCCTCAAAGAACTGTGCAGAGGTGTCCTCCTGCTGTCTTCCCTCATCCAGGAATCACTTCTCTCAGGAACTACTCAAAATTATCCTCTCTAGTCCTGTTGCTGCCTTGTCTTATATTCCCTTAGAAAATTGCATAGAGGTGCCTCCCAAGGTCCCACCTTGCAACTGCCACTGGTGACCTCAACTGCATAGTCATGCCTCCCAGTGGTCACTATGCAGTTTTTCCTGACAGTGAAGACTTTGGCTCAGAGTTCCTCATCCCAGCTTGAGCTGCACTTTGCACAGTCTCAGTGACTAGTCTCCCTCCTTGTTACCTGGAACAGCACAATGCGCAGTTACTAGGCCCTCTTCCTATCCTGCCATCTATCTCGGGCCCGGTCCATGGAAAATAATCCATCATCTTAGACTAGGAGGTTTTGGATGTAATGTCATCCCGTCATGAGTGAATTGCAGGAACAGGTACACTGATAGGTCATGGTGAGACGATGAATGAGATGAAGAATGAGTGAACATGCTAGAAGAATTACTTGCATTTGTATGGATGAAAGAGCTCAAGCGAAAGGAACACATGCATGTAACCATCTTAGAAGACCAAGACCATTGAAGAACCCACAACATCAAGCCATGCCGAGGTGAAGACAAAGCACATGCAAGAACACATCCATCACTCAACAACAACAACAACTTGACATTGCCACCACAACCAACCAGCCCATGTTGTGTCATGTCAAGTTGTGTCATGAGTTGTCAAGGCCACAACACTACCATGGCCATATCTGTTGTAACCAAATGTAATGTAAAGTGAAATTCGAATGGACACACAATGAATATGAAGAGACATGTCAGTTGAAAATTCATAGAAAGTTGAATGATCATGAGGGTAGTCCAAGAGTCACAACGGTCAAGCATCACCCTTGGATATATATACCCCCTCATTATATGAGCAAGGGAACTTTCACCTTGGCTCCTCCCACAAATCATAAAGAGTGTTCAGTTAGTTCTTTGAAGAGAAAGGAGTGGCTCCAATGTCCCACTATCGGGTTTAGTGATGCTTGATGTACATATGTGTCTTGGAACTTTTGCTTAATACAGAATCCTATTCAGGCCAACGCGTTTTCATGCATGTCTTGTAGATGTTTGTAAGACTATTCTTTTGGCATTTGTAATTCATGTTTGTTTCACATGTACTAAGGCAGGTTAACTATTTTGATTGTTTTAGTACTTACCTTGGTGGGAATGTGTTGTATTAGTTATCACTGTTGTCTCATCCTTGTGGACTAATCCACAGGATATTAGACAAACCTTCCCCGCTTATTGGTTATAACGACTGTCACATTAATTGTGGACTACTTCACTGGATGGTGGATGGGTCTTCCCTTTTACTTTAGTTTTAATAGCGGCCATGTCCGCTGTGGACAATCCTGCTAAGTGTTGGACAAATCGTTCATGGTTTGTGTGTGTCTCTTCCTGGGTGGTGCTATTACCTCTCACTTAGAGGCCCACTTTTCTCCCCCTTTGGCAGTAAGAGAACCTTGACACAGTTATGTTACGTACTCACCAGGCACACTTACCTTGTTGTTTGAAGATACCAATGTAACACTCTCATGTGCTGATAGCTAGAGCCAAGGCAAATCTCTAAGTATATGACAACTGAGCCTTACCGGATGGGACTCCTACACCAAACAGTGTGAGGTCTAGTTGGGACTTCATATTGCGGAGATCCCCTTGGTTGACGGATTTCCAACACCATCAAAAATACCTAATATACAAGTACAAGAAAACTAACATGAAAGAGAAGAGGCTTCCTAAGATTAATTCAAATTGCATTGAAAGCCACTTAAAATTAAGAGGGAATAATGTGAAGATGTTAAGCCTTGCCTAAATCATCTTAGAATAGAGCAGGAGGTCACTATATTAACGCCATTAAAAATATTACACATTTAAATCTAAGAATAAATTGTGACGTGATAAAGAAGTAGATCATGAAAAGGGAAATTGAAACATTGTAAAGAGGTCATTAACCTAAATCTAGAATATTAAAAGTATATTTTTGTCAAAGAGGAATACATAGTAGAATTCATTAAAGCAAAATTAATGTTAATAAAAATATGAATTATATTCATTATCATTAAGAAATAAATGAAAATCCTTCAGGTGATAGTGCCAAGACACGTGCTCTAATTTCCTCTGATCACAACTGGAAATGGTGGCTTTTGGTATTTTTGTCATCAATTTTCATATCTGTCCTATAGTTATAGTTTCTCCAGGGCGGTTTGCATCTTATTTTCACTTTGGAGTATCTTTTATTCACTATTATGCCCCACTTATGTTGGATACTATATGAGCGAATTATTTCTTAATATTGCTATGGTTTTATCTGGAGGGCCTTGAGCCTTTTTTTATAGATTTTCCATAGCATATGTGGCCATGGAAATTGATGGTATGATGACAAAATCATTTTTGTGGCTACCGGAAAAATGGTTTTTATGACTCTTCTTGGAGAAATGAATTCAATGTTATTTGATGTGACAGTACGCCTTCTTTTTGTTCTTTATCACATGTTTTTGCTGGTTTATGGCTCGCAAAAGTTTGGAATAGTTGCATGGCTTGGACATTCGTTCATATATAGAACTATTGTCTTGTTGGTTGATGCTATTTTAATGTCTCTTATTGGCTTCGATTTTGGTGCAATTCTTGGGTTTTGCAATGGTGGTTGTATTATCCTTTGGTACTATGTGACTTATGGAAAAGTGTGGATGGTTTTGTGCGACTGTTGGTATTTTATAAATGGTTATAGCTAATTTTGGGGACCTTTTGGTTTTTTATATATGTTTATGGATTTTCCTGTGTGCCTTATAGATATTTGTTGGTGGTTTATGTGCGCTTTACTTGGACATATGTTTTGCTGATATTGATTGCCTGGTTATAGATGGTTTGATGTGATTGGTGAATTGTATTTTCCCTTCAAATTTAAGCTTTGTAGATTAGTTGAGTATATGTTCATTCTGATATCTACAGACATGAGAAATTTTACTTTGTTGGGTATTGGTTTGATGTGATTGATGAACTGTATTTTCCCTTCAACTTTGAGCTTTGTAGATAAGTTGAGTATATGTTCATCCTGGTGTCTATAGACATGGGAAATTTTACTCTATTGAATATGGGTATTACTAGTCTCTTGGATTAGTTTGTAACATGTGCAATTTTACTTTGTTGAATATAAGTATTATTGATACCTTAGATTAATTTGTCTACTTGTAAATTCTAGAAAATGTGAACGATATAATCTTCCCTTTGAATATTAATACTAAATACATAATAAAAAAATAAATAATGAAAATAAAAAAATATTAAACTTTATAAATTAAATAAAACACAGAAAAATATATAGCTTAAACAAATTTAATGAAAATAATATTTACGAATTGAGAAGCTTTTGTTCATACATTAAAAGTATGTCTAAATAAAAAGTTTAACGAAACTTTGAAAAAAATATAACATTGGAAAAAGTAAAATGAATACAACTACTAGTAATTACATACAAGGTGTTCTTTCTATGGAGTTGCCTAAACAAACACCATTCATAAAGTCATTAGCAATCTAACATTGGAAAAAGTAAAATGAATACAACTAATGATGATACAAAGCGTTCTTTCTATGGAGTTGCCTAAACAAACACTTCATAAAGTCATTAGCAATCTAACCTGGGAAAAAGTTAAAAACAAACACGGTTCATAAAGTCATCAACAATCTAACATTGGAAGAAGTAAAATGAATACCACTAGTAGTAATTACATACAGGGTATTCTTTCTATGGAGCCGTGCATAAAAGGAGTAAAACAGCTTAGCATAAAGGGAAACAACTCAGCGTTGTCTAGATACATGGGTAGACAATGATGTAATATAAATAACACCCATTGAAAATCAGCTGAGCCGGACCCTGTAACAGTGGAATTCTGAGAATAAACCAGATGGGGCCATTTCAGGTTACAAATACTTTTCATCTTCACCACCCACAAGGAAAGATGCTTCCAGCTGTTGAATACCAATGGACCACAACCAGAAAATAAATTAGTACTCTTGCTTGCCTAATTAGTGGATTCATTCAGCGCCTCAGCACAATTTGAGCGAAGAGAAATCCTAATCTTGCTGGCGATTTTTCTGGTGATTTCACGCATTTGATTTGAAGACTTCTCGCTGTCGTGAGCGAAATGGCGCGGTGCTCGGATATTGGGACTGGGGCTGCAGCCAATGTTGTACCCAGCCTTTTGAAAAAGGTTGTTGAAGAGGTGAAAATGCTCATTTCTTTGCCTCGAGCGATCAGCAAAATGGAAGGCGAACTTCAGCGTCTGATCGATTTAACGCTTTAGATAAATGTGGAGCTCGCTCGAGTAAACATGAACCCTAAAATTATAGTGAAGGGTTGGTTGGATAGGGCGGGCGAGGCCATAGAAAATTCAGGATCTATTCGCAGTGATTATGAGCAACACAAAAACTGTCTCACTTGGTGTCCTAACTGCCTCTGCCGCTACAGAATCGGCAGACGTATCAGAGATTGGAAATCAAGTGCTGCTCAACTCCATTCACAGAGGCAATCTGATTTTCCTCCCAGCGGGGAATACGGGGACCGTACTCCGCGCATCGATGTATTAGTTCAAAACCCCGAATCTGGTTCTGGTTTTGTTGTAGACAGAAGGCGATCTGCACAGACGAAGCATGTGGAGAGATTGTTAACCGATGAGGATAGCAACATTCGAAGAATTGGTATACAAGGTATGGGGGGTGTGGGTAAGACGTCGCTGCTTGATACCATCAACGATAGCCACCGTGTAAGGGATTCATTTGATCTCATCATTAAGGTAGCTATTTCCAGAAACCATATCCTAGCTATCCATAATTCTTTTGGTGATAGATTGAAATTAAAAGGTTTTCAAGAGAATTCCAATTTCGAAGAGCGAAAAGAAATGCTGCGCTCTTATTTAAAGAATAAAAAAAGTGTCTGGATGATATGTGAGCGGAACATATATGGACAAGTGATCAGCTTCAAGACCTGGGAGTGTCGTTGAATGACAGGTTTTAAAATTTTGCTCACCACTCCGGATAAACTAGTGTGCGCAAGAATGGATGTGGAAGAGACTATAACAGTGGAGCGGATGTTCGAAGACGAGGGTTGGCAGCTGTTTCGTAGCTGCGCATTTCAGAATCGCGATGGAAATGTTGCACATGAAATAGAGGAAGTTGCCAGGTAAATCGCAAAGGAGTGCATGGGTTAACATTATACTGAAAATTTTAAGGATTAGTACAATTGGTCTAGTCTCAGTCTTAGTTATTAAGAGCTGGTTACAGGGTGAATTTTAGTCTCAGTCTTAGTTATTAAGGGCTGGTTACAGGGTGAATTTTCTTTCTTTGGGTTAGACTTGTTATTATTAGTCTGGCCGATAAGCTTTAAGATATTTCTTTTCAGATTGATCTGCCTAAATTTTCCATTGATTAATTGCCCGCAAATTTCCGTGAACCACTGAAACTAGATAATTTGAAAATCTGTTTTCTTTATTTTGCAGCTCCTGGAAGACAAAGTCATCGGTTGGGAAAAGATCATAGACTTGTGCATCGCAGAAGGTTTGGTTAAAGGAAGTGGAGACAGCTATTTGCATGACAAGGGGCGCGAGTTTATCAAACAACTAGGGAATCGTTGTTTGATTGAGGTGGTAGAGAATGATGTTGTGGGAAGGATTTACTCTATTAAAATACACGATGTTCTTCGTGATGTGGCGATTCCGAGGAGGAGCAGAGGTGTCACTTCAAAGCCGGGCTGGGCGTGAGGCATTTCCCCTCTCAGGAAGACTTCGAGGGCTGTGCAAGAATGTCATTGATGAGGAATGCTCTACACTCCCTGCTGTTAGGGAGAATCCAGGTATTAAAGAAATTCCTGAAAGCTTCCTCAAAGCTTCCTCCATCACTTGCCCTCACCGAGGGTCCTCGATCTTAGTGAGACTGGCATAACGTCTCTGCCGCCTTGTATAGGAAATCTGAAATATCTTACCTGCCTCAATTTATCTGGATGCAAGGACATCTGTGAATTGCTGGAGTCCATTGGCGACCTAATTCTTGAATGCTAGTTTTTTTGGCCAATAACGGTGCCTTCGGGAGAGGATAAGTGAACTCAAACGTTTGAGGTCCCTCGACATAAGCTGTTGCCGTTTGGAGCATGTTTTGCATGGGACTTCGAAATTGGTTTTACTGGAAAGATTGAGAATGTGGAGGACGAAGCAAATGTAGAAGGTTTAAAGAGTTTGTAAAATTTGAGGAGTTTCTGGTTTTCAGTGTATCAGAGAAAGTTACGAGAATATATTAGTATCATTTTTTTGGTATTGTTTTTTAGTGAGGGGATTGAAGTTATGAGAATATATTAGTATCATTTTTTTGGTATTGTTTTTAGTGAGGGGATTGTTGAGAATATATTAGTATCAATTTTTTGGTATTGTTTTTCAGTGAGGGAATTGTTGAAAGGTTGGGCTAGCTCATTATCAATTATCAATTTAAATGGGAAAAGATAAAATTGCAAAAAAACAAAAAAACAAAAACTAATAATAAACTATTTTTAATTTTGTAAACTTTAAAATATCATTTCATTTCATTATAAAACCCCTTATTAAAAAATTCCGAGAAATTAGTAAAAAAAAAAAACCGTGTCTCTACTTCTTTGAGAAAGCTGTTGTTCACAATTACTTTGCGCAGGATATACAGGCGATGGAAGACCCGGAAAGTTTGTATCTTTGGTATTGCAACGTGGAGCGAATGCCCAGTTGGGTTATTCAATTCTGAAAGCTCGCACTCCTACGGCTAGGTCAATGTAAGCAGTTTAAATAACTCCCGGCAGAGTTGCCATGTTTGAGAGTACTATGGATATACGGATGCGATAAGTTGGGGTTGGGAATAGGTTTCCAAAGCTACAGGAGGTGACACTTCATAGATTACAGTCGGAGTGTGTGGGGCTGGGCCAGTGGGAGCAACAAGTGGAAGTGGAAGCTTGGTCACCGTTACCCCAATGCTCAAGTCTTTACGGGGAGGCGGATGTTGGAAATTGAAGAGATTGCGTGGGGATGGGATAAGTTAAATCATCTCGAGGAAATAGGAGGTTCCAGAGGATGATGGTATGCAATCCAATGCGATGATGATCCCAATAGTAAGACATCACTCGAAAGTAAATACAGGAAACGACCTTGATTGTATTTGGAGGTATGGAATTACAGGAACAATCCCATGGGAGTAGGATCCCAATATTAAGCAGAAAGCAAATTCAAGATTAGTTTTTATAGATTAGTTTTTACAGATTGTTAATGTTGTAAATTATTGTAACACATTTTATTTGTTTGGTTGGTTTAAATTTTAATTTTTCTTATTAAATTTTATTACTATATGATTAGGGGAGGGTAGTACAAGATTTGAACTTAAGACTTCTAGTTCCGTGACCTTTCAAGGACTATGACTAAAGAATTTTGATAATTCATTAAATAATTTTATATTTGGTTTAACTTCATTATCAAAATTTTTTGATAATTTTTTAAAATATATTTAAATTATAGATTTAATATGGGAAAATACACACATATGATATTGTAAGTTAAATATTAATTAGATGAATGTACATCCATCTTAAATCTACATCTACCAAGCATTTAGAAGAATCTAGTTCAAGTTAATTTTTAATTTTAATCATATATAGTTATTTTTGTTATTTTTTATTTTTTTAATATCAATATTGAGTTTAAGACAACATAATAGTACATTACATAAACTTTATATAACTATTTCTTACCCTTTCTTTGTCATACCGAATTATAAAGCACTTCTCTCACTAATAAATTTAATATAAAAAATATAACCATATATATTGTAAATAAAAAAATGCTTAAATACATTTCAATTATAAATTATTATAATACATTATTTTAATTATTATAATTTTTTAATTAAAAAACAAACTAAATATTACTATAAAATTTTATTTCATTTTTAAAAACATTTGAAAAAACATAAATATATTTTTGAATAATTAGTTATTTTCCCTTTTATATCCCCTTCAACTTCTATTCTTTATCTTTAACCATTGTTTCTTTCAAGTTCTATTCATTATCTTTAATAATTGTTTCCTTCAAGTTCTATTCTTTATCTTGAAATCTTTTTCATTCAAGAATTTCATTTTAATAAACCTTTTTAAATTATAAATTTACTACGAAAAACACATATGTATATGATAGTGTTAATTATAGTTTTTATTATTATTATTTAATTAATATTATAATTTAATTTGTCTTATTATTAATTAATTAATATAACAAATTATTATTAAATTGGGAGATATTTTATAAGTCAAAGTAAAAAAGTATTATTAAATTGAGAAACACTTTACAACTAAGATGTTTTAATGAAATATTGAATGAATGAAGTGTTAAATCTAATAAATAATAATAATACAATGTCCATTTATATTATATACATTATGGTAGAGATGTTGTTTTAGTGTGTTAGGTTCTTATACCAATAGGTATCATTTCTCATGATTGACTATGGAAGTGCCAAATATTATCATCCTTTCCATGCTGCAAAGCTTCCATATTTTGTATATAGATAAAGAAAATTAAAAAATGTAAAGAGGTAATGCCCTAAAAGAAAAATCAAAGGGCAAGAAGAATGAATTGGTCAACAAAAAGAAAAGAAAAATGAACCCCAAAGAAAGACCAGCAAAGTGGCCAGTCAAAATGCCACTACTATCTTATTTGTGCAAAGCAAGTTCACAAAGTGCAAACATTGTTTCATCACACTTAATGGATGGCCCAACAGTTCAATCTGGGCCACTCCATATTTAAATTTCCTGCTGTAGAATAGAGAATGAAGGTCTGTCCAAACAGTTCAAGCTTGGTAGATCATTAGCTAAGTAGAGAAGCAAAGGGTCTCAACTGCTTAATCTGAGCCCTTGGAGGCAATAAGGGTAGACCTAGATAGGAGGGCAGTCAAAAGAAAAGAGCTAAATCAGGGTTTGCAAGTTCAAGTGCACCCAATCAAAAGGAAGAAAAAATGGTAGGAATTGTAGAATGGGTAAGTAGATTGAAGTTGCAGAAACAAGTCTATCAGCAGTGTCATCTCTTTCAATATGATCTACTTCATGGATATCTCTAATGCCATGGCAAAGGTATGATGACAGATCGGATGTTGCATGTCTAACTTCCCCTCTCCTCCCTCACAACAAACACTCACTAACATCCCTTAAAGAGATTGGGATCTGCTCATAAGCTCTTAGATTCATTCCATTTCCATTAAAGCTTAAATGAAAACTGCAGGTTTGCTTGAGATCCAAAAGCCACCTTTCTTGTGTAAAAGTTTTGTTTCTCCTAACACCCTAAAGCCTAGGTGGTTCAGTTTCATACACCTAGCGCTTCTCCCTCATATTCATATTAATATTCTAACTTTACTATATAAATCCCCTATATTTTCCCTCCCCTTATTATGTATAAAAATCTACAAAAGCCAAAAAATATTGTAAATACCCCGCCCCTGCCTAATATGGCTATAGAGTTTCTTTCGGGAGTAATCGGTCCACCTGGGACAAATAACAACTCGCCATTTGTCACCCTTGGATTCGTTAACCTCCGGTTGAATGAATAACCACAGTTGTCGCGCAAGAAACATTGGAATTTGATTAATATTTGATTAATCAAATAACCGAAGCTATTAAAAAGATCTTAACCCAAAGTTAATAACCCCACTAAACTCTATTAAGCATTAAAATAATGCGCGGGTCCCCTAGCGTAAAGCCCCACCACCTACCTCTCCCGTCAATCGTCTGATCCAGTGCTGTGGATCCAATGGCCCTCGTTGATATCGGAGCCGCCCCCACACCCACACGTTAGCTCCCGATGGAAAGTGGTTTTGCCGTCGTATGTGGGGATGCGTGGCCCATTCCTATTGCATCGGGCCCGCTCTGACAGAAACCGTCCCCGTAGCAAAAGCGGTCCGATGGAAACCATTTACCACCTGTTCTCCCTGCCGTGCACGTCATCCCCACGTCTGCATCTGCGTCAGCATCCCGCCACTATGTCCTCCGCCATGTCCGCCCCGTCACCCATCCACATCAGCTGCCACATCACCCTCCGTACCCGCTACGTGACAAAGCTACGTCATGATGACGTCATCCCAAAAAAGCGCCAAAAAGGCCCAAATTTTGTCAAAAGTCGCAAAAGTCACGATTTTGTTTATTTTCTGTTTTATTGGTAGTGGAGACTGTGCATGCGAATTACGTTGAATTCGCCATCAACGTCCCAGTTCGCCACCCAGGCGCGCTCATACTGCAAACTGACTCCCCCAGCTGACTCTGCAACTGCTTTCCACACCAAAGTCTCATAAGATAGGTATTTACCCGTCAATCACACATAAACCCTGTTTTTTACATAATTTCTCCGTTAAAGATCACCGAGAGAGCTAAATTCAACTCAAAGACACTATTGCCTGCAAGCTTCTGCGCTTTGACTCACTGTGTAACCGTATTTTCGGGCAAAACCTGCTAGTTCTATGGCCCTCTGATAAATTTTCCATTGAACTTAAGCTCGAGCTCATGTTCGCCAGCAAAACCACCAAAAATACTTGCAAAAGGCGCGTTTTTTCCACTGTTTTTTAGCTCCCTCATTAAAAAACCCCGCAGACTCTGTCTTCCCTTGAAGTTTTACTCAGTAAAACCATTTTCATATAAAACTCAGATTGCAGAAATTCCTGTTAAAAACCCATTGTCACTACTCTGTTTCCTATTGAGACACAAACTCAAAATCCAAGTATAAGCACAGTGAATCATGGAGGCTCCAGTGGCCCTAAACATTGCACCCTTGAATGCACCTCATAAGTAGTTGGAGTGGTTACCCCTTGCTGATAGGGATTTCCAGATTGATGACATGGAGGGTCAGAAGCCTCACCTGCAAGATTTTTTTGAAATAAGGAATAGTCATAAGAACAACACTGACCTATTTAGAATCTGGGAGTCTAATATGCCTATATACTACCTGCCTTCAGTCAATGTCTTCCCTGACCTCATCCATCAATGTTGTGCCAATTATGAGCCTTCTCAAAAGGCAGTGATGGACCCTGCTGGAAATTTCCTCTTTTATATCACCCCTCAGTCTATAAATGAAATGCTTCACTTCGAGCCAGCTCAGCCTTTGGTCCCTCTCACCATGAAAAATTTGTTGGACCAAGCTCCAAGTTGTCCTCTGCAGAAGTTGAACGAATTGCCAAGTTGTTTATGCCACCAGATTGCTACTCTAGATACAAAATTCCCTATCACCATGCCTGGTTCAGTGAGGTTGGAAAATTGCTCATAGACATGATTTCCTACATCCTGGGATTCAGAAAAAGTGAGATTGTGGATGAAATTGTCTTTGCTTTGATGTCCATGTTTGCTCCAGGACAACCCCCTGCTGTCAAGTATGACTATGCCACCTTCATAGCTAACAAAATTCACGAGCAGTTCATGAACTTAGAGAGGGAGAGAGTGTTCAAATACACTGCATATATATACCATTTGATGTTGTACTATCAACTTGATAGTTTCCCAGTTCCCCTCAAAAAATTGGATGCTAAGGGGGAGCGAAGGTCTGTAATATTTCGGTCCTCAATTTTCCATCATGTTGGTAGCTCCCCATACACATATTGTGAGTTTATTGACCTTTTCATATATCTAGCCACCTGGTTGTTGTCAATAACTCCTCCTGCCAGGCTCTTTGCTGAAATGCAGAAAATATTACACCTCTCAAAGGAATACAGCATTGGTGATTGGTATTTTTACCAAAACCATACAATGATCAGGATCTATGGCTGTCAATTGGCTCCCTACAAACTGCCAAAATATGTCCCTATGAGACTCTTCACCCTGGAATACTACTGACAATTTAGTAGTTCAGACTTGACTCATTTCTATGGTGCTAAGTAAAAGGCATAGCTCAAGATAAGGCACAAATTGGGCCCTTTTATCTTTAATAAAAGGGAAGAAGCATGGAAGGAGGCTGATACTATTTTGACAGACAAACTTAAGCTGAAACAAAGTTTTCTTTGGTCACCATATGACCCTGAACATTTCATAAGTTTTAGGAGAGTCAAACACAAGCTTACAGGATATGTTCACTATAGCATCCCTCAAATTGAATAATATGCTAATCAACAGGAGTGGATAGAAGGCACACTAGTTGAGGAACTTACTGAAGAAGAGAGATTAGAAAATGAAATGAAAGAGTTTGAAAAGACACTTGACCTAGACTCTGTTGGAAAGGTGTTTTTCACATTTCCTCGACACCTTGGAGCAGGCACATCATCTGCCACAACTTCCCAACGACCGACCCAACAAAGTGCTCCACCTGCAGGGACATCTAAAGGCAAGGAGGTGCAGCATTCAGAGCAGCAGGAGACAATGGTAGATCGAACAGATACAGCAAAATAAAAAGGTCAAGGGCAAGCCCCTTCAACACAAGAAAAAGCACTTGAAGTCCCTGTCTTACAAACTTCTCTCAATGAGGAAAGAGCCAAGAAAAGGGATAGGCAGGAAGAGACACCAACAGGGGCCTCCACCGAATAGCAAGGAGAGAAAAGGCAAAGGTTGAACCCCGACTCAGAGGAAGAATTTACAGAGGAGACAGTAGGCGATCAAAGAGGTGAGGAGACAACCGAACAACGGATTCCTCCAAGCATGGAAACATCAGCTAGCTCCTTTTAGCAAGAGCAAGAGAGACAACAAGGTGTGGAGGTTACCTCCACCAAGCAGCAGAGCAAGCAAGGCTCTGACATAAAGAAGGCATTCACTGAAATCAAGGCCCGAAATGAGCCGGTAAGGTTCCAGCTCTATAACCAATTACTAAGAATGGCTCCCACCAATCAACAGAGGCTAATGGCAGCCTATGATATCCAAGAAGGGAAAATGACCCTCAGTCATTTCAGGCCTACAGTACAACAGCCCTAGTCAGCTGCTGATTATATCAGAACCAATCTGGAAGTCCTTGCTAAAGACATCCACCCAATGGACCAGATTGAGTTACACAAACAAACTGGAGAAATGGTGTACTCCACCCTGGCAGATAAGGCAATATTGGCCCACAGATTACAAAATTCACTTCACAACACTTCTGCCCAATTGGAATTGGAGAAAGCTTCATCACAAGCCAAGGAAAATAGAATCAAATCGTTGGAGGAGATCATTATGGAGCTGGGACATGATCCCAACGATCCCAAGGGCGTACAGGCTTTAATTAAGAAGAAAGAAGAAGACATAGTAGCCCTCAGAAAACAACTCAGGCTGCCAGCTACAATACATCCTCAAACCACAGAAGTAGCACAACAGAAAGAAGAAGAGGATGTAGTAAGTTTGCTTATGAGGATGCATGAAAGATTGATAGAAACAGAGAAAGCCTTGGAGGCATCACTGCAAGGAAAACAGGGAGAGTTGGCCTCTCAGCCAGCTCAAACAACTCTAACTCTTGGGACTGCTCCTCCTACAGTCACCACAGCAGTCCCTCCTACTGATCCAACATCAACAACAGGTACCTCAGCTCCAGCCTCAACTTCAGCAACAGTTACAGCAACAACTACAGCAGCAATAGAACAAGAAGCCAGCCTGAGTATGGAGGAGATGATGAAAGAAATAAAGGCTCTGGAACTGCAAATGGCAAAATTAAGAGAGGCCAAAGAAAAGCTGGCCAAAATCGATGTAAAATATGAAAAATCAAAGATGGATGTAGCCGAGAAGACAAGGGAAATAAAGGCCTTGGACAATAAAATAAAGTCCCTAGAGAAAGAGCTTACCCTAGATAAAACTCTAGCTGAAATCAAGAAAATTTTGTGGGCCAAAATCGGCCAATCTATCACTGACCAATGGAAATCAACTCAGAGTATACATGAGCAAATAGAATTGATAGGCTTAGCTCAATTTGAGGCTCAAAAGGCCAGAGCATCATTGGGAAATATGCCTGAGCAAGCCAATAGAATGATTCAATTTTTGGACACTCATACCAAAGAGCAGTTGGCAACGCTAGATATCAGGAACAGGATAGACACCATTTTGATGGTGAAAAGGGTGCTGACCCTAAGGAATTTTGTACAGACTTTAGAAAGAAAATGCCAAGAAATGCAGACAGAAATAAATGCCTTCAGAATAAAGTTTACAACATTGCAGAGCAAAGGACTACCCAGCTTGTTAACCAGCAGTGGAAGGCTGCTAACACATGAACAGTATGCCAACAGGGTGAATAGGTATGTCTCCAATCAAATTACAGCATCCTCAAGCACCTAAGGAGAAACAGGGCCTCCCTCTGGACAAAGTCTTTATGAGAAAATAGAAAATTTGTTCTACATTGAACATGAGATAAACCATCTTTTTGAAGTCCAGCCCAATTTTTATAGATACATTGAAGCTGATGAAACACTGATAAAAATACAAAGACATCAATTGCCTACAGAGGACTGGTGGCAGGGAATGCTGGAGGTTTTACCGAGGTAATTTTGTTTCTGTTTCCTTTTTTGGTCAGCTATAGGTCAGCAAACTCAAAAGCACGGGCCACCTGTCAAAGGGTAAAAACAACAAAAAGAAGAAGTCAAATTGTGACTACAACTCATTAATGAATAACCAAGCACTGATGACAAGGACAACACAACAACACAACAAGACATCAAGGCAGAAAATTCATTAAACGTAGAGTAAAGATGCAGCTACCAGCCGACTCACTCAGTCCAAAAAGTCAAGTATCTCTGACAAAATTGGACAACTAGCACACCAACATTTACTACGTCATTTATTGCTCTCATCAACTTCTTCTGGAGAGTTGGTAAAGGAAGTTATGGCTTGAGAACTTATCTACACGATATTTCGTATTCCCTTTTTTTATGTAAATACCTCCCATAATATGTATTTGAGGTTGGTGATTTTATCTCTGGACTGCGCTATAATTTTGAGACTCTCGAATACAAAGGCTGTTGAAGTTCACTGTTGTTGGACCGTCTGAATGTGGATTTGATGTTCTGGGAACTGCTACAGAATTCCTGTGTCTATGTATGGATCAATAAGTTGCTCTAACCTGCGTTTATGTTTCATGTGTTTGCAAATATCATATATGTCTCATGATCTTAGTAACAGAGAAAAAGAATAGCCTAGAATTTGTTTAAATACACTCCGTGTTCAATCTCTGCTATTAGTTATGTTTTCTTAAGAATTAGTGTTATAGCTCCAAATCTCACTCTTATGGTTTGTGATGCTGTACTCATGGCCTAGGGCAACCCCTCCTTCCAGACCTGGTCCTAAAATTTAAAAAACAGTGTTTTATCCCTTATACGCGACATTGCCCTGAGTTAAACGCGTGTATATGCGGGTATGTGTATAGCCAACCCACGTGTATGTATTAAAACACTTAAAAAAATATAAAACTCCTCATTTTCGGGCGGAGATCGCAGGTTTTACCTGCTGATCACCTGTTAGTGCCTGTGGCCCAACTGTTCCCAACCAACTCCTAACTAAAAAACTACTTTGGAGATGGTATAAAAACACCTCAAAGGGAAGGCATAAAGGAGGAGAGAATAGAGAGAAAGGTTATTATGCTGAGATTTTTCCCTTGACCAAGTCTAAAGTCCCTTGTGCCTTCTGCACTTCCCCCATTTTGTACAGGAAACCTTTGTTTCCTTGTGTGTTGATGTTCATCCACCATTTATGACATCATGGAGAGAGGCATGGAAGGAGTTTTGTTAGAGGCTTGAGGCTGGAACGGATCCGGAAGGAAGCTTTGCTTGGAGCCTGCTGAAGGTGATCCAGGTGAACATATTCCTTTTTATGTACTTTATTTGTCTATAATAAAAGAAACACATGTCTTGGTTCCCGAAATGAATCTTCTTTATGTTAATGATAGTCATGTTTAGAATTCATATGTAAATGGTTGTTTGGATTTCATAACTAACTACCTTTCTTTATAACATGAAGATGGTTTCTTTATAAGTTTTGTCCATGTACTACTGTGTTCTTTGAATTGGTTGTTTTGCAGGACAAAAAAGAAGAAGGGAACTCCAAGAAGTGTTTGGACCCTAAAGGCCTTCTCAAACGTAGGACCAAAGGTACGTACCCTTATCATAGAATTTTCTTACTATAGCATAATGGCTGTATGAATGTATGTTTCTTTGAATAGATAACTTTCAGTCTGCTAGGGTTTCAACCCAAAAATCCCTAGGGGAGTAATTCCCTCTATCAATTAGTCATAAATAGGAATTCTTAGCTGCCCATGTTTGCACTAATTCTTTCATATTGAATAGTATTTAGGAATTCTTAAATGCTCCTTGATAATATTCAGGCACCTTCCCTCTGCCAGCATGATCAAGGATTCTTGACTGCCCTTCATCCACTGGCTTACATTTCATAAATTTCTAGATCTAAAAATTTCTCCAAGACTGATTATCTTGCTCTGTAGCATTGCCCTTTACAAAAGAAACACTTTCAGCAGTACATCATCATTGATCCCATTGCCCAATCGTATAAACTGTTTTTGATTTGCATCCCAGCTTTATTTGATATCACCATCCAACAAACTTAAAACGAAACTCTGTGCGTCATAACTAGCCTAAAATACTTCAAAATAAATCTAAATTATAAAGAGAGAGCCCTCTCTAGTTGCAGATTGGCTAGAATCTGTAGCTAAAATATTGGTTAGTGGTTACCTCGGCCGTATTCCCTTCTGGAGGCAGGGAACAACCTGAGTGATAACATCATTGACGACTCCACTGGGGACCTAAATGGCTATTTGTAACTGCTGTCTATTTTCTAAAGCTACAGATGGACCCTGAAGTTAGCCAGGTAGCCTATGAAACTGTTCTTGCTGTGCATTTACAGGAGTAAGTGAAGGCTACTTCAGTCAATCTCCAGTCTAGTTTCAGGATTTAGACAGCTGTCCCAAAGATTTGATCAGTTTCCCTATCTCAACATATTCAAAGGAAAGCCCAAGGCCTCCTATATTTCAAAGAACTTCTTGTAGAATATTTTAAAAAAACTGTGATCTCAAAACATTTCCAGAAAATACCAAAAATAGATTTAGAAGCTGGCTCCAAAGAAGAAAACTTGTTACACCAGGTCAAATCTTGACCCAAATCCCCCATCTATTTTTGAAAATCCTAACTTGATCTCTAAGACCCTTAGAAAACAAGAAAGTCTAGAAAAATCTGCTGATTTAGACCTTGATATACTTCAGCATAACCCTTCAAAATATGAGCTTACTCCTGGGAGAGTAGCAGTCCTTTCTGTCAATACTACAACCTCTCCTAGTTCCCCATCCACACCTCAAAGTATCCTCTCCACTCCCCCATCCACTGCACATATTTCCACTATTGTCCCTTCCATTCCAGCTGTCTTATTTCTTCCTGTTATCCCATTTATCCCTGTAAATATGGCAAAATGTTATGCTCCCCTGCAGTTACCTGGAAATCCAGGGGCTATGCCTCAGGATTATCAGAGCAAAATTACATATTTCGTTGGTACAAGTTCCTATACAGCCCAACAACACACTAAGAAAATGCAAGACCATTTTGAGAACTATGAAATTGATGATGATGATGTGAGAATGAAGATCTTTGTCCAAAGTCTAACTGGTGATGTAAGAATTTGGTTTAGAGCACTTGCTGTAAACTCTATATCCGATTCAGAAGCTCTGTATCAATCCTTTTTAAACAGATGGGAAAAGAAGAAAGACCCTTTACACATTTAAAAGAATATGACAATTTGAAAAGAGGCCCACAAGAAACCATCCAAGACTATTGTGCTAGATTCAACAATGTCTATAATGCTATTCCTCAGAACCTTAGACCTCCACCTGATTTGGCCTTGACCAAATTCCCTAATGGATTTGATTCTGACATGGCATATCAACTGAGGGAAAGAGCCCCTCCAAGCTTAGCAGACGTGCAGAATATAACAGTTAGTGTGGAGGCAAACCTGATTGCTAAACGAAATCGGGAAAGAGCTGAAAGAAGAACAACTTTCAAAGAAGAGCCTTCAACATTTGAACAAAAACTGGATGCAATCATCAAAGGTATGGACAAACTTGGAGATAGAGTGGAAACTATTGAAAGGAAATCATCATGGGAAGGTCAACAGAGTAACACTGCAAGAAACCCAAACTTTAGAAAAAATCAAAATCCAAATGTTGGAAGGGCTGGCCCTGACCAAAACATCAGACCTCCATTCCAAGAGAACTATGCTGAAGCCTCAACATCTAGTGAACCAACCGAGGACACCCAAATTAATCTAATGGGGTTAAACAGTGAACTACAAATCTTTCAAAACCAAGATGACCAAGAAGTTCATAATAGAAATTAATTTCAAACCAAATCCGGAGAGTCATTTGATTTCAGAGAAGGGTATGATGCAGTGGTCTATGAGGTTCATAAACAGTACAAATTAAGAAGTAGAACCATAGATGTGCATGAACCTGGCAAGCTGAAGGATACCAAGCAGCCAAAGAAAACAAAAGATAAAGCTATTCTGATAGAACCCTCTAATAAAACAGACTCAGACCCAAAGGAAGTCACTGTGGAAGACATATCAGACTTACAGCCCTCAAAAAACAAGTCATCTACATCCCTCCCCTCTAAAGAAAATCTAAACTGCCCTCCTGAAAATAATTTCAAAACAGATTTACCTCAAAACAACATTTACAATGAAGAGAAGGTCACTGAAAATACAGCAGAAAAGGAAAACTTTGCTGCTTACAGCACAAGAATACAAGTGGAAAGACCTTTTAACTTAGAAACAGAAATTGGAAAGCTGAAAATAGCTATTCCTCTGTCTAAATTGGATAAACATGAAGTTTACAGACAACAAATCAATAGGTCACTACAAATACCAGAGAATAGGGATGCAGTCAATGTTCTAGATGATCAACCAGAATTGATTTTCGGTCCTGAAGTCAATGATAAAACAGTAGATGGAGGGGTTCCTCCATTCTATGTGAGCTTAAACATTCATGACAAAGTGCTGCATAATGAAATGTTTGATTCAGGAGCTTCCCATAACCTAATGCCTAAGTCTGTGAAGGAAAGACTAGACCTAGATATCACAAGGCCATAAAAAGACTTGTTCACATTTGATTCTAGCCACGTCAGGTGTCGAGGCCTAATTAAAGACCTTTGTGTATCATTGGTCCAATATCAAGCGAAAACAATCTTGATGGATGTGGTGGTAGCTGATATTCCACCTAAGTATGGTATGCTTTTGTCCAGATCTTGGGGTGCAAAACTCCAAGGGTCTTTGCAACTAGACATGTCCTATGCCACTATTTCAGTCTTTGGCCAGCCAAGGAGATTATACCGGGAAACATTAATGAGATATGTGGTTAGTAGTCAAGAGAAACCCCAAAACTTCCCCATCTATTCTATGCTTTCCGATATGGATTCATTCATTTTATATAATGCTGAGATGTGTCCCAAAACTGATGTCAAACTCCTGAAAACAGCACAAACAAAGGGCATAAATGAACAATCTAGTGCCCAAGATCAAAAAATCTTGATGTGATTGATGCAACAAAGGAAAATGTCATATCATATGAGTTACGAGAGCCAAATCTTCCCACTGAACAAGGTTCCAAAACTCTTAAGGCTAGTCATAACCAAGAAATCTTATGGTACTTAGAGTTTGACGGCTCAGTGAACAAATTAGGAGCAGGGGCAGGTGTTTGGATACACAACATGCAAAATGACCATGCTGAAGGTCATGCATATAGGTTAAATTTCAGATGCACAAACAATATGGCTGAGTATGAAGCCCTTTTGTTAGGACTCAAACTGATCAGAGGTATAGGGGCAACCAAGGTTTCAATTCTAGGGGATTAAAATTTGATTATCCAACAAATGAAGGGAAATTTTGTTACAAATGATCTTAGGTTGAGAGATTACAGAGGGGCAACCATTGAAATACTTAATGCCTTCTCAGAATCTCAACTCACCAAAATTCCAAGAAAGCATAATTTACATGCACATAGCTTGGCAACCTTTGCCAGCACTTGCAAGCTTCCTTTTGAGCCCAACCACCACTTCATTGCTGAAATCAAACACAGACCTTCTGTCCCAGATAATGTCAAAAATTGGTAGGTCTTTGAAAATGATACACAGATAAATAATTTCCTGACTTTGAAAGAGGAATTCTCAGGTATAAACATTGATACTAGCATCATTGATGATCAACGCCAAATAGACAAAAGGGAGCAAAGCATATCAGCTGAAACAACAAATTTAATTTTGCATCCAACAACCTTTGATTGTAAAAATTTACAAGAGCTGAAGCAAATAGACCTTGATCAAATGGTTGAGGGAGAATCTGAAGTAATTGAACTGAAGGATAATTTTCTGCCCACGGGCTTAACTCCTTTGGAGGACATATTTGATTCAAACGACATTCCTAGAAAGCCAAAAATACAACCACTGAATGCAGAAATTGAGGACTGCAACATTGGAACCACAGAAAATCCCAAAATGGTAAAACTCTCTAAAGCATTACCTTCTGATCAAAAGCTGAAATACATTGAGTTGCTTAAGGAGATCCAAGATGTTTTTGCCTGGAGCTATGAGGACCTCAAGTCCTATGATACTGCTATCATCCAACATACTATACCTTTGAAAGAGAATCAAAAACCTTTAAAAAAAAATCTTAGATTCCTCCTTCTCTTGATTGAAAAGGTAGTTAAATGAATGTATGAAGCTGGAATCATTGCACCTATCAGGTTCTCAGAGTGGATTTCAAATCTAGTGCCTACTAGGAAGAAAACGGGAGAGATAAGACTGTGTGTCGACCTAAGAAATTTGAATAAAGTCTCTCTCAAAGACCACTACCCCTTACCAAAAATGGATCATATCCTACAAATGGTAGTGGGGGCTTCTAGGATCTCACTATTAGATGGATTCTTAGGATTCAAGCAGGGTTTAGTCCACCCGGATGATGAAGATAAAACTGTCTTTACAACACCTTGGGGAACCTTCAAATATGTGAAAATGCCTTTTGGACTCAAAAATGTAGGGGCCACATTTCAAAGGGCAATGGACATAGCCTTTGCCAAAGATATCCATGATTTCTTAGTCATATACCTTGATGATCTCACTGCTTTCTCAAAATCAGACCAAGAACATTTAGAGCATTTGAGGCAAGTGTTCCTAATTTGCAGAAAATATGGCATATCGTTGAACCCAAAGAAATCACTGTTTGGCCTAGAAGAAGGCAAACTCTTAGGCCACACAATTTCAAAAGATGGCATTAGAATTGACTCGGACAGAATACAAGCTATCCTCCAAGTGCCTCATCCAAGAAACATCAAAGAACTGCAAGCTTTTTTAAGGAAGATCAATTTCCTAAGAAGATTCATTCCTAATTTGGCCGAGCTAATAAGACTGTTGAATAATATGCTGAAGAAAGATTCTAAAGTCAAATGGACAATGGAAGCTAAACAAGCCTTTGAGGATATCAAAAAAACCCTAACAAAAACACCAGTCCTCACAAGCCCCAAGTTTGATAGAGATTTCATCATTTTTTCCTTTGCCTCTCAGCATACTATTGCTACTGTCCTATTGCAAAAATATGACCAGGGGTGTGAGAAGCCTGTTGCTTTCTTCAGCAGAGCACTTAGAGATGCTCCACTCAAATATCAGATCATGGAAAAACAGGCCTACGCTCTTGTAAAGGCCATTAAGTATTTCAGAGTTTATATCTTGTACTCACATGTGATAGCCTATGTTCCAAATGCCGTGGTTAAAGATATTTTAACTCGAAAAGGAATTGAAGGTAAAAGGGGCAAGTGGATAGCTAACATTTTAGAGTATGACATTGAAATCAAGCCTACAAAACTCATAAAAGGACAAGGGTTAGCTAAATTAATGACTGTAACCAATTTCCAAGCCCTTGACATCAATGAACTGGATAACGAGCAGGAGATGGCGACTCCACAGATCAATCAGGCCTTTCTACAATCACCTTGGTATGCCGATATATGTTTTATATTGTTAAACCTACAAGCTCCTCCAGGGTCATCCAAGACTAAAAAGAGATTCTTGAAAATGAAGGCATCAAAGTTTTGTATTATAGACAATGTTTTATTTTGGAAAAACCATGGAGGTATTTTTCTCAATTGCCTAATTCAGGATGAAACTGACAAAATACTCAAGGAATTTCATGCAGGGGACTGTGGAGGACACTTGTATTGGAAGTCAACAGCTGATAAGATTCTAAGAGCTGGTTTTTATTGGCCCTCCCTGTTTGCTGATGTGAAAAAAATTGTAGTTTCATGCCATAAATGCTAGATCTTTGAAGGCAAGAGAAGGCTGTTACCTTTTCCCCTCAAACCCATTTCAACTGAAAGACCATTTCAAAAGTGGGGTTTAGACTTCATTGGAGAAATTCATCCTTCCCCTTCTGGCCAACACAAGTGGATTTTGACTGCCACAGACTATTTTACCAAATGGATAGAAGCCATCCCTTGTAGGCAAGCCAATGACTCAATCATCATGCAATTCTTAGAAACCAACATCTTGTCTAGATTTGGCTGTCCGGAGAAGATTATTACTGACAATGATGCAACTTTTAAATCCAAAAGAATGATCAATTTCTGTCATAGGTACCACATTACCTTAGGCCACTTCACAGCCTATTACCCTAAAGGTAATGTGGCCTAGCTGAGTCATCTAATAAGAGCCTAATAAACATCATCAAAAAAGTCTTAGAGGAGAATAAAAAGAATTGGCATAAAAAACTTGTAAATGCACTCTGGGCAGATAGATTGACCACCAAAAGATCCATTCGAACAAGTCCATATGAATTGGTTTATGGCATGGAGGCAAGATTCCCTTCATCTTTGGGAATCCCAGTGATAAAGTTGTTGCAAGAAATGCAAGCAGAACCTAATGAGATTCATAGAAGAATTAATCAAACTATTCACCTGCAGCAGACTAGAGAGGAATCATATCAGAGAACCCAGGTTCTGCAAGATAAACTCAAGAAGATCTTTGACAAAAGAGCAAAAGCTGAAGATTTCTTCATAGGAAACAAAGTGCTGAGGTGGGACTATAGGAGGGAAGACAAAGGGAAGCATGACAAATTTGACTTCCTATGGAAGGGACCTTATGTCATTCAGGTTGTACAAGGTAACAACACATTTTTTTTGAAGAGTTTGGATGGCACAGAAGCTGAGGAGGGCCCAGTTAATGGGCGAATGCTCAAGCATTATTTTGATTCTCTTTGATCAACATAACACAACTATATATTGTACATAAATAGTTGTATTTCCAACAATTTTCATTTACAGCAATTAGATAAGAAACAAGATGCAACAGATTTTGAGAAAAAAGTCAAGGAATTACACCACCTTTTGTGTATATTCTAAATTTACCAGAGGAGATCAAGAAGAAAACTTTGGAATTATAAAGATGATGATAAATACTCAGACAAACCAGCAAGAACAGAGCAGTAATTTTGTACAGATCAGCTCATGAGAAGTGAACACATGCTACAAAGATTCAGATTATTGGTCTCCAGGAAAAGGAAGCTTCAAATTACAGCAGCCAACTAAGAATAAGGCCATCTGACCTGCTATTCTTGGCTTTTCACCTGGAAAAGCCATCCCCAAGTGGAGCCACTGTTAGGTTCCTATACCAATAGGTATCATTTCTCATGATTGACTATGGAAGTGCCAAATATGATCATCCTTTCCATGCTGCAAAGGTTCCATATTTTGTATATAGATAAGAAAAATTAAAAAATGTAAAGAGGGTATGCCCTAAAAGAAAAATCAAAGGGCAAGAAGAATGAATTGGTTAACAAAAAGAAAAGAAAAATGAACCCCAAAGAAAGACCAGCAAAGTGGCCAGTCAAAATGCCACTACTATCTTATTTGTGCAAAGCAAGTTCACAAAGTGCAAACATTGTTTCATCACACTTAATGGATGGCCCAACAGTTCAATCTGGGCCACTCCATATTTAAATTTCCTGCTGTAGAATAGAGAATGAAGGTCTCTCCAAACAGTTCAAGCTTGGTAGATCATTAGCTAAGTAGAGAAGCAAAGGGTCTCAACTGCTTAATCTAAGCCCTTGGAGGCAATAAGGGTAGACCTAGATAGGAGTGCAGTAAAAAAAAAAGAGCTAAATCAGGGTTTGCAAGTTCAAGTGCACACAATCAAAAGGAAGAAATCATGGTAGGAATTGTAGAATGGGTAAGTAGATTGAAGTTGCAGAAACGGGTCTATCAGCAGTGTCATCTCTTTCAGTATGATCTACTTCATCGATATCTCTAATGCCATGGCAAAGGTATGATGATAGATCGGATGCTGCATGTCTAACTTCCCCTCTCCTCCCTCACAACAAACAGTCACTAACATCCCTTAAAGAGATTGGGATCTGCTCATAAGCTCTTAGCTTCATTCCATTTCCATCAAAGCTTAAATGAAAACTGCAGGTTTGCTTGAGATCCAAAAGCCACCTTTCTTTTGTAAAAGGTTTGTTTCTCCTAACACCCTAAAGCTTAGGTGGTTCAGTTTCATACACCTAGCGCTTCTCCCTCATATTCATATTAATATTCTAACTTTACTATATAAATCCACTATATTTCCACTCCCCTTATTATGTATAAAAATCTACAAAAACCCAAAAAATATTGTAAATACCCCGCCACTGCCTAATATGGCTATAAAGTTTCTTTAGGGAGTCATCGGTCCACCTGGGACCAATAACAACCCGCCATTTGTCACCCTTGGATTCGTTAACCTCTGGTTGAACGAATAACCACAGCTGCCGCGCAAGAAACATTGGAATTTGATTAATATTTGATTAATCAAATAACCGCAGCTATTAAAAAGCTCTTAACCCAAAGTTAATAACCCTGCTAAACACTATTAAGCATTAAAATAATGTGCGGGTTCCCCGGCGTAAAGCCCCACCACCTACCTCTCCCGTCAATCGTCCGATCCGGCGCCGTGGATCCAACGACCCTCGTTGATATCGGAGCTACCCCCGCACCCGCACATTAGCTCCCGATGGAAAGTGGTTTTTCCGCTGTACGTGGGGATGCGTGGCCCATTCCCATTGCATTGGGCCCGCTCTGACAGAAACCGCCCCCGTACCAAAAGCGGTCCAATGGAAACCATTTACCACCTGTTCTCCCCGCCGCACACGTCATCCCCATGTCTGCATCTGCGTCAGCACCCCCGTCACTATGTCCTCCGCCATGTCCGCCCCGTCACCCATCCACATCAGCTGCCATGTCACCCTCCGTACTTGCTACGCGATAAAGCTACGTCATGATGACATCATCCCAAAAAAGCGCCAAAAAGGCCCAAATTTTGTCAAAAGTCGCAAAAGTCACGGTTTTGTTTATTTTATGTTTTATTAGTAGTGTAGACTGTGAATTCGAATTACATTGAATCCGCCATCAACATCCCAGTCCACCACCGAGGCGCACTCATACTGCAAACTGACTCCCCCAGCTGACTCTGCAACTGCATTTCGCACCAAAGTCTCGTAAGACAGGTATTTACCCGTCAATCACCCATAAACCCTGTTTTTTACATAATTTCTCTGTTAAAGATCACCGAGAGAGCTAAATTCAACTCAAAGACACTATTTCCCACAAGATTCTATGCTTTGACTCACTGTGTAACCGTATTTTCTGGCAAAACCTGCTAATTCTGTGGCCCTCTAATAAATTGTCCATTGAACTTAAGCTCGAGCTCATGTCCGCCAACAAAACCACCAAAAAGACTTAAAAAGGCTGCATTTTTTCCACTATTTTTTAGCTCCCTCATTAAAAACCCCTGCAGACCTCGTCTTCCCTTGAAGTTTTAGTCACTAAGAACATTTTCATATAAAACTCGGATTGCAGAAATTCCTGTTAAAAACCCACTGTCACTACTCTGTTTCCTGTTGAGACATAGACTCAAAATCCAAGTATAAGCACAGTGAATCATGGAGGCTCCAGTGGCCCTAAACATTGCACCCTTGAATGCACCTCATAAGTAGTTGGAGTGGTTACCTCTTGCTGATAGGGATTTCCAGATTGATGACATGGAGGGTCAGAAGCCTCACATGCTAGCTTTTTGTGAAATAAGGAATAGTCATAAGAACAACAGTGACCTATTTAGAATCTGGGAGTCTAATATGCCTACATACTACCTGCCTTCAGTCAATGTCTTCCCTGACCTCATCCATCAATGTTGTGCTAATTATGAGCCTTCTCAAAGGGCAGTGATGGACCCTGCTGGAAATGTCCTCTTTTATATCACCCCTCAGTCTATAAATGAAATGCTGCACTTCGAGCCAGCTCAGCCTTTGGTCCCTCTCACCATGAAAAATTTGCTGGACCAAGCCTCCAAGTTGTCCTCTAAAGAAGTTGACCGAATTGCCAAGTTGTTTATGCCACCAGATTGCTACTCCAGATACAAAATTCCCTATCACAATGCTTGGTTCACTGAGGCTGGAAAATTGCTCATAGACATGATTTCCTACATCCTGGGATTCAAAACAAGTGAGATTGTGGATGAAACTGTCTTTGCTTTGATGTCCTTGTTTGCTCCAGGACAACCCCCTGCTGTCAAGTATGACTATGCCACCTTCATAGCTAACAAAATTCACTATCAGTTCATGAACTTAGAGAGGGAGATAGTGTTCAAATACACTACATATATATACCATTTGATGCTTTACTATCAACCTGATAGTTTCCCAGTTCCCCTCAAAAAATTGGATGCTAAGGGGGAGCGAAGGTCTGTAATATTTTGGTCCTTAGTATTCTATCATGTTGGTAGCTGCCCATACACATATTGTGAGTCTATTGACCTTTTCATATATCCAGCCACCTGGTTGTTGTCAATAACTCCTCCTGCCAGGCTCTCTGCTGAAATGCAGAAAATCTTACACCTCTCAAAGGAATACAGCATTGGTGATTGGTATTTTTACCAAAACCATACAGTGATCAGGATCTATGGCTGTCAATTGGCTCCCTACAAACTGCCAAAATATGTCCCTATGAGACTCTTCGCCCTGGAATACTACCGGAAATTCAGTAGTTCAGACTTGACTCATTTCTATGGTGCTAGGAAAAAGGCACCAATTGGGCCCTTTTATCTTTAATAAAAGGGAAGAAGCATGGAAGGAGGCTCATACTATTTTGAGAGACAAACTTAAGTTGAAACAAAGTTTTCTTTGGTCACCATATGACCCTGAACATTTCATAAGCTTTAGGAGAGTCAAACACAAGCTTATAGGATATGTGCACTATAGGATCCCTCAAATTGAATAATATGCTAATCAACAGGAGTGGATAGAAGGCACACTAGTTGAGGAACTTACTGAAGAAGAGAGATTAGAAAAAGGAATGAAAGAGTTTGAAAAGACACTTGACCTAGACTCTGTTGGATAGGTGTTTTTCACATTTCCTCGACACCTTGGAGCAGGCACATCATCTGCCACAACTTCCCAACAACCTGCCCAAGAAAGTGCTCCACCTGCAGGGACATCTAAAGGCAAGGAGGTGCAGCATTCAGAGCAGCAGGAGACAATGGCAGACCAACCAGATACAGCAAAAGAACAAGGTCAAGGGCAAGCCCCTTCAACACAAGCAAAAGCACCTGAAGTCCCTGTCTTACAAACTCCTCTCAAAGAGGAAAGAGCTAAGAAAAGGGACAGGTAGGAAGAGACACCCACAGGGGCCTCCAAAGAACAACAAGGAGAGAAAAGGCAAAGGTGGAACCCCTACTCTGAGGAATAATTTACAGAGGAGACATCAGGCGATCAAAGAGGTGAGGAGACAACCGAACAACGGATTCCTCCAAGCATGGAAACATCAGCTAGCTCCTTTCAGCAGGAGCAAGAGAGACAATAAGTTGTGGAGGTTACCTCCACCAAGCAGCAAAGCAAGGAAGGCTCTGAAATAAAGAAGGCATTCACTGAAATCAAGGCCCGAAATGAGCCGGTAATGTTCCAGCTCTATAACCAACTACTAAGAATGGCTCCCACCAATCAATAGAGGCTAATGGCAGGCTATGATATCCAAGAAGGGAAAATGACCCTCAGTCATTTCAGGCCTACAGTACAACAGCCCCAGTCAGCTGCTGATTATATCAGAACCAATCTAGAAGTCCTTGCTAAAGACATCCACCCAATGGACCAGATTGAGTTACACAAACAAATTGGAGAAATGGTGTACTCCACCCTGGCAGATAAGGCAATATTGGCCCACATATTACAAAATTCACTTCAAAACACTTCTGCCCAATTGGAATTGGAAGAAGCCTCATCACAAGCCAAGGACAATAGAATCAAATCGTTGGAGGAGATCATTATGGAGTTGGGACATGATCCCAACGATCCCAAGGGCATACAAGCTTTAATTAAGAATAAAGAAGAAGACATAGCAGCCCTAATAAAAAAACTCAGGCTGCCAGCTACAATACATCCTCAAACCACAGAAGTAGCACAATAGAAAGAAGAAGAGGATGTAGTAAGTTTTCTTATGAGGATGCATGAAAGATTGATAGAAACAGAGAAAGCCTTGGAGGCATCAATACAAGGAAAACAGGGAGAGTTGGCCTCTTAGCCAGCTCAAACAGCTCTAACACTTGGGATTGCTCCTCCTACAGTCACCACAGCAGTCCCTCCTACTGATCCAACATCAACAGCAGGTACCTCAGCTCCAGCCTCAACTTCAGCAACAGCTACAGTAGCAACAGAACAAGAAGCCAACCCGAGTATGGAGGAGATGATGAAAGAAATAAAGGCTCTGGAACTGCAAATGGCAGAATTAAAAAAGGCCATAGAAACACTGGTGAAAATCAAGGTAAAATATGACAAATCAAAGATGGATGTAGCTGAGAAGACAAGGGAAATAAAGGCCTTGGACAAGAAAATAAAGTCCCTAGAGAAAGAACTTACTCTAGATAAAACTCTAGCTGAAATCAAGAACATTTTGTGGGCCAAAATCGACCAATCTATCACTGACCAATTGCAATCGACTCAGACTATACATGAGCAAATAGAATTGATAGGCTTAGCTCAATTTGAGGCTCAAAAGGCCAGAGCATCATTGGGAAATATGCCTGAGCAAGCCAGTAAAATGATTCAATTTTTGAACACTCATACCAAAGAGCATTTGACAGTGCTAGATATCAGGAACATGACAGACACCATTTTGATGGTGAAAAAGATGCTGACACTAAGGAATTTTTGTACAGACTTTAGAAAGAAAATTCCAAGAAATGCAGGCAGAAATAAATGCCTTCAGAATAAAGTTTACAACATTGCAGAGAAAAGGACTACCCAGCTTGTTAACCAGCAGTGGAAGGCTGCTAACACATGAACAGTATGCCAACAAGGTGAATAAGTATGTCTCCAATCAAATTACAGCATCCTCAAGCACCTCAGGAGAAACAGGGCCTCCCTCTGGACAAAGTCTTTATGACAAATTAGAAAATTTGTTCTACATTGAACATGAGATAAACCATCTTTTTGAAGTCCAACCCAATTTTTATAGATACACTGAAGCTGATGAAACACTGATAAAAATACAAAGACATCAGTTGCCTACAGAGGACTGGTGGCATGGAATGCTGGAGGTTTTACCAAGGTAATTTTGTTTCTGTTTCCTTTTTTGGTCAGCTACAGGTCAGCAAACTCAAAAGCACGGTGCACCTGTCAAAGGGTAAAAACAACAAAAAGAAGAAGTAAAATTGTGATTGCAACTCATTAATGAATAACCAAGCACTGATGACAAGGCCAACACAGCAACACAACAAGACATCAAGGTGGCAAATTCATTAAATGCAGAGTAAAGACGCAGCTACCAGCCTACTCACTCAGTCCAAAAAGTCAAGTATCTCTGACAAAATGGAAAGCCAGCACACCAACATTTACTACGAAATTTATTTCTCTCATCAACTTCTTCCAGGGAGTTGGTAAAGGAAGTTATGGCTTGAGAACTTATGTACACGATATTTTGTATCCCCATTTTTGTATAAATACCTCCCCATAATATGTATTTGAGGTTGGTGATTTTCTCTCTAGACTGCGCTATAATTTTGAGACTCTCTAATACAAAGGCTGTTGAAGTTCACTGTTGCTGGACCGTCTGAATGTGGATTTGATGTTCTGGGAACTGCTACACAATTCCTGTGTCTATCTATGGATCAATAAGTGGCTCTAACATATGTTTATGTTTCCTGTGTTTGCAAATATCATATATGTCTCATGATCTTAGTAACAGAGAAAAAGAATAGCCCAGAATTTGTTTAAATACACTCTGTGTTCAATCTCTGCTATTAATTATGTTTTCTTCAGAATTAGTCATAAATAGGAATTCTTAGCTGCTCATGTTTGCACTAATTCTTTCATATTGAATACTATTTAGGAATTCTTAACTGCTCCTTGATAATATTCAAGCACCTTCCCTCTGCCAGCATGATCAAGGATTCTTGACTGCCCTTCATCCACTGGCTTACATTTCATAAATTTCTAGATCTAAAAATTGCTCCAAGACTGATTATCTTGCTCTGTAGCATTGCCCTTTACAAAAGAAGCACTTTCAGCAGTACGTCATCATTGACCCCATTGCCCAATGGTATAAACTGTTTTCGATTTGCATCCCAGCTTTATTTGAGATCACCATC
Source organism: Pinus tabuliformis (assembly GCA_031772625.1). NCBI lineage: Eukaryota > Viridiplantae > Streptophyta > Pinopsida > Pinales > Pinaceae > Pinus > Pinus tabuliformis. Next base: position 1,606,574,863 of record CM062817.1, on the reverse strand, counting down.
CAACAAACTTAAAACCAAAATATGTGCGTCATAACTAGCCTAAAATACTTCAAAATAAATCTAAATTATAAAGAGAGAGCCCTCTCTGGTTGCAGATTGGCTAGAATCTGCAGCTAAAAGATTGGTTAGTGGTTACCTCAGCCATATTCCCTTCTGGAGGCAGGGAAAAACCTGAGTGATAACATCATTGGCGACTCCACTGGGGACTTGAATGACTATTTGTAACTTTTGTCTATTTTATAAAGCTACAGATGGAGCCTGAAGTTATCCAGGTAGCCTCTGAAACTGTTCTTGCTGTGCATTTACAGGAGTAAGTGAAAGCTGCTTTAGTTAATCTCCAGTCTAGTTTCAGGCTTTAGATATCTGTCCCAAAGATTTGATCAGTTTCCCGGTCTCAACATATTCAAAGGAAATCCCAAGGCCTCCTACATTTCAAAGAACTTCTTGTAGAATATTGTAAAAAAACTGTGATCTCAAAACATTTCCAGAAAATACAAAAAATAGATTTAGAAGCTCGCTCAAAAGAAGAATACGCGTTACACCAGGTCAAATCCTGACCCAGATCCTCTAGCTATTTTTGAAAATCCTAACTTGATCTCTAAGACCCTTAGAAAACAAGAAAGTCTAGAAAAATCTGCTGATTTAGACCTTGATATACTTCAGCAAAACCCTTCAAAATCTGAGCTTACTCCTGGGAGAGAAGCAGTCCTTTCTGTCAATACTACAGCCTCTCCTAGTTCCTCATCCACACCTCAAAGTATCCTCTCCACTCCCCCATCCACTGCACATATTTCCACTGCTGTCCCTGTCGTTCCAGCTGTCTTATTTCTTCCTGTTGTCCCATTTATCCCTGTAAATATCGCAAACCGTTATGCTCCCCTGCAGTTACCTGGAAATCCAGGGGCTATGCCTCAGGATTATCAGAGAAAAATCACATATTTCGATGGTACAGGTTCCTATACAGCCCAGCAACACACTAAGAAAATGCAAGACTATTTTGAGAACTATGAAATTGATGATGATGATGTGAGAATTAAGATCTTTGTCCAAAGTCTAACTGGTGATGTAAGAATTTGGTTTAGAGTACTTGCTGTAAACTCTATAGCCGATTCAGAAACTCTGTATCAATCCTTTTTAAACAGATGGGAAAAGAAGAAAGACCCTTTACACATTTTAACAGAATATGACAATTTGAAAAGAGGCCCAAAAGAAACCGTCCAAGACTATTGTGCTAGATTCAACAATGTCTATAATGCTATTCCTCAGAACCTTAGACCTCCACCTGATTTCACCTTGATCAAATTCCCTGATGGATTTGATTCTGACATGGCATATCAACTGAGGGAAAGAGCCCCTCCAAGCTTAGCAGACTTGCAGAATATAGCAGTTAGTGTGGAGGCAAACCTGATTGCTAAACGAAATTAGGCAAGAGCTGAAAGAAGAACAACTTTCAAAGAAGAGCCTTCAACATTTGAACAAAAACTGGATGCAATCATCAAAGGTATGGACAGACTTGGAGATAGAGTGGAAACTATTGAAAGGAAATCATCATGGGAAGGTCAACCAAGTAACACTACAAGAAACCAAAAATTTAGAAAAAATCAAAATCCAAATGTTGGAAGGGCTGGCCCTGACCAGAACATCAGACCTCCATTCCAAGAGAACTATGCTCAAGCCTCAACATCTAGTGAACCAAACAAGGACACCCAAATTAATCTAAGGGCATTAAACAATGAACAACAAATATTTCTAGCCCAAGATGACCAAGAAGCTCATAATATCAATCAATCTCAAACCAAATCCAGAGAGTCATTTGATTTCAGAGAAGGGTATGATGCAGCGGTCTATGAGGTTCATAAACAGTACAAATTAAGAAGCAGAACCATAGATGTGCCTGAACCTGCCAAGCTGAAGGATACCAAGCAGCCAAAGAAAACAAAAGATAAAGCTGTCCTGATAGAACCCTCTACTAAAACAGACTCAGACCCAAAAGCAGTCACTGTGGAAGACATATCAGACTTACAGCCCTCAAAAAACCAGTGATCTACATCCCCCCCTCTAAAGAAAATCTAAACTACCCTCCTGAAAATAATTTCAAAACATATTAACCTCAAAACAACATTTACAATGAAGAGAAGGTCACTGAAAATATAGTAAAAAAGGAAAACTTTGCTGCTTACAACACAAGAATACAAGTGGAAAAACCTTTTAACTTAGAAACAGAAATTGGCAAGCTGAAAATAGCTATTCCTCTGTCTGAATTGGCTAAACATGAAGTTTACAGACAACAAATCAATAGGTCACTACAAATACCAGAGAATAGGGATGCAGCCAATGTTCTAGATGATCAACCAGAATTAATTTTTGGTCCTGAAGTCAATGGGAAAACAGTAGATGGAGGGGTTCCTCCATTCTATGTGAGCTTAAACATTCATGAAAAAGTGCTGCATAATGCAATGTTTGATTCAGGAGCTTCCCATAACCTAATGCCTAAGTTTGTGATGGAAAGACTAGACCTAGATATCACAAGGCCATACAAAGACTTGTTCTCATTTGATTCCAGCCAGGTCAGGTGTCTAGGCCTAATTAAAGACCTTTGTGTATCTTTGGTCCAATATCCAGCGAAAACAATCTTGATGGATGTGGTGGTAGCTGATATTCCACCTAAGTATGGTATGCTTTTGTCCAGATCTTGGGGTGCAAAACTCCAAGGGTCTTTGCAACTAGACATGTCCTATGCCACTATTTCAGTCTTTGGCCAGCCAAAGAGATTATACCGGGAAACATTAATGAAATATGTGGTTAGTAGTCAAGAGAAACCCCAAAACTTCCCCATCTATTCTATGCATTCCGATATGGATTCATTCATTTTATATAATGCTGAGATGTGTCCCAAAACTGATGTCAAACTCCTGAAAACAGCACAAACAAAGGGCATAAATGAACAATCTAGTGCCCAAGATCAAAAAAATCTTGATGTGATTGATGCAACAAAGGAAAATGACATATCATATGAGTTACGAGAGCCAAATCTTCCCACTGAACAAGGTTCCAAAACTCTTAAGGCTAGTCATAACCAAGAAATCTTATGGTACTTAGAGTTTGATGGCTCAGTGAACAAATTAGGAGCAGGGGCAGGGGTTTGGATACACAACATGAAAAATGACCATGCTGAAGGTCATGCATATAGGTTAAATTTCAGATGCACAAACAATATGGCCAAGTATGAAGCCCTTTTGTTAGGACTCAAACTGATCAGAGGTCTAGGGGAAACCAAGGTTTCAATTCTAGGGGATTCAGATTTGATTATCCAACAAATGAAGGGAAATTTTGTTACAAATGATCTTAGGTTGAGAGCTTACAGAGGGGCAGCCATTGAAATACTTAACACCTTCTCAGAATCTCAACTCACCAAAATTTCAAGAAAGCATAATTTACATGCACATAGCTTGGCAACCTTTGCCAGCACTTGCAAGCTTCCTTTTGAGCCCAACCACCACTTAACTGCTGAAATAAAACACAGACCTGATCAACGCCAAATAGACAAAAGGGAGCAAAGCATATCAGTTGAAACAACAAATTTAATTTTGCATCCAACAACCTTTGATTGTAAAAATTTACAAGAGCTGAAGCAAATAGACCTTGATGAAATGGTTGAGGGAGAATCTGAAGTAATTGAACTGAAGGATAATTTTCTGCCCATGGCCTTATCTCCTTTGAAGGACATATTTGATTCAAACGACATTCCTAGAAAGGCAAAAATGCAACCACTGAATGCAAAAATTGAGGACTGCAACATTGGAACCACATAAAATCCCAAAATGGTAAAACTCTCCAAAGCATTACCTTTTGATCAAAAGTGAAATACATTGAGTTGTTTAAGGAGTTCCAAGATGTATTTGCCTGGAGCTATGAGGACCTCAAGTCCTATGATACTTCTGTCATCCAACATACTATACCTTTGAAAGAGAATCAAAAACCTTTTAAACAAAAGCTTAGAAGGGTGAATCCTCTCCTCCTTCCCTTGATTGAAAAGGAAGTTAAATGAATGTATGAAGCTGGAATCATTGCACCTATCAGGTTCTCAGAGTGGATTTCAAATCAACCTACTAGGAAGAAAATGGGAGAGATAAGACTGTGTGTTGACCTAAGAAATTTGAATAAAGTCTCTCTCAAAGACCACTACCCCTTACCAAAAATGGATCATATCCTACAAAGGGTAGTGGGGGCTTCTAGGATCTCACTATTAGATGGATTCTCAGGATTCAATCAGATTTTAGTCCACCCGGATGATCAATATAAAACTGCCTTTACAACACCTTGGGGAACCTTCAAATATGTGAAAATGCCTTTTGGACTCAAAAATGTAGGGGCCACATTTCAAAGGGCAATGGACATAGCCTTTGCCAAAGAGATCTATGATTTCTTAGTCATATACATTGATGATCTCACTGCTTTCTCAAAATCAGACCAAGAACATTTAGAGCATTTGAGACAAGTGTTCGTAATTTGCGGAAAATATGGCATATCGTTGAACCCAAAGAAATCATTGTTTGGCCTAGAAGAAGGCAAACTCTTAGGCCACATAATTTCAAAAGATGGCATTAGAATTGACCTGGACAGAATAAAGCTATCCTCCAAGTGCCTCATCCAAGGAACATCAAAGAACTGCAAGCTTTTTTAGGGAAGATCAATTTCCTAAGAAGATTCATTCCCAATTTCGCCGAGCTAATAAGACTGTTGAATAATATGCTGAAGAAAGATTCTAAAGTCAAATCGACAATGGAAGCTAAACAAGCCTTTGAGGACATCAAAACAACCCTAACAAAAACACCATTCCTCACAAGCCCCAAGTTTGATAGAGATTTCATCATTTTTTCCTTTGCCTCTCAGCATATTATTGCTACTGTCCTATTGCAAAAAGATGACCAAGGATGTGAGAAGCCTATTGCTTTCCTTAGTAGAGCACTTAGAGATGCTCCACTCAAATATCAGATCATGGAAAAACAGGCCTACGCTCTTGTAAAGGCCATTAAGGATTTCAGAGTTTATATCTTGTACTCACATGTGATAGCCTATGTTCCAAATGCCGTGGTTAAATATATTTTAACTCAAGAAGGAATTGAAGGTAAAAGGGGCAAATGGATAGCTAACATTTTAGAGTATGACATTGAAATCAAGCCTACAAAACTCATAAAAGGAAAAGGGTTAGCTAAATTAATGACTAAAACCAATTTCCAAGCCCTTGACATCAATGAACTGGATAACGAGCAGGAGATGGCGACTCCACAGATCAATCAAGCCTTTCTACAATCACCTTGGTATGCTGATATATGTTTTATATTGTTAAACCTGCAAGCTCCTCCAGGGTTATCCAGGACTAAAAAGAGATTCTTGAAAATGAAGGAATCAAAGTTTTGTATTATAGACAGTGTTTTATTTTGGAAAAACCATGAAGGTATTTTTCTCAATTGCCTAATTCAGGATGAAACTGACAAAATACTCAAGGAATTTCATGAAGGGCACTGTGGAGGACACTTGTATTGGAAGTCAACAACTAATAAGATTCTAAGAGCTGGTTTTATTGGCCTTCCCTATTTGCTGATGTGAAAAAATTTGTAGTTTCATGCCATAAATGCCAGATCTTTGAAGGCAAGAGAAAGCTATTACCTTTGCCCCTCAAACCCATTTCAACTTAAAGACCATTTCAACAGTGGGGTTTAGACTTCATTGGAGAAATTTATCCTTCCTCTTCTGGCCAACACAAGTGGATTTTGACTGCCACAGACTATTTTACCAAATGGATAGAAGCCATCCCTTGTAGGCAAGCCAATGACTCAATCATCATGCAATTCTTAGAAACCAACATCTTGTCTAGATTTGGCTATCCGGAGAAGATTATTAAGCTGCTTTTAAATCCAAAAGAATGATCAATTTCTGTCATAGGTACCGCATTACCTTAGGCCACTCCACAGCCTATTGCCCTCAAGGTAATGGCCTAGCTGAGTCATCTAATAAGAGCCTGATCAACATCATCAAAAAAGTCTTAGAGGAGAATAAAAAGAATTGGCATAAAAAACTTGTAAATGCACTCTGGGTAGACAGATTGACCACCAAAAGATCCATTGGAACAAGTCCATATGAATTGGTTTATGGCATGGAGGCAAGATTCCCTTCATCTTTGGGAATCCCAGTGATAAAGTTGCTGCAAGAAATGCAAGCAGAACCTAATGAGATTCAAAGAAGAATCAGTCAAACTATTCACTTGCAGCAGACTAGAGAGGAAGTAAATCAGAGAACCCAGGTTCTGCAAGATAAACTCAAGAAGGTCTTTGACAAAAGAGCAAAAGCTGAAGATTTCTTCATAGGAAACAAAGTGCTGAGGTGGGACTCTAGGAGGGAAGACAAAGGAAAGCATGGCAAATTTGATTTCCTATGGAAGGGACCTTATGTCATTCAAGTTGTACAAGGTAACAACACCTATTTTTGGAAGAGCTTGGATGGCACAGAAGCTGAGGAGGGCCTAGTCAATGGGCGAATGCTCAAGCATTATTTTGATTCTCTTTGATCAACATAACAAAACTATATATTGTACATAAATAGCTATATTTCCAGCAGTTTTCATTTACAGCAATTAGATAAGGAACAAGATGCAGCAGATTTTGAGAAAAAAGTCAAGGAATTACACCACCTTTTGTGTATATTTTGAATTTACGAGAAGAGATCAAGAAGAAAACTTGGGAATTATAAGGATGATGATAAATACTCAGACAAACTAGCAAGAACAGACCAGTAATTTTGTACAGTTCAGCTCATGAGAAGTGCACACATGCTACAAAGGTTCAGATTATTGGTCTCCAGGAGAAGGAAGTTTCAAATTACAGCAGCCAACTAAGAATAAGGCCATCTAACCTACTATTCTTGGCTTTTCACTTGGAAAATCCATCCCCAAGTGGAGCCACTATTAGGTTCCTATACCAATAGGTATCATTTCTTATGATTGACTATGGAAGTGCCAAATATGATCATCCTTTCCATGCTGCAAAGGTTCCATATTTTGTATATAGATAAAGAAAATTAAAAATGTAAAGAGGGTATGCCCTGAAAGAAAAACCAAAGGGCAAGAAGACTGAATTGGTCAACAAAAGGAAAAGAAAAATGAAACCAAAAGAAAGACTAGCAAAGTGGCCAGTCAAAATGCCACTACTATCTTATTTGTGCAAAGCAAGTTCACAAAGTGCAAACACTATTTCATCACACTTAATGGATGGCTCAACAGTTCAAACTGGGCCACTCCATATTTAAATTTCCTGTTGTAAAATAGAGAATGAAGGTCTGTCCAAACAGTTCAAGCTTGGCAGATCATTAGCTAAGTAGAGAAGCAAAGGGTCTCAACTGCTTAATCTGAGCCCTTGGAGGCAATAAGGGTAGACCTAGATAGGAGGGCAGTCAAAAGAAAAGAGCTAAATCAGGGTTTGCAAGTTCAAGTGCACCCAATCAAAAGGAAGAAAAAATGGTAGGAATTGTAGAATGGGTAAGTAGATTGAAGTTGCAGAAACAAGTCTATCAGCAGTGTCATCTCTTTCAATATGATATACTTCATGAATATCTCTAATTCCATGGCAAAGGTATGATGACAGATCGGATGTTGCATGTCTAACTTCCCCTCTCCTCCCTCACAACAAACACTCACTAACATCCCTTAAAGAGATTGGGATCTGCTCATAAGCTCTTAGCTTCATTCCATTTCCATCAAAGCTTAAATGAAAACTGCAGGTTTGCTTGAGATCCAAAAGCCACCTTTCTTGTGTAAAAGTTTTGTTTCTCCTAACACCCTAAAGCCTAGGTGGTTCAGTTTCATACACCTAGCACTTCTCCCTCATATACATATTAATATCCTAACTTTAGTATATAAATCCCCTATATTTCCCCTCCCCTTATTATGTATAATAATCTACAAAAACCCAAAAAATATTGTAAATACCATGCCCCCGCCTAATATGGCTATAAAGTTTCTTTTGGGAGTCATCGGTCCACCTGGGACCAATAACAACTCGCCATTTGTCACCCTTGGATTCATTAACCTACGGTTGAATGAATAACCACAGCTGCCACGCAAGAAACATTGGAATTTGATTAATACTTGATTAATCAAATAACCGCAGATTTAAAAAGCTCTTAACCCAAAGTTAATAACCCCGCTAAACTCTATTAAGCATTAAAATAATGCGCGGGTCCCCCGGCGTAAAGCGCCACCACCTACCACTCCCGTCAATCGTCCGATCTTGCGCTGTGGATCCAATGGCCCTCGTTGATATCAGAGCCGCCCCCGCACCCGCACGTTAGCTCTCGATGGAAAGTGGTTTTTCCGCCGTATGTGGGGACGCGTGGCCCATTCCTATTGCATCGGGCCCGCTCTGACAGAAACTACCCTCGTACCAAAATCAGTTCGATGGAAACCATTTACCACCTGTTCTCCCCGCCACGCACGTTATCCCCACGTCTGCGTCTGCGTCAGCACCCCCGCCACTATGTCCTACGCTGTGTCAGTCCCGTCACCCATCCACATCAGCTACCACGTCACCCTCCGTACCCGTTATGTGACAAAGCTACGTCATGATGATGTCATCCCAAAAAAGCGCCAAAGAGGCCCAAATTTTGTCAAAAGTCGCAAAAGTCACGGTTTTGTTTATTTTTTGTTTTATTGGTAGTGGAGATTGTGCATGCGAATTACATTGAATCCGCCATCAACGTCCTAGTCCGCCTCCCAGGCATGCTCATACTGCAAACTGACTCCCCCATCTGACTCTGCAACTGCATTCGGCACCAAAGTCTCGTAAGACAGGTATTTACCAGTCAATCACCCATAAACCCTGTTTTTTACATAATTTCTCTGTTAAAGATCACTGAGAGAGCTAAATTCAACTCAAAGACACTATTGCCCACAAGCTTCTACACTCTGACACACTGTGTAACCGTATTTTCGGGCAAAACCTGCTAATTCTATGGCCCTCTGATAGATTTTCCATTGAACTTAAGCTCGAGCTCATGTCCGCCGACAAAACCACCAAAAACACTTACAAAATCCGCATTTGTTCCACTGTTTTTTAGCTCCCTCATTAAAAAACCCTACAGACTCTGTCTTCCCTTGAAGTTTTACTCAGTAAGACCATTTTCATATAAAACTCAGATTGCAGAAATTCTTGTTAAAAACCCACTGTCACTACTCTGTTTCCTGTTGAGACACAGACTCAAATCCAAGTATAAGCATAGTGAATCATGGAGGCTTCAGTGGCCCTAATCATTGCACCCTTGAATGCACCTCATAAGCAGTTAGAGTGGTTACCTCTCGCTGATAGGGATTTCCAGATTGATGACATGGAGGGTCAAAAGCCTCACCTGCAAGCTTTTTGTGAAATAAGGAATAGTCATAAGAACAACACTGACCTATTTAGAATCTGGGAGTCTAATATGCCTATATACTACCTGCCTTCAGTCAATGTCTTCCCTGACCTCATCCATCAATGTTGTGCTAATTATGAGCCTTATCAAAGGGCAGTGATGGACCCTGCTGGAAATGTCCTCTTTTATATCACCCCTCAGTCTATAAATGAAATGCTGTACCTCGAGCCAGCTCAGCCTTTGGTCCCTCTCACCATGAAAAATTTGCTGGACCAAGCCTCCAAGTTGTCCTCTGTAGAAGTTGACCGAATTGCCAAGTTGTTTATGCCACCAGATTGCTACTCCAGATACAAAATTCCCTATCACCATGCCTCGTTCACAGAGGCTCGAAAATTGCTCATAGACATGATTTCCTACATCCTGGGATTTAGAACAAGTGAGATTGTGGATGAGACTGTCTTTGCTTTGATGTCCATGTTTGCTCTAGGACAGCCCCCTGCTGTCAAGTATGACTATGCCACCTTCATAGCTAACAAAATTCACGAGCAGTTCACGAACTTAGAGAGGGAGAGAGTGTTCAAATACACTGCATATATATACCATTTGATGCTGTAATATCAACTTGATAGTTTCCCAGTTCCCCTAAAAAAATTGGATGCTAAGGGGGAGCGAAGGTCTGTAATATTTTGGTCCTCAGTATTCCATCATGTTGGTAGCTCCCCATACACATATTGTGAGTTTATTGACCTTTTCATATATCCAACCACCTGTTTGTTGTCAATAACTCCTCCTGCCAGGCTCTCTGCTGAAATGCAGAAAATCTTACACCTCTCAAAGGAATACATCATTGGTGATTGGTATTTTTTACCAAAACGGTATAGTGATCAGGATCTATGGCTGTCAATTGACTCCCTACAAACTGCCAAAATATGTCCCTATGAGACTCTTCACCCTGGAATACTACCGGAAATTCAGTAGTTCAGACTTGACTCATTTCTATGGTGCTAGGAAAAAGGCACAGCTCAAGATAAGGCACCAATTGGGCCCTTTTATCTTTAATAAAAGGGAAGAAGCATGGAAGGAGGCTGATACTATTTTGAGAGACAAACTTAAGCTGAAACAAAGTTTTCTTTGGTCACCATATGACCCTGAACATTTCATAAGCTTTAGGAGAGTCAAACACAAGCTTACAGGATATGTGCACTATAGTATCCCTCAAATTGAACAATATGCTAATCAACAGGAGTGGATAGAAGGCACACTAGTTGAAGAACTTACTGAAGAAGAGAGATTTGAAAAAGAAATGAAAGAGTTTGAAAAGACACTTGACCTAGACTCTGTTGGATAGGTGTTTTTCACATTTCCTCGACACCTTGGAGTAGGCACATCATCTGCCACAACTTCCCAACAACCTGCCCAAGAAAGTGCTCCACCTGCAGGGACATCTAAAGGAAAGTAGGCGCAGCATTTAGAGCAACAAGAGAGAATGGCAGACCGACCAGATAAAACAAAAGAACAAGGTCAAGGGCAAGCCCCTTCAACACAAGCAAAAGCACCTGAAGTCCCTGTCTTACAAACTCCTCTCAATGAGGAAAGAGCCAAGAAAAGGGACAGGCAGGAAGAGACACCCACAGGGGCGTCCACATAACAACAAGGAGAGAAAAGGCAAAGGTTGAAACCCTACTCTGAGGAAGAATTTACAGAGGAGATAGCAGGCGATCAAAGAGGTGAGGAGACAACCGAATAGCGGATTCCTCCAAGCATGGAAACATCAACTAGCTCCTTTCAGTAGGAGCAAGAGAGACAACAATGTGTGGAGGTTACATCCACCAAGCAGCAGAGTAAGCAAGGCTCTGACATAAAGAAGGCATTCACTAAAATCAAGGCCCGAAATGAGCCGGTAAGGTTCCAGCTCTATAACCAACTACTAAGAATGGCTCCCACCAATCAACAGAGGCTAACGTAGCCTATGATATCCAAGAAGGGAAAATGACCCTCAGTCATTTCAGGCCTACAATACAACAACCCTAGTCAGCTGCTGATTATATCAGAACCAATCTGGAAGTCCTTGCTAAAGACATCCACCCAATGGACCAGATTGATTTACACAAACAAACTGGAGAAATGGTGTACTCCACCCTGGCAGATAAGGCAATATTGGCCCACAGATTACAAAATTCACTTCACAACGCTTCTGCCCAATTGGAATTGGAGAACGCCTCATCACAAGCCAAGGACAATATAATCAAATCGTTGGAGGAGATCGTTATGGAGCTGGGACATGATCCCAACGATCCCAAGGGCGTACAAACTTTAACTAAGAAGAAAGAAGAAGACATAGCAGCCCTAAGAAAACAAATCAGGCTGCCAGTTACAATACATCCTCAAACCACAGAAGTAGCACAACAAAAAGAAGAAGGGGACCTAGTAAGTCTGCTTATGAGGATGCATGAAGGATTGATAGAAATAGAGAAAGCCTTGGAGGCATCACTACAAGGAAAACAGGGAGAGTTGGCCTCTCAGCCAGCTCAAACAGCTCTAACTCTTGGGACTGCTCCTCCTACAGTCACCATAGCGGTCCCTCCTACTGATCCAACATCAACAGCAGGTACCTCAGCTCCAGCCTCAACTTCAGCAACAGTTACAGCAACAACTACAACAGCAAATGAACAAGAAGCCAGCCTGAGTATGGAGGAGATGATGAAAGAAATAAAGGCTCTGGAACTGCAAATTGAAGAATTAAAAGAGGCCAAAGAAAAGCTGACCAAAATCGAGGTAAAATATGACAAATCAAAGATGGATGTAGCTGAGAAGACAAGGGAAATAAAGGCCTTGGATAATAAAATAAAGTCCCTAGAGAAAGATCTTACTCTAGATAAAACTCTAGCTGAAATCAAGAAAATTTTGTGGGCCAAAATCGGTCAATCTATCACTGACCAATGGCAATCGACTCAGACTATTCATGAGCAAATAGAATTGATAGGCTTAGCTCAATTTGAGGCTCAAAAGGCCAGAGCATCATTGGGAAATATGCCTGAGCAAGCCAGTAGAATGATTCAATTTTTGAACACTCATACCAAAGAGCAGTTGACAGTGCTAGATATCAGGAATAGGAAAAACACCATTTTGATGGTGAAAGAGGTGCTGACCCTAAGGAATTTTTTTACAGAATTTAAAAATAAAATGCCAAGAAATGCAGGCAGAAATAAATGCCTTCAAAATAAAGTTTACAACATTGCAGAGCAAAGGACTACCCAGCTTGTTAACTAGCAGTCGAAGGCTGCTAACACATGAACAATATGCCAACAGGGTGAATAAGTATGTCTCCAATCAAATTACAGCATCCTCAAGCACCTCAGGAGAAACAGGGCCTCCCTCTGGACAAAGTCTTTATGACAAATTAGAAAATCTGGTCTACATTGAACATGAGATAAACCATCTTTTTGAAGTCCAGCCCAATTTTTATAGATACACTAAAGTTGATGAAACAATGATAAAAATACAAAGACATCAATTGCCTACAGAGGACTGGTGGCAGGGAATGCTGGAGGTTTTTTCGAGGTAATTTTGTTTCTGTTTCCTTTTTTGGTCAGCTACAGGTCAGCAAACTCAAAAGCACGGGGCACCTGTCAAAGGGTAAAAACAACAAAAATAAGAATTCAAATTCTGACTGCAACTCATTAATGAATAACCAAGAACTGATGACAAGGCCAACACAGCAACACAGGAAGACATCAAGGCGGCAAATTCAGGAAATGCAGAGTAAACAAGCAGCTACCAGCTAACTCACTCAGTCCAAAAAGTCAAGTATCTCTGACAAAATTGGACAGCCAGCACACCAACATTTACTACGACATTTATTTCTCTCATCAACTTCTTCTAGAGAGTTGGTAAAGGAAGTTATGGCTTGAGAACTTATCTACAAGATATTTTGTCTCCCCTTTTTTGTATAAATACCTCCCCGTAATACGTATTTGAGGTTGGTGATTTTCTCTCTAGACTGCGCTGTAATTTTGAGACTCTCTAATACAATGGCTGTTGAAGTTCACTATTGCTGGACCGTCTGAATGTGGATTTGATGTTCTGGGAACTGCTACAGAATTCCTGTGTCTATCTATGGATCAATAAGTTGCTCTAACCTGCGTTTATGTTTCCTGTGTTTTCAAATATCATATATGTCTCATGATCTTAGTAACATAGAAAAAGAATAGCCCAGAATTTGTTTAAATACAATCTGTGTTCAATCTCCGCTATTAATTGTGTTTTCTTCAGAATTAATCATAAATAAGAATTCTTAGCTGTTTATGTTTGCACTAATTCTTTCATATTGAATACTGTTTAGGAATTCTTAACTGCTCCTTGATAATATTCAAGCACCTTCCCTCTACCAGCATGATCAAGGATTCTTGACTGCCCTTCATCCACTGGCTTACATTTCATAAATTTCCAGATCTAAAAATTGCTCCAAGGCTGATTATCTTGCTCTGTAGCATTGCCCTTTACAAAAGAAACACTTTCAGCAGTACATCATCATTGACCCCATTGCCCAATGGTATAAACTGCTTTTGATTTTCATCCCAACTTTATTTGAGATCACCATCCAACAAACTTAAAACCAAACTATGTGCGTCATAACTTGCCTAAAATACTTCAAAATAAATGTAAATTATAAAGAGAGAGCCCTCTTTGGTTGCAGATTTGCTAGAATCTGCAGCTAAAAGATTGGTTAGTGGTTACCTCGGCCGTATTCCCTTCTGGAGGTAGGGAACAACCTGAGTGATAACATAGTGAAGAGTTAAATAATTATAATAATATTGTGTATTCAATTGAAAAAGATAACAATAATACAAATAATAAATTTTCTCATTCCAATTTGTTATATTGCAATTTTGTTTTTATTAGTAAAATTACAAATAATAAAAAAATCATAACATCCATATAACATTAAAATAAGTTTAATAAGGATTCTTCGTATTTCTAACTATGATATTTCAAAACTATATATTAAAATTTAATTAATAACCATATAAAAATTGAATACTTACATTAAACTCTTTTTATACATATGTGCTATGCATATTACATTAAAAATTAAAAATATATTAAAGAAAATTGTCTCTCACTCTCTCTCTCTCTCAGTTTTAATAAATATCTATATATATCTACACACACACATTTTACTCTATTGGTTATTCATATTCATCCATGGTGACAAGGTGTTCTATTAAGGCACTATGTAGTGAAAAAGTCATGGTTTGAAAGTCTTTGTGGCTAAAAATTCATCATGCTAAGTTTAAGGCACTCTGTAGTGAAAAGGTCATGGTTTGAAACTTTTTGTGGCTAAAAATCCGGTCATGGTAAGGTTTGATGTGCCCCAAATCAAGTGTGATCCCCCAGTGATTTTAACGACTTAGATGTCCTTGAGTTAGAATTTCTAACAAAAATAATATTTCTAATAAGATCTGTTTATATAATCTATGATATACAAATCATATTGAAAGATTAAATTAAAAAAATTACAAAACATGTAGAAAAATGTCATAAATATATGTATGTAGTAATATGTATTATAAATGTTTTAATTGAATTAAAAATAAGAACTTGAAATTTATAAATAATATAAACAAACTTATCATGCAGTAATAGGACCAAATCCTTTTAGGTCCAACCCTTCTTTTAGAGTGCAAAACATGAGGAGAGGTTTGTACCTTGAGGGATCCAACCCCTTTAGACTCACCACAAATCCAGAGTTGAGTTGGATCTACACTACTTGCCTTTGGATCATAATCATTGTGTATGTATATGTTTGAAATGAACATGATCATTTGAAATTTACATCATTATGAAACCAAATGGTGAAAAAGTAACAATAATTTTTAGTGATGAAACTCTGAATAATAACAAAATGAAATGATTAAGATATTGAATCCTTCTCAATTTTGTAAAGAACGATAAATGTGTGTTTATCTTCTTCAATTTAAAGTATAACAACACAGTTTATAAATGATAAAAATATGTTATGTATATGTAGGATATTAGTACGGTCATTTTAAATTTAATGGTTTTCCTAACAATGTTAAATGATAAAAAATGTACATTGAAATAAATTCATGTACACATAAATCAATGTGTTTATTTGAACTTACATATCAATTTCTATTCAATGTCAATTTTAATTTCTATTTCTATTTTTTATTTTAATTTTTATGTCAAGCTCAATATCAAATTTTAGGCCTATTTCTATTTCAGTTTCCATTTCAATAATAATTTATATTTTTATTTCAATTTCTAATACATTTATTTCAATTTATGGTATATCTATTAATCTAGAAATGATGAAAAATGTAAATTGAACCCATTATGTTGAGTTCAATGCAGGTTAATTTCAATGTCAATTTTTATTTTTATTTATGTTTCTGTTCAAATTCTAATGTGTTTATTTTACTATACATCATGTTAATTTTTAGATGCATCTATTTAGAAGTGATAAAAAAAATGTATGTTAAAATCAAATGTCTAACGCAATGATCTCAGAATCAGTGTCTAAATATGTTAATTTAGAAATGGTGAAAAATGTAAATTGAAATCATTATGTTGATTTCAATGTCAATTTTATTCCTATTTATGTTTCTGTTCAAATTCTATTGTGTCGATTTTAATATATATGCTAATTTTGAAATAATTTCTCTAGAAGTCATAAAAGAAATGTATATAAAATCAATGTATGTACATTGAAATCAAGTTTATTTTAGAGCCATAAAGGTTTCTTCATTTGCTCATGGGTTTTAGTAGAAATATGTCTACAAATGATGTTTGATTTCTTTTTCACTTTCTTTGTATATCTATTGTAGTGTTGTTAATCTATGTAGCCTAGAGAAGTCCATTGGTAAATTATTTGCAAAACATAGTGCATTTTCCTAATTCTAATTCTTCTTGTCAAGATTCATAGTCCATTTCATTGTTTGTATAAATAGATGATACTTATTTTTTATATTATTTTATCAATGCAGCGTACATGTAAATTTCTATTTTAATTTCTATCTCAAACTTAAATTTGCATTTCTATATATATATATATATATATATATATGCTAATTTCTATTTTCTAGGAAGAGTGTTATCGTCTCATTAAATGTATTAATTTTCATATTTAGATCTGGATCAATTTTATTTTAACCATTATTTCAATATCTCAACATCTTCACGGGATATCTATATTCAACAATAATATGTAAGTGTTTTTTCTAGACATACGATTTCTTTTATTTCTTTTTATACAATCCACTCTTCATTAAACCCCTAAATCATGACTTCCATATTTTTAAATTCAAATTATTCCTTTTTAATACCACATTTTTATACTAAAATCTATATTTACTTTATCTTTATTCCATATTCTTATTTTTTATTGACCTCAATATTATTATTTAGTTTTACCCTTCTTTATATATATATATAGATATATATTCTCCATTCTTTACCTTCTTCTAATTTGATTTTTACATATTTTTCTACTCTTTACTCTTTTTTCTTAACTTATTCCAGATCTTTATCCTTTATTTTCTTTAATCTTTATATTTTTTTAAACTTTCACTTATTTACTACTTTTATTTTTATTCTTATATAATTCAATAAATAAGTAAATAAATAAATAAATAAATAAATAATATATATATATATATATATATATATATATATATCTTTATTTTTTACAGTTGAGATTTATATTTATTCAATCATGTCCATTAATTTCAACTTAATTAAAAAATTACTTGAAGCATAAATTAACATATTAACTTACAAAAGAAATTGCTCAATTTGTATTTGTATTCCATATCGCAATATTATTAGAATTGTAATACACAAATATAGTTGGCTGTATAAGTTTATTTTTAAATAAATTTAAAGTAATTTAAAAAAAATAAAATAATTATTATATCATTATTATGTTTTTATATAAATTTATTTTTAAATAATTAAAAAATAATGAATTTAATATTTTTTTAAATAAAATGAATGAATATATATGTATATTACTAAATAAATAGAGAGTACAAAAATAGTAGTTGGTCTGCGAGATTGGAAACCAGACTAGTTATAAAAGAAGATTGATTTGATCACACATTTAACATGGCATGTTGTCATATTTTTATGTCTTTGGTATCCCTTATACATTTCAAAAAAGTTCCCCTTCCCATTGCTTCTATTTGCAGGTCTTCCTATCTAAATAGTTATACAACTTTCATCTTCACACCTAAACTTGATAAAATAACGACAATATTGCGTATAGAAACATAACATGAAACTAAACAAAATATTGGTCCACGCCATGATCAACTAACAGTATCATTCCCTAAACACAATACTATTTGTCTAGAGTTGCTCGCCACACTGTTGGGTCCGCCACAGGGGTTGTCGTTATAGCCTTTAGAGTTGCTAGTGAACAACCAGCTGAAATGCTAGCTTTCTGAACTCGATACTTTCTCAAATAGGCTAGATCTCCTATCTCTTCACCCTGCATGATATCCACATTGTGGGTATACTTCAAGTAGATTGAGAAGATCTTGTTCAAATCCCAAATTCTACTAGCTTACAATTTTTCTATATTAATCATACCCTTTAGAACTTCTTCAATTCCTCTCAGGCGCTAGTATATAGCTTTTAACTGGATTTTTGTCTTGAGTTGTCTCATTTTCCTCAACTCTTTTTCCTTCACTTGCAGCTTCCCCACTAAAGTCTTGACATGCCAAGCGGTCTCTAGGGTCTTGTGGTACACAATCATGTGTGTTCTAGATTTCCTAGTGTCGATGATCCAGTCTACTTCCTCCTCTATTCTCCCATCAAAGATAACCCTGCTATCTTCGAACCTCACTCTCCCATACTTCCACTATCTCCTTCCCTTTTTGTGTAACTGTTGCTTGTTAATTGTTAGTAGCAACCCTCACCGCTTCCTCCATGTGTGTCCATTTGTTGGACTCAGAGCCCTGAGTGTCTACTCGGGGCTTGCCCTTTCGCCTACCTCCAACACTCTAGCCCTTACTCATTGCACTCTAGTTACTTATGACTCCTCTAACCCCTTCCTTTCCTGGGTTCCCTTTCGATGCCCCGTAAAATTTCAGCTTAAGGGGGATCCAACCAGACCACAAAGCCCCATTGGATATGGCACTCTCTTGTCTGCTGACCCTGCCCACTTAAGTATTCTAGATCAAAATACTTTAGAATTCATGTTTCCTTGGGGGATGGTTATTCCTTTGATGGTTGATTTCCTCCGCTAATTATTGTTTCCTTTAGCTGATGTCTTATTCCCTCCACCAGGTTTTCAACATGGAGCTTCTTATCACAAAATATTTGTCTATCGTGCTCCTTCCATATTTCCTGAAGGATGAAACACATAATAAAATTCCAGGTAAGGTTCACCAACTTGCTTTTTTTTATACTGCACTTGTCATTTCCTTACTATTTCTTGTATGCTTTCCCGAATCCAGTCTGTTTGTCGAAATACTGAATTCAATCAGTCCCAAATTGTCTTCGTATAGCTATAGGTGTTGAGAAGATGATTAAGGACCTCTTCTACATCTTTGCAAAGGCAACACTAAGAGGAACCTATAAATCCTCTCTTTATAAGGTTTTTCGAGGTTAGGACATTCCTTTGTAAAATCAACAACATGAAAATCTTATTTTTTGGCAAATGTGGCACCACCCATAATTTTCTCCACGAAGGGTCATTTGTACCAATATGTCCCTAACTGAGATAAACTTTGGATTTCTTGATATTGAACTCTCATCCATCTTTTTTCCCCCATCTAAGCTGGTCCTGGTCATTATTAAACAAAATTCTTCATTTGCTTAGTTCTTTCATTAGATGCTGAATAGCTAAGTCATTCTAGGCTCGCTATCGAAATATATTAAAATTTCATTGCCTCTATTTGTTATATCTTTTTACTCCAAAAATGGTGAATCATCCCCAATGGTTGAGATCATCATATTGAATCCTATTGATTCTTATAACGTTGATTATTGTTATACAATTTTGTTTCAATGCCCATTTTTTACCTCAAAGTTTCTCTAATGGCTCTAACTCATGATTCCTTCCAAACCAGATACTCCACTAACATGGATAACCTCTAACCACTTGTTGTTGTGTCCACACCTTTTCAATCTTCTTATAAATTATGTCCAAATCTCTAGGGGTCGACTTCTTCACTCAAATTTTATTGAACTAAATAACATTCTAGTTGAATTGATGGAAACTCTTGACAGATCGATTGATGCCTATATCACCTAATGGATTCAGTGTTTATCATTAATTTAAATGGATTTGGTCCAATTTTCATGCAACACTCCAAACCCGAATAACTATTACCCTGGAATTTAAACTGTTAACTTAAAACTTTGATCTCGAGTATGTGAATCGATTGCTTGCAACAATTAATTCTTCATATAACAGATAAGAGAACGAGTTTGTGCTATGGTTAATCAATTTGAGTTCAATGATGGAACCATTATTGCATTTAAGTTCTTTTCTAAGAAAAAATGCACTCTAATCTAGATATTCCAACAAAAAATATCACTACAAACATACAAAGAATCATATAATTGACATAATTTTATTCAATATAAAAAAGGAAGATTACAAATTGACAATGTTATGTGCAGTCTTCCTCTTTCCATGTACTCACCCACTCTCAAAATAAGGAAAATGTCATTTTTATATCTCTCTCTAATTCTTCAACTTCATTGAAATCTATTAAATAAAACTTGTGTATTCAAATCAACAAAATCAACCTATTTTGCTAGATTATCTAACAAACTCTTAATTTGGCTAAGTCTATCCATTTACATAGAAACTAAATGACACTCATCCAACTTCATAACAACATAAATACCTTCTAGATTATATTTAGAAATATTACAAATTAAATAAAATTAAGGAAACCAACTTCCTTGGTAAATGGATTTTAACCTAAGAAGGTCAATATGGTTTTCACTGGTAGATGATCCTGCATCATTTTTAACCTTTATTTATGCATCCTTATTTACCCATTACTATGGATATGGGTTAGGATGATCTTTAACCTCCAATCTAAGTTTGTTGACTAGCACTGATCCAATGAGATTTTCATGTGATCCTAAGTCTAACAGAGCATCAACTTTTGTCTTCTTAACCCATATCTTTATATGGAATGACTCGGTTACCTCATTTTCTTCCTATTGTTGAAGGCTACTAAGATTCACCCTCTTCTACACTAATGCGTAGATAATATTCTAATTCATGCCTAAGTTTATTTCCACCTGATTGTTCAAATTTGTGGCTATGAGACTTTTCTTCTTCTTGTCCTTCATCTAATTCTTTGGGTTGAGTTCCAAATGTAAGCTACAACATTTCTCCTCTGTGTGACCATCAATTTTATAGTGGTTTCAGTGGTTGCTAAGATCTTTTCACTAGTGTGTTGTGGTTGTTGTCTTCTTTTCCTTCCCCATTTCCACTTATTCTTCCCTTCTTTGGAAGAAATATGGTGTCTTTTCTTCTTTGAAATACTCAATTTATCTTTCTTCTAGCCTATGTTTTCTTCATCCACCATTCTAGGTTTCAAAAACATCACTTGCTTTCTTAAATGGTTGTGTAGACCCCTTAGATACTTGAGGTGTACATTTGGGTTCTTGGGGGAGATACCTAACATTATTATCATCTTCTTGAATTTTGTGGTATACTCCAATACCCTTTGCCCTTTTCTCTTTCTGAAGTAATGCCACTCCATCCTCAGGATTTTTGTGTGGCTTATAGCATGGCCTTCTAATTTCAAATGAGAAAATGAATTTTTTTGTTCCTCATCTATGTGGTGAAGGCTAAAGTAAACCTCTAGCTACAATGATTTAATTTCAAAGCATCGATCCGAGCTTGATACATCTTGATGCTCACCTTTTCTTCCACCTTGAAGACAAACTATGAATGGTTAAGGGTACTTGAATTTAGTTACTCTTTTTTTGGGTTTTATGGATTCCTTCTTTGGTTCTTCTATATCCCTTGGTTTCCTCTTTGATTTTAACTCTACATTGGAACCCCCATCTTCTCTAAACAACCCAATCTTATTGGTTAGGGTCAGCATTAGGAGGCTCACATTATGGCTTATATCTGCAACTTACACTTATAGCCACATAAAAATCTCATTGGTTATCATAAACTGATTCATTAGCCATGTCTAGGGTTTTATTACCTTATTCTTAATTCAATATGATCCCATACAAATTCCCACAATATACTCAAAGAAACCTTCTTTGATACTGACATGATTTGTAAAATGATATAAATATTCCACTAGACATTTCCTCATAACAAGGTTAATTAAAATAGAATAAAATTTGAAATCTATACCATGAGGGATCATTTTCCTTAGATTTATGGATTTATTAATTATTATTTTTGTTCTTATTCATGCAATAGATAAAATGTGAAAAATAGAGAAGAATGAATGACAAACACATATCAACCACAATGAACACTGAAATATGATCTGAAAAACCCTTTTAAGAGAAACCCTAGTTGGAAAGTGAGGTTGTTTTGTTCTCTTTTGTTTGAATGGAAATGATGCAAATACAAAGGAGTAGGCACTTCTTATGTAGTTTTTTGAGATTTATGGCCCATGGTCTACGACAGAACACATAGTCCCCCTCTATTATTCTATATATCTATCCACATTTAGCTACTCTACTTTGCTATGGAACAAAGTGCAGGCAAATAGAATGAAACCGTTTTTTCTAAATCATACTCTCCAGGTGGTATTCCTATTTCCTTTGAGTGATAGGGGTTGAAATGACATCCTCTCAAATTATGGTGGTCAATCACGATAGGTTAAATTCCAAGAGGAATAATTTGTGCATCTAAAATTAAATTGATGTCATTCTTGCGCCATTGGAAATGTCTTCAAGTGTAGAAAGTGTCATAGGGAGTGACACTATCTAGAAAAGTTTTAACCCAAAAAATTGACATTTAAGGCTTCAAACTAGCCTTGAAAGTTTTCCGACCTCAATTCTTCGAACTAGATCTCATCACTAAAACTAGTCCTATAAACAGATTTCTCTAGTTTTTCACCCTTAAAATATCAAAATAGATAATTAATAATATAATAATCCAATCCAAATCAATTATTAAAAACACACATTACATAAAACCCTAAGAAATGTATTTATATTGAAATTTTTCTTAAACATAAATATTAATAATGAATGTTATGAAAAATTTATTTGTGTCTAAAATGTTTCATGCTCCTACCGTGAAGAATATTCAAACTTTTAGAATATTCAATATTTTATTGATAAAATGAACCTTTTTGTGAGAGATTTATTCTTAAACTCAGTGAAGTGTTAAAGCGCATCCATAACTTCTTGAGAAATACCCAAAGTTATTTTCGTGATAAATATACCAATTAATATCTAATGCTCCTAATTTTGCAAAACATGATATTTCAAAATACTTTAATTTCTATAATAATGTGACCAAAGAGGTTTTTTTAAAAGTTCTTATGCATCTTAAGAATTAGGGATTTAGAATATCAATAGGAGCCAAACACTTGGTAATGTAGAGATGAAGTTCTCCATTCTCGAAAAAAACGAGTTTCTATTATAAAATCCTATGGAAATTTTCATAATTATGATAGAGATAAACACATGAAAGTAAAGGTTCCCTTACCTAATCTCAAGTATATACTTTCCCAAACATGTATGCCTAGTGAGCTACTACGTTATTTGACCAATATCTAAGAGCACACTTAGGAAAATTATGAATTCTAAAACCATAGGAGAATGTTGTTATGATTCATTCACCAAGAAACCTCTAAGAAATTATTTGAAAGCTTCGCCAAAGTTCTTATAAAGCTTCCATCACGATTAATGTTAACTCTTGTTAGTAAAGATAAAACTTTATTAATGCCATTAAATCATGGTATTTATAATATATATTATTTTGGTAAAAGAAAATTAAACTTTGTTGGTCCAATCAATTTAATCTTCTATATATCATTTTGATCACTATGGATTATTTTTATTAGTCCTTCTCTAGGCAGGGACTATAGTAATTGGTTGGTTTTTTTTTCTATAGAGCGCACACAAAAATCAATGGTATTTTAGTTATTTTAGCTAAAGCTTAAAGATGAAATTTCAAAGTTTTGAAGCTCGTATTTCATTTTTAACCAAAGTTTTAAATTGACCACCTTATTTGGCCTCTTCCTCAAGTAAGAAGCCCAAATATCTTAAGATAAAGGCATGCATTTAGTTTAAGTTTTTGGGAAGTAAAGTAATGCTAACATTACTTCACTTGACATTTGAGTGATTTTTAATGTGCACTATTTTAAAAACTTTGGATATATGTTTAATGTGCAATGTTTTAAAAACTTGAAGATATCCATAGTAAAATATCCACTTGATATCCAAAGTTGCTTGAGTATCCAAAGTCTCCTTGATATCCAAAGTTGCTTAACTTTTCTATATCTATATATAGATATTCATATCATAGGTTCTGACGTGTATTTCGATCGATGCCACATGTTTTGTTCATGAGAACACTCATATTACGATAAATGTCACGCATTCGATGTCACATGCGTGACACTTATGGACACCTCATTCACGACATCTGTCACACCTCCTTAATTCATTGCCTATGCACACTCTTCAATATAGTAAACCTGGTTAACAAAACAAATTACGCTTAACTTGTGCCTAAGAAACTTGCATAAAAAACCCTCTATGCATAGGACTATAGTTGTGCAGTGTTGAACATGGTTTACGTTGTTAAGTGTAAATTCAACAATAATTGGTAGTGTTGAACATTGCTTACCTTGTCAAGCGTAAAGTCAACAATGGTTGGTAATGTTGAACATGGCTTACGCTGCTAACAATAATATCAACAATCTCTATTTTTGTTTTCTACAAGGGTCGTTATTACTTTTGGATTACAATGTTAATAGTTATTAATGCACACTTTTTCACGGATGCACCGAGCGAGTTGATGTATGCAGTCGATACCTATCTTGAGCACAACCCTTAGTTCCAGTTGGTTGAACTTAAAGAGCTATTAATGGAATTATTGGAACTTGCATTAGTAATGATTTTTCATATGGGGACGATTTGAGATAGTTGTAGCTTCACTTGTTTGAGAGATAAAATGTGAACAGAATTGAAAAAGAAGGAGATGTAGCTCACAGATGAGGCCTGCACCTGGAGACTACACTCAAAACAGAGAGATCACTCTCGTACACTTTATTATTCATCAATGAAAGATTACATCATTAAATACAATACTAGGAACTAGGAAGTTACAACCAAACCCATAAACTTTAGGAACTAATCCTAAACTAGGGAGAACGTTACAACTATGTAACCATTTACTCCATTAATACAAAATAATATTAATTATTTTCAACTCCCCCCCCTTAATGGAGAAAGGGTTCTCCTGGACTCCTAGCATCCTTCTAAACAATTCAAACTTCACACGTGCAAGTGGCTTTGTAAAAATATCAGCCATATTGTCACAAGTTTTACAATATTCAACAATAATTTCTTTTGACTGTATCTTCTCTCTGACAAAATGGAACTGAGTGTCTATATGTTTGGTGTTTTTTTGAAAGTTACACTGGACTGTATGCCAATTTAGTGGTACTCTGGTTGTTGCTTTTGATAGAAGTGGGATTCTTATGTTCTTTTCTTGCATCATTGAGAAGTCTTCTCAACTAGATCGCTTCACACGTCGCTACACACAATGCTTGATACTCAGTTTCACATGAACACAAGGCTACAATACTCTGTTTCTTGCTGCTCCATGCTATGACCTTGGATCCTATGCTGAATGCGTAACCTGCGATGGATCTTCGATCATCCAAGTTACCTGCCCAATCTAAATCTGAAAAACCTGCTAAAATAACATCATATGCGTCAGTGTATAAAATGCCATAGTTAATAGTACCACAAAGATACATCAACACACTTTTTGCTGCTACCCAGTGACTTTCAAGTGGTTTTGACATGAATTGGCTCAACACACTAACAGAGTATGCTAAGTCAGGTATGGTTGTTGTAAGATATATCAAGCTACCAACCAGCTGTATATACATTGTAGCATCAACTTCTTTAGTGCCATCGTCACTGCTCAACTTCAGATTCTACTGCAAAGGTGTCGCTGCTAATCTACATTGATCCATACCAAAATTTTCTAGCAGATTTCTGGCATACTTCCCTTGGGTAAGAAAAGTTTTCCCAGTATCTCTGCATACTTCTAATCCTATACAGTAATGAAGTTTTCCAAGATATTTCATCTCAAAAACTTGTGCCATGAGCCTTTTGATTCCTCTGATTACATCATCTACATCTCCTGTTATAATCATGTCATCTACATACAAAGAAATCAGAATAATTTGTCCCTGCTTATTGTACTTAGTATACAAATTTGGGTCATTCAAACTTCTATGAAAGCCATACTCTAAAAAGAAAGAATCAACCTTTACATACCAAGACCTGGGTGCTTATTTTAAACCATATAAATCCTTTTTCAATCTGCAAACAAGATGTTCCTGCCCCTGCTTTACAAACCCTTCTGGTTGTACTAAGTAAATTTCATCTTTTAATTCACCATTTCAAAATGCAGATTTGACATCAAGTTGGTGTAGCTCCCAATTATATTTAGTAGCTAAAGCAATAAGCATTTTGATTGTATTTAACTTTGCTATAGGTGCAAAAGTATCATCAAAATCTATACCTTCCTGCTGTGAATATCCTTTTGCAACCAGCCTAGCTTTTAATTTCTCTATACTTCCATCTGCATTCATTTTTGGTTTAAACAACCATTTACATCCTATGTGTGTTTTATTCTTAGGTAGTTCAACTAAATCCCAAGTTTCATTTCTAAGAATTGATTCCATCTCTTCATTCATTGCAGCTCTCCACTCCTTAAATTGACTAGCTTCTTTGTAATTAGTGGGCGCTACAATGTTCAAAACATTTGACATCAAAGCATAGTCTTTCAATTTTAATGGTAATTGAGTCTTCCTACCAGATCTCCTTTGTAGGGAACTTACCTCAAATTTGTCAGCTCTAAATGGGCTTGCTTTATCACCTTTTTCCTGTTCTTCTTTCTGCTCTTGCTCTCTTTCATCATCGCTGCTTTCATCCATCAACAATGGAATGTGCCAATCATCACCTATGTCATCTTTCCCTTCTTGTACTTGTTCATGAAACACTACATCCCTGCTTGCAAATATCTTATGAGTCTCAAGATTGAACAATTTATATGCTTTAAATTCTGTGCCATAACCAACAAAGATGCATTTCACAGCTTCAGGATCTAATTTCTTCCTATCAGCTTTGGGTATATGGGAAAATGCTTTTAACCCAAATACTCTTAGATGATTTACTGCTGGTTTGAATCCATATAGAGCTTCAAAAGGGGTTTTGAAGCTAAGATACCTGGTAGGACTTCTGTTCTTCAAATATACAGCAGTGTTAATAGCCTCTGCCCAAAAGCTTTTAGATAGATCCTTACCTTGTAACATGCTCCTTGCGCACTCCACTAAGGTTCTGTTTTTGTGTTCTGCAAATCCATTCTACTGTGGTGTGTGTGGCACTGTAAACTGCTGAACAATCCCGTGAGATTTGAAGAATTTCATGAATTCCCCTAGCTTGTATTCTCCCCCTTGATCGGAACGGAGAATTTTTATACTCTTACCAAACTATTTTTCCACCAAGGTTTTAAATTCTCTAAAGCACTGGAAAGTTTGACTTTTCTCACTCAGAAAATAAACCCATGAATATCTAGTGCAGTCATCAGTAAATAACAAAAAATAATATGCTCCACCTCGCGACCTTGTCTGCATAGGTCCGCATATATTAGTGTGCGCTAGTTCTAAAATATCTGTTTCCTTCCTCCTATCATGCACAGGAAATTGTTCTCTATGCATTTTACCTAAGGCACATCCATCACAATTTAACTGAATATTACGAAAGATAGGGAGCCCCTCAACCATACCTTTTCTCTGCAAAAGCATGAGGTCCTGCAAATTCAAGTGACCGAATCTCTGATGCCAGATTTGTTCGGTTGTCAATCCTCCTGCAACCATGGCTCGCTTTGATATACTCTTTACATCTAGTCTGTATAGGCTTCCAACACGCACGCCTATTGCAACTATTTCTTTCTTGCAATCCTTTATCACACAGTGAGTCTTGAAGAACTCGACTTGCATATCTTGATTAGTTATCATGGATACAGATATCAGATTTTTCTTAATTCTAGGTACATATAAAACATTCTTAAGATGACTAATTTTTCCATTTGGTAACTTCACTGGAATAACCCCATAACCTTTAATCTCGTATCCACTATCATCACCTAAATAGATTTTTGATCCATATGTACTTTCTTCAAGACTATCAAAAAATTCCTTTTTACCTGTCACATGAGAGGATGCTCCGGAATCAACATACCATATATCGTCCTCATCAGATGCTGAAAGGGCATGGTCGACTATGAACAGTCGAAATTCATGACTGAAATCTTTATCTTCTTCAACATCATCTTCAACAAAGTATCCTCTGTGCTTTGCCTGCTTCCTCTTTGCATCATCAGCCTGCTTCTTAAAGCATACACTCTGTATATGGCCGTTATTTCCATAATAATAACGTTTCTTTACAGAATTATTTGCAATCATACCTTTATGTGGATGCTTCTGCGATGTTCCTCCTTTCTGCTGTGATTGCTGTTGTGGCTGCTTCCCTCTGAATGGTCGTCGTTTCGCCATCAACGCAAGATCATCACTCTGGGGGTTCAAGTTCTACCACCGCTCCTCCTCTTGCAGCAAGATCTTGTCAGATCATCAAATGTGGGCACTTTCTCCCTTACCACCAATCCAATGATGAACATTTGAAATTCATCTCGCATCCCGTTCAGTGTGATTGAGACAAGATCAAAGTCAGACACCGCCTCTCCGATGTTCCCCAATGCATCTTTTACATCTTTGATTTGCGCAACAAATGTAGCAACAGTGTCATTTTCATTCATCCTCATCGAAAATAGATTGCTTTTAAGTGCCATAACTCAGCTTGTGTTCTGGGTCTGATACAGACTTTTGATGGTCATCCAGATCTCCGCGGACGTTTTACTGTCTCTGATGTGCGGAATAACGTTGTCCTTCACAGACATTTTCAGCAAAACTTTTACCTTGTTCTCTCGGCTTATCTCAGTCTTGCTCCTGCGCCCCCGCATTTACCCTTTGCTCATCACCTGTAACTATGGACCAAGCATTCGCACCCTCAAGCAAGGCTTGGATCTTAAACTTCCAGTTCGTGAAGTTAAATCCATCGAGTTTTCCAGACTTGTGGAGGTAAGATTCCATCGTATTACTCATTCTGATTAGATTTAAGAAATGAATCTACCCAACAGTAACAAAAAATAGATACCTGCCAAATCAATCTGTCACTGATTCAGATCTGCCAATATCTAACAACTCAGCAAAATCAGTCATGCTCCGATGAGCAAATCCGTTGTTTTTCAATATAGCCAAAAAATCGATCTGATAAAAAACTGATCCGATCTGCCTCTCCCAGATAGATCTGCAACTTCTCCAATCTGATCCCTTTGAAAATCACCAAACGAAGATGAGGCTTCCCGCAGATCTCCTTGAAGGTGGATTGGCACGTCCCCGAGCGTATTGGTGTGTTCCTGAGCGAAAAATCCGCGCCAAGAAAAAATCGCTTAGAGTAAAATTTGCTGGTGCGATTTTTTCGTGAAATTCCATGCCAATCGTGTATTTTGGCGCTCTGGCGTGATTAATATCCTAATAGCCATGCGAAGTCCCCTTCCTGGCGTTACTGTCAGTGCTAAAACTGCGCCAATCTCCTTCTCTTCAGAAAAATAAAAAACATCCAGTCCGAGCCAGGTGTTCTGCAGTCCACCTGCTCAATTGAGCACAAAGCTCCTTGTGTACATGCGGCCACAGAGGCACCTCAAACCACACAGGCAATTTTGCCACAAGGCAAGCTGGCCACAAAGGCACTTCAGTCACAAGAGGTGATACAAGATCAGGCTCACCCAATCTGAGCTCTGATACCAAGATAAAATGTGAACATAATTGAAAAAGAAGGAGATGTAGCTCACAGGTTAGGCCTGCACCTGGAGACTACACTCAAAAAAGAGAGATCACTCTCGTACACTCTATTATTTATCAATGAAATATTACATCATTAAATACAATACTAGGAATTAGGAAGTTGCAACCAAACCCCTAAACTTTAGGAACTAATCCTAAACTAGGGAGAACGTTACAACTATGTAGCCATTTTCTCCATTAATACAAAATAATATTAATTATTTTCAACTTTGAGATCCTATAGTCTCGAATTTAGGAAGCAGAACCTCTGGCACCCAGGTTTAATCCTAGCTCGACAGAAAGATATTTGAATGGAAGTTGTGGAAATGTTAGAGTGTATACTTCCATGCCTATATTTACTTCTGGGATACTTTGGGCTATGATGGGACCCTAAGCTATCACTGTCTGTTATAAATATATGATATGTAGAGGAAGAACATACTATATTTGAACAACAAGAACATACATTTGCGAGAGTACACTAGACACAAGAGAATTGGGAAAGGAATTCCAATCAAAGTTTGCATTGATCTTAGTGTACTCTCAACCACTTATAAACATTTACCACGAACTACTTACATTTACATGTACATAATTATGGTGAAAAGAATAGATCTAAAGACCTTTACAACATCTCCCCAACCCCAATGCCATGCAAAATGTCTTGGACCATTATTTCTTGTAGAAGCATCCTTATTGTGAATCGAACATGCATATCCGTATAGGTAACTCAGTTGCAATAGCCGCGAGATGGGTAGGAAAATGCACGTATACCAGGCTTACTATGACTTCTTCATATCCGATGACCACTTCTTACAAATCTCCACGGTTCATATCCTCTGTAGTATTTTCAACCATATAGATTGTTACTCCAACCAAGAATCATCGGTAACTCCTCTCTAGTCTAGGCCGTCCTCTTCCCTCTCTCTACAGACGGGTTGAACGCGTGACTATTATTCTGGGGAGTCCTCAAATTAAAAATGAGTAAAACATCTACATAAGAGCCATCTTCTTTTTATTCTTCCAAAATCCAAAAGATAATTTGCAATCTTCATATGGGTGGAAGACATAATGTTTACACCATCGCTATTGCTTCATCTGTTTTTGTCTTCTGCTTATATGATTTTTTGTTCTTGGATTTCCTACAAAATCTTCTCACACATGATGCTGCAATATTTTGTTGACGCTATTTGTTTTCTAATAATATATGGGGATTGTACTCTTAAACTCATTGAATTTTTCTAACACAGTTATGGTCGACCAGATGTCGAGAAACACTAGACTAACTTCATAAAATGAAATTTGATTCTATCCTTCATCTAATTCCTATAATGATCCGTTCCTAAAAAAATTCATATAGTTTGGAGAACTCCATGATAATATAAAGCGGTGAGCGGTCATCAAATGTTTGAAGTCAAAGCTTTTTAATTGATATCGAAATACCACTTCAACAATCAGGTAGGGTTGTAATTTAATTAAGTCGATGCAGCCATAACCAACATTGTTTAAAATAACTTGGTGTGTCAACAATCCTTCGTTTTTCTCACCATAACCGTGGACTCACATATAGATAAAGTTCGAATCAACCAGTTGTGCCATTTTATTTTTCCGTAGTTGGTTTGACCCAACTCGTCATCTAGCAAATTAAGGTTCCTACAAATGAATTCATTCATGACTTGTGATATAGCCAAAGCTATAACATTAAATAGATCGATGTCGCCCAAACATTCTAAAAGAATGCATGTCAATGGATAAGTTGACAAGTCTCATTGTGATAAATAAGACTCTAGAACAAGCATCTTTGAGTTAAGAAATTAAAACAAGCTATCTCCATACGTGGCATCAATTTCGTCGATTAAAAAAAAAGAGCATAAGTGATGCAACTGGGCAGCATTCGAGCAGTCGACCACAATTGATATGAAGTTGATTTCTACACCAGGGAAAATATCACTTGAAATATTAAGTCACTACCAACAACTCATTTTCAAATTTGTGTGCAATTAGCTGAACAACAAACAACAGTGATCATAGATCCACTGTGCCTCCAATGGAGGAGACAAGCCACAATGAAGTACATGACCGACCATGACATGAAGATGAAGCTTGAAAAATATTCATTCTATGATGTCATGACAACAATTTTAGTAAAGCAACTTCCTCAAGCAAAATTCGTCTACTTTCTCTTTGGTTTGCATGTCATCCAAGTCGGCTTGACCAAATTCAACCCAACCTAGAACTATAATAATACTCATGAAACAGTTGACACTGCAAAAAATGTTCTCATGACTTTCATATCTGACAAAAATTGAAGAGCACAAAATGTAAGTAGAGGACTTGCTCTTCTCAATATTATAAATCACTTAAATAATATTACATTAGAAACATCAGTAATAAAATACTGAAGTTAAACTTGACTTAAACTGGACTCACTCAAACTGAACTCGGACACTTGGAGGGACAATTTTGACACCTAACAGGTGGTTGGGATTAGATTCTTCAACACTCCCTCTTAATTACAACCACATAAAATTCAATTAAGATACTTGCCTAGGTTTACAATTTAAAAATTGACTTCAACTTCTCTTCCTCTCTTTTTCGAGATCATATAACCTCTAAATTGTTTCAACTTTTTCTCTTTGTTGTATCCTTCAAGTCTCAGTTTCTTTATTTGATGGTGCATGTCTTCTAGCCTTCCATTCTTCGAGGTTGTCTAAGCATATCTTGGACTTCTTCAAAAAACAACTCTATGTGGGCTGCTGCGACATATTATCTTCTGTAGTGCTCTTTTCAACACCAATCTGCTGCAACATAAGACCATAATACAATTTCATATTGTCAAGACTCCAATACCTGAAATTTTCATTAATTTGTTCATCATGCATGTTGTCTTCAAGGTTCATTTCTACTTCGTCTCTACAGAATTTCTTAAGGCATGGTGTTGCAATCCATGCTTCAAGGAAATTTAACTGTTCTTCATAATCATTTTGTGTACCTGTACACTAGAAATAAAGATTAGAATTAAAAATATTTGGAGAACCACATTGGTTCTGTTCCTTCTACTCTGTAATGAAAGCTTCCTTCTGTTGCACTTCCAGCTCTACTTTTGTCTTTGTCTCTGTTTTCTCTTTGTGGACTTCCTTCTTTGCCATTT
Organism: Pinus tabuliformis; assembly: GCA_031772625.1. Lineage (NCBI taxonomy): Eukaryota > Viridiplantae > Streptophyta > Pinopsida > Pinales > Pinaceae > Pinus > Pinus tabuliformis. The sequence continues at coordinate 1,606,542,181 of CM062817.1, read as the reverse complement.
CCTCTATTTCTATCTCTGTATCTCTGACTTCTTTACTAACTTGTGCTGCTACAAACAAGTTGTCTTTCATTGTCTCACCAATTAGCATCACGTTAATATGATATTTTTGTTTCATCATTTCCAACCATTCATTATTAGCCAACAATTCTTCATCAAAATTTACATTAGCAATATTAATTTGTGGATTCACCATAGCATTGACTGCTTCAATGGCATCTTCATTGTACTCAACAAGCTTTGTTGCTGGATTCACCAAAATTTCATCAGCAAGCTTTGTTACTGGATTCACCAAAATTTCATCAGCAAGCTCTGTTGCTAGATTTACCAAATCTTCATCAGCAATCTCCATTGCTAGAATTGTCATATTGTCATCAACAAGCTTTGTTGCTGGAATCACCAAGTTTTTGATAGAAAGCTTTGTTGCTATATATACAAAATCTTCATCCACTTACATTTGTGCATAGAGGGATTGAACAAACGTTTCATCTCGATGTAGATCTACTACTATAGATCCACCTTCATCTTCAACTTTAGTGCTCCCCCTTGCACAAAAAATTCTCTCAAGGGTATCCCAAGCCTCCTTGGTTGTCTTTTCTTATGAAAACAAGGGAAGCCTCTTAGCTTTTCCCATTTGTTGAGTGTTGGCTCAGTACGAATCAAAAAGAAAAAAAAAACTATAAACATTGCATCTAACTGTAATAAAAATGACGTTGCTGCTTGGCTTCCACAAACAAATGAGTCTAGAAACTTTCACAAGGGCGAAACTTTCACAAAAGCATTTACAAAAGAAATCACAATTCCTAGAATCGATTGAAACAATACATATTTTTTTATAAAAAAAAAATGTAGATCCTTTTTTTTTAATTCCCTCTTTTAAACAATATATGAGCATATAATTCTAATTACTAATGTTTCCAATGTAATCTTATTTAAGTGATTTGTAATACTGAGAAGAGCAAGTCCTCTGCTCCACGTTCTGTTCTCTTTAATTTTTGTCAATATCCGGAGACATAAAAATTTATATTATGCATCATTTTGTTATTTTCTACATCCAACTCAACCATAAATATGTATAGTCAATCACTTCACAAAGAATTTAGAAAAAATAAAATTTTGTCTTCAACATAGTAGACTGATCACAATCTTCCAAGGCACTCTTCCATTGGTCCCGAAGTTAGCTAGACTAACAGGCTGGTGGCCCAAAATTGTTGCTGAAGTCCTCCTTTTTTCAGTCTCCATGATCTATAAGCTAGCATCATAAGAATACGCCGACTTCCAAAAGGTTACATCTTGTGAGTGAACATTAGACAGATGTATATACATGTCACATTCTCAAAGGGGGTCCTTTGCAAAGAAATTTGGCACCATGCCCCATTTCATCTGTTGATTTTCTGCATTGAGAGGAGTTGTAACAATGTGATAGGAATAGAGATAAAAGCATTATGTTGGTGGTTAAATATAGGACAAAGGTTCAACTACAAATTTGGGGTGAACCATTTAATTGACAAATAAAAAAACTGGATCACCCATGTTGCAAACTCATCTTAAGTGATCCCATTCTTTGACTCAGTAAGAGGAATTTGTTTTCTATTCCACTTCCAAACAATCATATTTATTTTATTCCATGAGCCTTGATATTCATAAGAAGCTTTCTAGAGAGCAAACATGTCCTCAGTTCTGCATAGAAACATTCGATCTTTCTCATTCATGCTTTTCAATTTTCCTCTTTACAATGAACATAATTTTTTCTTTTGCAAATTCGTCTTCTTCTGGAGGTCTTCTAAATCAACATTGGCACGTCATGAACATGTACAGACCCCAACTTGCATCCTTTGAAAATTTTTAACTTGCAGCTTCTTTAATTCGATCCTTTTCCCTCACACGTTCGAACCACCTCCATTTGTTGTTGTTGTCACCCAACCAAATGGAGTGGCATCGACTCCAAAATGTCATAAATATACAATATGCAGAGGAAGAGTAGGATATAATTGAACAAGAAATAACATACATGTGCCAGAGTACACTATATGCAAAAGAATTTGGAAATGAATTCTAATCCAATTTTGCATTGATCTTAGTGTATACTTATACATAATGAATGTCGATAGAGCTCTTGTACCCACTCTCAACCACCTATAAACATTTACCAAGAATTGCTAACATTTACACATACATAATTATGATGAAAAATGTACATCTAAAGACCCTTACAATGCTGCCACATTTTGATATTTCCTTTTTATCGTGGTGAGGTCGAGGCATTTGTAATAGAGAGCATATGAAGAGGAGGCGCATTTATTTCTTTAGCCATGTTATAGAGCTTGTAGTGACCAAACTACTAGTAAGCTTTCTCTCTGATATTTATCTAGATATCTATTTATGGACCTATTGACGTGTTGGACCCACCAACATTCAAGGGGTCTACTCAATATGTGCTCCCAATTAAACCTCACACTCTTTGGATAGAAGTCCCATCCAGAATATGGCACGATTTATGGTTTCTTAAAGATTTTCCTTGGCTAACTATCAACAAGAGAGAGGAATTCAAATATGTCTTCGAAAAGCGAGTGTGCCTAGTGAGTGTTACATTGTAAGCTTGTCAAGGTTCTTCTACTATGGAGGGAGAAAATAAAATGAGACTCTAAGAGAGAGGTAATAGTACCACCCTAGTAGAGACACATGTAACTAAGAATATTTGTCTAACATCCAATGGAATAGTCCACAAAGATGTGACAGTCAATACAACCAATCAACAAGAGATATTGGTCTAATATCCAGTGGAATAGTCCACAAGGATGTGACATAAATATTAACTATTACAACACATTTTCAATATGATAAGTACTCAAATAACCGAAATAGTTCAACTACTTTAGCACATATAAAAGAAAACATGAATTACAAACATCCACAGAATAGTCTTACAAATATTCATAATCCATGCATGAAGAACATGTTGGCCATGAGGCTTCTTATGTTAAGTAAAAGTTCCAAGATACATGTATAGAATGAACACCACTAGCTCCAATAGTGGGGCGTTGGAGCTAGTCCTTGCTCCCCAAAAGAGCCAAATTGTCTCTCTAATGCTTTACAGGAGGAGCCAAGATGAAAAGTTATTTTCTCATACAATGAAGGTGTATATATAACCAATGAGGTGATGCTTCACCTTCCTTGTGACCCTTTGACTACCCTCGTGCCTCTTTGACTTCTTACGACTTTTCGACTTGACATGACTCTTCATATTTTGAATGTGCCCTTTGGACTTCCACTTTACAATACATTTTGAATAGATAATTACATAAGCCACAATGACTATGTGGCATATGACAACCCATGATATGACATGACATGACACTGTTGACATGGACTTCTTTATGACATGGAAATATCAAGACACTTTTGTTACTGCTTGCTACATGTCTTCTTGAGGATGCTCTTCTATCCACCTCCTTATGGCTTAGAGGTAAGGAGTCTTTAATGATATCAAGTCTTGAGTTCTGGCCGCAAAATGGTGTCCCTTTTTTCTTCTTTTGATTGATCAACTTGCATAATCAACTACACAGGTGTCTTTCAACATCCTTCCCTTTACATTTAATTATTAATTATAAAGTACCTGCATCTCCAATTCACTCATGATGAGATGACATTAGTCTGATAAAACCCCTGGTCTAAGATGGCACATGTTGATCCAATGTCTCAAATGGAATCGGATTGCAAGTTGGGAGAGAGGCTCAATGACTACACAATTACATAGTTTAGGAGCTCACATGTGAAGCTTGATCCATGCAATCCATAGTCCAAGCTAGACTAAGGAAGGAAACTACATAGTCTGGGAGATTAGTGTGACAGTTTAAGGGGATGGGCACTAGTTCATCCCATTGTGTAGTTCTGGGAGGCAAAGGAGGTTGGGTGACTACGTAATCACATAGCTCAAGAGCTCAAGGGTTTAGCTTGAGCTTAGAGACTGCACAATGCATAGTTAAGGCCAGGATGGAGGATTGGATTGTGCAATTATGGGGACCAAGGTCCGTTCTTGAGCACTGTAACTGCGCAGTGTGTAGTCCTGCGACTTAGGAACTGCACATTGCACAATGGCAAGGGACAAGGTTGCAGCTTGAGGGCTGGAACTGTGCACTGTACAATTGGGGAAGGTCGGATGATCCATGATATCTTGCTATGGATGCGTTATTAAATTACATATAACAGAGCACTTAAAAACCATGGAACATAAGCATATAAAACGAAGCTAAAGGAGACCTAATCACGAATGAGATCAAGACACAGAGAATTGATTACGGAGTTCATCCAATTTGGACTACATCTCCGGGCCCTGCTCAATAGTGAGGAGGCCTTCATTCATTAAATGGCATGAAAAGAGAAGAAGTACAAGAAGCTTTTACATAAACACCCTTATACCTCCAATCTGGAATATAGATGACAAATGGAGAGCCCATCCCTAGAGACAGACAACACCATTGACTTCCTGGCGAAAAATCGTGCATAATCTCCTATCGGAACACCCAATATGGATAATTGGGATTTCTGCAACTTCTTAGAACCTTCTGATTTCTGAAACAAGGTTCTAGGCACCTGCCAGGAGTAGGTGCCGCTGCTCTGATTTTTGTAAATCTACATTTCTCTCCCTCTCTCACTGTGCAGATAGCCCCCTTTTTATTCTGGTGGGCAGATACATTCATAAACCGGGCAGTTTCAACAAATGACAAGTTTAGGCAGGTAGGTTGTTTCAAACAGAGTTTCTCGGACTGGAATAGTACGCAGGTAACAAACCTACCACACATGGAAAAGCCGCCATTGAATAGTTCAAACAAACTGTTTCACTTTAAACCTCAAACCGGCGGAATAATACAAAGAATGAGTGTATTCCCCAAACCTGACGGCTTTATCATCGGTGACCATAGTCTATCAGTGCCGATATCCCATCACAAATCGCAATCGGTGGAACCATGGTGATTCTCCATAATGGTTGCTACACTGTGCGATGTGTGATTGCGAATCGACGGACCCGACAAAACTATCAATTGAAACCCATAACTGTATCGCATCCGGGATCCATCGCATATTGCAATCAGCAGAGCCAGAGGGTACAAATATAACGACATTTTTCACTTTACGATATGTAATTGCCATATCATAGTCGCAATGTGATCCTTCTGGGGACAATCCTGTACCACTGCACCTTGCGATGTGCGATATGCAATTTATCGCATCGTACCCCTTCACTGCTCAGGGGCTGATTTATTACCATTGTTCTTTGCGATTTGCGATTGCGATTATCACATCGCAACCTGGTAATGTTGGGGGCCGGTTCATGAACCTCTTATTTCTGCGCTCTGTGAAATGTACGGTCAATGGAGGCTTGTCACTTGGCGCTTCCCCATTCGTTGAGAGTTCTTCCATGTCATCTTCTCCTGCCACTTGTCCAAGTCAAACTTGGACTTTGACTTGCACTAACTTCCTCATATGAGCTCGGATTTGAGTGTTGTTCGTACTGTTAGAATCAGGGTGACGAGCACTTTGATCTGAAGATACGTTTATCAATATTATACCACTTTGATTTTTCAGCCTTTTTACCATACCAATGGTACTTTTTGGAGACCCACTTGGATCAATCTTCATGGATCCTCCTGGATGAATCCTCTTGGATCCTCCTGGATCAATCCCTAGATCCTCCTGGATCAATACTGCTGGATCCTCCTACAGTCCTCTTGGATCCTCTTGGATCAATCTTCCCCACTAAGAGAAGCTTTTGGTCCTCCAAAAGCATTAAATAATTTGCAACTTCTATGTACATTTTCTGCACCATAAGTTTCCTAACAGGTCATACTTCCTTCTCCTTCACCTTTGTCCTTCAGAGCCATAAGCGATGAGCAGACACCTGCATCCCCTTTAAACCTATCGTACAATATCTTGCAAATTACATGTTTTGTTATATGACCAAAAATAAGCCAAGCATCCCATACTTGCCACGATTTTATAACACATACTCTGTGGTCAAGTTTACATAAAAATGGAAACAATACTCCAGTTATCAATACAAGGCCGAAAATCATTGTTGCTTCAATAAGTGATGGAAAACACATCATCATTGCAACACATGATTTACAAAAATAGGTCCAAACACTATTGTTGCTTCAAAAAGTGATGGAAAACACATCATCACTCCACAGTTTAAAATGCAACACAAAATAAGGCCAAGATCATTGTTGCTACAACAAGTGATGGAAAACACATCATCACTTTCACAGCTTAAAATGAAACACATGATTTAAAAAAATAAATCCATGGCATTCTATCACACCTAAAAGAACCATCTCTCACTTATCAAAGTGACTGGGTCATCTACTTGTGGCGCATTCGCTGGTCGAGCAATTATTTCACCTGGTTCATGCATGGATGCTTTGTCCTTGCGACACTGCTCTGGATGGATCCTCCAACACGTGGCTCTTTGATGACCACCTCTGTCGCAATGACTACAATAAGCCTTCTTCCTCTAGATCTAATTTACCTTCTTCCTTGCCTGCTATTGAGAGGGTCTTTCACACCTCATCCCTTTTCGTGTTGCTATTCTCCTCCAGCACTTAGCAAACACATGGTTATGCAATCCAAAAAAACTACAAGTTTTTCTATGCCATGATTTTCGTTAATTATTAACAATATAGTTGTAACCAAAATGAACAGTAGAATATCGAGACTTGTTATACCTTTCCTGTTTCTCTTTCGTATGATCATGGAAATTATAGCTTGCCTTAGCTCCTTCTCTGTAATACATACTACCATAGGTTTATGGTGATGTGTTCCCATCATCCTTTTTCCTTGATGGTTTCAACAATGTCATTGAAGCTTTTGACATCTTCGAGCATTGTCCTCCAGTGCACCCCAACCTTGCGAATCAAGGTCTTTTCTCAACCTCCAATGGTTGAGGTATGTCTTGGCCATTAACACTAAGTCCTTATTCTTCCTTGTACCTCATCTTGGTAAGGAGTCTCATGTTTGTCCCTCTAATGGGTATCTCCACATTTCCAACATAAACTATACTATGTGAAGATGAAACTGAAGAGAAATCAACATGTTTTACCTCCACAGTCGATTTGGAAAGAACTGATGAGGGCTTCTGAACATCTGTTATTGGTGGTTTGTTGGTTATTTTGGTGCATTCCTAAACCTCCTTCCTGACATACCCAAGTCCTACCTGACGGGGTAATTCCTCTACTTTGATGGGGTTTGTGATGCCCTGGCCATTAACGTTGACGCCTCCTTGATACCCCATTCTCTTTAACAGTTTGGACCCAAATCTTGTAGTATGGTTTTCAAAAACAAAGAAATCATCATCAGGAACAATACACGGAGTCGAAGAATTTCTTTTTACCTCACTAGGGTCACACTGCAACTTTTCCAAGGCCTCTTCTTTAGCTTGCAGCTGGCATAACAACCTCTGTTTCTCCTCCTCTTCTTGTAGAAACCTCCTTAATTCAGCAAGCTCTTCTCAAAGACTTTGGTCATTGTGCTTCAATTCTTCTAGGGTCTCATTTGTGGCTCACATCTGAAGCTGCAATCGCTGCTACTCCTATTTCTCTTCTCGAAGACTTTGGTAATTACACTTTAATTCTTCCAGGGCCTGATATGTGGCTCACATCTAAAGCTGCAATCGTTTCTCCTCTTCTTTCTCTTCTTGCAGTAGCCTTCTTAATTCATCATTCTATTCTTGAAGTCCCTGGTTAATCTCCTCATTTGAGGAAGGCACTGAATAAGATGCATAAGCACCGGAAGATGTGGATTATGCATCGCTCTTTGATCTCTCTGTCTCCTCCTCTTTTCTCTTCTCATAAGTGCCATAGATGTCCACTATTTTGGACATTCACAGGAAGGTCTCGTGCATTTCTTTACCATTCTCCATGGCTGCACACTCGGTCATTTATGCTCACAATTCTTAACAGCAACAAGACTGCTTCTCTTCCCAACAAGCTTCAACATCTGCCATGTCTCCTCTTTGTGATGCACGTCCTTTGAAGCTTATTTTTGGTTAGCATACTCATGCAATTCACATCAACTAAGCCGTGCTTTGATACCACTTGAACCAAGATTTTTTTTTTCTATGGATGCGTTATTAAATTACATATAACAAAGCACTTAAAAACCATGGAACATAAGAATATAAAATGAAGATAAAAGAGACACAATCACACATGAGATCAAGACACAGAGAAATTATTATGGAGTTCATCCAATTTGGACTACATCTCCTGGCCCTGCTCAATAGTGGGAAGGCCTTCATTCACTAAATGACATGAAAAGAGAAGAAGTACAAGAAGATTTTACATAAATACCCTTATACCTCAAATATGGAAGATATATTAAAAATGGAGAGCCTATCTCTATAGACAGACAACATCACTGACTTTCTGGCAAAAAATTGTGCATAATCGCCTATCCGAACACCCAATTCAGATAAGCAACCTTTCTGCACCTTCTCAGAACCTTCTGATTTCTGAGGTAAGGTTTCGGCCACCTGCCAAGAGTAGGTGTTGCTGCTTTGATTTCTGTAAATCTATGCTACTCTCTGCTACTCTCCCTCTCTCGTTGTGCGGATAGCCCATTTTTATTCTGGTGGGTAGATACTTTCATAAACAGGGCAGTTTCAACAAATGACAAGTTTAAGCAAGCGGGTTGTTTCAAACAGAGATTCTCAGGTGTGGAATAGTACGCAGGTAACAAACCTACCATACATGGAAAAAATGCCATTGAATAGTTCAAACATATTGTTTCACTTTAAACCTCAAACCAATAGAATAATGCAAAGAATTAGTGTATTCGCCGAACTCGACGACTTTAACATTGGTGGCCATATTCTGTCGTCACCGATATCCCATCGCAAGTCGCAATCAGTGGAACCACGTGATTCTCCATAACGACTGCTGCACTGTGTGATGTGTGATGTATGAACCGATGTACCTGATGAAACTATTAATTGAAACCCATAATTGTATTGTACCCAGGATCCATCGCATATCGCAATTGGCGGAGTCAGGGGATACATATATACTAGGACTTTGCACTGTGTGATATGAGATTGCGATATCAGAATTGCAACCTGATCCTATCAAGGCCGATCCTCTATTGTTGCACCTTGCGATGTGCGATATGTGATTTATCGCATCACGCCCCTTCCCTGCTCGAGGGTTGATTTATAACCATCGTTCCTTGCGATATGCAATTTCTATTCTCACGTCGGAACCTGGTAATGTTGGGGGCCGATTCACAAACCTCTGAATTCTGTGATCTGTGAAATGTGGGGCCAATGGCGGCCTTCCACTTGGTTCTTCACCATTCATTGAGAGTTCTGCCACGTCATTTTCTCCTACCATCTATCCAAGTCAAACTTGAACTTTGACTTGCCCTAACTTCTTCATATGAGTTCGAATTCGAGTGTCGTTCACACGTTGGAATCAAGATGACGAGAACTTCGATCTGAAGCTAAGTTTATCAAGATTCTTCCACTTTGAGTTTTTATCCTTTTTACCATGCCACTGGTACTTTTTAGAGATCCACCTAGATGCTCCTGGATAAATCCTATTGGATCCTCCTAGATCAATCCTCCTAGATCACCAAATGAGGCTAAGTTACTAGGAAATTTTTGAACATTGGCTAAGTGTGGGGTGTTGGGCCGTGAATACGACCATTTTTTAACACTTATTTCATCCATTTTTACTCGTCTTTATCATGTCATTTATTATAATTTATTATATAAATCCATTTTATAATGATTTATGCTCTTATGGATGAACATTATTTCTTCTCCTTTATTTTCAATAAATTGATGATTATGCATGATTTTATCAATAATAGTTTTGATAAATTGGTTGTAACATTATTCATCATTTTTAGCCTCCGATACAATTTCCAGATTGAAGATTTGATCGTTAAATATTCCAACTCAGAAATTCGCTGGAATAAGAAGTGACAGTTTTGCAGTTGAGATTCTGGGCAAATGAAGAAGAATCTGGAAAATTCGGAACATGAGTTTTGTCCAGAACGTACTAAATTAACTTTATAAAAGAACGATCTGCCCAAATTCGGCTTGTATTGAGAGAAATGTAGGTTTATTTGAGCATGATTCTCTCAGATTTTCTGTGTGGCCATTTTCCAAATCTCAGCTGCAAAGCCAAATTCGCCTTGCTCTTGTTGAAAGATGGATGGAAATATATTTTCTTGTTGATCAATTGGTTAGAAACAATCCAATATTGTTATGAGAGATCATATTTACTATTTGATTTCTCCTCTTTATGATTATAAAAGGAGAGTATGTATTATGTATTGGGGGAGGATGGCTGAGAGAATGCAGAATTATGATTTCAGAATTGAGGATTCAGAATGATGGATTCATGATCCATGATGGATGATTAGAGAGAGATAATAGGATAGGATAGGAGGAAAGAGCATGGATCTCTATTATTTCAAATTGTAATTCTGATTTACAGACTTGTGGTGCCAAGAGGACGTGATCATATTGTAATGTCAACCAAGTTTAATGATTAATATATGATTTGGGAGTTGTTGTTCATTCTTCTCATCTGAAGTAGCCCAACAGCATCTGCTGGCGGCTAAGGGCCCAGCCTCTGGTGGATTAAGCTGTTGCTGTATTATATCTTTACGATTTCTGGTGTGATGGTTTGATTTAATTCTTCTTCCTTTGAATTGCATTACTTTACAATTTCATGTTTTTACAGTGTGCTATTATAGTATTTTATGAAATTGTTTTATTGCACAAGTTGTGATTGAATCGCGTGGCTGTTCTTTTCCATCATAACAGAGATTATTATCCTTTTCAACTTATATTGTTATGCTGTTCATTTCAAATATAAAGCTTCGCTGTTCATTTCAGACTTTGATGTTCATTACAGATTGCTGTTAATTTAGCTTTGTTGTTGTTCATTTCCATTAATTTAGTGTTGCTATTCATTTCCGGTAAATTAGCTTTGTTGTTCAAATAGAATTTGTTGTTATCTCTTTCATGCAAGGATTTGTTTTTGCCTTTTAAATGTTATTGCTGCAAGCGTGTTTATTCCATTTCTGTTAGCAGCATTATTGATTTATCATTTTTAGTTTATTGCGTTAGTATGGATTGTAAGATCAACAACTGTAAAGGAAATTGACTATCGCTGCCTAAGTTCTTAAATTGTGGATCTTGTTTATGTTTGATTTAATTTGTATCAGTTAAACAAGGAATGAGTTATTGCTACTGCATCCTTGACTGATAAATTGTTTTAGTTTTCTAAATGAATGATTTAAGTTTCAAAGTGTTAAGTTTCTTTTTGTAAGTAGATTTTATTTCAAGCATTCATTTACTTTTGGATTTTAAGCAATATACTGCAAAACATTACTCTTGAGTAAATAGCCGCCTTAGAATGAGTACACTCTTGAAATAAAAAGTCATCCTTGGGTTGACAATTAATGTGAAGATAATTAGGAGTTAAAAGACACCTTTTTATCGCTCAACATTTTGGCGCCGTTGCCGGGGAGAGTGTAGCCATTTCTAAAGAGTAGTGTGGATCTGATGAGTGCCTGCTAGGAGAGAATTGGGTGTTAAAAATGGAAGGTAAGAACCTACGTACGGAGCATGTAGAAGCCCTGCTCCCCCACCCACTTTCCAACAGAACTATTAAAGAACTTAGGGTAGAAATATATGTTTGAATTTCTGTGTGAATGACTTAACACAAAAAATAAAAAAATAGAAATTTTTAAAAAACAAATCCCATGATTTCTCTCAAGTGGTGATGTAATCACCACCCATTTCACTAACCAGTTGACAGGAACATTTGAAGAAGGAGCGTCAAAGAAACACATGAAGAACATCTTCTATTATGGTAAGAAATGGCCCACATTGCAACTTTTGAATTTTCTATCAAAGATCTAGGGGGAGTGACACAAATGCACATAATTCCTCCATCTTCTCTACCAAATTTTCATGGTTTAGAAAATGAAGACCCAGATACATTCTTATTTGAGTTTGAAATACTTTGTAGAGGATATGATTATTGTACTAATGATCAAAGGTTGAAAGTGTTTTCTCTTACTCTAAACGGAGCAGCTCTTAAATGGTTTATGAGCCTAGGTGGGAACTGTATCCAAACATGGGAGGACATGAAGAACATATTCTTGAAGAAGTACCAAGACTATTGCAAGGCCGATGAAGATATTTTCAATATGATACAAGGGGAAGATGAAAGCTTGGAGGACTATATAGAGCGATTTCAATACAACCTTCAAAAATCAAAACATAATCATTTGGAAAAAGAGAGATTAAAAACACTCCTACTCAAAGGAATCAAAGATGAATTTTTAGAACTCTTAAATTTGATAGGAAAAAGTGATGTTTTTCAGTTGTCATATGATGATGTTTGTGAATTGTGCATAAGGTATTCAAGAGGAATCTCCAAGGCTGGTAAGAATTCTAGAGACGTTTGTTCTTTCTTTTCCAAATATGCTACAAGAACAAGAGACATAAGAGCTGAAATCAATGCTTTATTTGAAAATTTTAAAGTTTATTTTATTAGCTCTCTAAATGTAAAATTGGATGTTTTGTAGGTTCAGAAAAATCAAGAATTTGATGAAGTGTTTTGCCCTCATGACTGAAAGTAGCATCCCATAGATACTCACTCTTCCTTATCTGGGATGGAAGTAGCATATCAAAGAGATGAGGAAGCTGCAACAAGGTCAAAACCATGGAGATCATGGCCTCCAGGTATGGTTCAAAACACTTCTCCATTCTCTTACGTGCATAATCCATTATCGAATACTAATGTGTTAGGGCAGCCATCTCAATCTCAATATAACCACTATCAATCTTGTTTACAAATTTGGCATGGTTCACCTTATGATTCCAGACTACTCTCCCTCATCTGGTAGCACAAACACATCATCCATATTCTCCACCAGCTCTTCCACAACATCCTGCTTGCATATCAAAATCATCCACTCAACCCAATCATCTACATCATCAAAATGATCCATTCCGTACACAATTTCCTGCTCAACTCATTCCACACCCTCACCATAATAAACAAGTACAACATGCTTACAGTGTTGAACTGCAAAATTTACCCACCCTTCCCACCCATTCTATCTCACATGCACCATTTTTAAAAACTTACAATGAGATTCAAAATGTTTCAAATTCAAAAATTGTAGAAGTTATGGAAGAAAATGAGGTTTTTTCTAGTATGCATCAACAAGTCATTTTAAAAGCTCAAAAACTTCATGATATGATGGCTATGGAAAATCAAGAAATTAAAGGATATATTGAAGATTGGTTTCACTCCGTCACTTGTTTGCAGCATCACTCCATACTTCAACAATTTTTGACACCACTTTTTCAAGGAAAGTTGGCTTCTCATACCCGAATATTCATTAACATGCATTTTTCAAATTTGGGTATGTGCATACATGAAGCCTTATTTCGAAAATGGCTCCATTGGAAGTACTCATATATGTAATCATATTCATTTTTCAAATCAAAATAGGTTAGTGTAGAAAATAAATAAATAAGGACATAAATAAACGCATTTTGTTTTTTTGGTAAAAATAGTTGTTTTTGTTGCAACACGCTGTCGAAATCAACATCGGTGATATTTTTTTTTAATTCATTTGTGTATGTAGATGAATCATAATTGAAATAATAAGTCCTACAAACACTCATTTTCATTTTTATCACCAATTTGAAAAAATGCTTGAATATCATATTTTATTGGCTTGCGGGCTTGATGAAATTTTGGGAAATACAGTCGGGACAGTCATGTTTTGAGGGACCAAAAGGGACTATTTTTAAAACTTATTTCTATCCTAAGTAACCCTTGATTTCAACTTTCCAACTCAATTTGAATCACTCAATTTGGATTTGAAACGAAAACGTTAGAACCAAAACATTGACAGGGTGTCTAGCGGGTAGCTCAAGAACAGAGTTGGGACAGTCGGTTTTTGGAGGCGTAAATGTCCGAGTTTTTAAAACCTATTTCTATGGTAGATTTCCCTATGAATTGAGTTTACAAGGCAATTGGAATCACTCATTTTAGATATCGTATGAGGAAGTTATTATCAAAATATTGACCGTCTATCGTAAATTAGCACCCTTAAAACTCTGTCTTTCTGACTGTTCCTTAGAGTATTTTACCTATCAATTTATCTTCTCTTAAAAACCTATTTCTATTGGAGATAAATAAATGAATATAATTTCATTTCCAATTTGAATCATTAGAATCCGACATCAAACGAAGAATCTATGCTTGAAACATTCACTGTTGTTCTAAGTGGGGTAATCGAAAATGACTCTGTTATGCAGGTTGTTCTAACTAAAATTGACATAGCATATCATTGAATTTTTAAAACCTGTTTCTATTGGAAATACACCTTTGGATTAGCTCTCATTTGGATTTTGAATCACTCAATTTGGATGAAAAATGAAGAAATTGTGATTAAAACACTACAGGTTAGCATGAATGGCCACTGCTCTCCCGCAAGTGACAAATAAATTTTACCTTGTTATTTTCTCCGTGGATTTGTTATACATAGTAAATACTTGTTGTTTCTTTCATAATTCTTGGATTAGGGGAGCTCTATCACCTCTCTTTCTCCATGATTTAGTGTTTTATTGCAGGTAAACACTCGTTTTTTTGCAGGTCCTGGGAAAATAAAGAAGGTCAATTTATGGACGAATGATTCTTGAAAGAAATTTTAATGAAACAAGGGAATTTCATTCAACTCATTACCCAACAGATTCATAATCGAAGAAATGAAGAATTGATTTCCATTTGAAGATTCATGTCTTGTCACTGCTGACAAAACATTTTTCAAAGAGATCATTTTTTACATAATATCATAGCTGTTGTAACTTAATTTATTTATTTACATACTGTTTTTAAATAAAATGTTGTTTCTTTTCTAATTTCTATTATATTTTGTGTTTCAGGTGTTGCTTCATTCAATATGTAATCCATCCTCAGTATCAATACAATGAACAACTAATTCATTCTTTGCGTGCTTGCATTTTATGATTGTGCATTTTGTTGTTCCTTTTTGATGAAATAGCACTTCTGCACTTTCACTTTTTGCTGTTCCTTTTTGAATGGAACAAAACTTCTGCACTTTCACTTTTTGCTGTTACTTTCCGAATGGAACAGTACTTCTGCACTATTCACATTTTGCTGTTCCTTTCCAAATGGAATAGCACTTCTGCACTTTCACATTTTGTTGTTCGTTTTTGAATGGAACAACACTTTTGCACTTTCACTTTTTGTTGTTCCTTTCCGAATGGAACAACACTTTTGCACTTTCACGTTTTTTTTGTTCCTTTTTAAATGAAAAACACTTCCGCACTTTCACGTTGCTGTTCCTTTTTAAAGGAACAACACTTCTACACTTTTACGTTTTTGTTGTTCATTTTTAAAGGAACAACACTTCTGCACTTTCACATTTTGTTGTTCATTTCCGAATGGAACAATACTTCTGCACTTTCACGGTTTGTTGTTCCTTTCCGAATGGAACAACATTTATGCACTTTCACGGTTTGATGTTCCTTTCCGAATGGAACAACACTTCTGCGCTTTCACTTTTTGTTGTTCCTTTCTGAATGGAACAACACTTCTGCACTTTCACTTTTTTGTTGTTCATTTCCAAATGGAACAACATTTTTTCACTTTCATGTTTTGTTGTTCCTTTCCGAATGGAACAACAGTTCTGCACTTTCACGTTTTTGTTGTTCCTTTCTGAATAGAAGAACATTTCTGCACTTTCACGTTTTGTTGTTCCTTTCCAAAATGAACAACACTTCTGAAATTTCATGTTTTTGAAAGGAACAACACTTCAACACTTTGACATTTTTGTTGTTCCTTTTCAAAGGAACAACATTTTCGCATTTCTTGTTGTTCTCTTAGCATTTTTTCGTTGTTCCCTACAGGGAATAACATTTTTTCATGTGTATTTTTTCTTTTTGGTGTGCATTTTCTTTGTTGTTCCCTACAAGGAACAACACTTTTTTGAGTGTTTTTGTTGTTCCTTCAAAGGAGCAACACTTTGGGATTATTTTCGAGAGCAACCTTTTCTTTCTACTATGGGATTATTCCTAGTTCATCTCAACCACATTTTACTGATTCCCTTTCATGGCATAAAATACACTACTTTTATGAGGACAAGAATTATGGATTCTATTGAAGAGAGTTAATATCATTCACGTTATGATCTTCAATAGGACAGCTCCTTGATGATAGCTTATTTTCAAAAGAGACACAATTATTTATATACTACTTTACTGCATTGTTTTCTACTGTACATGATACTGATTGATCATCTTAATACCATGTTGGTTCCACCCTTCCTGGTTATAATCTTCTCTGTCTATAATAAATGAGATTATGGGTATTTTTTTTCTATTGACATGTTCAACTTCTTCCACCATCCCTACTCGTAAGGAGTACTGAGCCTCCCTCTTTTTATCATAAAAATGTGTAATTAACAACAAAATTTTATTTGCAGATGGAGGATAGGGGTCTCATTACGAGTCATCCTACCATGTTCATAAGGTTGTAACAAAGTGACATTCCCATTATGGCCACCACACCAGGGTTATGATCCATTGCATAGCCAAATTATCCTTGGAAGAGGAGGTCTCATCACGAGTCGACTTGATCACTTTTGCTACATCCCAGTGAATGGCAGTGTGGTTATCTAGTTACCATACCAGCACACTGATCTCTTCTGTAGAACAACACTGGAACTTTCCATTTATAAATTGAGGATCCTAGCTCATATGGGTTAAAAAGTAACCCTGCCAAGGCTATGGACGCCTGCTGGCAGCAGAGGCTCTACTTATGGTATTGAAGTTATATCTTATCGTCAATTATTACTGTAATACCCTTTTATTATTTTTTCCTTTTATCGGAGAAGTTATTTCCTTAATTTTTTCCCTATTTTGAACTTTTACGCATGAAAAATTATTTTATGATCAATCACATCATTTTCAGCTAGAATACCGTTAGCAAAGCATCTTTTTGGCATATTGCTGTCCTTTTTCTTTTTTCGCATAACTTATCATCAATCCAAAGCGTCATATCTTTTATTCATAACTACCTTTATACACTCTGCTCTCATTATAACCATAACTATCACCGTCCTATCATTAACATGTGTACTTTGCTTCATTTACTGTTGTATTGTTCATTTCCTTGCCTTGTCGTCAGCATAACACCTTTCATATGCTCTATGGTCATGGAATCCCTTTTACACTTGGAGTGAGGAATGTATGCATTATGGGATTGCATGCGATATGATTACTACACTCTGCCATAACTTATTGATTTGATAAAATATTAGTATTGCATGTATACAAAAAGTTTTTCTGATTGAAATTTTTGCATGCATCTTAATCTATTCAAAACTAACACTATGGATTCAAGAACATTGTATGCAAAATAGTGATTTGCTTACAGGAAAACAACAAGTATGGGCAGAACTCTATTCGCAACATGACCACAGTATTGCAACTAATAGAAGAGGCTCGCGAACGTGAACAATTGTTCAGACATGATGTGCTTGCATGGATTCCACCTTTTGCATCACTTTCAACACCAACTCTACCTACATCAGATTTAACAAATTCTAGTACATATATGTCATTCCACATTTTTCTTTTTGGAGGTAAAACTTGAGGTAAAATAGCATAATTTTCTGATTTATTACGAATTTAGGAGAATTCCATGAAAATATATTTTGAGCATTATTTATCATCATTCATTCCACATCTTTACCACTTCCCATTTTTCAATGGCATATCCTCTTTCAGTTTTGGGGGAATATTGATTTCATTCATTTCTTTCTTATAACCATGTCATTCATATTCTTTATCGTCTATTGCTATTTTTATTCATTCTCAATGCCTCCCTTATCCCGTGTTGTTTTACACCAAGCACCGAATTCAACAGATGGTAGCAACCATCTCAATTTGTTTTCTAGCATCACACGAGGGCATGCTAATTCTTTAGAGAGGGGGAGGAATTGCTACGCATGATGGATGTTTTCTACTTTCTTTCTCATTTAAGGCATACAATTTCAGTGAAGAAATTGATTTCCCTAATACTTTTAAAACTATGAACTCAATTCTTGTGATTTCTGGAAAACACAGACGTATCATTAAAATATACAAACCCAGACAATTTCAAGTTATATTAGTTTGTAAAATTTTAAAAATCATGCACTATCACCTACAGCCATTTTGTTTATATCTCATGATCCATGTATCAAAACGATCTAATTTTTGGATCATAAAAGCATTAATATAGTAGAAATCTACTTGCCACATTTCAACAAAATCTAGTTTGTAGTTTTTGGGAAAATGGTTAATGAAGTTTGCTGTTACTTATATCATATTCTGCTGCAACTTCATATGCACATAACTTGAACGTCAATGTAAAAATTATTATGCCTTCATCAAGATTGCTAAAATTGAATATTCATTAATTAAGGAAGAATTCATTTGTCCTATCCATTTCATGAGCTGGGATGAACAAATCTTTTATTGCTTGGTTAACACATGGGTTTTGTCATTGGGTTGCATGAGGACATGCAATATATTCAGCGTGAGGGTATGTTGGGCCGTGAATAAGACCACTTTCTAACACTTATTTCGTCGATTTTTACTCTTCTTTATCATATCATTTATTATAATTTATATAAATCCATTTTATAATGATTTATGCTCTTATGGATGAACATTATTTCTTCTCCTTTATTTTCAATAAATTGATGATTATGCATGATTTTATCAGTGATAGTTTTAATAAATTGGTTGTAACATTATTCGCTGTTTTTAGCCTCTGATACAATTTCTAGACTGAAGATTTGATCCTTAAATATTCCAACTAAGAAATTCGTTGGAATAAAAAGTGACAGTTTTGCGGTTGAGATTCTGTGCAAATGAAGAAGAATCTGGAAAATCCGGAACATGGGTTTTGTCCAGAACAGACTAAATTAACTTTAATAAAGAACGGTTTGCCCAAACTCAGCTTGTATTGAGAGAAACACAGGGTTCTTTGAGCACGATTCTCTCAGATTTGCTATGTGGCCGTTTTCCAAATCTCAGCTGCAAAGCCAAATTCGCCTTGCTCTTGGTTAAAGATGGAAGCAAATATATTTTCTTGTTGATCAAATGGTTAGAAACAATCCAATATTGTTATGAGAGATCATATTTACTATTTCATTTTCCTCTTTATGATTATAAAAGGAGCGTATGTATTATGTATTGGGGGAGGATGGCTGAGAGAATGCAGAATTATGATTTTAGAATTGAGGATTCAAATGATGGATTCCTAATCCATGATGGATGATTAGAGAGATACAATAGGATAGGATAGGAGGAAAGATCATGGATCTCTACTATTTCAAATTGTAATTCTGATTTACAAACTTGTGGTGCCAAGAGGACGTGATCATATTGTAATGTCAACCAAGTTTAATGATTAATATATGATTTGGGAGTTGTTCATACTTCTCATCTAAAGTAGCCCAGTAGCATCTGCTGGCGGCTAAGGGCCCAGCCTCTGGTGGAGTATGTTGCTGCTGTTGTATTATATATTTACGATTTCTACTGTGTGATGGTTTGATTTAATTCTTCTTCCTTTGAATTGCATTACTTTACAGTTTCATGTTTATACAACGTGCTGCTGTAGTATATTATGAAATTGTTTTATTGCACAAGTTGTGATTGAATCGCGTGGCTGTTCTTTTCCATCATAACAGAGACTATTATACTTTTCAACTTATATTGTTATGCTGTTCATTTCAGATATAAAGCTTTGTTGTTCATTTCAGACTTTGATGTTCATTACAGATTGTTGTTAATTTAGCTTTGTTGTTGTTCATTTTCATTAATTTAGTGTTGCTATTCATTTCAGGTAAATTAGCTTTGTTGTTCAAATAGACTTTGATGTTATCTCTTTCATGCAAGGATTTGTTTTTGCCTTTTAAATGTTATTGCAACAAGCGTGTTTATTCCATTTCTGTTAGCAACATTATTGATTTATCATTTTCAGTTTATTGCTTTAGTATGGATTGTAAGATCAACAACTGTAAAAATATTGGCTATCTTTTTTTTTTTTTTTTTTTTATGCTAGTGGAAAAACCTGTGAACAATTTATGAAACCAACATTTCGGACTAGCTAGGTGAGTCCATCATCAGGGCAATGAGATCTGTATTTTGAGAAGAGAGAGTCAAGAAAATTATGAAGCTATTAATAGTTGTTTAGAAAGATATTTGATATCTTTTAGCTTATAATGTCGGCGTGGTTGATTTATAATTATTAATTAATTAATTAATTGATATTTTTTAGATATATATTAAATTTTTTAATAAATTTTATTTAAGTATTTGTTTAATATTAATATTATGATTTAAATTTTAGGTTTTAATGATATAAATCTGAACGTATTTGTTTGCTATATATATTACATTATTTTATGTGTTAATCTGTTTATTTGAATTATATTATTTAATTATTTGTTATTTGTTATTTATATTTATTTTTTATTTTTTATTTTATATTTATTAATTGTTTGTTTATTAATTTTTAATTACTTATTATTCATTTATTTATTTTTTATTTTTATTTTTTAATATTATTATTATTATTATTATTATTTTATTTTTTTTTTTTTTTTTTAATTATTACTATTCTTTATTTTTATTTTTTATTTATTTATTTATTTATTATTATTATTATTTTTTTGTTTTATTTATTTATTATATCTTTATTTAATACAATTTAAACATTATTCTTATTATTAGTTATTTATCTATTAGTTTATTATTGTTATACATATTATTATTATTATTAGTATCATTATTATTATTATTATAATTAATATTATTACTATTATTATTGTATTTATTATTATTATTCTTTATAATTATTAATACTATTATAAAGATATTATATTTATATTTTTTTTGTTATTTAAATTATATGATATGTTATATAAATGAGTCATATAACTGACATCATAAGTAACATTGAAGTCATTATCAAAAACACTGACCAAAATACAGCGGAAGGAATAAGACATGATGTTTCCAGAATTCTCAGAGATGCCAGACCTCCCCCAGCAACATATCCAAAGAAGAAGCCATAGCCCTAAAAAACATCAAGAATAACAAAAACATTATAATCTTAAAAGCTGACAAAGGAAATGCCACTGTTATCATGGATAGGACAAATTATGAGCATAAAATGGAAGAACACTTAAACAATAGTGGTTGTTATAGAGTTCTGAACAAAGATCCTAGCAGCAAAATCCTTCCCCAAGTAAGTAACAAAATCAAAAGCTCCTCTCTTGATGCCACCATTAAGAACAGATTAATCCCTAATAATGCCATTATCCCTAGAATTTATGGAGTGCCTAAAATCCATAAAATTGGTGTTCCATTAAGACCTATAGTAAACACTATAGGATCTCCCACTTATTGGTTAGCTAAATATCTTGCGAACAAACTTAGACCTTTATCTGGTAACACTCCCTCTTACATCAAAGATTCCACTTCCTTCATAGAATGGATCAAAAACCTAGAATTATTGACAATGACCTAATGGTTAGCTTTGACGTAGTGTCTCTCTACACTATGATTCCAGTGGATGAAGCCTTAGAAGTATTGAAGAAAATCACAGACCTTGAAACAGTGGAACTAATAGGCATTTGCCTTAAATCTTCATATTTCAGTTTTAATGGAAAAATCTATGAGCAAACTCATGGCATTGCAGTGGGTTCTCCATTATCGCCATTGATTGCCAATCTATACATGGAACACTTTGAGCAAATGGCCCTTAGGTCTTTCCCCTTTACCCCTGAAGAATGGAAACAATATGTAGATGACATTTTTGCTAAATGGAGCCAATGGTTTGGACAAACTTAAAGAATTTTTATCTCATTTAAATAGCCTCTCTAAACACATAAAATTCACTATTGAAATTAAAAAATACAACCAGCTCCCCTTGTTAGATGACCTCCTTACAAAGAAAAATGGCGAGCTAAGCCACCAAGTCTTCAGAAAGCAGACACACACAGACAGGTATCTTCATTAAAACTCCCACCACCATTCGAAGCAAAAAGTTGGTGTCATCAAAACCCTAGCCACCAGAGCCTCCAGAATCTCCGACCCTGAATATTTAGAAGAAGAACTTAACCATATCCATGAGGTCTTTATATACAATGGCTATCAAAAACACATTATCCATAAAATAATTAAAGATTCCATAACCAATAAACAAAAAAGAAAATCTCTTGAAAACCCTAGAATCTCCTTACCCTATATTAAAGGAACCACTGATAAAATTGCTAGAGTTCTTGCCAAGCATAACATTATGGTCTCATTCACACCCCCTAACACCCTAAAAAACATGCTTGAGTCTGCTAAGGACTTAATAGACCCAAAAAATCACAAAGGAGTATACTTGATTCCATGTTCTTGCGGTAAAGTTTATATAGGTGAAACAGGGAGATCCTTTGGAATAAGATTAAAAGAACACATTAATGATATTACAAGAAATAGGTCGGACAAATCAGGTCTAGCAAAGCATGCATGTTTCTCCTCACACTATATCTGTATGGAACAAGCTAAATTAATCCATAAGGAAGACCATTATTTAAAAAGAAGAGTAAAAGAGGCAATTGAAATTGAGAAATCCTCCAATAACATGAATAGGGATGACGGTCTTAAATTAAGTAGCACCTGGAAACCCTTATTAAATAAAATGAAAAAACATTAAATTAATCTAATACTCCCTTTTGACAACATTTGATAAGTCAAAAAAAATAAATAAATAATTAAATAAATAAATAAAAATAATAATTTCTTCAATTCAAACTATTTCATAACAAATAACTCATTTATATAACATATCATATAATTAAATAACAAAAAAAATATAGATATAAAATCTTTATAATAATAGTATTAATAATTATAAAGAATAATAATAATAAATATAATAATAATAATAATAATAGTAATATTATTAATTATAATAATAATAATAATAATAATGATATTAATAATAATAATAATATGTATAACAATAATAAACTAAGAGATAAATAACTAATAATAAGAATAATGTTTAAATTGTATTAAATAAAGATATAAATAATAAATAAATAAAACAAAAAATAATAAGAATAAAAAATAATAATAATAATAAAATAAATAAATAAATAAAAATAGTAATATTTATAAAAAAATAAAAAATAAAAAATAAAATAATAATAATAATAATAATAATAATATTAAAAAAAATTAAATAAATGAATAATAAGTAATTAAAAATTAATAAACAAACAATTAATAAATATAAAATAAATATAAATAACAAATAACAAATAAATAAATAATATACCATTAAATTAAATAATATAATTCAAATAAACATATTAACACATAAAATAATGTAATATATATAGCAAACAAATACGTTCAGATTTATATCATTAAAACCTAAAATTTAAATCATAATATTAATATTAAACAAATACTTAAATAAAATTTATTAAATAATTATATATATATATATATATATATATATCAATTAATAATTATAAATCAATCAGGCCGACATTATAAGCTAAAAGATATCAGATATCTTTCTAAACAACTATTAATAGCTTCATAATTTTCTTGACTCTCTCTTCTCAAAATACAGATCTCATTGCCCTGATGATGGACTCACCTAGCTAGTCCGAAACGTTGGTTTCATAAATTGTTAACAGGTTTTTCCACTACCATAAAATTCTGCCAGCCTGTATGGAATCTCTCTTTAACAACATTGGCTATCACTGCCTAACTTCTCAGATTGTGGATCTTGTTTATGTTTGATTTAAATTATATAACTTAAACAAGGAATGAGTTATTGCTACTGCATCCTTGACTGATAAATTGTTGTAGTTTTCTTAGTGAATGATTTAAGTTTCAGAGTGTTAAGTTTCTTTTTGTAAGTAGATTTTATTTCAAGCATTAATTTACTTTTGAATTTTAAGCACTATACAACAAAACATTACTCTTGAGTAAATAGCCGCCTCAGACTGAGTACACTCTTGAAATAAAAAGTCGTCCCTGGGTTGACAATTAATGTCAAGATAATTAGGAGTTAAAAAGACACCTTTTTATCGCTCAACATGGGGTGAGTAAAGTGATGTGATCAATGACATGAATTGACTAGGACCACACTTAAACACTTGATGGCACAACAACATAGATCATCTATGACACACAAGCCACACATTTCCCTTAGTGTGACAAGTATGCAATGACTTATGACAAGTGCGACACCAAAGTTACCCTTTGCGATGACTGTGACGACACTTGTACGATGGTCCTTAAAACTTTTTGAATGAGTGTGACGGATGTTTACAAGATTAGATCAATTCATTCACACAAATATAACCCCTTGAAACCACCAAAACGAGCTTCTACACATTATGTGACAACTAACATGCGAAAAGAAAACATTTTTCCTTTCTTGCAAAAGGGACCAAATAATTTAAAGAAAACACATGGAATGGACTTCAATGTTTGTGATGACAACATGCAAGACCAAGATAGGCTTCAGAATTTGGTGCAAGCTAAAATTTTGGAGGGTGTTGTAGCAATGACAACACTTGGTGACACAGTGGTGGACTTCCAACTTCTCTGTCTCAATCAACTCATTTGTGTAAGGTCTCAGTTCCTCAAGGAGTATTGATTCATCATGCAGATCACTTCAGCTTCCCCACTCACCATACGAATAAACATGGTCTCCTTTGTGCATTTCTTAGTTGAGCAAAAGCATAATATTCAACAATATCGCAATGTTTCGAATTGGAAAGTGTAGTGAAGTTTGCGAGCTTTAGTTTTTCAGAGTGTGGTTTTTCGTCTCTGGTGTTGCTTCGTTGTCAGCAAGCCTGGATAGTACCCCAACAGAGTCACTACAGGAAAACGAACATTTCTCTGTAGCTAGCAAGCCTGGACAGTACCCTAGCGGAGTTTCTTGCTTCACCTCTCTATGCAGGAAGCCTTTCTCTTCTTTAGCCTTTATTTATATATTTAAATAGGATTGTGCATTGGTACTTATTCATTTTGTGGGTAGAAGAGGGATACTTGCTGATTGAGAGTAGGATATGTTATTCCTTTAGAAAAGCATATATAGATCTCTGATTTAGGTTTACTCGTTTAGATTTTCCCCTGGTTCTCATCTACTGATTGGATAAGCATGAGAACACGAAATATAAGAACCAAGTGTGGCATAAAGTTTCCAGAATAGACACAAGGATCATGGTTTGACCAAAACTCCCCAGATCATCATTGAAAATAGTGTTTGAATTCTTGGCCATTAATAGGAAGAGAGTCAATCTTCTTGTCTAGTGATTGTTTTGGCCAAGCTTTTCATGTACATTAAATGGCTTGATCCACAAGGATTGGAACTTAGTGTGTTTTCCTTTATGCTCGTGGGCTTTTTCCCACTTCAAGACTAAGTCACCCACACTGAATTCATTCTTCCTGGTAGGCTTCCTGTCGAACCACCTCTTGATAAGACTCTGGTGAAGTGAAAAAAATTATTTTCCTTTCTTCCTTTCTACCTTTCTTCCTATAGCTTATGAAGAGTGTTTATCCTACACTGAACCAATAAGTATGGCTTTCCCTCAGATTCTTGTGAAAGTTGAAGGGAAGGCAAGTAGATGTTCGAAGCTAGGATGGCTTCTTTTCAATACACTAGAAAATAAAGAGAGGTGTTCAAAGAAGGCTTTGGCGTGAATCAGTCAACCCATAAATCATTCACCACAGTAGAGTGGCAGTTCCTATGTTAAGAGAAAATGGTTTTCTTGATAATGCAGATGAGGTTTTTGTTTATAGACTCAACAAGACCATTTCCCTGCGGATAGTAGTTTTATGAACATTTCAATACAATTTCATTTTCGAATGCAAAATCATATAATTTTAATGATGAGAAATATGTTGCATTATAAAAAAAAGTGAAGTTGGAATGCAACTTGGAGCTGGTGTTCTACATAAGGAAGTTGATGACTTCCTAATGATTTACTTGTTTGACCTAAACTACTTCTATCCACCGAGTAAAGTAGTTTGTGGCAGTGAGGATGTAGTGGTGCTGCTTTGACAAGTGTGGAAAAATTTCACCAATCACATCTAAGCCCCATTGTTGAAATGGTTCTTCCACTGCAATAGGTTGCAATGGGGCAACTGACCTCTTTCCTTTGTTGGATCCCCTTTGACATATTAGACACTTGCAGTCATAGGCATGAGCATATTTTAATAATGTGCGCTAATAGAAACTGGCTCGCATAACCTTGTGCATGGTTGTGTTACCCACAAAGTGTCCCCCGGCTGGTCCATCATGGAGATCATGCAATACTTTCTCTCAATCGTGCACTTCCAAACATTTGAGCATAAATCCATTATGGTGTTTCCTGAAAAGAACCCCGTGCACCCACTGATAAGATAATTCTTTGAGTCTAAGTTCCCTCTTCTATTATGCGGATAAGTGAGAGGGCAAGGTGTCATTCTAGAGATAATGGCACACATCAATGTACCAAGAATTTGCAATGGTAGTGGGGGAAGATCACTCAACATTGTACATTTCGATTTTATGCTGCCAACTAGATGGATCTTGTTCTTTTACATCTATTGCTTCTACTGCTAGCTGGAAAAAAATATGGCCCTTGATTGTATCAATTTGCTTGAATTTGAAGTCATACTCCTGTAAACCAGCCATCCAGTTTTCTCTTCTCTCACCGAGCTCTCGTTAAACAAACAGTGATCTAACTGCTGGGTGTGACACAAAGATAATGAAATGGTTCTTTAAGAGATAGGGTCGGAAGTGCTTCACCACCTTATAAACTATGTATACTTGCTTATCAATTATGGGGTAGTTGAGTTCAGGTCCATGAAGGCTGATACTCATGAAAGATATTGGCTGCTCATTATTCTTATCATCCTTCTGAGTAAGCATTGCGGCAAGAGAAGTATCATAAGCGAAGGTGTAGAGAAAAAAAATCTTTACTGAAATCGGGGCTATACAAAGCAGGTTCTTATGCAATTGTTTGATTAATAATAGAGAACATGTCCTTTTTCCTTTTATCCCATTTGTATAGCACATCCTTCTTCACCATCTCCTACATAGGTTTAACAATATGAGCATAATCAGAGATAAACTTGTGGAGGAAATTGATCTTTCCCAAGAAGGACTGCATAGATTTCTTGTTGATCAAGAAAGGAATCTATGTGATGGTTCTAACCCTCTCAAGGCCTACCTTCACCCCACTCTTTACGATAATGTGGTCCAAGATATTTCCATCAGACACTGTGAAAATACTCTTTTTGGGATTAAGGATATCTTGTATTTGTGACATCGCTTGAAAATTTTCTTCAAATGGCGCAAGTGGTCATATCTCTTCCTAACACTATGACATCATTAAGATGGACCACTGTGATCTACCTAATGAGTCCACATAATGTGATGTAAATGGTGCATTGAAATGTCACATCAACATTGACCAACTCAAATGGCATTCTTCTAAATGAGAATGTGCCCCAATTGGTGCAGAATATAGTTTTGAGTCTGTTAGGCTATGAGACTAGAACCTGGTTGTAACCTGAATATTCGTCTAATAAAGGAAAAATCTTTGACCCTGATACTGTCTGCAATATCTGCTGCATGGATGGCACAAGATATTTATTCTTGTTTAAGGTGCGATTCAAGTTAAAAAAATATACACAAAAGTGGATTTCCCTAGACTTCTTCCTTATTGAGACTAGATTTGATACCCAGGTAGAATGTTGCACTTTATATATGATCTAGGCATCCAACAATTTCCTCAACTCCTTTTGAATCATATGCTCAAGCATTGGGTGTACCTTTCATAACTTCTGTTGGAAAGGTTTGGCCCCTTCTTTGATTAGAATAACATGCTGGATTATTTTTGTGTCCTAGGTTTTCAGCTCATCATACATGCATGCGAAAACATATCAGTGCTTCTTGAATAAGTGGATGAAAGCTTGTCATTCTTGTGGTGTACAACAAGTACCAAGATTTGTAAATTTCAGATATTTCTCTATTCCAATATTTATTTGCTCGTGCGACAATGTTGAGCTATCAATTTTTGCATTAACTATCCCTCAGAAGTGATTCTATAGGTCATACAACTTCTCAAGTTCACCTGGATCTAATTGTTCCTACCCTTGTATGGGAGACTCAAATGTGACCATTTCGTAGCAAAATCCCTATGTAACTTGTTGAGCCAGTCTCTGCTAAAAAATACACCGTATGCCTCCAAAATGTCCATAGTTACAATATTTATACATTGATGAACTCATTGGTTAGATGATAAGAGGATAAGCACATTTCTGAGTTCACCAATCACATGAACAAGAGCCATGTCCAGCTAAATAATCTATGGATCTGTTTTATCCCATTTCACATTGATTTTCTTTGCTACCGATAAAGACATTATGTTTAGATATGCACTAGAATCAACTAAGAAATTGTTCACATTATAATTAAAAATTTTGAATGTTAACGGAAATGGAGGGCAGAGTGTGTTTTCATCTAACATTAAAGCATTAAGTAAATATTTGAGGGAACTAGAGGACGTACCATATCCCTTCTGTGAAGAATCACCATTACCTGAGGTAGATTGTTCAAGTGCATAGACAAGTCGTTCTCCCTGGCTCGCGATCTTTGTTAGTTCAAGGAGTGAAATATTCAGGGAAAATTTTAAGGATGAGAAATTATTTTAAAGTTTAGAAACCTTTGCGAATTTCACTAGTCTGTAATATGCAAACTATAAAATGTTTGTTGATATATTTGTAAAAATATTCAAATTTCTAGTGATTTTATATATAGTCTCTATATAATTTTGGTGATTTTTAAGTTAAAATAATTTTATATTGTAAAATATGGGCTAATCAATTTTAAAAAAAAAGGGAAATTGGTGAATCCTTTTTTTGCAAAAACGATGGAAAATTAGCCCACATGAGAATATTAGCCCCTAAAATTTTCTATGGAAATATTTTCATGAGATTTCTTCATCTCATCAACTATGTTATAATCTAGTACAGGAGAAGTTGCTAAAGTGTCTGGTGGAGTTTCTTTATCTGCTACTTTCAGAATGACGAGCTTACTTTTGTTGTTCGTGGAAGTAATTTGCACTATAGCCACATTACCATACTTGTTCATAGATTTTGGGATGAGTTGCTCGCCGATGTGATCTTCCTTGGATTCTCAAGTTGTATCGTGTGTTTTGTTGTTGATTCGGGTCCTCACTCAATGGTTGTTCTTCTAAACTCTTCTTTTCAACCGTGAAAACACATCTGAGTGTGTTTACTGTGTGTCCGACATTCACAGTTTCTTCAGCTACAACATTCTCTTCTTTCTCTTCTAGGATATCAATCTTCTCATCTAAAAGTACTGTATCAATAATGTGCATAGAAAGAGAATTCATGTTGTGGTTCCATTGTGGGAATGTCTTTTCTGAATGATACTCTTGATCAAATGAATAGTACTGATCCGTACCCATACTCTCAACATTCAACACAACATTTGAGCTCTGTGCAGACTTGGCTGGCTGGTTGTTGCTATTGCCAAAGTTAGCATTCCTTCTTAAAATGTTGAATATAGGAGGCTTTCTGCTCACAGTGGTCTTGCTTTAACTTTTTTTCAATTCTATCAGTTCATTTCATAGAGACTTGATAGTGCGGGTGAAGCTCTCAAGATTAGCTGCTTCTTTCTCTTGGGCCTTGCTTACAGAGGTCTGAGACCTTTTACCCATGTCTTTGGATTCCTTCGTTGATTCTTCATCTATGATGACTCCAATCACACACAATTCCTTTTCAATTGTGATTTCCTCTTTGAAATTTTTAGCCAAAGTTGGCTTCGGAGTTCTTTTCACGAACTGTGTAATGCTTGTTGGTAAGGCAGATGTGAAATAATCAATGGTGATGGAGTCACGAGGTTTCATGTCTGATAGAAATATATTCAAGACATGGTTATACCTCTGATTGAAATATTTCACTTTCTCTTTCTGCTCCATCTTAAGGCAACCCAACTCTCTTAAAAGCATGGAAAGGGTTTTATCATAAATTTCTCAAGAAACAATTTCTTAAAACCACTCCAATTCTAGATTAAGTTTTAAGGAAGGATGTGATACCATACAAATTCTCTTCCATCTAAGGTACATGGAAAAAGTCTACATGCAACATCATCATAGCATACCTCAAGCATTTTCAAATGCAGGTAAAAATTTTCCAGGTGATCCTCCACCTTCACTGCTTTATCAGGGTTGTACTTTGTTAACAACTTCTATAAGTGCCTTGACATTTTTTTTAACACACCCAGCAGTACCACATTATCACCATCACCACCGTTGAAGGATGGAGGTTGCTCTGGTTTTTCTGTGTTCTCCTCAAGTTCTACTAACTCTTCAAGGGTGGTGAGAATCAAATATTCAACTGTTTAAACCATTATCCCAGTGGGGGTGGTTGGTTTCTTCTTTGGAAAATATGGAAGATTATGTACTCTAGGTATCAATCCAATATCTCTTACAAACTTACGGGTGATAGGGCGAATGACCCGAATATGGTCATAAGAGATCTCACAAGTCTGTACAGTCCTGGGCTGGCAAGGATTACCAACTTCAAGAATATGCACAGGGGAGGTGTTGGGGATATTAATATCTTGACCAAAAGAAGTAGGATTTGGGTGGTTGAGGTTATCAACCATAAAAATCTGGCTCCCCTCCTTCTAGTGCCAAAAATGTTGACAATGCTGGACCTGCCAACGTTTAAGGGGTCTCCCTAATATGTGGTCCTAATTAGACCTCACACCATTTGGGATAGGAGCCCATCCAAAATATGGTATGGTTTCTAGTTTCTTCAAGATTTTCCTTACTTCTAACCATTATCAAGAGAGAGGAAAGAAAATTTTCCTTCGAAAAGAAAGTGAGTGTGTCTGGTGAGTGTTCGGTTGTAAGCGTGTCAAGGTTCTTCTACTACAGAGGGAGACAAGAAGTGAGCCTCTAAGAGAGAGGTAATACTACCACCCTATTAGAGACATACGTAGCCAAGAAGGATCAGTCTAACATCCAATAGAATATTCCACAAAGATGTGACAGTTAATACATCCAAACAACAAGATTGATTTGTCTAATATCCATCGAAATAGTCCACAAGGATGTGACAATAATAGTAACCATTATAACACATTATCAATATGATAAGTACTAAAATAAGAAAAAAGTTCAACCAATTTAGCATAGATGAAAGAAAACATGAATTACAAACATCCACAGAATAGTCATACAAATATTCATAATCCATGCATGAAGAACGTGTTGGCCATGAGGCTTCTTATATTAAGTAAAATTTCCAAGATACATGCATACAATGAACACCACTATTTCCAATAACGGATCATTGGAGCCACTCCTTGCTCCCCAAAAGAACTATCTCATCTCTCTAATGCTTTGTGAGAGGAGCCAAGGTGAAAATCCTTTTCTCATGCAATGAGGGTGTATATATAACCAATTAGGTGATGATTCACCTTCCTTTTGACTCTTTGAATATCCTCATGACCATTTGACTTCCTACGAATTTTTGACTTTACATGACTCTTCATATTCTGATGTGTCCTTTGGAATTCCACTTTACAATGCATTTTTAATAGATACTTACATAACCCACAATGATGATGTGGCATATGACAACTCATGACATGACACTATTGACATGTACTACTTGATGACATGGAAAGGTTAAGCCACTTCTGCTACTGCTTGCTACATGTCTTCTTGAGGATTTTCTTTTATCCACCTCCTTATGGCTTAGAGGTAAGGATCCTTTAATGATATCAAGTTTTGAGTTCTGGCTGCAAACTAGTGTCCCTTTTGTCTTCTCTTAATTGATCAACTTGTATAATCAGCTACACAAGTGTCTTTTAGCATGTTTCCCTCCTCCATCTCTTTCTTCACCATCTTATCATGGTATGATAGAGTAACTACATCTACAATTCACTCATGACAAGACAACATCAGTATAATAAAACCCTTAGTCTAAGATGCCAAATTTTGATCCATTATCTGAGTCGAAAATGGATTGAAGGTTGGGAGGGAGGCTCAGTGATTTCGTAATTGGGCAGTTCAGGAGCTCGGGTGTGAATATTGAGCCTTGATACTATGCAATGCACAATGTAGGTTGGAATGAGGATAGAAACTACGCATTCTAGGAGATCAATGTGATAGGATGAGGGTATGGGTATTGGTTCAGCCCATTTCATAGTTTCAGGAGGTAAATGAGGTTAGGTGACTATGTAATTTCCCAGCTCAAGAGCTCAAGGGCTGAGCTTGAGTTTAGAGACTGCACAATGCATAGTTAAGGCGAGGCTATAAGACTGGATTGTGCAATTCTGGAGGCCACGGTCCGGGCTTAAGCACTAGAACTATGCAGTGTGCATTCCTGGGAGGTAGGAACTGTGAATTTTGCAATGGCAAGGGACAAGGTTATTGTTGGGTCACATAAAAGGTATGATTTTACCCTTATTTTACTTGATAGGTCGCTTACTTCTATGTATTTGTCTTCATTCTTTGAAAGGATTTGGAAGAAAAGATTGTGAAAGTTAGGTAAAATCAATCATTAACAGATTGCATGTTTTTACCATGAAAAGACTAACTTTTGCTTGTTTTTATGCACAAGAAATCAGAATTGGAAAATTCTTATTCAGTCGATAGAACAGAAACGCCAAACTAGGAGAGGAAAATGTTCCTTGTTTGTGTGGGCTGGCGAAAGATAGGAAAGAAAGTGCTAATTTGGCAAACAGAAATCCAATTGTTTAGCCACAAAATCCTGATGATATTTTGATCCTCAAGATTCACTTTCATCCATTAGTTTTCCATTAGACTATATGATGTCGATGGGTGAAAAGGATCGGGAATCTTACCCATTATTGTATCTTTGCATTAAATAAAGCATATTTTTGACATTACAATAATTCCATACTTTTATTATTTCAATTAATGAGAAATACAAAGATTCTCTCTTAATCGCATTCTGAGCTTTATCAACAATAACTTCTGGAGGCTTTGGGCCCGGTCACTAGAAGATTTGCTATTCTTTTGTGTCATAATTATTCCATTATTTTCTGCAAATATTTATTATTGTTATTTTACAAAATCGAGTTATTCTTTACAGTTTACATTTGCATTTGAAATAGATCTTTAAATGTTGTTACTTTAACATGTTGAATAGGTGAAACTGTGTCACATTTGAATGTTGTTCTTTTAATGAATTGCGTAGATTAAGATGAGTGTTACAACTGATTGATGTTCTTTTTGATTTATGCTAAAGATTGAATTAGTTATTTGTTGTTCTATTGTTGTAGTATTTCTTTCCATATACTAGATTATACTGTAGCCCATTAGATATGGTTTCTTTTAGTGCACATGCTTGAAATTCATTTCCTTTGCAAAATAGTTATGATTGGATCTAGATTTATGGTTTGAGTATGTTTTGAGATTTATTCTTTGAATTCTGTTTGAATGAAATTCAAGAATTAAAGATTTTTTAATTGCAACGATTTGATGAAGTGTTAGACTCATTTAGTTACATAACAACCTGATCTATATTGCACAGATAGTGTTAGCATCCTTGAAATAAATAGACGAATCCCAAGTTGATAATGTAATTTAGGAATTAAGATTGATTTAAATAGTCATCTTAGTGCACCAAAATTTTGGCGCCATTGCCAGGGAGGTTGTCAAAGATAAGAGTTAATTTGTGTCTCTAAAGAAAATTGGGTATTGAAAATGAGAGGTAAAAACCTACATACCCAACAAGAAAAAATATTTCGCCTAGTTCCCCCTCTTAGAAGATACATAGAGGTTGTGTAGGAATGAATGACTAGGGGAAAAAAGATACCAATAGATTAGAAAGCGCTACCATAAACCACCAAAGCATAGGAATCGGTGACCCTTGGGAGACCAACCTTCATAGACGAAATCATTCAAAAAGATGAATCTCAGGTGTCAGTAGGACCCCAGAAAGTATCTATAAAGGGATCTACTTCAATCCCTCAAGCAATAGAATCACCAACTACAGCTTACACCGAGATCCATAGCAAGACTGAAGGATCCGAGAAAAGTTTCCAAAGTCTAAATAACCAATACTCTGGTCCCTCACAAGAGGGAAAAACATGTAATTTGAGAGAAGGAGATGGAGAAACCAGTGGAGATGCTAAGGCAGAGTCACACTCATTTGAATTGGGATCCCCTATGATCCTAGATTTGAGCAGTGCAGCAAAGCCCCTTCGGATCGTGGGAGGTCCACCCACTTAGATAACACCCCTTAACCAGGAAATCCCTAAAGAATATTGGCACATCTTCGACACATTCAATAAATCATTTGAAAGTTATGTTATTAAAATGACTATATATATATAGATAAGAGTTATTATTAGTGTGATTTTTTGGAAGTTTTTTCGGTGGGTTTTTCTGGTCTAATTTCTCTAAAATACAACAAAAATTTATTGAAATTACAAGCTTCATGGGTAAGCCCTGCATAATCGAAGTGTCCTAGGGGTTTTTGAGGGTGTTGAATCCATATATATAGTAAAAAAAAACCAGTTTAAATAACACAAATCAAAATTTCACCTCAAATATTTCCGTTGGATTTCAGCATCGGAAAGTCCAAAAAGTTGCACTAAAAACAACTCCATATATATTTATATAATTATTTCTATTTATTTTAAATTATTTATTTTTATTTATTTTAAATTTTATATATTTTAAATTTAATTGTTTTTTTTTTTATTTTTTATTTTCATTTTCATTTTCAATTTTATAATAGTTTTTATTCTATCTATTTTATATAAAATTTTATAATAAAAAATTATTTTATCCATTTTATATTTAATTAATGTTTTTTACTCTTTAAATAATAATTATAACCTTAAAAAAAGAGAAGACATGGAGGCCTTTGTGGCTACAATAAACATTAAACATGAAAGTCATCTCCTGGAAGAAGAGGGGTCTTAATAGCGACGGTAAGCAAAGGCTTATGAATCGAAATGGATAGAAGAAAACCCTGCAGTAATGACGATTCAAGAAACTAAGATCTCAAGGGAGACCTTGATTAATCTAACCAAAAATTGGAGAAGACAATGCTAATCAATAGCAATTGATGAACAAAGGCAATAAGGGGGAATAGCGATAATGTAGGACAAACATGAGGTTCAAGTGATTAATGTATTTTCCACATTCAGAATATTCACACTCCAAGTACAACTCACTAGCTCAGGTGAGAGGTTCTTTGTGTCTAACATATATGGACCTAATAATCTGCATGAGAAAACAATGTTTCTCAAGTCAATCTCTAGGATTGTACATCTAATCTTTGCAAATCCATGGATAATTGGGGGAGACTTCAACTTAATTAAGTCCCTAGATGAGAAGAAAGGGGGTATGTGGCAATTAGAAATGGAAGCTACCATATTCCAAGAAACGACAGATGGTTTAGTGATCGTAGAGATCACCACAGTTAATGGGGTGTACACCTATAACAATAGAAGTACATGAAAATGCCAAATCACATCCAAGATAAACCAATATTTCATAGCAAAAAACATCTTAGCATGGGATATATTCATTGAAGCATCCATTCTCCCAAGCCATGGCTTGGACTATTGGGCTATTAGTCTTAGTTTGGATTTGAGAACTCACTCACAAAATCGCCTATTCAGATTTGAAAAATTATGGTTCAAGCATCCAAAATTCCTCACCAACATTTAGAAATGGTGGGAAGAAGTACGGAATATCCAAGGTTCTGTAATGTTTTCTCTTTATAAAAGGATAAAATATATTAAATGGCAAGTGGAAAGTTGGATCAAGGAGAGTTTTGGTAACATTGTAGAGAAAATGTGGAAGCTAGAGCTCAAAATATCAAAAATCCAATACGAAGATAATGTAAATTGGTGTTTGGAAGACTTGATGAAGGTTGAAGTGGAGACCTTGCAGGATCTAGAGGAGTATAGGGAGCAAGAGGAAATATTGTGGAGACAAAAATTGATGATTCAGTTGTTAAAGGAGGGGGGGAAGAGCACCTCCTTCTTCCATAAATCTATGCTACAACACCTAAATTATAATCGAATATGCTCCTTGAAAGGAATTTATGGGCGGAAACTGAAACGCATTAGGAGATTTGATGTCAAAACACCCTCTCAGAGACCTCAATGGATAGGGAAGCCACCATAACAGAAACTACTAGGAAAATTGCCTATATTATAACCACAAAACAAAATGAAGCACTTCTTAGGGAAATTACACAGGAGGAGACTAAGGAGACTATTAGATAAATGCCCCCTAATAAGGCTCTTGGACCTTATGGTTTTACTATTGAACGTTTTCAATCCTGCTAGTTGATAATTAGGGAGGATGTTGGGAGAGAAGTGGAAGAGTGTGGGAGAGAAATAGTTACTCTTAGAACCCCTAATGCTACCTTCTTATTGTTGGTCCCCTAAAAGGAGAAGGCAGAGACAACGAATGAATATATGTTGATTTCTATATTTATTGTGGTGTATAATATCATCATCAAGATAATTGATAATTGTGTAAAGTTGCTCCTACCCCAACTCATCTCCCCATAGCAGAGAGGATTTGTAGAGGGAATACAAATCCTCGACGGTATCACAGTGGCTCATGAAGTTATTCACTCTTAGAAGACCACAAAGAAACCAAGGATGATGATTCAGTTGGACCTGTCCAAGGCATATGACAAGTTAAATTGCCTCTTCCTGACCCACACCTTAAGAACCTTTGGCTTCATATAAGAATGGATAAAATGGGTATTAAGTTTGGTCTCCTCAGCATCGTTCTCTATTTTGGTCAATGGCCACCCACCACACCTTTTTAGTCTTCAAGGAGTATATGAATGTCGAATCCTCTATCCCCATTTCTCTTCATTATTGCAATGGAGGGCATATGGCATATGTTCAAGACATTAACGATAGCAAACACACTGAAAGGACTCTACCTATTTGGAGAATACTTTCCCCTAACTCATTAGCAATTTGCCGATGATACAATAGGCTTAGGGTAGCAATATTATGAGAGGAAAGGACTTTCAGGAAGGTATCAAACTTTTTCTTAATGGCCTCAGGTATGGAAATAAATAAAGCCAAGTCCCAAGTCTTCCTCTTTAACACCTCTTCAATGTGAAAAGACACATTGCAAGAATCTTGGGAATCCAAATCAACAATCTCCCATCTAAGTACCTTGGCGCCCCTCTAGTATAAAGCTTCATCCATTGGATGTTATGGGAAACCTAATAACAAAAATTTTGAAGAAAATAACAAGATGGGTCTTCAAAGTTTTAAACATGGCAAGTCACCTTTTACTCCTCAAATATGTCTTACAAATGTTTCCTATCTATATGTGTTCTGCGATTATGGCTTATCTTCATATCCTCCAAGAAATGTGAAGAATTTAATGAAACTTCCTCTAAGGTAGATCAACATTGGAAAGGAAATGGGCCCTTATTGTTTAGGATAAAAGGTGCACACCAAAATATTAAGGGAGGATTGGGTTTGCGGGGCCTGACCATAATGGACACGTTATTTTTTTTTGGGGGGGGGGGGTGGTGGGGATTTTGGTGGAGATGGATTCAAGGAGGCATGGACTTATAGAAAATTAGATGGACAAGAAAATATGATCCTATAATACCTCCACGTAATCTAATAAAAATGAGTATATTTCCCCCAGCATCATCGATTTGGACCCTAGTTGAGAAGGGAGTAGAGATAGTTCAAAAACATTGCTTTTGGGAACTTAGAAATGGTAGAATAGCACTATTCTAGGACAAATCATGGAAACAAATTCCAAAAGTGGGAACCAAGGGGAGCTGGAAGATTTGAAAACAAAATTAATTATATAAGGAAGAATCAAATTTGAATAGTATTGGGTGGAAAATATATCAATCCAAGGGTGGCATGAATGTTTAAGTCGAGGAAATTGGAACCCAAAAAAACTAAAGAGATTGGTATAATTTTTGGAAGGATTTACAACTCCATCGGACCCCATTCACAATGTAAGAAGACAAACTCAAATGCGGCTATGGTTCCAAAGAAACCTTCTGGGTTAAAGAATCCTATCACCTCGGAGCAGAGCATTAGGATCAATAGGTAAAAGGTAGTCTAGATAAAAATTTGGAAGCAACACCTATGGCCCAAAGTTTCAGTCTTTGTCTAGTTGTTAATACATAAAAAGCCTCTCACATGGGACAGTGTTAGCTCCCTAGAATACTAGTGTAGCCCCCTTATTTTTGTTGTTAGTGTAGCCTCCTATTGTTATTGTTGTGCCCCATAGAAGCCCACTATTGTTATTCTTGTGCCCTTACATTATTAATGTTATGTAGGCTCTCATTATATTGTGACCCCTTAGACTCTTATATATACCAAGGAGGTATTATCATTTGTATCATCCAAGAATTATTCATTTATGTGATGTAAAGGAGGTCCCCCCACAAGATGATATTTTTGAATTTGTTTATTTATCTTTTCTTTATTTTTTGAGCTAGTTGCATAACATTTGGTATCAGAGCTTTGGATTCTAGGGTTTCATTGCTTCAAACAAACCATCTTGGTATTTCTGCTATAATTGTTTTTCTACAATGCTTCAAAAGTTAAAATTTCGGCCACATGGACTCAAAATCTTGGTAAACTTCGTGTAAAAAATTCAGATACTAGTTCACTATATTTCCTAAGATATGGTCCAAATAAGTTTAGGTTTTTCAAGCTCCATAATTTAGTCTCAAACAAGTGACCTGGAGAAAATTGTCATTACTTTCGCTCTGAGCATCGGACTTGAATTTCGTAAAAAGTGACTAAAATTGCACATACTTCATTTTTTATTGTATCATTTTTAGGGCCAAAGGTCTAAATAGTGACAATTGGAACTCTGTACAAGTTTACTCTACTGAACCTGACTATAATTAGGTAATCATGGGATATTGGCCATAAATTTACCTTGAAGAATCCAATCTTGGTCAAACTTGTGGTATTCAAAAGAAGACTCAGATGGCTACCACATGAAAAAATTTCAGACCTAGGAGATATGAAATTACAAAGATACAACAATTTCAATATATATCTCCAAAAAAAACGCAAAAAGGTGTGTATATTTTTTTAATTTGCAACTCTTTTGTTTAAAAAATCAGTTTGAAGCGATTCAAAGGGAATAAAGAAGCATAAATATCATTATTTCATTCCAATATGCCTCGAAACAGAAAAATGGACACACCTAGTAAGCAACCAGAAATCTCTAATGTGACACATGAAGAAGAGGAAGAAATGCAACATGATATATCAAAATTATGAGATCAAGTGCAACAAATTTTGCTCTCACAAAGAGTAACAAAAAATGAACTGGAACTTATAATGAATGTTAATATCAACGTTTTAAAAGGGTACATGGATGGTTTAGAATAAAAAATAAAAATAGAAATGGAAGGTTTGAAGGATTGTTTAAAAGAAAAAATGAAAGGTTTAAAGGAAGGCTTGACAAAGTTGCTACAAGAAATGCTTCCTAGTGGTGACAAGGTACTCCATGAAACTCTTGATGAAAACAAAAGGAATTCTAATCATGATTTTAGAGACTCTAACTTTGGATTGAAGACTAACCAGATTCCAAAGATCGATGTGAGGAAGTTTAATGGTAAGGATTCGATAACATGGATACTACAAATGGAAAAATTATTTGATCTACATGATGTGTCGAACACACAAAAGGTATGCATTGCATCTTTATATTTAGAAAAAAATTAGTTTGTGTGGTGTCGATGACTTTGTTCTCATAAATCAATTTTCACCTCGAAAATTTTTGTGGAAGAATTGGTGGCACATTATCAAGATACAAATAAATACCTTCTTTATCTAATTGATAAATCTCAAACAAAGTGGTTCAATGGCAGAGCACATTGAGGACTTACAAAGATTGAATATCAAGGTAAATGATATTCCAGAAGAGAATATGATTGGTGTTTTCATAGGGACTTTAAAGGATAACATACAACATGAGGTTCACCTTTGGGAACCTAATTCATTAGAGAAGTAATTCCAGATGGCAAGAAAAGTTGAAAGAAAAATTATGGCAACAAGGAAGTCTACCACTCAAAACTATAAACATGGAAGTGTTGTTGCTACTATCCTTTGACAACCTACAAGGTTGACACCACAACAATTGGAGGAAAAAAGAGAAAAAGGGTTTTGTTACAATTGTGATAGAAAATACACTAAAGGTCATAAGTGTGCTGAGAAGAAAGTATTCTACATAGAATGTGAAGAGGAGGAAGAAAAGGAAAAAGAAGCATCAAAAGCAGTGGATATACACTAGGAACCAACCCAGAAAAAAGAAGAAATTAATCTAACAATATCTTGTAATGCATTGGCAGGAATTACCACTCCTCAAACTCTCAATATAGAAGGATGCATCAAGAAGAAAAAAGTAATAGTGATGATTGATGCGGGTAGTACCCATAATTTTATTCATTGTAAGAGAGCTAGGGAATTGAATTGATTTCTATATCCAGCACCAGAGTGTCAAGTGATGGTTGCAAATGGAGAAACTTTAAATTTCTCTAGAAAGTGCCATAATATCAAGCTAACCATGAGATAATATGTATTAAATAGTCCAATGTTTTCCATTCCAATGGGTGGTCTTGATATTGTACTAGGAGTCCAATGGTTACAATCTTTGGGGATGATATATTTTAATTTTCAAGAACTATTCTTGAACAATCCTTACTCATACAGTTGTGGGTATGGAAATGATCAATCTTGTACGAGACCCCCTCTTAATCTAGAATTTTTTGGAGAGGTTCAATCCCACCAAACTTCACACCAAGCCCATATAACCTCTTTGTTGAAGAAAATAATTTGCTTATTTCTTCATGAAAGAAACCTAACATATTTTGAAATTCCTTGAAGATATCCTCAAACTAGAAGATCAGGATATGACTTGGAAGTTTGACCTAGATGGACATCAATGTTTTCTTTTTTCATTTTGCATGAAAATCTATTTTCCAAGGTTTCAGATAGAGTTATTGAGATCCGCAAAATCATCAACCTTTCAAGAGGCTTCAAGAGTCTTTATTCATCCTCTTTTGTCTTTATTAGTCACCCTATCCAACCCTTGGCTAATATCAAGCATTTTGAGGCATATCCAAAAGATAATAGAAATTTATGCTCTACCTGCCTTTGTAGAATATCCATGGAATTTATCCTACTAGAAAAATGCCTAATTACTGCCTTCTTTTCCATACTACAAACCTCATATAATTACACATTCTCTCCTAGAACTAAGGAAGTATCCTCAACCTTTCTTTTAATGTATCTCCTCTTTTCTCTTTGTGGGTCATCGATATGTGTAGATTAGAGAATCAAGAACCTGGGTTTTGACCACCTCCACATAGAATGTCCGATGTGAGAAGGCTACACATGAAATTAGAGACACCTAGAAGATTAAAGACAAGAGAAGGTCCGACGAAGGAGATCTACTATGCGGCTACCAGGAGACTGAGTCGGTACCATCTAGTGGGGAGCAAGAAGATGCAGGTGTCATTCACCAATAAGTTATGTTGGAAAGCATAAGCGCGGGAGTGCCGATGATATGCTGGCCCTTCTATGCCGAGCTACATACAAATGCGAAATTCGTTTGTGAAGAATGGAGCATAGGACTGCACTTGAAATAGACCGTGAAAAGGGAAGAGGTGGTGGCGTTGGTGAGGAATTTGATAGGAGGAAAGGAAGGAGTCAAAATGAGGAGAAGAATTGGAAAATTGAAGGAAAGTGCAAAGCTAGCGGTCGAGGAAGGAGGAACTTCTAACAAAAACTTAGACAAGTTACTCCGCCACGTAATTCCTCAAAAGAATGCATCAGATGGTAGTGGGCTAGATGGTTGAAGCAGACCTTTAAAGAATAGAGCAAGTCGATAGCTCCTATTTATTAATCTTTAATGTTACATATTGTTCTTCAATTTCTATATATTCAGGTTGTTGAATATCTTGTTTCAATTTTTACAATTTCTAATATTTCAGCTCCACTTCACGTAGGTTTTTAGCACATGATAGATGTTGCTCCGTGATCTTCCAAAGTCGTGTCAAGTTCAAACATAGAGGGCCTAAAATAAGGATACTTCGGTTTCATGTATGAGTTCAAGTCGCCCTCAAAATGCTTGTGTAGTATAAGGTGAAGCGATGGGAACATTATTTGTCTAGTTGTGTTGTTAAAGGGCTACTACGGGTTCTGCAGTCTAATACATATATTATATAATAAGAAATTGAATTTGGATGAGAAAGATTCCAATTATTTTTCTAGTTATTTCAAATAAATTTAATTAATTAATTTGTATTTAATTTATAATAACAATTTTCTTTTAATTCTTTTTTATTTTTTTCAAAAATTAGAAAACTAAAACAATTAAATGATAATTTTATTTTAAGCCATAAATACTTCTAAAAAGCTATTAAATAATAACTTTACTTTAGGCCATAAATAGTTCTTATAATTCCAGGTGAAAGTGGAAGATTTTAAATCATAATTACCAAATTTAAATTGAGACTTAAAAAATTTAACTACTTATAATTTAATACGAAAATATAGCTTTTACAAAACAATAATTTTTTAAATTTCAAAAAACTTTTTCATATTTTTAATGATTAAACTATTTTCCTTTAATCATTTATAAATTAAAATAATTAAAAATACTATTTAGGTATATAAATAAGGTGGGTCTCTTGTTCCACAAACAAAAGAGTTTCATAAATAAATTTGGTATTATAAATAACAACTTAAAAAAACTCTGCTTCTATATTAACCTTCGATTAATCAGTTAATCACTTGTTTATATCGCTGATTCTCTTTGCTGCACATTTTACTAAATCCAAAATAGAGGAGAGGGAAACACATCCAAACCGTAATAAATAAATAGGAAGAATTTTCATGGATTTTGATTTCGTTACTCACAAGGACACTTTTCAGCTACGCATTCAATAATTCACTAATCGGGAGGGAGAGTAGAAATGCTCTCTAGTCGGTGGGAATACTGAAATTATCACCCTCATGCAGAATGCCAACTCCATCCACGCTAGTTCTGTTAGAGTAAATGGAGAATAAACGGAAACTAACATATTTTAGGATATCGAATTGAATTTAACTATTAATCACTCAACGGAATCGAATCCCAGAGGGATTTGGGGAATGTAGATATGTTTGGTGTGATTTTTTGAAATTTTTTTGGTAGGTTTTTCTAATTTAATTTCTTTAAAATTTGATAGGAATTTAATGAAATTATAAGTGTGATGGGTAACCCTTTCACAATAGAAATGTTCTAAGGGTTTTTGGGGTGTTGAATCTTAATATACAGTAAAAAAAAACCAGTTTAAATAACACAAATCAAGATTTCACTTCAAAATTATTCACCAAATTTAGACACCAGAAAATCCAAAAAATCACACTAAAACAACTCCATCAAATAACTATATAATTTAAATCCAAGATTAAAAAAAAAAAACAAAAACCTCTCTAAATTATATAGTCTTTAAACTATGTACTTTCATTATTTATAAATAAAAAACGTTATAAAAAACGTTTTTTATATTGGAAAGAGAAATTAAATAACATATTCAAAATAAACCAGTATTAAGAAATTTGAAAATGGCTGTCACTAAATTGGGAAATTTTTTAATTTAAAAAAATTGTTTCGATAACCATTATCAAGAATATTTTATTTTCATATTTACAATTGATCATCTTTGAAAAGAGTGTTGACAGAGTAGTTTAACAATGTGAGGTTTTTGTTTTAATATGTTTGGTATTTTTGTTTTTTTTTTCCTTTCAATTGTG
Source organism: Pinus tabuliformis (assembly GCA_031772625.1). NCBI lineage: Eukaryota > Viridiplantae > Streptophyta > Pinopsida > Pinales > Pinaceae > Pinus > Pinus tabuliformis. The sequence goes on along the minus strand of CM062817.1, from coordinate 1,606,498,202 downwards.
TTTGAAATCATATATATATATGAAATTTGATGCATACAAGTGCACGAGGTGATGGTCGGGGTGGATGGTTTATAAACCCCCGGCTTGTTTCGAATTCTGTGAGCCGCTGCAGCAGCGTATGTTGTTCGGATGATGGTGTTTAATATTTCTGGATGTGTCGTTTTGATATGCATTTGTAATATATTTATAAAGAAAGAAAGGTTCATAATGCTTCTTACTCCTATTTAAAAAAATATGTGAAATTTGATACCGGGTTTAATTTATAAAATATAAATGTCTCAATCTTTTTCAATTTATTAAATTGATTTATAAATATTAAATATTAAAATAATATAATTTCATTAAAACAAATTTTAAGATTATTCTAATTTTAGCCAATGGAAATTGGTGCTACTTGGTTTATAGCAAATTTTTAGTAAAAAAATAATATAATTATTCTAATTTTATCATATTGAAATTGGTGCTACTTGGTTTATAGCAAATTTTTAGTGAAAAGAATAATATAGATAAATAGTGTTATAAACGGTAAATACAAATCCATCAGCAAATTTCAAAACATAAAATTAAAAACATCAAATGATTCGACTATGTCATTTTGAAATTACAATCGTTTTAATACATTGCAATTATTTATAAAAGTTTATAATAATAATTTAATATATTATTATTTATTTATAATAGTTTAATTTTCAATATATTTATAATAACTTAATTGTAGTTTCAATATATTAATTTTTTTTATTTTAATTTGTTTATATGTTAATTGTGGTTATTTTTGGTTGGTTGGTTGAAATGATTATTAATTTTTTTAGGGAGGTTCAAATTCTTACTATTGATATGATGAGCTATAATGCTTTGATAAATATTGTTGTAATGGCTTATTCCTTTGGATGAACCCTAGTGGTTGCTCCATCGAGACGATTGCACACCACACGCGATGGTTATATTCGTATGACCATGGAAGATGGGATGGCCCTCAATATGGAGTACGCTTTAGGGGTTGCGCTGCAAGATGATGAAATTGGGAATATCGAAAGCCTTTTTAAAAGTGACGAGGAGTATATTGAGATCCTCTAGCATGAGCGTTTGAAAAAATTCATTGGAGATGACACGCAGAAGGGTCATGATCCAAGTGGAAGATTTGAATCAAGGAGTGGGTCATAAGCAAATCATGATGTTAGCCCCAAGGCTTATTCTATTGAATGTGAGAAGCCCTCATTGCAAAAGTTAGTAAATGGTTTATTGGGAAAGGAAACACAGAGTGAATGGTTTCTAGCAAGTTGATCTTTGATCCTTAAGGATGTTGGGGTTCTTAAGGAAGGGAATTTAGATGTAGTTGGAGTAGGCAAAGAAAAATTTTGCCAGCAAAGGAAGACTTGATGTTTACGGGTTTGAGAAGGAAGCTGTGAATGTATACTAGAGTTTGATATTCTATTGATTTTTCCTTCGTTCTGTCCAAGGTTGGTCTCACTAGTAAAATTTTGGATGAGATATTTAATAGAAAAATTTTAGGAGAAAAGTTGGGAAAATTTTGGGTTCCTAGTTTGGGTTATTTGTTGTCTTGTCACATTATTCAAAAGGGCTAGATTTTATTTATATTTTGTTAAAAAATGGATCTTGAGGCAATGTTGAAGGGTTTGTGGCTATGGGGTAATTCAAGCCATGTTCTAAGACGTTGGTACCCTATCTTCAATCCACGACATGAATCCTTTCTGATTTGATCTATTTGGCTTGTTTTTCCAAGTTTTTTGCAACAATTTTTGAATGATAAGGATCTAAGCGTTATTAGGAATTTGGTTTGTAGAAACTTATTTGTTCATGAAGCGTAGATGATTTAAGAAGACTAGCAAGTAGCTCGGCTGCTTGTCAAAGTTGATATTTCCAAAGGTATGGTAGCATAATTTATCTTAAATTGGGAGGATTATTCTTTTATGAAACTCTTGGACTATTGGGGTGCGCCTTTTCAATGTGAACGATGTAATAATTTGGGACAAATCATGAGTGATTGATTTTGGATGAGTTCCTCTCCAAAAAAAGTTTTTAGTAGTTTGTGAATTCAAAGAAAGTTTAAGAATTGGTAGAAATTTTGGACTCGACGAAAGTTGGAATCTCTTAGGCGATTGGAGTTTATGATCTAAATGAAGCACAAGATAATGTTCTATGGGAGCTTAGCCTTTAGGATTCATTGAATATGCCCTTTGCTATCCCAACCATCATCTCTAATAACAACCCGTTACATTCTATTGGGCATCTAGAGGAGTTGATTTGGGTAAGTTACTCTTTAGAAACGAGCAAATATGATCCATTAGTAGACAACAATGTTTTGGATATGAGGAATGGATCTAAGGTTGTTGAGGTAGACATTGCTAATGGGAATATTAGTGAAGGAGTTCTTTAGAATTCTCTATCATCGGACTTGGAATATATCTAAAGTATTATCCCCTTTAGTCCAAATTCTAAAAAATAAAGGTGACAATAAAGACAATTTATGGTGTATCAACAAGTGTTATTTTAGGAGTTAAAAGTTCTCAAAAGTAAAACCATCTTGAAGGTGGTTTCTCTAAGTCTTCTTTGTTTAGTGGATTTTTTTGTAAATTTACTTTCTTTTGTGGAAGCTAAGGAATTTGGGGTAGTTTCCAATTATTTAAGATCCTCTACTTCTGAAGTAATTCCTATGGTAGGGCTCAGTCAAATCTCCATTCCTCTAAGAAGTCGGGGATGGGATCCAAAGAAAGAGGATATGGTTTGTTCTGGAAGGTTAGAATCACAATCTCAACCCTTATTTAGGACACTTAAAATAGACTACCTTTCTCCAAGGGTTACCTAATGAATATATTATCCATAAATGTCATGGGGTTTGGGGGCTCCAATAAGAGGAATTATTTCAATCATATATTCTCTGTTCATAATATCGATGTAATTTTATTGCAAGAGAATATGTGTGTAGGGAATAAATTTGTTGAATGTTTATCCAACTTGCTGGTGGGATGGAATTTATTTTCTGTTGATGCTAGTAGGAATTTAGGGGGTTTGTTGCTGAGTTGGTCAACCTAGTTTGGTCCTTTTAAATTATTCGTTTGTGAGGATGGAATCTAATGGAAGGGTTTAATTCTCCCCTCAAGATGAATCTCTCTCTCATTAATTTTTATGGTCCGTATGACAACAAAATCAACTTTTGGTCAGATTTTTTAGACAGTGATTTCATAAATAAGGATCATTTGATATTAGTAGGAGATCTTAATTTTTGTTTATCACAAAGAGAATTCTAGGGTCATATAGTGGGATGGGTGCATAGGCTAGATTTTTTCTTCATTAGATATAGATGTTGCATTTTGGGGATGTTGAGCTCTCAAAATTGATTCATATTTGGTCCAACCACTATTTCGGGGAAAATGTTGCTAGGAAGAGAATTGAAATATTTTTAGTAAAGGAGTCATTTTTGTCAAAGGTTATGTTATATCGTTCTTTAGTTTGTTTTGATTCAATATCTGATTGCAAAACCATCCTTCTTTTTCTAGGGGATGAGAATAGGAGACATTATCCACTTTGTAACTACTTTTAATAGATGTTGATTGAATGATGAGAGATTTAAGGATTTGGTTAGTTCTATATGGATTCATATTGAGAGCTCCAATATTATTTCTCCAATGGAACAATTCTCTAAATCTAAAGAGGGTTGTTGGTGAGTGGCTAAAAAAGAAAAGGAATGTGAAATTAGGTTAAATGGAGTTTATTAACAATCAAACTTATAAAAAAATTTCAGAAGTGATAAGGTTTTAAAAAATTACGAAGGAGAGAAACTTAAGAATTTAGAAGTAAAAAAATAGAGATCCTCAGGGCTCAGGAAATTGCTTGGAAGCTTAAGAGTAGAGTGAATTGGCTTGCTAAAGGAGATAATGATACAAAATACTTTCATCTGTTTCCTAATCATAGGTGCGAAATAAATCATATTTGTTCAATTCAATCACACAATAGAACTTGGTATTTTTCGTCATATGAAGATATCATGAAGGAAGGAGTTTCTTTCTTCAAGAATTGTTTGAGGATGGCAGCCATACTAATATAGATTATCAACTGAGAGTAATGACATTCTTCCCCATATTTTTCCCTAATGAAGAATACATTGGATACATCAACTTGTTTGTGAGGAGGAGGCCATAAATATCTTGAAAAGGACATCCAAGGACAAGAGTGCATGGTCTCATGGTTGTCCTATCGAGTTATTTTTGGCTTTTTTTTTATTTTATGGGAAGGAACATTGTGGAGGTGGTTAAGGAATCCAAAAGAAACAATTTTTTTTTGTAATATCAATGGAAGTTTCATTACATCAAACCCAAAATTAATGGATCCCATACTTTCAGTGATTATCAACCAATAGCTTTGTGCAACACTTTATATAAAATCATCTCGAATGCGTTATTTAACATGTTAACAATTGGCTTGGCAAATCATATCTCTTTGGCTCAATTTGGGATTTTATTCAATAGATAGGTCCATGATACTATTGGGTTGGTCGAGGTAGCCATGAACTCCATTAAATGCATAAATATTCTGGCTATTGTGATTAACCTTGACTTGAGGAAATCTTATGTGTTGGCTTGTTGGGGCCTGACCCAGGTTTAGAGTTAATTAGCCAAACAAATCCCAATACTACTGGCCCTTTCGGCAACAGTCGACGGTGCGCGGACTGAGGTCTCACCAGAAGTAGTATGGGAGGGTGCTAGAACCAGGTTTCTGCACCCTAGGGATGTCTGATGAGTTCTACTAGTTTGCGGTTTGACCCTGCTTGCAGGTTGCCTCGCGCACATTCCCATACCTCATAGCTTGATGTACTGCCTTCACGCAGCCCTACCCAAGGTCTGAATGCCACGCTCTGCGTTATTACTTTCGATCTTACTTGTATTCCAATGTTAGTTAATTAACTTTTCCTGCTTAAGTGCTCTAAGTTATACCTATCAACATAAACCATTCATACAGATGCGCGCAGTAAATAAACAATATATTATATCAATCATGCATTAACCAAAGAATAGATACACAGAATTATACAAAAACTTCTCTTTATTAATTCCTTCATCGGTTATAGACTCGACTCTGCCTTGCGCACTTAGCTGTAGGGGTTCGTGCACTCAGTTGTAGACTACTAGGCCTCTGCACACTCAGCTGCAGAGCCTTCTCCTACTCTACTACCAAAGGCTAGACTTTACTCCACAGATACGACTCAGTTCCTCATCCTCGACTATCCTTAGATTAGATGATGTTAACTACTTAGAGCCTCGCTCTATTTATACCATCCCATGGTCCGTGGACCAAGGGTAGGTCTAACCAGTTGACATTACATTACAAAACTAGGGTGGACAACCTTATGACTCTACCATACTTTCGCGCCCCGCGCCTGCAATTTGCTCATCTTTACAACACGATTCGGTCAAAACTTGGGCTTTGAGTCCCAAAAACATGCCTTGGGGGGGATTCCATGCCCAACATTATGATAAAGTGGATTGGTCCTTTCTCAAGTTGGCTTGTTTCAAATTGGTCTGAATTTTGATGTGGTTTCCTAGATAATGGAATGTTTGAGATCATCCAATTATGTTGTTCTAGTTAATTGTGAGCCATCATAATTTTTCAGAGCTTTGTGTCGCATTCGTCAAGGTTGTCCCTTATCTTATTTCATTTTTTTACGCATCATTAAAGGATTACGTAGATTAATTATGGAGGCTAAATTAGAGGGTATAACTAAAGGAGTATACTTTGGTTAGTAAATGGCGATAAATCACACTTTATTTGTAAGTGAGGTTTGGTTCTTCAACTTGGGGACTATTAAGGAGTGGTAGAGCTTCAAATATATTTTTCATTCTTTCTGTGCGACATAGGGCATGGAGCTCAACGTAAACAAATCATCTTTTTTCAGCAACAACTTTGATGAAGCTCAAATGAATTGTATCCAATAAATATTTCCTCTCAGTTTGGATACTTTAAATGACGACTTTAAATATTTTGGGTTTTTCTTAAAGCCTAACAATTATTGAAATGAAGTTTGGTCCTAGGTTGTTAAACATGTGGGAAAATACATTTTTCATTGATGCAATCAAATAATTTCGTTAGGAAGTCATATCATCTAAATAAAAATTGATATTTCAAGGAATATTAGTCTTTTGGTTCACTTTAGCAAAAATTCCTAAAAGTATTTTATGTGCTATTAAAACGTTATGCATTCATTTCTTTTGGAATGAAAAGAAGCAGGGGAGAAGTAGGGGAGAGGAATGACTCTGGTGTCTTGGCTCAATCAAGCACTTATGAAGCCTTTGTGGAGTTGGGCATTCATAATATGGAGAAATTTGGACTAGCTCTTACAACCAAGATCTGGTTGCATATGCTTTTTCACAATAGCCTGTGGAGTTTGGTAATGAGGATGAAATATTTGAAATCCATGTCAATTGTACATTGGATCAGGAAAGAGTAAAAAGTGATTATGGGAGGTTCAATGATTTGGAGGAATTTGGTACATGGTCTAATTTTTTTTGGAGAAAGGACTTTTGTGGAAGATTGGGAACATGGCTAAAGTTTTTCTTAGTCAAGACCCATGAATAGGATGCAATGGTCGCCATAAAATCTATGATAGGTAGGTGGAGATTTTAAATCATTCGAATTATATTACTATCATTGATGTTGTTAGGCACACAGATGTAGACTAAGATAGTAAAGAGTGACTTTTTGCTCAAGATTTAGGTCTTTCTCATGTTTATGGAGATGAATCGATCATTTTTGTATTGAATTTGGGTAAAGTTGGTATTATGATTAATTGAGAGGATTCAGGTGGTTTAACGATAAACAAAGTGGAATTATAACAACTAGATTTCGATTTGATGTGTTGATTCAACACAATCTTCTTGATTATTCAAAATGGTGGCACAAATTTGTATTGAAGGGACAATGTCCCTTGAAATGCAGGTGTTCCTTTGGTTATTGTTGGAAGGAGAAATATTGACTAAGAATATTTCTGTTAAGGAAGGATGGGTAGGTCTTGGAATTTGTGTTTTGTTAAGGAAGGATGTGTAGGTCTTGGAATGAGGAGTCTATCGCTCATTTATTTGTTCACTATACTTTGTAATTTCTGCTTGGAAGACAGTGTTCTCTTGTTCTAACCTTGATGCCCGGTGGAATGGGAGATCGGTTGAAGAGTGTCTCTAAACTTGGAATCAGAGCCTTATTTCCTCTTCCCTTAAATTATTTTCAATATTGTATTTGGAGAACTTTGCTAGGGAAAAACTATTGTATGCTTGAAGACTTTGTGGTTTTCTTTGAAGTTGTTGCACATGAAGCAATATTGTCTTATCTTGAGCAAATGAATTCACCGAAAGGAAAGAAGATTAAGCTTATTAGAGATATGTAGCTACCAACTGATATAATATGGGGATTCTTTCATGGAGCCAACGAAGGAGATGTTTTTGGTGCCATTATAATCATTTTCTTCTCCTATAATATAATGATTAAATGCAAACAATGTATTAGCCAAGGTACAAATTTAAAGCTGAACTGCTTGAGCTATGTGGCGTGTGATGACGATTGTCCTTTGGAAGTAGGTAAAAATATTCAATGCACCAACTACTTGAGCAAATGATGAGCAATATGATTATGCACAATTTTTTCCTATAGACATGAAAAATAATGATATGGCAGATATGTTATCCAATGAAGCATTGCTATTAGATGTTGGGCTAGTTTCCATCTTAAAAGTGTCTAATGGTAATGTATTGTTTGTTTTATCCTTTAATCTATTTGATCTTATTCAAATAGGATTTAGTTAAATTTCAAAATGTATTTAACATCTAAAATATATTTGAGATTTTATTCTCAACTCTCTTTTTTAAGTTATTGTTATGCACCCAAAAAAATTGTGTTTTTTATTTCCTATAAAATATCGAAAACTTTATTTACTTTCTCATCCATCCAAAAAAATATAACAATCTTGAAATATTTCCTTTATATTTTTCTAACCTTATAAATAAAATATTTTACATCGTAAATACTGAAAATGTAAAAAGTCATTTCGTTTCTAAACGAGCTGAGCAGAATCATTTGAAGCTGGATGCAATAAAAAGAAAAAAGTATTATGTCTTTCCCTGCTCCACAAATCTGGCGTCATTTTCAGAAAATGAACAAACACTAACACCGTAAAAAAACAGTGAACTTCCAACTATTCTTGAATTCTGTAACAGTCAATGTATTCATGTTCCACCATTAACTCATGTATTATATTCACAAGACATTCAAGACTCAAATAAGATGGATCACTACCTCTTGGTTTGTTGCAGGAAAAGAGACAACTTCTAATTACTACAACAATCAACTACTATTCGTTGCGTACCTTTGAGAGGAATATACTCTTTGTCAATGAGCAGAGGGACAGAAAAAAAGGCCGTGAAACCGAATGCACTGGTCGGCCAGAAAGCAACTCTGGGAACACCATATTCATCCACAATAATCTGCGTCTTTGATAAAAATCCATTCGACACAATAAACGTGACCGGAGGAACGTTGAGATGATGTGGGAGTTTGCCTGGCAAGGGAGAGCATGGAGGGGAATTGATTCCGAATCTTCCATGTGTTCATTTATGAATGGAAAGGCAGTGAGAGGGAACTGAAGTCTGGAAGAAGCGCAGAGAGGCGAAGAGGGATCTGAACTCTGGAAGGAACTTTGAGATGTGGAGCTATTTATAGAGTTTTTCCACGACATTGGAGTAAATACATCAAACTAATTCCCACAATATTGTTCACTTCAAATGACTATAAAAATATTGTAAGCCCCTGAGCTTAGGTCAATTTGCTGATTCACGAAATATATTTTGTGGACCCAATGATCGTTAGATGAGACCAATTGTGTATTTTGGGAATCCACAATGGAACTAAGGATGAGGGCCATGAGCATAAGCACCCAGCACCTCACATCTGACAACCTCAATGAAAAAGCCAAAAACATTTTTATATTTTATAAACATTTTTTATATTACTATGAGAGGATTGGATGTATCTCGTCGATTGCAGATTCTCGAAATATTCCGGGATCAGAGAGACATGTATGCGATCAAAAAATTGACAGCGCCCATGTTCGTCGGATCCCGAAATATTCTGGGAATCTGAAATCGACTTAAGGATGGCCAATGTATCCTTGTATATTTTTTTACATTGTGATATCATTTTTTAACTCACTTTTGCATATATATCTAACACATTTCTTATATTATTATGGGATTAATAGATTTTTTTTACATTATTATATTATTATTTTTTTGTAATTTTTTATAATAAAAAATTTATTACAATTCAGTTATTAAATTAACAACAAAATTACTAATTATTATTAATTAATAATTAATATAAGTTAACTCAACATTATTATTCAATAAAAACCACATCATTTATATTTTTAAATTAAAAAAATATTCTTTCAAAATTTATTAATATATTTTTACTAAATTATTAACAATAATTTGGTTCGATCATGATGTTATTGTCTTTAATATATCCTCCCTTACACACCGTTCCACTTCTTTAATATATCCTCCCTTACACACCGTTCCACTTATTAAAGTCTGTAAACTCATGCATTATTAATGCAAATACGAGTTTTCTATTATTTAAACAATTAAAAATACAAACCAGATGCGTCTTTCAGTGATGTGAACCCAATGTTCTTTCTTCCTCCCAAACTTATCAAATTCAGTCCCGATCCCTCCATGAGAATTGAAAGGGAAAATAACGTATTACTGCCGAATCAAATTTAGTCCCGATCGCTCTCTTATACATAATGTGAGTTTTGAAGTTAATCTCAAACATATACATAATAATGATAATCTAAAAATGTGACATTGTTTCCCTCAACTAGAACCAGCTTAGATCCATCTAACACCGAATCTATCATGCGCCGAGAGGGATCCAATCCCTCAAGGTGCAAACCTTTCCTCAATTTCTACACTCCAAAAAGAAGCTTTGCATCATGAGGGATTTGATCCCTCTCAGTGCATGATAAGTCCACTGTTAGATGGATCTAAAATGATCGTTAAGATCACAAAGTGATAGGGGGGAAAGCTCACATGTCTTCTAGTTGTTGAAATAGAGAAAACCAATATAATAAGAGTATCAGAGAATGTTGAAAAACCTTTTACCATTTTATATTCAATCGGATATAACATCGTGGGATCAAAGGTCCTATCAAGCAAATAACCAACAACCACCTTTCAGCCCTAGGTATCTAAGATGACATAAAAATTGAGGCATGAAAATCGAAGGATGGGGAAGATGAGAATTAAGATACTCCAACATAATTTATATTTTATAAACACATTTTTAATTATTAGAAGATATATTTTTAAAATAGAAAATTAAAATGTCTATGTACACGATTAATTTAGTTAATGTAGAATATTTCTTAATTTAAGTAGATCCAAAAATGTTAAGAGACTACAAAGAGACAAAAGCATCACACTCAAGACAAGTAGGAGTTATAAATCTAACACTCACTAACACTCAAGTATAACTCTAACATTTCCCCTTAAGTACTATTTTTTTAGTGTTGATTAACAAATTATATCTATCATCTAATCAAAATATTGACATCCATGTAAAAGAACAACCATTCACCAGAATACATGGTATCTAACCACTGCAATCTCTAGTATACTAGAAAGTTCTTTGTGTACATGGTTCATTCAAGCATCATATCTTCATACCTATATCTTGTCCTATACTTTTAATTCCTCCTACATCATAATCTAAGTCACCTTGTTTGGCTAAAAAACTTGATTAAATCCGAATTTCATAGAGATGAACAAGCAAGTTATTTTTGTACATAGTTCATTCAATCATCATATCTTCATACCTATACCTTGAACTATACTTTTAACCCCCCCTACATCACTATCTAAGTCACTAGGTTTGGCTAACAAAATTGATTAAATTCAAAGTTCACCTGGAGATGAAAAATACAAACACTAACATGAATAATTTCATAAAATTCTTCTAAAATTCAATTGAAATTAATTTCAAGTTCATTATGAAATCACTTGAAAAATAAAGAAAAATAAAAAACCAATAAAACCCTAAAGACACAAACCTTTTTGCTTTAAAAAAGAATTGCAAGCTGAGGAAAGTTGTCTTTGAGTATCAAGATTGACAATGAGGGAGATACCAATATAGTTAAGATATATTTGGGAGGATAATGGGAATCATGTTGTTAATTTACAAAGAATATAACATTTTTTTCTTGAGTAATATTTCTAATTCCTATTTTAATAATAATTTTCATTTCTATTTGTTTATTTATTTTTTAATCTTCACAACTTTAATATGTTAAATTTTTATTTATATCATACACACTTAAATTATATAAATTTATATATTTATAGACAATTATAATAGAAATTTAATATTTCATTAAAATGTAAAAATTAAATATATAAAAGAAATATATGTAAATTGAAAAAATGTGTTAATTCTTTATTTATGTTATATACACTTAATTATATAAACATATGTATTTACAAACCATTATAATAAATATATAAACAATTATAATAGAAGTGTAATACTTCTATAAAAGTTAAACATATAAAAGAAATATACTTTTAAATTTTATTATTATTTATTATGTTTAAATCAATATATGTTATGTTTTTATTTATATCATACACATTTAAATTATACAAATTTATATATATTTATAGTAGAAGTGTAATATCTCAATAAAATATATTAATTAAATATATAAATATATATTAATTTTTTGTTTATACCATACATATTTAAATTATATAAACTGATATATAGTTATAGTAGAAGTATAATAGCTCAATAAAATATAAAAATTAGATATACAAAATTAAAGTATGTGTATATATACAATTTTTATTTTTGTTGTCATTTATTATTTTGGAATATATATATGTGTGTGTGTGTGTGTGTATTCATTTTTTATTTATACCATACAAAATTAAATTATATAAATATATATAGCTATAAATAGCTATAATAAAATATAATATAAGTTAAATTTATAAAATAAATGTCCATGGGTTCTTGGATAGATGGTGATTGTTTCATCTTTTAAATCATTCATTTTGTGAAGTCACTACTTCAATTCCCACCAAGCTTACAAAAAAATATTTATATAAAATCAACATATTAAATTTTTTTTTATTATTATATATATATATATATATATATAGATATATAGATATATATATATATATATATATTAAAAACACATTTATATTTTCACATTATATATATAAAAAAATTACAATAATTCTTAGCACTATATATAAAAAAGGTTACTACAATTTTTAGCATTATATACATATGTGCCAAAGGAATGTTAGGAAGATGTCGGAGTTTCTCCATCAACTTTTGTGAATGAATATGGGTGGAAGGTCATGTTCAGGGGTAGGTTGTCTGACATTGTTTTGAATCTTATATTCATATGATTCTTATTTTCTATCTTGAAATCTTCACGTGTTATAATTTCCATAGAGTTAGAAAGGAACCTTTCGACAAATTTGGTAGTGATGAAAGTGATATAGAACCTATGGGTGGACGAAACATTGGCCAAGTTCATGAAAGAATTTATGTGGCCTTGCAATAGAAATGGAAATAATAGGGCATGAAAGGAAATTGATTATGATGCTTCCATGTGTTCATTCATGAATGAAGAGCAGTAATAGATCTAGACTATTGAACAGGGGTAGAGATGCGAAGAGGGATCTGAACTCTAGAAAGAACGCAAATATGTGGAGCTATTTAGAGAGTTAATCCATGACATTAGAGTTGCAGCCTGTAAATACATAAAAATAGTTCCTATGATATTGTTGACACTTCAAAATGTGTATAAAATCATGCCGTAGGCACCTCACATCTCACCGCTCCAATGGAAATGTACAAAAATTATTTTATATATCACATTTGGACTTATTCTCGCATATTATTTTTTTATAGTGGGAAAACTTATCATACTTTAATTATCAAATTAATAGTGGGACAATTATCACTGGATGATATTAGTTAATTAAGTTTGACTCATCATTGTTATTCAAAGAAAACCATGCCACCTATAATCACCCATTAGTGGTCTGTGTTAAATTATTAGAGTTTGCACAAGTAATGACCTAGATGGAGAATAATTACATAAACTTGCAAGAATTGAGAACAATTGGAAGACAGAATGAATTATATATAGTCCGCAGTGATAAAAGAATCAATACATAAATTAGTTAAGTTGAGCTTAACAACACACAAACATTAAAGCTTACAAAAGCTAAGGGTTATTTATGCTATGTTAATGTGCATGTACACCACATGAAAACACTAAAGCTAACTAAAGCTAAGTGTGCTTTATGTTGTGTTAATGTGTATGTGCACCAACACCTTCCTTTAATAATTACTTAGGTGAGTATGGATGAGTCTCGACAATAAGGCCATGTTAGATATCCATGTAGAATGCATAAAAGAGGAAAGAAGGAAAACCCAGTGGGAACAAAACCTCCCCTAAAAATAGAATGCAAGACTAATAGAAAAGACAATTGCTATGTAGTTGTGTCTTTCACCCCAAGATGATCCTGTAGAAAGTGAAATTTATGCTCAATGAAAGTCTTGGTGATGATGTCAACAATCTGCACAGAACTGGGTTAGTATTTCATATTGATTATCCCATCATGAATTAATCCTTTGATTTAGTACATGTGGATCTTGATATGTTTTTTCCACTACCACTGTAATGGATCTATGCGAAATTTTATTGTATCCTGATTGTCACACCGTATGACAGTCTGACGATGGATAGTGATACCAAGCTTGGAAAGGAAATTTTGGAACCAAATGGATTGGATGGTGGCATTGACTACTCCTTTGTACTCAACCTTTTATAATGATAAATAAATGGAAGCCTACATATTAATTAACTAAACAAATAGCTGAAGGAGGACTCCTTCTCTACAAATGGATCTGGAGGAACAAGTTTCCTTTTCATAAGTAGAGGTATTGTTAATTTTAGTAACAACAGTATGTTCTATGCTTTAGAAACATTTACTTCAATGTTCCTTGTGATCCCAATGACAATTTCCAATTATTTCCAGTAGCAATCACATTGATTGTAAATGAAGATAGAACATAAAACATGTGTACAAGACAAGCCAAGACAAGAAAACACAAGATTTTGCATATGCTAGGGAAAAACCCCATTGTGCGGAAAAACCTTTGATCAAATATTCTTATTATTATTAGATAATTTAGGAGAGAGAGAGTACATAGATCAAATTTACTTGCCCAATACATATTCAAAACAACCGTGTAAAAATTAGCAGTCAACTACAGCCTTAACAAGAAAGTCAATGATGGTCAAATCAACAACAAATCTTCCTCCAAACAAATCGGTCCACAACAATCCAATTCGGCCTTCAAGAAGGATCAAATTGAACTCAAAATTTTCCAACCAACTTCAGTAAAAATCAGTTAAAATTTAGTCAATGTTGAAGCCAAATAGTCCTGCAGTCAATGCAGGTCAAACTACCTCAAATACGTCAGTTTCTATTCCAAAGAATGCAGCCTCAAGAAATCATAAATATTCCTAGAAAAATGAAGTCAAAGATGGTCAAATAAACCCTGGTCAACGCTGGTATATTCTCTTAAATTTCACCCTATACTTGTCCTTGAAATTTTCATCCTTCTATGCCACATGTGGGAAAGAGAGAGAGGTTGCGCAAGTTTTATGAACCAATCAAGAGAAGAGAGAGAAGAATGATGTGTGTGAATGATGTCCAAATGAGGAGAGAGGTCACTCCTATTTATACAATTCGTTTAGGGTGAGGAGACATGTCCATTGGGATCCTTGAACCTACATGTGACTGAGGCTGACCTTGACAATTTGTGCATGATAGAGAATACATTCAAAATTCCACTTCTTCTTATCAAAATGAGATGATATTTATATAAAAATTGGACCTCTCGAAAAGAGGAATCCAATGCAGTAATCATCTCCATAATATGAGTTGTCCCACAGAGGAATTTGGCCCTAGTTTCTAATTTTAACACTCACTCTCAACTAGGGAGAATTCCACCTGCTAATCCATCTGTCATTAGCATTCCATCCTGTCATCACTACTTTACTCTTCTCTGTTGAACCATGAAATAATAATTAATAAGAAGTGATCAAGAGTGATTCATAAGACCTTACCACTCTCCACTGACAAGATTCAGTCATTGATCCAAAGTTGAGTTGTTGAACACCATGCATCTTAGTCATAGGGAGTACGACAGTATACGATGTGTCCATCGGTAGTGCTATGGTCCCTAACCACTTTTCCTAACTCATTAGCCAAATAAGAGATACTTCCCATGAGTCCCAGACTCCATGGGTAGGAGAAGGTGAACCACTCATCCTACTCATATGCCATAGGATAAGGTGAACCACTCATCATATGCATATGACAATCATAGGGGAAGGTGAACCACTCAGCCTACATCATGTCTCCACAATCGTAGGGGAAGGTAAAACACTCACCCTACACACATGTCAATCATCATGGGGTATCACAGGGGAGGGTCGACCACTCACCCTGTATCTAGCGCGCCACCAGGGGAAGGTGAACCACTCACCCTATGGTCACTCATAGCTCCAAGAAGTACCCCAAGCCCCCAAGAGCTCACAAATCTCAGTGTCCAACTCATATGCGACCCTCATAAGAGGTTCTTTCCATGACTCCAAGTCTCTCTGGGAAGGTTAATAATTTGACCTTCCCGTAAGGCTTCATGAGAATGTCTGTGACCTTTTCATCCATGCTGATATGTTGGAGCCTTATTTGTCCCCATCACTACCATATCCCAGATAAAGTGGTACATGATATCAATGTTCTTAGAGCAATCATGGAACACAGGATTCTATGATAGGAGAATCCCACTCTGGTTGTTATAGAATATCACGGTGGTATCTAACACATTCTCAGATAGCTCACTGAAGAGCTTCTTTAGCCAAAAAACTTCACCATAGGCCATACTCACAACAATGTATTCGACCTCGGTAGTGCTTAAAGAAATCGATTTATGCTTCCTCCTCATCCAAGATATTGAATTAGACCCCAAAGATAAGTAACACCCAGACATTCTCTTACAATCCACCACACTTCTAGCGTAGTCAACATTTGAATATCCATGTAGCCTCAAGTTCCTTGTAGTGTATGTCAATCCATAGTGGATTGTGCGCCAGAGATATCTCAAGATATCCTTAGCAGCAATCCAATGAATGTGATGAGGCTTAACCATAAATTGACTCAAGGTGTTCACAACGAAGCATATGTCAGGACGAGAATTGACCAAGAACATCAAGGCCCCCACAAGTTGATGATACTCAGAAGGGTTCGTTAATCGGGGTCCAACAACACTTCCACATAGCTTCTTAAAGTTGAGTTCCATCGGAGTAGACACAAACTTGCAATCCACCATCCCATATCTCTCAAGCAGCTTCACAATGTATTTTCCTCGAGAAAGGAAAATATCACCTAGATTTTGCAAGATCTCCAATCCTAGGAAGTAGTGCATCAGTCCTAGGTCCTTCATCTAGAATTCAGAAGCCAACTCCCACTTGAATTGATGAATGAGAGGGTCATCACATGTTAGAAATATATTATCCACATAAAGGACCAGAATGAGAGGTCTGTCCTTTTCAACCTTGAAGTATAGGTTTGGTTCATCATCACTCCTTGTAAATCCCACCTTCATAAGATGGCTATCAATCCTCTCATACCTAGCCCTCATGACTTGCTTCAACCCATATAGGGATTTCTTCAACCTACATACATGGGTCTTGCGACGTTGAACTTTGAAACCCCCAAGTTGTTCTACATAGACCTCCTCTATAAGCGAGCCATGCAAGAAGGAAGTTTTGACATCCATTTGGTGTAGGCTCCATCCTTGCGGGACATCAAGGGCTATGATCGAGAAGATGGTGGTATATCATGCACCTAGTGCAAATATATCATCGTAGTCCACTCCTTCCTTTTGAGAGAAGCCTCAAGCAACGAATCTAGCCTTGAACTTTTCAATACTCCCATCGGCTCCATGTTTGATCTTGTAGATCCATTTTGAAGTGACCACTGACTTTTCCTAGGGTCTTGGAACCATGTTTCATACATAATTCTTCGTGATCAACTCATATTTCTCGTTCACCCCATCCTTCCAAACTTGATGTTTCACAAGTTCTTCAAATGTGCATGGCTCAAATTTTACAAAGATACTCATAGTAGCTAAGTGCTCTTAGTACCTGTTCGGCTTCTTTCTTTCACGAAATGTTCCCCTCAATGCAATATGTCTCTCAACATCTTTAAGAGTATCTTTGAGCCATAATGGTCTTTTTCTTGAAATAAAGGGCTCACTAGGAGGTGGATTAATGGGATCCATCATACCTTACACATCGGGCATAGGGTCATCAGTCGAAGGTTCATCTCTCTTTCCTACATCATCATCATCATTGTCCTTCCTAGGGATAGGAAGATCTCAAACTTTCCTAAGGGTGGAATCTTCATTGAAAGTGACATCATGAGTTATTTCCGCTTCTCTTTGACTTGGACATAGATTCTATATTCATTCGAAGTTTCATTATATCCCACAAATGTTCCTTTCTTCCCAGATGCATCTCACTTGTTTCTTTTCTCTTTCGTCACAAGAAAATATATGGGACAACCAAAAATTAGAAAACGAGAAACATCAGGTTTCTTACTGGTGAAAACTTCTTCGGGTGTCTTGAAGTCCAACACTTGATGTGGGCATATATTTTGAACATACACAACAGTGTTGGTAGCTTATCCCAATAAGAAATTTGGTAGAACTTGGTCATGAAGCATGGTATGGGTGGCTTCTATGATAGTTCGATTCTTCCTTTCGACAATTCCATTTTTCTCAGGAGTATATGTAGTGGTGGTCTCCCACTTAATGTAAACATCTCTACAATAGTAATTGAATTCATTTGATCTCATATCTCCATATCAAACAACTATATATATATATATATATATATATTGTTCTTCCATGCATTTTTATATTGTTGAAGGTAATTTTTCCAGGTTCTCTTCGCTTGCATGCAATCATTTAGTTTGTTTATATTACATCTCTATTTATGCATTTTACACTTACTTGGAGAATATTAGAATTCTACATTTAAGGTATCTATATTAAACTTTGATAATTCTTAGCTTATTCTTTGGGTTCTCATGCCTCTACACCCCTCATTTCTACCTAACCATTAAAGTAGATAAGGGTGTTATTTCTATTATATTTGATTTGGAGGGTTTACCCAATATGGAGTACTATAGCTATTTATTACTGGAGGTCATAACATCATACCTAAGTGAAAAAAATGGAGGGCGCAATGATTTTTCATCTTGCATTGTTGGTTTCATATTCTTATGTTTTAATTGGGCACATTACTATTCAAATGTGTCATTGTACACACACCAACCCAACTTCCAGGTAGGGATATTCATGTGATCGGTGATGTGCTTAACCCGACCTGGGTTATGATCAATGACCATGAATGTTCGGGTGAGGTTTGATGGTGGGATCTACCCATCCTAACTCTAAAACCATACCAAATTGCCTTCCTTGTCATTCTCCCATTGTCTTCCTATTTTTGCTGCGCCCTAAGGGGAGGGTTTTAAAGGCCATGGTCTGGACCTAAATGAAGCAAAACTATGTTCTCTACTCCGCTTAATCCATCCTTGTGACTTCCATTTTTCCTATAGAATCCCTTTAGCATTTCGCTTGCCCCTCCACTAGTTATTTCTATCACTTATCTCCACACGAAAGGGTTTCCACTTTGAATTTCCCTGCAACAATTTTATAACATCTCTCATGAACAGTTATTCAGTGTATTACATCATTCTTTTGAAATGTTTTATCTAATGGAAGCACTAACATTAACAGGGTGCACATTAGCAGGTATTGGGTATTTTTTCAGTAATTTTTTTTTTCTTCTAATTAATTACTCTTACTCTAAATACAGTGTTCCTCTGGCTGACTGTTAGATTTACTCAGTTGTAGAGATGCAAGCTCTCAGTGCCCTTCATTTTTGGTATTCGATGATATGGCATATCTAGCATAGGGCTCTGCCGAGGTTGTTAATGGAGACCCCATCTGAACACCTGACACTCGCAAGTAACCTCATTTGATTCCTCTATTATTTATTTCAAGTGATTGTTATAGTGAGACTGGTTCTGGAGTCTCATAATGACTCTCTTTTCTTTGAATTTGTATACGTCAATGCTAGTCTCAGGCTCCTCCTCAGATTTCCTCCATCAAGTTATAGGTATCATTTATTTATGTATCACTTGGTTATATTTGCCTCATAGTTGTTGGATTTTGTTCCCCTTTTCTTGGTTCTTGTCTTACTTCTTTTCTCCTATTTCTATTGGTGTCATTTGCATGCAGGTACCAAGGAACTCAAAAATTTAGGTTCGAAGTTTTCCTTCTTGAGCTCCATTCCTCTCTTTAATACATCACTACTTTGGTCCCCTTTTCGAGGTTGGTTTGCTCCTTGCTACGGTGGTTTCTAGATGTTGAAGGTCACAATGGATCCCACTGCTCTTTCTAGTTGTCTATTGTTTACATTCCACTTAATTGTGGCAACCATGATGGCTGGAGGCCTCCTATTGATTTTGTAGTTTAAATTTCTTTAGAATGATGTACTTCCTTATGTGTTCTTTCTGGTTCAGCATGCAGTGGTATATATTGTATCTTTTGTACCAAGTGATAATATATGTCTAGTTTCATATCATGGTGCCTCTCTACTCCGTAAAGCTGGCTGATTTATAATGTTCATAGGGCAATCCCAAAGAGGGTTTTAGCTCAACATTTTTTTCAATTCATTTTGTTAAAAGCTTTGTATAATGTATACACCCATCGTCTGGAAGAATTTACACTGAATATATGGATTTAGGTTCATTAAATTTCCCATTTCAACTTCTATTGCATAGTTTATGTTGGGTTTACTGGATTATGGGTATTCCCCCGATTAACAACATTGTTTTATCCTAAGTGTGTGGTATTTAAATGGGATTTCTTCATTTCCTATTACTATTGTGATCTATTTAACTTAGTATCATATATACGACCTACCTGTGCGATTTCTCCAACTTGCTAGAAATTTTGTCGTCTCTCATGCCCATAAATTAATTGTTTGTTCTATTCTCTAAATAGATATGTGTCATTATTGACTACCCTATGTACTCTACTTTTTTATTTACTTTGGACTCAGCCTCGAGTATTTCTCCATCATTATATGCCTATTGTAGTTTTTTTTAGTTTTTCTTTTATGCTTAAAGTCTTTTAAATCTGTTACCCAATTACAATTATAACCAACGTTCTTGGGGCAGAACTTGTTTTCTATATACGATTTTCTCTATCCTTTCTTTGAAAAGCAATGATTTCTACATCATTTACCTTAAAGTTTGCAACTGTTTTACTATTCCTATGACTCTCCTAGGCATGCATTTGTATTTGATTTATTTATGTAGAATAGTAAGAGTAGCCCACAGCTAATGTATTTGTCTTGCTAGTTTTCACTATGCATAATTTCATCACATGTACTACTATTACCTAGTGATTAGTTTGACAATATATTTTTGATGGAAATTTATATGTGCACCTTCCTTAGTTACTGTAATATAAAATATCTATTATACAGGTTGCAGAAAAGTATCCAAGGGATCAGCCTTGCTACACTTTAGTTTGTTTATAACAATCTTCACTTTAATATCACATTATTACAAAATTTACAAAGATATATATTTCACTCTTTCCTATTCAGTAAGCATTCAATGTTAAATCCACCACTACTACTATTCCACTGATCTTCGGATACCAGGTCCCAATATATAATTTCTTTGCACTTTAATCTAGAAGTAAATAACAAACCAAACAGTTAACATTGATCTGGATTTAAACAGAAATGCAACAAATTACATATATAACCATACATATAGAGATGAAATAGAAATAATACTTCATTTCATTATTATAAAATACTGAAATATGCTTACACACAAAAAATGGAAATAATCTAGCTAGGGCAATGGTAGCTTATCTCTGAGAAGAGATGTGGTGGCTACATGCCTCTGAACTGTCTTAAAATGAGGCTCGAAGGCTTATTTATTGTTGAGAAATGATGGAAAACCCTAAACATCCAAAAACCTAACCCTAGGTGATGAAGCACCAAACTACGGGTTCCGTTTTGAGTAAATTTGTACATCAACTTCTCGGGGTCGTAACTTTGGCATACGATCTCCATTTGACGCACTGCACAATACCTCGTTAGAAAGATCTATCTCAGGAGTACAACTTTGGGAAGAGAAACTTCAATCCATGGACCTACGTTTCTCCCAGTTTTCCAAAAAAAACGTCATTTAGGGCCTCAAAACGGCTCCGGAAGTTTAGGACCCGAAAAACTGCTAAAAATAGTAAACTATGCTACAATTAAGGAAACTGGAAAATTGAAAGAAATAATGGTGGGGGTCTAAGTGGAATTGGTAGGTGGCCACCAATATCCACCTGGATCATTCCTCCCCCCTTAGGAAGTAATAGTCCCCATTGCGTTGAGTTCCTCCATGAGATGAGGAAACTTATGTTGAACTCTGTCCATGGTGAGTCACTTGCCCTGGTGAAGGAGTTGGTCTGCTTTGACAACTCAATTGTTGGAAATAATACTGAGAGGGGGGTTAATCAGTATTATTAGATCAATAATTTAATTTCCCAAACAGATTTATATACGCTACTTCAGCTAAGTGAACTAGCGTGTACACGTGACTGTACTTAAAGAAACCAGCGTGTATGCAGAGAACTTTTGATTTAGATAGTTTATCATGTATTGAACTTTAACCAGTATATCAGAGATTTATTAGACAGTGCAGTAAAAGCAGAATAAAGCATCACACATAAGCAACACACATGAACACCAAGATATAATGTGGAAACCCAATGTGGGTAAAAACCACCCATTACCGTCATCTCTATATTCTTTTTATAATAAGAAAATATGTTTACAATCTTGTACTGGTGCAGACTCATACCAGTACGCAGGCACCCACCTGCAGAAGGCTGCAACCTTCTCTCATTCTCCAGCTACTGCTGGAAGGGAGTGACAACCCCCTAGCTCTTGTACTAGCCAATATGTTTACTAGTACATAGGTGCCAGCCTACAGAAAACTCCACTCTTCTACCAGCGACCATGTTTCATCAATTTTCAGATTGGATACTCCTGGAACACAACATCAAAATCTGAAGGCCACATTTCATTCAATTTTAATACAATCATCATGTAGATCTACATCAACCAATCACTTAAACTCAATCATAACCTGAATCTGATCATTCAGAACACTGTCACCAAAATATAGTCACTAGAACCCAAAGCAGAACCCAGAACTCTACAACAGCAAACAGAAACAACTGAAACATACTTCTTAGGGTATACACCACCTCCATGTGTCAAACCAGCATGTATACGCGCTTTTATCAAATCTAACCAGTGTACACATCTGTAAATATTAATTCATAATTTTGCAGTTATTCTAGACTTTAGTTATACCCTGATCATAACATTTACAAAATAACACATGCGTCAGTATTCAGATCTAGACTATACATGATCAAACCATATAATGATAATTAATTTCAAGCCTTAAGATCCCGACCCATCATTAGACCTTATCCCTCATCAACTGCTAAGGATCATCCTTGGTTCGAATCAAGCAAAGCACCATAGGCCAATAACCTGCATACTAGGTCTCACACTTCATCAGATATTTGATACTTGCACACCTTGGCCTAATGATCTTCTCCTCCTTATATAGTTTTAGGACTTTCTAAATACCATGGTGTTTGGTCAATTTAGTGTCATAAATTTCTCTACATAAATTATCAATCTGAGTATCGTAAACTGATGAAGTGTAGTGCACTGTTTGTTCTAGATGACCCTTCTTACTTCATTGTTTTTGAGTTTTATGTTGTTTTGGGGGTTTTTGGTCCTTTAATCCCTACTACTTTACAATATAACTAAAAAAAATCTTAAATCTAAGTTCTGTAAAGACTGCTAAGAATATAATAGAAATGAGAATTAAAAGAGCTTAAATAAGATCTAGAAGCAAAGTTTAATCAAGAAATGAAAACAGAGTTTCTATTTCTGCTCTTATCATTATTTCTAAATCATGAACTAAAAACTAAAAAGTAAAATTGCAACTACTGTCTAATCAATTGCAGAAACAAAACTAAATGAAATACTAAAACTAAAAGTGAAATTGCAACTAATGTCTAATGGAAACAAAACTAAATGAAGTGCTTAGATACTCTACCTCTCAATTTTGGGAGAAAAACCTCCTTGTGATGACATTTTGAGGAATTTTGTACTTTATTATTCTAAGAGAAGATAAATGCAAAAATGCAGAAAAGACTCATTGCATGAATGAAGTATTCAACCACATAGTTTAAGATGAGTTATCAACTAGAAGGGCTCTTCAGAAACATTCATTAACACCATGAGTTGATAAACTAGTAATAAAATGGAAAGAATTTTAATGGAACTGATCAGTCTAATTGAAAGCTAAAGACTAGTGAAACAGTAAATGAAACAAACTAGATTACACTACTGAATTTGAACTTATAACCACTGATAAAAATTAGAAATAAATTAAACAGAAAGAGATTATTCTGCACTGAAGCAAGTTATTCTGCGTTAGTAAGAAAATGATAAAGATTGCATTATAAACAAGGTTAGTATGAAAATGATTATGAACATTGTAAGAGGAAATGATGAATGAAATGATGAATTTATACTTTAGCTATAAAAGACAAAACAAAATGAAATAAAACCTCAGTCAATGCAGGGACCCTCTATAACTGATCAGGTTATGTGTGCTTAATCAATCTCCAAGGAACTCTTTTACATATCCATAAAACATGTGGTCTTCATATTAAAAGCAGGAAATGAGTTTTTTCAAAATTATAGAACACTAAGTCTAAGCTTAATACATGAGGAAATTCAAACTCCTTCTGAGTTCTTTATACAGGTATTTATAAGAAAATTATGCAACTATTTGTGGAGAAAAGTAAGCTACAACCAAAAACAGGTAGAAGACAGGCACACATAATTTTCTTCCTCGGTTGCTGGGGACATAAATCGAAGATGATGGCTATTAGATTCAGTTGTACAGATGGCTGTTGGAGTCCGTGGGTTTAGGAAGTTGTTTTAGATAATGCTTCCCATCACTGTGAAATGTATTGATTATCCAAGAAACATAGTCCTATTGCCTTTGGTCTCTACATTTGACTTCTCCATTGACCGAAGTCTTGTACCATCTTCCTTGTCGACCTGGGCTAGGTGAATAGGACATGGTCCATGTCACGATGATTTCCAAGCTGCCCATGTAGTTAGTTTCTCCTCCTGACACCTGGAACCTGTTAAAGCATGGAAGTAGCTGCGGAACAACCGATTAGCTGCAGAATAGGTTGTGTTCCATAGCTAAAAGACAAAAATTTATTCAAATAGAAAAACATAAAAGCATAACATGTAAATCACTAAATTTCCTCCTTAAGGCAATATATACTGGTCATTGATGATAGGAATGCATTTCTTCATGGAAAAACAAAGAAAAAGGGATGAGAAGAGTTGCTAGGGAAAGAGCAGTTTTGAGGCTCAACATACCCCCACTGCAAAACCATTGCATGTCCCCATGCAATCAAAATTGTGAACTTCCTCCTCCTATTGCATTTGTTCTGACACTTCTGCCAACACATCCAACTTCCTCTTCTTGCTTTTCTTTGCATTGACTGCCATCCTTGGCTTCCTCATAAGAAATCTATATTTGAGGTTAATGAGTGTTCTGCTCAGCTTCTTATTTTTCCTTTTCAGCTTCCTGTTGTTTTTATACCATAATCCCAAGTGTAGCATTGTGTTGTTATGAATAGCTCTATCTAGCTTATTCTATTCCCTCAAGGTTTCATTTTCTTTTTGGATGTGCTTGTTCAGAATTTTTAACTTAAAAATTTCTCGTTTGAGAGAGCTAATTAGAGTTTCTTGTGGGGTGACAGGCTGCTCTGGATTAGCTGAGGTTCCTGGATGTATCGAGGTATTCTGTTTCTCTAATGACTCTATGTAGTAATAGATTTGCTATTGTATTGGATCTATGCCTGGAGAAGCTCTACTTGGGTTGCCTTCAAAATTCTATGGAGGAGAGTTCTATGGACTTTGTTCAAATTGAATACTGTCAAGGGACTAAACTAGGGTTTCTTCCTCTAAGTTTCTAAACTGGGCCTCTTTTGATTTCACCTTCTTCACCTTACCTCCGAGTCTAGAGCTCCTCCTCAAGTTTTGGAAGCTTATGGTTTCTTCTTTTGTGTCCTTTTTCCTGTTTCCTTTCTCCTTATTTTTCTTGATTTTCTCCTTGATCTTGGTTAGTCTTTCAGAGAGCAGTTGTTCATCTTCTTGAGGTGATGAAGGATCAAGAATGTCCTTATTGATTTCTTCAACACTTCCTTCATTTTTCTCTTTTGTTTGGTCTACTCCCTATCCTCTGGTTTAAGAGCTATCTCTGCATCATCCTTTTGTGAGGAGCTTTTAATGCTGATATTTCTTATTCTACTTCTTTTAATAGGAATTTGGAGGATCTTAGAAGAAATTCCTTACCAAGAAGTTTTCCCATGTATCCCCTACACTTCTCAATGAAATTCAACTAAAATCTTCACTAATCCATGATGATATAGAGTTGCTTCTATTGATTCAACTTTCTTTTGGTGTTATTCTTCTCAGATTATTCAGAAGGAAAAAGGGAAGATTGAGGGTTCCATTCTCCAGAAATTCATTAACAAATGTATATGATAGACATAGATATACCCAAACCTTCCTTCACATGTAATGAAATTTTGCAGTGTTAACAACATGCTACTCCATTTGTTTTTTAGTGTTGAAATTGGAATCCCTTTTCTAAATACTGTAACATCCATATCTGGGTTTTTAAGAATCACCATCCAAGATTCATCATGAAACTCTTTGTTTTTAAACCATCTTTCTCCTAGTCTTGGGATTTCTCTTCCTTCTGCTATGAAGGATTTGGTGACTGCAAATTTGATATCCCCTATTTCCACTTCTGTGCCATCAAATGACCTTGCAAAGAATTTAGTGATTTCCTTGTGGTAGTCGTCAAATTTTCCAATAAAACACAATGACCTAGCCTTCTGTAAAACATCCCCTTGAGCTGCGAATACCCCTCCATGTATTTTACCCCTACAGGCTCAATTCTAACAATAAGTCCTATATCCTCTGTTCTCGGTTACCCTTCAAAATTACTTTCACTGTCTAAGGAATAGAAGGACTGCATATATGGATATAAGAAGGTTGTGTATACAAAAATAGGAAGACTTTGTATACGAAAATAGGAAGACTATGTATATGGAAATGGAGTGACTGGGTATATGGAAACAGAACGACTGTGGATATAGAAACATAATGACCGTGGATATAGAAATAGAATGACTGTATGACTACATGAATATGAGAGAAAAACTTAATAATTGTCATGTAATAAATAAATAGTCAGGGTTTGAGAGTCGTAGATAAGTAGGTCATGTCATTAATCTAATTGTTAATAGGTGTGGCTATTAAGGACCGGTTAAGTACAAGTTCTGGAGTTTGAAGCGGAGATCAATTATAAAGGAATCATTGTACCGTTTGTCAATGAAGGCGGAAGATATGGTGGAGACATCATGGCGGTCAAATCACGTGATGGTTAATTAAGGAGACATGTGATCATACATGTTATACAAGCTTATGTTTTCAAATTTCTTTTTGAAATAAATTTTTGTATTTACCTTTGGAACCTTTACCTTTTGCTTGCTAATATTTTGATGTTTGATCCACAGGTACTTTAGGCATGATTGGTCTTCAAAGTTGATTTTTATTCAATTACTTGCATACATAACTTTATTATGAACTGCTTGGACTGATAAACAAATTGTTGTTGCAGAATCAAATTGGCTGCAGAACAGGATCAACTACGGAACGGAATCAACTGCAGAACCTGAAAACAACTTCAGAATGTGAAACAGAGAGTGAAATATGGCTTATGAATGAATGAAATGGAAATGGTTGTGTAAGTGAAAATAAGACAAGATAAAAGAAAATGGAGATGAAAGAAATACTGGAAAAGGAAAAATTTATTGGTGAAATATGGCAATGGAATGAAGTGAAACTATAAAAGTAAAATAGAGTGAAGTGAGATGAGATAATGAATTTTACAGAATGTAGAGTGACTGTGGCTTTTTGTCACCAATTATTACAGAAAGCAAATGGAAAATATAGGGTATTAGAAACTTCTGATTTTCACCTTGTATTTTCTGTATAAGCATGCCAATCAATGATTGATTTTCAACCTTATAAAATTTTAATTTTTTTTTAGATAGGAAAAATAAAAACTAAGTTGGTGGATAAGAAGGATTCTTCTTCACTAACTTCATTTTAGAATTGTGCTGCAAGATCTTGATGAACTCCTCCTTTGAAATTGGTTTTTGATATATCTTCAATCTATGACCATTCACAAGAAAAGGAGTTTGACTTTCATCTATTGTTATGATCCTCACTGCTCCATTACTAAAGACTTTTTCAATCTCATATGGCCCAAGCCAATGAGTTTGAAACTTCCCTTGAAAATATTTAAACTTTGAATCAAATAACAGTGCCCAATCTCCTTCTTGAAACCTC
Organism: Pinus tabuliformis; assembly: GCA_031772625.1. NCBI lineage: Eukaryota > Viridiplantae > Streptophyta > Pinopsida > Pinales > Pinaceae > Pinus > Pinus tabuliformis. The sequence continues at coordinate 1,606,470,418 of CM062817.1, read as the reverse complement.
TTGTCCTTGATGTATTTATCATGCCATTTAGCCCTCTATTGTTGGACTATACCAGTCCTTTGAACTGCTTCTTGCCTGATTTCATCAAGTTCATTCAATTGCTCCAGTATATGCTTTTGAGCCTCTGATAATTCCATCCCCAACTGGACTGCCATCTTGAAAGTTCCGATTTAGAACTCTATAGGGAATATGACTTGTTTCCCATAAACAAGTTCACAGGGTGTATTTCCCGTTGTGTTCCTCCATGTAGTTCTATAGGCCCATAAGGCTTCAGGAAGCCTTTCTGCCCAATCTCTTCTATGTAGATGCACAATCTTGGTGATGATTCCTTCAATCACTTTATTTTTAGACTCCACTTGACCATTTTCTTGTGGATGATAGGGAGTAGGTTTCCTATCCTTGATTTTGTACTCCTCCACAAGCCTTTCCACCATATTGGATGTGAATTGAGATCCTTGATCTGTCACAATTTCTCTTGGGACACCAAAATGAGTGAAGATATCGCCAAAAACAAAATTAACTACATATTTTTCATTAGCAAAAGGAAATTCTTTGGCTTCTACCCATTTGGTGACATAATCAGTGCATACCAATATATACTTTTTCTGCTTAGATGGAGGATTAATTGGTCCAATAAAGTCTAAAGTCCATTTTTCAAAGGGTTCAATAAGTGCCTGAGTTTGTAATGGCATTTCATTTGAGGGAGCAGGTTTCCCTACCCTTTGGCAGATGTCACACCTTTTGACATATTCTTTAGCATCTTTTAAGATGGATGGCCAATAATATCCTAAAGAAAGGATTTTATAGGTTGTCCTCTTATCAGAAAAGTGTCCACCACACGACTTATCATGACATGCTTTGAGAATCTCAGGAATTTCATCTTCTCTGACACACCTTATGATCATAAGATCTGGCCCTGTTTTATAAAATTTGTTAGTGATCCATGAATATTTTGCACTTTCTTGAATAATCTTTCTTTTCTCTCTAAGAAACAAATGTGATGGTAACTTCCCTATAACCAAGTAATTAACAACATCTGCAAACCAAGGAGTTTGAGTAGTTACTGCAAAAAGATATTCATTAGAAAACTTATCTTCAACCAGAGAGTCTTCTTTGATATTCTAAATCCTGGACAAGAAATCAGCAGCTGTGTTTTGTTTTCCAGGTCTATATAGCACAATAATGTTGAATTCTTGCAAAAGTAAAAGCCATATTGTAATTCTGCCATTAGTAATAGGTTTATTCATCAAATATCTAATTGTAGAGTGATCTGTATGAACAAAGGTTTCATAGCATGTTATATAGTTTCTGAACTTATTAATTGCATGACCAACAACTAAAAATTCCTTTTCAGTTATAGTATAATTCAACTTAGTTGGAGTCAAATTCCTTCTTGTATAGTAAATGGCATAAAGAATCAAATCTTTTTGTCCCAATATGGCTCCCAGAGCTGTATCTGAAGCATCTATGGAAATATGGAAATGAAATTTCCTATTTGGACCTCTTAAAATAGGTGCTTCATAAATTTTTGCTTTCAAGGTTTCAAATGCTAATTGGCAATCTGGATTCCAACTGAATTCACAATATCTTTTAAGCAATTTGAAGAGTGGAGATGCTATTTTAGTGAAGTTTTCTATAAACCTTATATAGTATCCTGTAAATCCTAGAAAAATTCTAACCTCCTTTTGGCAATTTGGAATTGATAACTTAGAGATGAATTCAACTTTAGATTTGTTAACTTTAATCCCATCTCCCGAAATGTGATGTCCTAAAAAAATACCTTCTGTAAACATCATAAAACATTTTTCATTTCTTAGTGAAAGGTTTGTTTCTTTACATCTTTTAGGAACTTTTTCCAAATTTTTCAAAGCTTCTTCAAATGTGTTTCCAATCAATTTGGGTATCATAAACTGATGAAGTGTAGTGCACTGTTTGTGATAGATGACCCTTCTTACTTCATTTTTTTTGTGTTTTATGTTGTTTTGGGGGTTTTTGGTCCTTTATCCCTAATGATTTACAATATAAAAAAAAAAATTAAACTAACTTTTGTAAAGACTGATAAGAATCTAATAGAAATGAGAATTAAAAGAGATTAAGTAAGATATAGAAGCAAAGTTTAATCAAGAAATGAAAACAGGGTTTCTATTTCTACTTTTATCATTATTTCCAAATCATGAACTAAAAACTAAAAAGTAAAATTGCAACTACTGTCTAATCAGTTATAGAAACAAAACTAAATGAAATACTAAAACTGAAAGTGAAATTTCAACTAATGTCTAATGGAAACAAAACTAAATGAAGTGCTTGGTTACTTTGCCTCTCAATTTTGGGAGAAAAAACTCCTTGCGATGACATTTTGAGGAATTCTGTACTTCATTATTCTAAGAGAAGGTAAATGCAAAAATGCAGAAAAGACTCAACAACTTAGTTTAAGATGAGTTATCAACTAGAAGAGCTCTCCAGAAACATTCATTAACACTATGAGTTGATAAACTAGTAATAAAATGGCAAGAACTGTAATGGCACTGATCAGTCTAACAGAAAACTAAGGACTAGTGAAACAGTAAATGAAACAAACTATGTTACACTATTAAATTTCAACTTCTAACTACTGATAAAAACTAGAAAGAAATTAAACAAAAAGAGACTATTCTGCACTGAAAGAAGCTATTCTGCATTAGTAAGAAAATGATAAAGATTGCATTATAAACAAGGTTAGTATGAAAATGATTATGAATAGTGTGAGAGGAAATGATGAATTTACAGTTTAGCTAGAAAAGACAAAACAAAATGAAATAAAACCTCAGTCAGTGCAGGGGCCCTCTGCAACTGATCAGGTTATGCGTGCTTAATCAATCTCCAAAGAACTCTTTCACATATCCATAAAACATGCAGTCTTCTTATTAAAAGTAGGGAATGAGTTTTTTCAAAATTACAGAATAGTAGGTCTAAGCTTAATACATGAGGAAATTCGAACTCCTTCTGAGTTCTTTACACAGGTATTTATAAGAAAATTATGCAATTGTTTGTGGAGAAAAATAAACTACAGCCAAAAACATGTAGAAGACAAGCACACGAAATTTTCTTCCTTGGCTGCTGGAGACATAGATCCAAGATGATGGCTGTTGGAGTCCATGGGTTAAGGAAGTTGTTTCGGATAACGCTTCCCATCACTTTGAAATGTGTTGATTATCCACAAAACGGAGTCTTGTTGCCTTCGGTCTCTACGTTTGACTTCTCCATTGATCGGAGTCTTGTACCATCTTCCTTGTCAACCTGGGCTAGGTGAATAGGACATGGTCCATGTCACGATGATTTCCAAGCTACCCATGTAGTTAGTTTCTCCTCCTAACACCTAGAACTTGTTAAAGCATGGAAGTAGCTGCGGAACAGCCGAAAGATAAAAAATAGGCTGCATTCCGTAGTTGAAAGACAAAAAATTATTCAAATAGAAAAATATAAAAGCATAACATGTAAATCACTAAATGTCCTCCTTAAGGCAATATATATTGTTTATTGATGATAGGAATGCATTTCTTCATGGAAGAACAAAGAAAAAGGGATGAGAAGAGTTGGTAGGGAAAGAGAAGTTTTCAGGCTCAACACATGGATCAAAACTACTTAGGACCAATACCTCAGACCAAATACCTTAGACCAATACCATGGATCAAAATACCTTGGAACAAAACTTATTTTTCCAACATATACACGCTTTTCCTTTTGTGAAAGTGCGTGTGTACGTATATGTGACTTGTGTTCAGTGAGCCTACGTGTATATGCAGCTTGGTCAAGGTGAACCTACGTATACCTCTCTTTCTTCATTCTTTGTAGTCTGATTTGTAATTATTTGTTGTTGTCATGCTGCACCATGATATTTCATCTGAGTGAGTTGCCATCAAGGACAACACCTGTATCATAATGCCAACAATCTCCCCCTTTGGACTTGATGGCAATAACAGCACCAAGTCACTCTCCCCCTTTGACATCAAGGGCAAAGGGTGGACCAAGATATTCTCTCCCTTTGACATACATTATGTTGTCCGTGCTCCCCCTAATTACATGCTAAAATCTCTAATTGAGCTCCCATTTTGTACATGCTAAGATGCACTGAAACCATCCATGCTCCCCCTAAGCACAAGCAAAGTCTGTAAAAATATTTGCCAAAGGAATAACATGACTCTATAAGTCAACTATGTGAGGATGACCTTCCTATCACCATTGACACATACATACATCCACCTCCCAACAAAGTGGGGCTATACCAATTGTTTATACATGACAGAAACAATAAATATTACATCATCCATCCCATGTAAAGTGGGGATACAAATTACATCATTTTTCCAAGAGGACTCATTCAAGACATATCATACCCTAGACTTTTACATGACTTGAGAAACAAATGGTCTAAATATCTGAAGCCATAGCTGGATTCAGCAACCATAATGCCAACAATGTTGAATGTATGTGAAAGGCTAATTCTCCCCATGAACCTGTGCTACATATGCATTGTTAACAGGTCAATGATCAAGGCATATTTGTCAGTCAGATAAACTGAATAGAGCATATAGACATTAATCATCAATATCAGTCAGAGCACCAATATCAGATCCTGCCCCACTATTTTTCTTTTCTAAAACACATATACGCTCCTTTACCCATAGAAACTCGCGTGTGTATGCAACTATGCTTCATGAAACACACATATAATTTCCTTTTTTCTGAAAAAATTGGATTTAACAGTAGGATTATGCAGCAACTACTCTCAACTTTTGTCTGAGATTTTCAAATGTCTCTTTGGGCAATGGTTTAGTGAATATATCATCAACCTATTCTTTGGAGGGAACATAGTCCAATTTGACCTTTCGTTCAAGCACTTGTTCATGTAGAAAATGGTATTTGATGGGTATGTGCTTAGTCTTGGAGTGCATGAATGGATTCTTCGAAATACTGATGGCACTTGTATTATCACATAGAATGGAGATGGGTGGAGCACATGTGATCTTAATTTCTTGCAAGGTTTGCATCATTCAAAGTAGTTGTGTGCAGCAAGATGCAGCAGCCACATATTCTGCTTCAGCTATAGATCGAGAAATTGAACTTTGTTTCTTGCTGAACCAAGACACTAGCCTGAAACCCATATAGAATGCACCGCCACTAGTGATTTTTCTGTCATCAACACTTCCTACCCAATCTGCATCTGTATATACATCAAGAGTGAGATCCGTATCTCTAGGATACCATAATCCAAAGTTCTATGTTCCTTGAAGATATTTGAAATTTTTTTTGATTGCCTGAAGGTGTGATTCCTTTGGATTTGCTTGGAATCTTCTACCTATTCCTACTGCATACATGATGTTAGGTCAGGTACCTGTTAGATAAAGCAGACTGCCAATCATGGATCTGTAAGTTGGTTGATGTATTGCTGCTGATTCATCATTTGATCTAAGAATGTATCTTGTTACCATTGGTGTACATACAGGTTTAGAATATTCCATGCCATACCTTTTCAAAGATCTATTTGAGATATTTAGTTTGTGCAAGAAAAATACCATCTTTATTTTGTTAAACTTGTAGACCCAGAAAATAGGTAAGTTCACCAAGCAAGGACATTTCAAATTCTTGTTGCATTACTGATGCAAAATTCTGACTGATGGATTCTTCATTGCTACCAAAAATGATATCATCAACATAAACAACATTAATGAGCAATTTATCAGTGTCAATCTTTGTATATAGATTTCTATCAACTGAACCTTTTGAAAAACCTTGTTGGTGTAGATATTTGTCAAAATGGTATGGAGCCCGGTTTAGACCATAAAGAGACTTTTTAAGTTTTCATACAAGTTTTGCTTCATTTCCAAGAATGAATCCTTCTGGTTGTTCAATATAAACTTCTTCTTCTAAATCTCCATTAAGAAAAGCATATTTTACGTCCATTTGGTATACTTTGAATTTCTGAAAACTAGAAAGAGCAAGAAACATCCTTATGGCTTCAAGTCTAGCAACAAGTGCAAAAGTTTCTTCAAAATCTATAACTTCTTGTTGAGCATACCCTTTATAGACAAGTTTGAGCTTATTTTTAATGACTTCTCCATTTTCATTCAGCTTGTTTTTGAATATCCATTTAGTTCCTATGATATTTTTATCATGAGGTCTAGGAACTAATTCCCAAGTATTATTATTTTCAATTTGCTCAAGTTCTTCACTCATGGAATTGACCCAACATTCATCCTTGCATGCTTCATTTACATTTTTAGGTTCGGTGGAGGAGAGTAATGCTAGATAGCTTGATTTTTCTGTAATAGTTCTTCTTGTTTGTACACCTGCCTCTTTTTCCCCTAAAATTTGAGTTTCTGGATGATTTTTCTAAATATACCCGGACGGAGTCTTTTATTCTACCGTTATCTCTTATTCTGGTGCTTAATTGGTTTCTTCTTCAACATCATTGTGATTTGATGTGGGAAAACACTCCCCATATTCTTCATTGTGATAATCTTCTGTTTTTGTTTGTTTTGGATTTTTGCATGCTTCATCAACTACAACATCAATACTTTCAACAATTTTCCCAAGTCTTCTATTATAACATTTATATCCTTTACTTCGGGAATAGTAACCAAAGAGAATACCTTCATCTACTCTGGGTTCAAACTTGCCAAGTTTTTCATCAGTCCTTTTGATATAGCATTTGCCTCCAAAAACTTTAAAGTATTTTACAATAGGAGTCTTACCATACCCAAGTTCATGTGGAGTTTGAGTGTTATTTACCTAAAAATTTGCTTGGTTGAGAATAGTTACGGCGGAAAATGCAGCTTCACCCCAGAAGGTTGTAGGAGTCCCAGATTCATCTAGCATAGCTCGAGCCATTTGTTGAACAGTTCTGTTCATTCTTTCTACCACTCCATTTTTCTAAGGAATCCTTGTGGTGGAGAATTGCCTTTTTATTCCATGTTGTTCACAAAAGTAAAAGAATTCATCCGAGGTAAATTCCCCTCCTCGATCAGATCTAAGGCATTTGATTTTTTGATCTAATTCATTTTCAACCAAAGTTTTGAAGGATTAACTTTTCAAATGCTTCGTCTTTATGCTTTAGCAGACCTATCCAATACATTCTAGAAAAATCATCAATGGACAAAATAAAGTATTCTTCTCCACGAGGTGACTTTTTCCTTGATGATCCACATAAATCAGTATGAACAAGTTCAAGAGGCTTACTAGCTAACCCTTCTTTTTCAATGAAGTGAGCTCTGGTCTGCTTACCGAATTGACATGGTTTGCATATTGTATTTTTAGGGATGCTGATATCTGGAAGATCATGAACAACCTTGAATCTGCATGCTTTTCTTATTTGATAAAATCTTAGATGTCCCAATCTTCTATGCCACAACCAATTTTCATCATTTTTGCTTAGATAACATTGTTGTTTTCCTCCCTTGAGTATGTATAAGTTGTTTGGAGTTCTTGTACCTTTGATCACAGTCTCCCCTGTATCAAGTTCACGAACAACACATTCGTTTGATCGAAACACCATTTCATTTCCTTGATCACACATTTGACTAACACTCAACAGGTTATGCTTTAAACCGTCTACATACATAACATTTCCAGCTTTACCCTTTTCTTTCAAGAAAACAGATCCTTTACCTTTTATGATAGCAGGAGTGTCATTTCCAAATGAGGCATTCTTTTCCTTTTCTAAGGCATTATATGAGTGTAGTTTTTCTTTGTCACCTGTCATGTGTTTTGAGCATCCACTGTCGATGTGCCACTGATTTTATTGTCCTTCTGCATACAAGGCTATACCACATATTTCTATTTGAGATTCTTTCCTTCTCCATATCTTCGGATTTGATGGAGTTTTCTCCTTTTTAGATGATTGCTGAAATTTTCTCCTGCATTGAAATTCTTCATGACCAAAGTTGTTACAGATTGAGCATTCTATTTCATTTTGAAGAAGGGAAAATTTATTATAGGAACTTTTCTTGACCCCTGTTACATTCCTTTGATTTTGTGCTTCTCTAGTCATGATGGTTTTGTAAGAAACACATTGAGCATATTTGTGTCCAAAATTATGACATGAAAAACATTTCCCATTAAAGAAGTTCCTGCGACTATCGAATCTATTGAGCTGGTGATTGTAGTTTCTATTGATATTCATCATTGGAGAAAATTGAGTATGATTTACCTAAGATTGGTTGTGGCTTATATTCATCCGTGGAATAAATTGAATTTGATTTACCTGGTGATCTCCTTTATGCCTTTACTGATGATTGTCATAATGTTCACTGGTTTTTACTGCATCAAGATAGCTTTTAGTGGAGGTTGATAGCTTCTGTGATTGAGACGCTTCTTCAGTATATCCAAGACCTGTCTTTATTAGAGGAAAACACCGAACTTTGATAATTTTATCTAAGGTTTCTGATCCTTTAGCAAATCTAAGATTGAGAGATTTCGTTTTATCAAGATCCTTTCTTATACCCACAATTTCACATTCTAGTTTTTCATTGTGTTTTTCTTTTTCAACGAGTTGGAATGTCAAGGTATCTATAATCATATTCTTTTCTTCTAAACAGATTTTGAGTTTAGAAATTTCCTCATGAAGGTCATCTTCTTCTAAAGCATCCCAAAAATTATCATCATCATAAGCCATTAGAAGTCTATAATCATTACTATTTTCATCTTCATCACTATTTGATAAACCATCGCTATCTTCATGAGTATAGTAACTTCTTTTATTTACAACTTGCTTTCTATTTCATTTTGCATATTCCTTCCCTTTTTCTTATTTATCTTTATGAGGACATTTGGCATCATAATGATCGACTTTGCCACATGCAAAGCACTTGAAGGGTAGCCTACCTCTAAATCTTCCGGAACCTCATTGAAGCTTCATGACAAAGTTTACCTCATCTTATTCTTCTAAAATATGTCCTAATTCTTTGTGTTCTTCCATTCCTTTTGCTGAAGCTTTAAATGCGACTTCTCTCATATCTGATGGACCTCCTTTTTTCATCTCAAAGGCAGTTAAGATTCTGTGAACTGTGCCATAGTGATAGTTTGCAGATCCTGTTTTTCTTCTATGGCAAACACTTTTGATTCAAATTTAGTAGATAAGGATCTCAAAACTTTCTCAACTAAGGTAACTTCCTTTATATCTTCACCCAAATTCTTCATAAAGTTAACAACTTCATCTATATTTAAGAAGTAACTAGCTATACTTTCATCATTGTGCATCTTAAGAGTTTCATACTGAATTCTGAGAGTTTGAAGTTTAGCACATTTTACCTAAGAGTCTCCTTCATAGCTCAGAAAGATTTTGTCCCATATTTCTTTGGCTGATTTGAGCTGCATGACTTTGACAAACTCTGATTGTGATAGACTTCCTAATAAGGTATTGACCGCTCTAGCATTGGTTTCATATTGCTTCTTACCTGCTGTATCTGTAGGAATTGTTGTTGGAAATGTATATCCTCCTTCCATAATTCCCCAGACATCTGTTCCAAGTGATTGTAGATAGGATGTGGTTCTTATTTTCCAATAAAAAGGTTGTTCCCATCAAAGATTGGTGGTCTGATGGATCCCACTCTTTCTTGATTACTCATGATGATGGATCTCCTTTCAAGCGGTCAAGCTTCTTCTGAAGGACCTGCTTTGATACCAATTGTTGGAAATAATACTAAAATGGGGGTGAATCAATATTATCAAATCAATAATTTAATTTCCCAAATAGATTTATATACGCTATTTCAGCTAAGTGAACTAGCGTGTACACGCGACTGTACTTAAAGCAACCAACATATATGTAGAGAACTTTTGATTTAGATAGTTTATCATGTATTGAACTTTAACCAATATATTAGAGATTTATTAGACAGTGTAGTAAAAGTAGAATAAAGCATCACACATAAACAACGCACATGAACACCAAGATATAAGGTGGAAACCCAATGTGGGTAAAAACCATCTACTACTATCGTCTCTGTCTTATTTTAATAATAAGGAAATCTGTTTACAATCTTGTACTAGTGTAGACTCATACCAGTACACAGGCACCCACCTGAAGAAGGATACAACCTTCTCTCATTCTCTAGCTACTACTGGAAGGGAGCTAGAATCCCGTAGTTCTTGTACTAGCCAATATGTTTACTAGTACATAGGTGGAAGCCTACAGAAAGCTCCACTCTTCTACTAGGGACCACGTTTCATGAATTTTCAGACTGGATACTCCTGGAACACATCACCCCAATATGAAGGCCATGTTTCATTCAATTTTCATGTAATCATCAAGTACATATACATCAACCAATCACTTAAACTCAATCATAACCTGAATCTGATCATTCATAACACTGTCACTAGAATACAGTCACCAGTACCCAAAGCAAAACCCAGAACTCTGCAACAACAAATAGAAACAACTGAAACATACTTCATAGGGTATATGCCACTTCCATGTATCGAACCATCATGTGTACGTGCTTTTATCAAATCCAACCAGCTATTTCAGACTTCAGTTATACCCAGATCATAACATTTAGAGAATAACACATGCATCAGTATTCAGATCTAGACTATACATGATCAAACCATATAATGATAATTCATTTCAAGCCTTAAGATCCTGATCCATTATTAGATCTTATCCCTCATCAACTACCAAGGATCATCCTTGGTTCGAATCAAGCAAATCACCATAGGCCAATACCCTACATACTAGATCTCACACTTCATCAGATATTTGATACTTGCACACCTTGGCCTAATGATCTTCTCCTCCTCATATAGTTTTAGGCCTTTCTCAATACCATGGATCGAAAGCACTTAGGACCAATACCTTGGACCAAATACCTAGGGTCAATACGTCGGACCAAATACCTTGGAGCAATACCATGGATCAAAATACCTTGGACCAAATACCTCAGAAAAAAACTTAGTTTTCCAACATATACGCGATTTTCCTTCTGCGAAAGTGCGTGTGTACATATACGTGACTTGTGTTTAGTGAACCTGCATGTATACGCAGCTTGGTCAAGGTGAACCTACGTATACCTCTCTTTCTTCATTCTTTGTAGTCTGATCTGTAATTCTTTGTTGTTGTCATGCTGCACCATGATCTTTCATCTGAGTTAGTTTCCATCAAGTACAACACCTGTATCATAATACCAACAATCTCCTTCACCAGGGAAAGTGGCTCACCAAGGACCAAGTTCAGCATAAGTTTCCTCATCTCATGGAGGAACTCAACGCAATCGGGATCATTGCTTCGTAAGGGGGGAAGCATGAGTTGGCCTTCTTTGACAACTCGATATAGTTGGATATTCTGTTGGTGAGTGTGCTTGATCTGTGTGTCCATGATGCGATCAGTTGCAACTTGCTCCATGAAATCTGGATTTGACTCTGTTGGTGTGAGCTGTTCTACAATGTTGGATGTGTCTAGTAATGGTGGAAAGTATGGTCGAAGGCGATCCACATTGAACACTAGGTGCAGGCCAAGGAATGGGGGAACATTGAGCTCAAATGCATTGTCTCCCACAGCCTTGGTAATGGTGTGAGGACCATATCGGAGTGGTCTGAGTTTCCGATAGGCTCCGATAAGGCATTCCTTTTGCAAATGCAACCAGACATTTTCGCCCCCCTGAAACTTGTGTGGCACCTGATGTTGATCATGTCGCTGCTTGTACTTACCATTTGATTTGTCTAGAATGTCATGGACCTATTGGAGGATATGTTGGATGTGCCCAATGAGGTTGTTTGCCTTATCTATTTCGAACTGGACATGAGCCAAATCTGCCTGAGTAGCTACAAATGGCATGGCCACATCAATGGGACATAGTGGCTGGAATCCCAAGCCCACCTAAAAAGAGTTGCGGCCAATCGAGCTGTGGAGATCTCGGTTATAGCTGTGCTGAACATAAGGGAGGCTCTCATCGCATGTGCATGGATGCTTTGAGTTGTACATGTACAAAATGTGTACGTTCATCCTGTTGACAACCTCTGTCTGGCCATCACTTTGTGGATGGAAGGCTGTGGACTTAATGACTTTGATGTTCGGCATCGACCAGAGACTGGACCAAAATGTATTGAGGAACCTATTGTCTTGATTTGAGATGATAGACTGTGAAATCCCAAAGTGTACCCACACTCGTTCAAATAAGAGTTTAGCAGTGGCTTCTGTTGTGACATTCTTCTTGGAGGCCGCCATAATGACCATCTTCAAGAACTTGTCAACGACCACAAAGACAAAGTTGTTTCCATGCTTAGTAGAAGGAAGTTTTGACATGTAATCCATGGAGATGGATTTCCAAGGTCAACTAGGGGTAGGAAAAGGGGTATAGATGTTACAAGGAAAAGTGTCTACACAAAACTGCTTATCCCACTAAGGTGTGATAGCTACCTTAGAAACAAACAAAGTAAAGCTACTTTTGTTTTTCCTTTATGAAATATAGATGAGAGAAGAACAAAGAAGACCAACCTCTGTCTTGCGCTAATCTCCTAGTTCGATTCCTCTCTCTCTTGATAGTCTTTCGCTACTTGTTCCCTTGCACGCCCAGCTTCACAGAGTACCTGTAAGATCACAGTAGCATAGCACTATACAAGAACATGGATCTATAATCATAAACAATCTAGGATCAGATGTAAATTGACCATACAAATGCATAAAACATAAATGACACAAGAGTATGGAGGAAAACTTGAATAGCTTTTATTGATAAACAAGAAAGAGCCAAGGGAGTTACAACCAGTTGTTCTGACCCAACATCATCCTCTCAGCAAGGAAGCCCCTCTTCACCTCATACAAAGCTTAGATCACCCAACAATGTGATGTTGTCTCAAGAAACCAACAGCAATTCCTTACAATATGCAAAATTCCAGCCTCTGGATCTCTGGGATGAGGGATCCATATATAGATATCTGTAAGGGAGATGAGTCAGCTTGTGATTTGATTAGTGTCTTCCCTCTGATAGTCCATGCTTCTGCTTGGAGATTGATGATCTCTTACTCATCCTTGGTCGAATTCAGAGAGGCAAGTGTCACAGGAGAAGTTTCTGGAAGTTTCCATGCCTCTCCACCTCGCAGAATCACACTGCCATTTGTCACTTCTCGCCCGTTGCACCCCATAGAAGGGATTTTTGAAATGAAACGCACCCACATAGTGTATTTAGGTGAGATGCAACGCACTTTGCCTATGGATCAGCTGAAATGATCCTGTTTTGACCAGTTCTGAGCAGTTTTTCATGGAGAACTTCTGGGAGAAGCTGTAATCAGTTGACCTTGTTCCTTTAGGGGTTAGAACAACACTTTTAGGGACTTAGGATCCCTTGGTTTATGGACATTTCATGCTTGGGGTTGTAGTGCCCAAAAATGTCTATAACAATAGAGGCCTTGCTTCTTGATGGTCAATTTGGCAATGGGGCAGGCAATGCAGGATCTGATGTACTTCCCAATATCCTGTCAAAGATTCGGCCAATAGAAATACTTTTAAAGTACTACCACCATTTTCTCGACCCCGAAATGCCAAACAACTTGACTATAGTGTGCTTCCCAAATCATCTTGGCACGCTCGCTTGAAGGAACACAAAGGTGACCCATGTGGCATAACAAGGCATCCTGGAGGTGAAAATCTGGAACATGCTGACCCTACAAGAGTGTCTGGCATGTGTGGCCAAATTCTGGTTTGCTTTTTTAGAGAAGTGGCCAATCAGAAGTCTTGTGCCCACAAGAGTTAAGCACAGTGGTTAATGATATGATTGGTGGTTGATTGAGGTGATATGCAACATTATTGGTGCTTCCCTTCTTATACTTGATATTCAGATGGAACTATTGTAGGTATGTGGACCACTTCTGATGGTGATCATTCAGCAATTTCCCTTGGGTTGTATGAACTACAAGGGCTGGTGGTCTGTGTGGATGGCCGTTTCCTTCCACAAAATGTAATGCTTCCATTATCGACAAGCCTGCACAATCGAATACATCTCTTTGTCATAAGTGTGATACTTCCAGACTGTTTCTGAAAGTGTCTCACTGTGATATGCCACTGGATGCCCGTGTTGAGTAAGGACTACCCCAATAGCATAGTCAAAGGCATTTGTCTAAATCTCAAATGGTTGTTGCAAGTCTGGTAATGTGAGCATTGGTGTCGAGCAGAGGTGATGCTTCAACTCTGTGAATGCTTTCTGTTGAGATTCAGACCAAAAGAATTTTTCTTTCGCTCCTCCCTTGGTGACTTGACTCAAGGGCCAAGTGATATGTGAAAACCCCAACACGAACCTATGGTAGAAGTTGGCAAGATGTGAAGCTCTGTCGGAGTGGCTGGAGATGGCCAATCCCAAATGACTTGGATCTTTGCTGGATCCACATGCACCCTCCGTTCATCAATAATGTATCCTAGATATTGAACCTGGGTCATGCCAAAAGTGCATTTCTCCAAATTGACACATAACTTGTGTTGCCGCAGTGTTTGGAGAACCCGTCAGATGTGGTGGAGGTGCTCTTCCCAACTCTGGCTGAAGATCAAGATGTCATCCAAGTATACCACTACAAATGAGTTGGTGAATGGCCGCAAGATGTCATCCATTAGCTTCATGAAGGTTGCAGGAGCATTCGTCAACCTGAAAGGCATAAACAACCATTTGAACAGTCCCTCCTTGGCTTTGAAGGCAGTCTTCCACACATCAGAGGGTTGGATTGGTACCTAGTAATATCCTGACTTCATATCGATCTTGCTGAAATATTTTTCCCCCTTTAGTTGGTCCATGAGGTCATTAATCTGTGGGATTGGGTACCTATACCAGACAGTGATCTTGTTCAGTGCCCAATAGTTAACACAGAGTCTCCAAGTCCCATCCTTCTTCTGTACCAACATGATCAGGCTCCCACAGGGCAATGAACTCAGATAGATGTGACCTTTCTGTAGCAGCTCCTGAATTTGCCTCTTTATTTCATCATTCTCCATAATGGAGTGCCAATATATTGGTCCATTGGGCAGCGGCACTCTTGGGGTCAGATCGATGGAGTGCTTAACCTGATAGTGCAGAGGAACCCCTGTGGGGGAGGTGAAGATGTCCTCGTACTCCTCCATGACCTTGTCCATCTGTAGTTGTCATGCGTAGAGGCCCTGTCTGGAGGTTGTGGCCACCATCTTATTCTTTCCTTGAGGGCATATCATCAGGAAAAAAAATGCCCGGTTTTGGAAATGAGCTTACTGCATTGTTTTGCAGTA
Source organism: Pinus tabuliformis (assembly GCA_031772625.1). Classification (NCBI taxonomy): domain Eukaryota; kingdom Viridiplantae; phylum Streptophyta; class Pinopsida; order Pinales; family Pinaceae; genus Pinus; species Pinus tabuliformis. Next base: position 1,606,455,198 of record CM062817.1, on the reverse strand, counting down.
ACTAAAGAGATGGCGGTAGGCGGTGCTACCTCTGGTATCCTGTACAAATTATTTCCCAGAGTAACAATAACATCACGAGGCCTTGATTCATACATAGCATGTCGCTTCCACAAGTATGGTTGGCATAATAATACAACACAAACATCAAGGGGAGCAACGTCACACAATACCTCATCAGTGAAGGGCTTCATGTTGTATGGAAGGTGACACTATTGGCTCACATGAAGATCCCGTCCTTGGTGAAGCCACCCGATGGTGTATCGTTGTGGATGTGTTGTGGTCGGTAAGCTCAGCTGCTTCACGGCGTCTGCTGAAATGAGGCTCTTTTGTCTCCCTCTATCGACAATGAACTGTAGCAAGGAGACCTTTACCACATCTGGGAGTGGAAGAGGTGCTCTTCCTCCTCTGGATCTTCAGGTTCCTCCTTCTGAATCTTCGTGGTGGCAACGGTGGCATTGGGCTCTGCATCGATAACCAGCTTCCCTTTGTCATTCCCCTTGTTGGGTTCTGACTCAGAGTCAAAACATGCATCTGATTCTAAAACCTTTAGCTCGACCACTAGTGACTGCTTGGCCTAACACTCACTTGTGTTTTGAGTGGAGCTCTTATGGAACTCACACCACTTTCCCGTGTCATTTTTCGGCTTCGCGGCACTATTCTTTGATTATGGCTTTGGCGTGTTGTCTTGGGCTGCCCTGCCTTGGCTTTTTCCTTTGTTTTGTGGTTTGGGGCACCTTTCCCTTGCTTTAGATTCGCAGATCCAAAGTCTCGCTTCTTCTATTTAAACTTTTGCTTGATCTTGACGGCATATCAGTATGCCATGCCGAGCCAGGAGATGTTCAGGAATTCTATTTCGTCCTAGATGTACCTGTGCAGGCAACTACTTTATTTGAGTAGCAAATGCTACTCTAAATCCTTGATACCCAACTTTGTGCGAAGGGTATGGAAAGTATTGGTAAACTCTGGCATGTCTTGGTCCCTTCCCTGCCGCAGCGTGGTCCACTTTATGTATTGATCCTCATAGCTTCTGACAGGGTAGTATTGCTCCTTGATGGCAGTCTGGAATGAATTCCAAGTTGGTGTGGACGAAAGCCGTGAGGTCGTACTTTCATCCTTCTACTTGCAGTAGGTTTCCCACCAGTCCTTGACGTGGGGGGCAACTTTGAGAAGAGAAAAAGTAATCTTTTCCTGGCCGGGAAAATCATGAATATAAAATACCCTTATAGTAGATTTAACCATTTATCTATGGTGTCTTCATCTGTCTGACCCTCAAATATGGGAATGTAAAAGTTAACTTGTACCTTAAAGGGTGTGGTGCTTCTAGAGTAGCTGCTAGAAGTAGATGTGTTGCCCCTAAGTAGCCGCTGAAGGATCTGGGAAAAGTTGTCCATCATCGCATTCCTTTGTTACCCGAGGGCCTCTTCGAGCAAGATTTTGATAGGATCTCCTACCCCCTCCTCTTTCTTTTCATCCGCCATGGGAGGCCATTGGGATTTGCGAGGCTGGTCTTGTAAAGGTTCGCCTAGTTCAAGCCCTAACTCCTTATATCCTGACCTCGTTGGGGACATGCAAAGAAAGACAGAGGAGCAGACTGCTCTAATACTACTAATATGGATTTAAATAGGAATGCAACAAATTACATATATGAACATAGATATAGAGATGCATTAGAAATAATACTTCATTTCATTACTGTAAAATACTGAAATATGCTTACACACAAAAAATGGAAATAAACTAGCTAGGATGATGGTAGCTTATCTCTGAGAAGAGATGTGGCAGCTACATGCCTCTGAACTGTCTTACAACGAGGCTCGAAGGCCTATTTATTGTTGAGAAACAATGGAAAATCCTAAACATCCAAAAACCTAATCCTAGGAGATGAAGTGCCAAACTATGGGCCGCGTTTTGGGTAAATTGGTACATCAACTTCCCGGGGTCGTAACTTTGGCATACGATCTCCGTTTGACGTGCACAATACCTCGTTAGAAAAATATATCCGAGGAATAAAACTTTGGTATGGGAATCATTAGTCCATGGACCCATGTTGCTCCCAGTTTTCCAAAAAAAATGTCGTTTAGGGCCTCAAAACGGCTGCGAAAGTTTAGGACATGAAAAACTGCTAAAAATAGTGCACTGTGCTACAATTAAGGAAACTAAAAAACTGAAAGAAACAATGGTGGGGATCCAAGTGGAATTTGCAGGTGGCCCCCAATATCCACTATATAAAACACTAATCCTAATCAGTTAAAGCAATATAAATCATAACCTAACCAGAAAATTTGCAGTCAGAAGACACTTGAAAGTAGAGCATTGTTCTCCTCCCAACCATAGAACTGCTCTTCTTTAGTTCACCCCTATGCAGAGATTCATTTTTCTGCCAAGAGATCAACAACCTCATTGATCCTTGCAATAGGCATTTTATGCCTTCTTTCCATGTGGGATTTTTCCCTAAAGCGACGTCCCACTTTATGGGTTTTTTTTTCTTTTTAGCCAAAAGCTCGCTTTTTATCTTCAGTGACACTTTATGCTAATCCCAACTTAGCATCTATCTCCAACTAAGTTCTTAATGGATATTTATCTCCCATCCATTAAGTTTATCCAGAATCCTTTCTAGAATTCTTATCATGGAAAGTTATCTTATCTAGAATCTCTTCTGCAAGTGCTCAACTTTCAAATGTTTCCAATTTTATTATTTATATATCAATAAAAATTTATATACATCATTATGTCATTAGAGTCTGATTTTTAACAATCAACAAAAGTACTAATCACAACCAATAAAAGTACTAATCATTCCGAGAGGAGGAGAGGTATTACATTCTCCCTCCCTTTTATTTACACCATCCTCGGTGTTTAATTTTCAATTTCAGTTTGCAGAAATAATGTTGGGTACTTCCTTTGCATTATTTCTACAAACTGAAATTGAAAATTAAACACCGAGGACAGTGTACATAAAATTAAGGGATAATGTAATACCTCTCCTCCTATGGGAATGATTAGTAATTTTATTGGTTGTGATTAGTACTTTTGTTTATTTTTAAAAATCAGAATCTGATGACATAATGATGTATATAAATTTTTATTGATATATAAATAATAAAATTAGAAACATTTGAAAGATGAGCACTTGCAAAACAGAATCTAGATAAAATAACTTTCCATGATAAGAATTCTAGAAAGGATTCTGGTTTTATAGAATTGACACTTACTAAATTTAACATACAGTTTGTTTCGTCTTAAGGTTTGCAACACCAACCTTAAGTGTTCCTTACGCTCCTCCTCATTCATCGAATAGACTAAAATATCATCAATAAATACTAATGAAAATTTATCCAAATATTTGTTGAGTACATTGTTCATTAGACACATGAAGGTTGCAGGAGCATTGGTCAGGCCAAACAGTAACACTACAAACTCGTAGTGTCTGTATCAGGTCCTAAATGTTGTTTTATAAATATCCTCATTCTTGATTCTCAGTTGATGGTATCCCATCCTTAAATCAATTTTGGAGAATATGGTGGCTTCCCTTACTTGATCAAATAAATCATCAATGTGGGGAAGGAGATATTTATTTTTAATAGTCATCTTGTTTAGCTAATGATAGTTGATAAACATCCTAACCATACCTCTTTTTTCTTAACAAATAGTACATGTGCTCCCCAGGGTGACACGTTTGGCCTAATATATCATTTATCTAATACCTCCCGTAGCTACATCTTTAGCTCCATTAATTAAGTTGGGCTCATCCTGTAAGGTTCTCTGGACAATGGGGCTACACCAGGTACCAAGTCTATGGAGAAGTCTATATCTCGATGGGGTGGTAAACTAGGAATATCCTCGAGGAAAACATCTAAAAATTCATTAATAACTCGAACAAAATTTTCTTCCAATTCTTTACTTTGATGTTCATTTTCTTCTACCTAAACCATAAATATTTGGCATCCCTTCCGGGAACTCCTCTTCATTTGTAGGGCAGTAATTTGCCTCGCTGAAATTGGTTTTGGAACACCCTGAATGATGTGGCTTTTTCCATTTGGGTTTACACAAGTTATGACTTTTTCTAGGCAGTTTATAAGTGTTTCTTGTCTCTCCAGCAAATCCATTCCAATTAATATGTGATAAGACCCAAGGGGGAGTACATTTAAATCTACTATGGTCAAGTATCCATTTAAATTTAATTGACATTGTTTCACCTAGATAGTGACTCTTCTCTTGGTACTAGTGGCCAACTATACCGGACAAGTTATTTTATATTTTTCTACTATTTGTGGTCCAATATAGCTTAGACTACCTCCTGGTTCAATTAAAATAGAGACAAGGTGATTGGCGAGAGTACCTTCTAGCTCAATCATTGTGGACTGATGTTCTTCTTGTCTATCCTCCAAGGTTGTGCTTATCCTTCGAATGCTCCTAGCCATGTCATTCACTGTGATAGCCTCGTGAATAACTTGCATATTTTTCATAGACCTGGGATTGTGTGGGCAGTCCCTTAATAAATGAGGATCACCACATCCCCAACATTTCAAAACTCATTTCTCCTTGTCTCCATTATCTTTTCTAACATTAAAATTAGTGATTTTTGACCCTATCTGGGAAGTTTCTTGTTGACTTACAGTCACCTTGTCAAACCTTTCCCTCTAGTGACCCCGACTAAAATTCTTGAGATACCTTGGTGTTGGTCGTCTTCCTCCCATTTTGACCTTGGTCCTATCCTTGTTCAACCAAGTCTTGGATCCTTCCCCTTTACTTTTAAATTGTTGGTAGCATAACCTTGCCTTTCTCACCACCTCATCCATGGCTTTTGGGTTATCAAATTCTATCTGTTCCTTGTACACTGTAGGCAAGCAGTTCATGAACCACTGCACTTTAGCTTTTTCCTCCTTGAGATATGGAACATATCTCAGTAATTTGGTAAATTTTCCCAATACACATTCAAAAAAACCCTATCAAAATCAACAGTCAACAATAGTCAAATGCAGCCCTAACCAGAAAGTCAATGTTGGTCAAAGCAATAACAAAACTTCCTCCAGGTAGCTAGGTCAACAGTAATCCAATTCAACCTTCAAGAAGGGTCAAATTCAATTCAAAACATTTCACCCAACCTCAGTCAAACTCGGTCAAAATTCAGTCAATGCTATGGTCAACGCAAGTCAAACTGCCCAAATACCTCGATTTTTGTGCCAGAGAATGTAGCCTTAATAAATAAAAAACATGCCTAGAAAAACATAGCCAAACATGGTCAAATGACCCCTAGTCAACACTGGTCAACGCTGGTACATTCTTTGAAATTTCGGCCTGTACATGTCCATGAAATTTTCACCCTTCTATGCCACATGTGGGAGGGAGAGAGAGGTTTCCCAAGATGTACAGAAAAATCAAGAGAAGAGAGAGAATAATGATATGTGTGAGTGATGTGCAAAGGAGGATAGAGGTCAATCCTATTTATACAATTCATTGACGGTGATGAGACACATCCATTGGGATTCTTAAGCCTACATTTGACTAAGGGTGACCTTGACAATTTGTGCACGAGAGAGAATAAATTCAAAATTCCACTTGTACTTGTCAAAATGCAATGATATTTATATCAAAATTGTACCTCTCAAAAGGAGGGATCTAATAAAATAATCATCTCCATTATATGAGTTGTCCCAGGGTGGAATTTGGCCCTAGTTTCCAATTTTAGTAGGTATCACCTCCCATGTTTGGATCAAGGATTAATTCTTCTTATCCATGAATGCACAACAATATGGAATCCTTACAACTTAAACATGTCTTTGATGATCAAATTCATGTGCCATATATGCATGCATGGGAGTTCTTGTCTCTAAGGATGCATTCATGTGCATGCATGGCTTTAGGGATTCCCTTGTGGATGCATGCATGCCTTTATGGCTGAAAATGCATGTGGGAATCATCAACTTGAGTCCTCGTTAGATTTGTATCATCAACATCATCAATAGTAGAGGAATCAAAGTCCTCTTATATGTTTTCAAAAATAAGTATCTCCATCTATGTTAGAGTCTTCATTACAAGTGGAGGAAGAAATATATTCATGTGTTACATCTTCATTATTGGACAGGATAAAATTCTCATCTGTAACAACTTCATCAGCAACAGAAGAAGTAGAGTCTTCATGTGTTGTAGGTTTTAACCATGTATAGATATTACCTGCATACAAATTCTAAAAAAAATAAAATAAACAATGGTAAGAGCATAAAACATAAAATAGATATACACATATTTTTCCCTTAGATCCCAAAACCGGGACCACCAAATTGATTTTTAATTATATTCCTTTCAATGTTACAATAGATATATATACATGTTGAAGCATCCATAAACCCCAATCCATTAACCCTGGATTAGAACATAACCACATTTCCTTTTATTGGATCTACAAAATACCATGAGCAGAAAACCATTATTCCCAAAACCATGTGCGAAAAGCACATAGAAAACCATGGGTTGGTCTACCCACCTAATATACGGTGCAAAAAAAATTTCTCCGTCATGCTGCCCTCAACCCCGTAGAGGGGGGCTACCTCGCCCCTCAAACCCCATGAAATGGGGGGCCACCGCCCGCTACTACGCCCGATGCAACGAATAGGGGTTACTATCAGCCCCCCTTTGACGCTCCCACACTTGGGGATTGTTGTGGAAAGAATATAACACACACCCAACATTCTCCCACTTGTTGTTTTCTTTCCATGGGGGGCCACAGGAGAGATTAGTCATTGCTTTAGCCCTATAATGACCAATGTTTCTCTACACCAAGAGAACTTCTCAGTGTTCATAGACTTTTTCAATGCATTTGGAGTATTCTTTGAAGTGTCCACCTTTACCATCAACACCTTTTTTCCTCAACCATATCCCTCACAAAGTGATAATGAACATCAATGTGCTTTGTCTTTGAATGATAAGTAGGGTTCTTTGCCAAGAAAATTTCTCTTTGGCTTTCATAGTCTATGCTTGTAGCTCGTTGTACCAACCCCATACTTGAACACAATCTCTACAACCAAACTTCTTCCTTGCTTGCATGACTGGCTGCCATGTATTTTGTCTCTGTAGTTGAAAGTGCCACTATAGACTCTCTCTTGCTCATCCAGCTGACTGCACCTCTAAATAGGTTAAAAACATACCCACTTGTAGATATTATCTAATCCAGATCTCTAGTCCAGTCTACATCAACATATCCATGGATGTCCAAAACAGTGTCCAATCTTGGTCTTCCTTGGTAGCATAGAGCATAATCACTAGTGCCACACAAAAACCTAAAAACCCACCTCACTGTTGTCCATTGCTCCTTCCTTATTTTTTACATAAATATGGTCAATACTCCCACTTCATGTGTAATATCTGGCCTATTATAGACAATTTCATGCATCAGTATACTGACTACACTTACTGTTCCACGGGACATGTCCTCTTCCTTTTCTTGTGTCTTGGGACACTGTTCAATAAATAAATTTACACCGACACGAATAGGAACCTTCACCAGTTTACTGTATTTCATATTAAACCTCTACAATATTGTCTTAACATACTTCCTCTTATTTAACCAAAGCTTCCTTTTCTCCCGATCTCGTTTAATTTCCATGCCCAAAATATAGCTTGTAGCACTAAGATATTTCATGTAGAATTTGGAGGACAATTGGGTCTTCAATTCCTGGATAATTTCGTTGTTTCTTCCAATCAACAACATATCATCCACATACAAGACCAAATAAATAACATGGTCACCAATTAATTTAAAATACACACAGTGATATGCTTTTCTTATGGTGAAGCCAAGTCCCCATATATATGTATCAAATTTTTGATACCACATCCTTGCTGACTGTTTTAACCCATACAAAGACTTTTTTAACCTGCGTACCGGTTCTTTCTTACCCTTCATTGCAAAGCCTTTAGGTTGCTTCATGTAGATCTCTTCTTCCAGATCCTCATGAAGAAATGTTGTCTTTACATCCATCTGTTCTACCTCAAAATCAAAAGCAACAACAACAGATAAAACTAATCTAATAGAATCTACCCTGGAAAGAGGAGAAAAATATCACCAAAATCAATTCCTGACACTTGTGAATAACCTTTTGTTACCAACCAAGCTTTCTATTTCTCCACCTTGCGTTTTGCATTCATCTTATTCTTAAACACCCAGTTGTTGCCAAAATGGGTTTCCTTCTAGCTGACAACTCCACCAGATCCCAAACCTCATTTTTGTGCAAAGATGACATTTCATCAACCATGGCCTCTTTCTAGAGTTTACCATCCTCTAAATATACTGATTCCCTAACATTTTTGGGATCATCATCAGTAATAGATAAACAAAAATTTGAACATAAAGCAGCTGCACTATACCTTTCTACCTGTCTTCTTTCTCGAATTGATCTTCTCACAACTGGAGTTTGTGGCTCTTCATATTCTGATTCCTCTTCTATTGTAGAGTATGATTCCTCTTCCTTTAGCTAAAACTCTATATTCTTGGGTTCCTTTGGTATGACTTCATGTTTAGTAACATCTTTCACCTGTCTAAACACCACATCATGGCTATACACAACCTTCATTGTTTCTGGGTTCCAATTCTTATAACCTTTTAAACCATCCTTATACCCAATAAAGATGCACCTTTCAAATTTACTATCCAACTTGGTTCTTTTCTCCTTTTGCACATGTACATATGCATCACATCCAAATACCCTCAAATGTGAAAGAGAGGGTTTCTTACTAGTCCATACATCTTGTGGAGTCTTATCCTCTAACACTTATGAAGGTGATATGTTGACCAGGTAACATGCTGTATCCACCGCCTCTACCCAGAATTCATGTCCTAACTCGGCACCCATGAGAATGCTTCTTGTCTTTTCCATCAACATTTTGTTCATTCTTTCTACAACTCAATTTTGTTGAGGTGTGTATGGAGTAGTATTTTGCCATGCTATACCACACTTCTTACATAACTCTTCAAATTCATTCTTGAAAAACTTTCCATTGTTATCTGTCCTCAGAACCTTTATCTTCTTCTCTGTCTTGTTTTCCACCAGAGCCTTAAATTCTTTAAACCTGTCAAAGACATCAGATTTATTCTTGAGGAAACATATCCATGTACTACTCTAGAAGTCATCTATAAATGATACATACTACATAGACTTACCCAGTGATGGAATTGACACAGGTCCAAACACATCACTGTGCACAAGATCTGATATCCATTTTTCCCTCTTAGCATAAGAGGGAAATGCACCTGTTTCAGCTTCCCATATGCACAATTTTCAGAAAAATCAAAATCCAGAGAGAAATTAGACATACCTTTTACCATACCATTACCATGAAGTATTCGAAGGCCCTCCTCTCCAATATATCCAAGCCTTTGATGCCATAGCACGGTCTTTTCTCTAGAGACCACTAGATTTTCTGCTACACTTTTAGGAACCACAATACTGTTGCACCCATCAATAAAAATGCTACCCTGAAGCTTGCACAAATTTCCAATCTAAGCTCCCCACATCAATACCAGTGCTACCCGAACCATCTTGCAAGTATCTTTCTCGAACACTATTTTTACACCTAGATCATCCATCTTGATTATAGAAATCCAATTTCTGGCCAATGTAGGAATATGCAGAACAATGGGAAGTTTTCTAATCCTTCCACCTTGCAACTTCAACTTGACTTTTCCGCGACTGATGATTCTAGCCTTCGTGTCATCCCCTAAGAAGACGTCACCACCATCATATTTATCATACTTGCAGAACCACTCCCTATAGGGAGTGAAGTGAAAGGATGCACCTAAGTCAATCAACCTTGCCTCATGATATACATGTGTACTTGAAGAAGAATCCAAGTACACATCCCCACCCTCATCTGAGGTGGTTTTCGCTTCTACAGAAGGAGCATCATCAGATCCCTTTCCTTTCTTAGCAGCTTTACATCTACAGTCCTTTTTGAAGTTCCCTTTCTTTCCGCATTTCTAGCACACCTTTTGCATGTTTTCCTCGAGATTTAGATCTCTCTATAGATTTAGATCTTCCCCTCAAGAGCTTATTTTTGTTTCTATTCTGGGACTGTCCTCATATAGACAAGGCATCACCATTCTGTCCCTTCATATTTTTCCATCTCATCTCCTCTAACAACAAGAATTATACTATTTCAAAAAGCTGCAAGGCAACCACATTGATACCTATTGCAACAGCCAAACTATCCCATGAATCTGGTAGAGAACACAACAAATTGATGCACTTATCTTCATCTGAAATTTTTATATCAACGGAAAAAAATTGGCTTACCACAGTATTAAAGGAATTCATATGCTCTGTCACTGAGTCTCCATCCTTCATCCTCAGGTGTTACAGATTCATTTGGGCACATCACTCCCATCATCCCAATCAGTGTTTTAGGGCTCATCAAACCCTAATTTCAATTGCTACATGCCCTAAACAGGTCAACCTTTTGAATGCCTCCTCCCCAGACAGTTTCATGGCCTGAAGACATCCTAAAATGACCTCTAGAGGGACCAGCGTAGTTAGGCCCATTTAAGGGTGCACTACAGAACAATTGAGTCCATGCCAGGGTGCTCTGCAGAGCACTTAGGCACTCTTTGACATGTGTTGGGCGAGTTTGAGTGAAATTCACATAGGGTTTGGGGAATATTCTTATCTTCTGGATCCTTCTATATGCTTCCCACACTTATCATCTCCTATGAGCTCAAAAATGGATGAGGAATGAGTTAAGATACATCCTATCCTCTCATCCCTTCCTCCATGGAACTAATTCTAAGTATGAAAGGCCATTCAATACCTTAATTGATGACAAAACCTCCTCCATATTCCTATAAATTGACCACTCATCTATGTGATCAAGGGCTAGAATTTGATGATTGTAAGGAGATAATGTTAGTTTGAGAATTAAGACTATTATAAGTGTCATTATGCTACCGGATTGTCATGCTTATGATGTGATATGGATGGAACCAAAGTTGGAAGAGTGACCTTGAATCAGGCTTCATGGTTGTAATTCTTCCTTCTATTCAATAAAGTATTGGCACCTTTTTCCATATGATTATCTTGATATGTGATGCTTATATGTGTGAATGTATCTGATTCCATTTAATTGTAATCAATAGATCTTTTGCTTTGATCGGTTCTTTGTCTTCTGTTGATGTTTACAGGTACTTTTCAAGCGTGTTAAGTATGGGAAGGAGCAACAGTATCGATACAAAGGAGACAAGAGGAAAACGAAAGTACAAGTAGGTCCCCTCATTCTCTTTGTCTTATCTATTGTTTATATAGAAAGGTTAAAGTGCTTTAAACTGTTGTTCTAGATATAGCTACTATCTAGGGAATTAGTATTTATCCGTAGATACCAAATTCTTCATAACGAAGTGGTGACTCCACTGGGGAGCTATCCTCGTTTTAAGTAGCTTATCACATCCTAGGACACCCTGGAAGACCTTAACTGCTTTCATTGATTCTATTTCAACCTTGTTGAAGTGTTTTTTGGTCAAAAAATTGAGGTTAGATGACTCTTGAGTAGCCTCTCAGGAATTAGCGCAGGCTTGGTCAGGGGACAGTGCTCTACAGAGCACCCTTCAGTGAGAGACAGTGCTCTACAGCATAGTTAGGCCCTCTTTGACTTGTACTGATCCACCTTAGGTCAAATTTTCACCTTTGGATTGGGTTTTTTCTCCAAATTTCCTTCTGTTTATGCTTGCTGAAATATCAATGATTGTAGTATCTCTAAAATCAACTTGTATTTCCTCTTTCCGGCCCTACTTTGGCTTGATTTATTAATGTTTATTAAACTATTTCTTTATCATTATCATTTCATTGCCAAAGTTAGATTATAGTCGATTAATCTTTGTTCGAAAGAAAGTGTCGTAAAAGTCTTCTTTTCTTTCGAAACAAAACTATCGTAAAGTCTTCGTTCTTGTAAAAAGATTGATTGATTGTATGTGCATTAGTTTCCTTTTTTGTTCATCATAATATTAAGGGAATGAAAAAGAAAAACTTGCATCGTGCATTGAAATTTTTTTTGTGTGCTCATAGGAATAGTTTAGGGAAATTGCATTAGATTGTGCTCTTTGCTCTTTGATTGAAAGAAATTTGATTGCTTTATCCATACTAGCTAAGATTTTCATTGTTAAATTGAATGGAAAGAATTCTTATCATGTTAGTTGCATTCTAGGAATTGAAAATACATCACGTGGTGAACCTTGAAAGGAAAATTCCTAAGCAAGATCAACTTAAAATTAACATCAATTTACCTAATGGACCATTGTCATCTAATGCAAAACATTTAGAGGTTCTAGGCTAGAGACGTGTTACGACATTGTAAAACATAGCAGTTGTCGCTAACTTGTCTGCAATACGTCCCGAGTGTGATATCTCATTCCACGTACGTGAGTATATCGTAGCTCTTCCAAGTACCTTCGAGTATATAGGGTGGTGTTACAATACATAAAGTCTATGGGGATGCTCTCACATTGCGGTTTTGCATTAGAAAACACTAATATGGATTGGGCCTCCACGTCCTTTTGGGTATATATGGTAGGACCACACTAGGTTGCTATCCATCCCTAGGTAACCAAGTCAGCCACCTTGTACACTGTGATACACCGAACACAACATTATGGGAGATTGCCTGCCCGTACTTCTTCGTTTGTCAGGAGGTATTTTACAGTTCACAGTTGCTTGGTAATCCTTTTTCCTAGATCATCCCTCTTTTGTTTTGTTATGTTATTTTGATTAAAATAAAATTAATTGACCATGGATAAAATCCTCCATGCTCACTCCTTAGTTGATCTTAGGTTGAGACATATGGTGACAAATCTGGAGTCCACTGATCAAGGAATTCCTTTTGATGGGAATCCTAGTCCTTTTCCTTCTTTCAAAAATATCGGTTCTCCTTATATGGCTACATTTTCCCTTCTCGGACTTACCATTTGCTTGCCCATATGGTTGTTTTCAACCTCCTTGGTTCAAAATGTAGTGATTTCTCCGCAATCGAGTACTCCTCCAACTAGACAAAATCAACCTCCAGTTGATCCTAAAGTTGACCCTTTGCCTTCTTCCTCAGTTGTTTCTTCCTCCCCTTCTTCCTCTTCGCTTGGTGAAAGTATTGGTACTAGTAACCAGGTGGCTAAGAAGAAGAAGAAAGGGAAGAAAAAGAAGAAAAAGAAGAAAAAGAAAATTTAGCAGGGGGAAAACCAAGCAACCATTGCTTTGAATGCAAACTCCAATGAGAAATCGTCTAATAAGCCTCACAAAGTTTGATATCCATGTAGACTTTGTACAAGAGACCATCCTCTTTGAAATTGTGCTAATATTCCTCATATATGAGAAGAATGGTCTTCTCGTTCACATCATCCTATGTCATCAATTTCTGGACATCATGTTGGTGATACACCATCAACTAGTGGTAGTAAAGTTCATGGAAAGAAGGGTAAAGTTAAGTTTCCCTGTAGGTTATGTGAAGGGAATAACCCCATTCACCTTTTTCCCTATCTGGATGAAGCCCAAAAAGTGTTGGATAATTGTCCTGCTCCACCGCAGCGGATCCCATCTAGTTACAGGAGACTATCCCTTAATCCTTGACTAGTTGATAAAGTGACTAACCCAAATCAACCATCAGTCAAACCCACTCTCTTTGAATGTTGAATCCCATCATTCTGTACCAGACCAATCAGAAGTCGAGGAAACCATTGACGTGATTTCATCTTTAGTTAATCATACCTTTCCCGAAGAGAGTGAATATGATACCACTCAGGTTCTTTTTGTTTCTTCAAATTCCAATGAGCTTGGACGAAACCCTCTTGTTCCATCAAGACAGGAGGAAAATCCTCCTGTTCTCGTAAATCAAGGGGATAATTGTCCCATTCTTACTGTACCCCATCCGAGTAGTCTGGTCACTTCCTTTGATTGGAATCATCTGCCAGGATTCTGTCTTCCTTCTTATGTGCCTTTCCCAATCATAGTATAGGTTTGTAATATGATTGTATCTGGCACTATTATAGATGAAGGTGCATCGGTGAGTATCCATTACTCCACTACTTGGCAAGCGCTCGGTTCACTGCCACTTGTGACTGTTACCCAGAATCTGTTGGCTTTTAAAAAGGAACCAATCAACCGTTAAGGATCCTTCCTCAGTTACCTATTACTTTTGGAGGAAAAATTGTTTATCTCAATGTGATGGTAGTCCCAGGTCCTTTAGATTACAATTTACTACTTGGGCGCGACTATGTTTATGACATGGGAGCTATTGTTTCAACACTCTTTCGAGTGATGTGTTTCCTGCATGAAGGAAGAATTGTCACGGTTGAGAAGCTTTCATTTCCCAATCCAAATATGGATTTTAGACAACCATCTTCCCTAAGTGGTCCTTTTGTTCCAATGGTATCTTCCCCGCCACGGGCATGGGGGTTCCACTGGGGGAGCAATACCATACCACGTGGTTTCATATTGATGGATACTTATTGAGGAAAAAATTACATAATATATTAGGGGATATATAGGGGGTAGAGGGTTTTTATATTGGTATGTATAAAAAATGGAGCCTGAAGTTAATAAAAAAATATAAAGGGCTATAAAAAATGTTAATGAAAAAATGAATACCTACAATATTTAGTGAAAATAGGGGTTTTTAAATTGAGAAGCTGTATTGGGTTGGTATTGGTAGGGGGTTAAATAATGTGACTTTTAGAGGTATTTTCCAATATGTAGTCAAATTAAGGGTATTGTTTAATATGCCATGAATGCACGTGATATGTCAGAGGTTCATTAACTAAAACCCCCATGGCCAAGGGTTAATTATGTGGAAACCTGTTCCATGCCTACATCGACTGACAACCAATTCTGTGATGTTGTACATTATGTACTCGGGGCATTGGAACCAGATCTCTCTAATGGATTCCTTGCTACGGATCCCTTCTAGAGCATTGTTCTCCCATTTGATGAGAACCTCTTGGAAGTCATGACATCTTATGGGTCATGATCAAGGAATATGAGGATAGTTCTTTTACTGTGTCAACCTCATTAAAAAATGAAACATCTCCCATGAGGATAGTTCCTTGTCTTGTGTCAACTTTGTTAAAAAATGAAACCAAGGATATGAGTAGAGTTCCTTGTCTTCTATCAAGTTCGTTAGAAAATGAAACAATGAATATGAGGAAATTTCTTTTACTATGTCAACCTCATTAAAAAATGAAATAGGTCCCAGAGAATAGTTCCTTTTCTTATGTCAAGGTCGTTAAAAAATGAAACAAGGAATCTGAGTAGAGTTCCCTGCCTTGTGTCAAGCTCATTAAAAAATGAAACAAGGTCCCCTGGAGCAAAATTCTAAGTCGAGTCTTTGACTAGAGCTCATAAAATCCCAGCCGAGTCTTTCATTTGATCTCATAAATGAACCTTCATTCCATCCACCTCATAGCCACGAGTAGTCTGCTTAGGCGAATGCAATGAAGCCTAGGGGCATGCATCTAGAATTTGTTGGTTGTGTTATATTCTTTCCACGACTAGCCCACATAGTTAATCAGGGGGTTACAGGGGGAGTGGAGCCCCCCTTCATTGCGCCGATTAGGGGGGGGTGGGGGTCACAGGGTGTTTGAGGCATACCCGTAACACCACTTTATGGGGTCCGTGGCAGCGCCCCCAGAAAATTTTGGTTTTGGACCCTATGTTAGGATGGTTGGACCCACCTATGGTTTTGTGCATGATTTTTGCACCTGTTTTTGGATGCAATGGTTTTCGGTCCATGGTATTGGATGTGATGGTTTTTAGTCCATGGTATTGGATGCTTCGGCATGTATAAATATGTATTATAACATTGAAAGGAACATAATGAAAAATCATGCTGGTAGTCCCAGTTTTGGGATCCAGGGGAAAATCTCTGTGAATATGTGTTTTATGTGTTATGCTCTCGCACTGTTTATATTGTGTGTTTTAGAATTCATATGCATGTAATTTATGTACGGGGTTAAAACCTACATTTGGTATCAGAGCTGTTTTGGCTTCAAGGGGACACCTTTGTTGCTGAGGGGTTTTGCTCAGGCCTGTGGTAGACCCTGTTCAGTGGGAGATCTGTGAGATCGATTTTGGTGGTGAAACAAGATGGCGAGCAGTGGAAAGATAGAGATCGAGAAATTTAATGGTCAGAGTTTTGAGTTGTGGAAACTCAAGATGGAGGATATGTTGGTGGATAAAGATCAGTGGATCGTGGTAGATCTGGATACTAAACCAACGGGAGTGTCCGATGAAGAATGGAAGAAGTTGGATCGAAAGGCAAAGAGCATAATATGATTGTGTGTCTCAGATTTAGTATTACTGAATGTATCAAGGGAAGCTACAATGAAGGCTTTATGGGACAAGTTAGGGACTTTGTACCAATCTAAGTCTTTGGTGAATAAACCATTCATGTGGAAAAAGTTGTATAACCTGACGATGAAAGATGGAGACTCGGTGATAGAGCATCTGAATGAATTTAATACTATGGTAAGTCAATTAACATCTATTGATATTAAAATTTCAGATGAAGATAAGTGCATCAGTTTTTTGTGTTCTCTACTAGATTCGTGGGATAGTTTGGTTATTGCAATAGGTTGTAATGCAGCTTCCTTGTAGTTTGATGAAATAGTCTTAGACTTGCTGACAGAGGAGATGAGATGGAAAAATATGGAGAGATAGAATAGTGATGCCTTGTCTGTACGAGGACGATCCTAGAACAGAAACAAAAATAAGTCATCGAGTGGGAGATATAAATCTAGAGGGAGATCTAAATCTCTAGGAAAACATGTAAAGGTGGTGTGCTGGAAATGCAAAAAGGAAGGGCACTACAAAAGGGACTATAAATCTAAAGCTCCTAACAAAGGAAAGGGATCTAATGACGCTCCTTCTACAGAGGTGAAAACCACCTCAGATGAAGGTGGGGATGTGTACTTGGCTTATTCAAGTACACATGTAGATCATGAGGCATGGTTGATTGACTCAAGTGCATCCTTTCAGTTCACTCCCCATAGAGAGTGGTTTTGCGAGTATGATAAATATGATGGTGGTGATGTCTTCTTAGGGGATGATATGAAGGTTAGAATTGTTGTTCACGGAAAACTAAAGTAAAGTTGAAGTTGCAAGGTGGAAGGGTTAGAACACTTCCCGGTGTTCTGCATATTCCCACATTAGCCAGAAATCTGATTTTTGTAAGCAAGCTGGATGATGCAGGTGTAAAAACAGTGTTTGAGAAGGATACCTGCAAGATGGTTTGGGGAGCACTGGTATTGATGCGAGGAGTTCGGATTGGAACTCTGTACAAGCTGCAAGGTAGCACTGTTGGTTATGGGTGCAACAGTTATGTGGTTCCTGAAAGTGGAGCAAAAAATCTAGTGGTCTCTGGAGAGAAGACCATGTTGTGGCATCAAAGGCTTGGACATATTGGAGAGAAAAGCATTCGAATACTTCATGGTAAAGGTATGGTAGAAGGTATGAGTAATAGCTCTCTGGATTTTGATTTCTTTGAAAATTGTGTATATGGGAAGCATAATCGGGTGAGTTTCCCCTCTGGTAGTAAGAGAGAAAAATAGATATCATAACTTATGCACAGTGACGTGTTTGGACCTGTGAAGGTTACATCACTGGGTAAGTCTGTGTACTATGTATCATTTATAGATGAATTCTCAAGGAATACATGGATATATTTCCTTAAGAAGAAATCTAAAACCTTTGACATGTTTAAAGAATTTAATGCTCGTATGGAAAATCAAATAGAGAAGAAGATAAAGGTGTTGAGGACAGATAATGGTGGAGAGTTTTGCAGCAAGGAATTTGAAGAATTCTGTAAGAAGTGTGATATAGAATGACAGAATATTGCTCCATATACACCTCAGCAAAATCGAGTTGCAGAAAGAATGAATAAGACCTTGATGGAAAGGGCAAGAAGCATGCTCAATGGTGCTAGGTTAGGACAGGAATTCTGGGCAGAGGTGGTGGATACTGCATGTTACCTGGTCAACAAGTCACCTTCATCAACGTTGGAGGATAAGACTCCACAAGAGGTATGGACTGGTAAGAAACCCTCTCTTTCACATCTGAGGATATTTGGACGTGATGCATATGTACATGTTCCAAAGGAGAAACGAACCAAGTTGGATAGTAAATCTGAAAAGTGCATCTTTATTGGGTATAAGGATGGTTTAAAGGGGTACAAGCTTTGGAACCCAGAGACACAGAAGGTTGTGTACAATCGAGATGTGGTGTTCAGAGAGGTAAAAGATGTTATTAAACATGAAGTCCAACCAAAGGAACCTAAGAAGATAGAGTTTTAGGTTAAGGAGGAAGAATCAAACTCTACAACAGAGGAGGAATCAAAAGATGAAGAGCCACAAACTCCGAGTGTGAGAAGATCAGTTCAAGAAAGAAGCTAGCCAGAAAGGTATAGTCCATCTGCTTTCTATTCAAATTTTTCTTTATCTATCACTGACGATGATCCCAGAACTATGAAGGAAGCAGTAGATTCAAAGGATGGAAAACTTTGGAAAGAGGCCATGGTTGATGAAATGGCATCTTTGCACAAAAATGAGGCTTGGGATCTGGTGGAGTTGCCAGCTGGAAGGAAACCCATTGGTAGCAAATGGGTGTTCAAGAATAACACAAATGCAAAAGGAAAGGTGGAGAAATACAAATCTCAGTTGGTAGCAAAAGGTTATTCCCAGGTGCCAGGAATTGATTTTGGTGATATTTTTTCTACTGTTGCCAAGGTAACTTCTATTAGATTACTTTTATTCGTTGCTGTTGCTTTTGATTTTGAGGTAGAACAGATGGATGTGAAGACAACATTTCTTCATGGGGATCTAGAAGAGGAAATATAAATGAAGCAACCTGAAGGCTTTGTGGTGAAGGGTAAGAAAGAACGGGTATGCAAGTTAAAGAAGTC
The DNA here is from genome assembly GCA_031772625.1 of Pinus tabuliformis. NCBI lineage: Eukaryota > Viridiplantae > Streptophyta > Pinopsida > Pinales > Pinaceae > Pinus > Pinus tabuliformis. The sequence goes on along the minus strand of CM062817.1, from coordinate 1,606,436,280 downwards.
TCTATATGGGTTAAAACAGTCACCAAGGATGTGGTATCAGAAATTTGATACATTTATACGGGGACTTGGCTTCACCAGAAGCAAAGCAGATCACTGTGTGTATTTTAAATTAATTGTTGACCGTGTTATTTATCTAGTCTTGTATGTGGATGATATGTTGCTGGTTGGAAATGACAAAGAAATTATCCAGGATTTGAAGACCCAATTGTCCTTCAAATTCGACATGAAAGATCTTGGTGCTGCAAACTATATTTTGGGCATGGAAATTAAAAGAGATCGGGCAAGGAGAAAGCTTTGGTTAAACTAGAGGAAGTATGTCGAGACAATATTGCAAAGGTTTAATATGCAGGATAGTAAACCGGTGAAGGTTCCTATTCCTATAGGTGTGAGGTTATCTGCTGAACAGTGTCCCAAGACACAAGAAGACAAAGAGGACATGTCCTGTGTTCCATGTGCAAGTGCAGTCGGTAGCCTGATGTATGCAATGGTCTATACTAGACCAGACATTGCACATGCAGTGGGAGTATTGAGCATGTTTATTTCAAAACTAGGGAAGGAGCACTAGACAGCAATGAAGCGGGTTTTCAGGTATTCGCGTGGCACTAGTAATCATGGTTTGTGCTACCAAGGAAGATTAGGATTGGACAAAATGTTGAATATTCATGGCTTTGTTGATGTAGACTTGGCTGGAGATCTGGATCAGAGAATATCTACATGTGGGTATGTGTTTAACCTATTTGGAGGTGCAGTCAGTTGGATGAGTAAGAAACAATCTGTAGTGGACTATAGAGGCAGAATACATGGCAGCCACTCATGCAAGCAAGGAAGCAGTTTGGTTGCAGAGATTGAGTTCAAGTATGGGGTTAGTACAGGGAGCTATAAGGATAGACTGTGACAACCAAAGTGCAATTTTCTTGGCAAAGAACCCCGCATATCATTCAAAGACAAAGCACATTGATGTTCAGTATCACTTTGTGAGGGATATGATAGAAGACAAAAAGGTGTTGCTAGTAAAGGTGGACACTTTGAAGAATACTATAGTTGCATTGACAAAATATGTGAGCTCTGAGAAGTTCTCTTGGTGTAGAGAGACAATGGGCATTTCAGGGCTGGAAAAATGACTAAGATCTCTTGTGGCCACCTTTGAAAAGAAAACAACAAGTGGGAGAATGTTGGGTTGTGTTATATTCTTTCCACGACTAGCCCACGTAGTGAACCAGGGGGTTAGAGGGGGAGCGGAGCCCCCCTTCATTGCGCTGACTGTGTAGTGGGGGAGGTCACAGGGTGTTTGAGGTGTACCTGTAACCCCACTTTATGGGGTCCGGGGTAGCGCCCCGGAAAATTTTGGTTTTGGACCCTATGTTAGGATGGGTGGACCCACCTATGGTTTTGTGCATGATTTTCACACATGTTTTTGGATGCGATGGTTTTCGGTCCATGGTATTGGATGCGATGGTTTTTGGTCCATGGTATTGGATGCTTCGGCATGTATAAATATGTATTATAACATTGAAAGGAAAAATTGTTTATCTCAATGTGATGGTAGTCCCAGGCCCTTTAGATTACAATTTACTACTTGGGCATGACTATGTTTATGACATGGGGGCTATTGTTTCAACACTCTTTCGAGTGATGTGTTTCCTGCATGAAGGTAGAATTGTCACGGTTGAGTAGCTTTCATTTCCCAATCCAAATATGGCTTCCAGTCAACCATCTTCCCTAAGTGGTCCTTCTGTTCTCGTGGTATCTTCCCCGCCATGGGCATGGGGGCCCCATTGGGGGAGTAATACCATACCACGTGGATTCATATTGAGGGATATTTATTGAGGAAAAAATTACATAATATATTGGGGGATATATAGGGGGTAGAGGGTTTTTATATTGGTAGGTATATAAAATGGAGCTTGAAGTTAATAAAACAATATAAAGGGCTATAAAAAATGTTAATGAAAAAATGAATACCTACAATATTTAGTGAAAATAAGGGTTTTTAAATTGTGAAGGTGTAAGGTGTATTTTTAAAGGGTATTGTTTAATATGCCATGAATGCACGTGATATGTCAGAGGTTAATTAACTAAAACCTTGGTGGCCAAGGGTAAATTATGTGGCAACCTGTTCCATGCCTACATCAACTGACGATCAATTCTGTGATGTTGTACATTATGTACTGGTGACATTGGAACCAAATCTCTCTAATGGATTCCTTGCTATAGATCCCTTCTAGAGCATTGTTCTCCCATTTGATGAGAACCTCTTGGAAGTCATGAACTCTTATGGGTCGTGATCAAGGAATATAAGGATAGTTCTTTTACTATGTCAACCTCATTAAAAAATGAAGCAGCTCCCATGAGGATAGTTCCTTGTCTTGTGTCAACCTCGTTAAAAAATGAAACCAAGGATATGAGCAAAGTTCCTTGTCTTCTGTCAAGCTCGTTAAAAAATGAAACAAGGAATATGAGGATAGTTCTTTTACTTTGTCAACCTCATTAGAAAATGAAATAGGTCCCAGAGCATAGTTCCTTGTCTTATGTAAGCTCGTTAAAAAATGAAACAAGGAATCTGAGTAGAGCTCCATCTCTTGTGTCAAGCTCATTAAAAAATGAAACAAGGGCCCCTGGACCACAGTTCTAAGTCGAGTCTTTGATTAGATCTCATAAAATCCCAGTCGAGTCTTTCATTTGATCTCATAAATGAACCTTCATTCCATATACCTCATAGCCACGAGTAGGCTACTTAGGCAGATGCAATGAAGCCTGGGGGCATGCACCTAGAATCTGTTGGGTTGTGTTATATTCTTTCTGCGACAAGCCCATGTAGTTAACCGGGCGGTTAGAGGGGAAGCAGAGCCTCACTTCGTTGCATTGATTGTGTAGCGATGGGGATCACAGAGTGTTTGAGGCGTACCCGTAACCCCACTTTATGGGGTTCGAGGCAGCGCCCCGGAAAATTTTGGTTTTGGACCCTATGTTAGGACCCACCTATGGTTTTGTGCATGATTTTCGCACATGTTTTTAGATGTTATGGTTTTTAGTCCATGGTATTGGATGCGATGGTTTTCATTCCATGGTATTGGATGCTTCGACATGTATAAATATGTATTATAACATTGAAAGGAACATAATGAAAAATCAAGCTGGTAGTCCCAATTTTGGGATCCAGGGGAAATGTCTATGTATATGTGTTTTATGTGTTATGCTCTCACATTGTTTATTTTCTGTGTTTTAGAATTCGTATGCAGGTAATTTCTGTATGAGGTTAAAACCTACAAAATCGAGTCATCATGCTAGGGGCATGTGAAATAATTCCAAGCATACTTTTTCATTTCAAGCTTGTGTAAAAATGAAACTGAATCCAAGCATAGTTTTTTGTTTCAAGCTTGTTTAAACATGAAACTGAATCCAAGCATAGTTCCCTATGGTTCAAGGTTGTGTAAAAGTGAACCCGTCTCCATTTTAACCCTTGTGATTTCCATTCTATCAGCCTTTTCCATCAGATGAGCCTTGGTTTTTCTCCTTCCATCATCACTATCTTCTTGGCCGATCATACGCTTTCACTTGGTTGTTTTACCCTTTTTTAGGAATATTTGCAATGAATGGTCTTATTAGCCAGCCTCTTCACATAAATCAACATGTTTTGATAAGTTCCAACATCATCGGAACCAGTTGCTATCCTAGACACCACTCGTTCGTTAAAGTGGAGTTCTCTTTAAGCTCGTTTCAGACTCTCGAATTATGAAAAGATTGTTGAGCGCTTGTCCTTTCAGCTCATTAATGGATTGGAAATGAAATCTACTCAGTATAAGTTTAACGCTTTTTGAGGCTGACATAGATTATTTACGAAAAAGGAATACGTTGACCGAACATAGTCAATAGGTTCTCCCTTGTATTGTTTTATGCTTTTTCGGACTTGAGGGACAAATATACGAAAGAGAACTTGTGGATTTTTATATTTGTCACTTTTCAAACTCTCTAAACATGAAAAGGACCGAGTTATCTTTGTCCTTAAACTCGTTAAAACATCAAAAAGAGACAAACTTTTTGATCATGACAAGACTGAGTTTCACCTTCGCTAGACTTGTTAAAACATCACATAGCAATGTATTCACCCGAAGGGTGAAATTATACAACAAGCATACGTTATCCTCCTCAAGCTTGATAAAAAATAAAGAGGTACTAGTCAGCAATGACTGGGGAAAATGGAAAAAGGGGTAAACCACTTTTAGTAGCAGGTCACTCTTGAACATGACACTTTCACCTCATCACTGTAACTGTTTGGGTTGGGTTATCAGCTTGATGGTTATCATACCATTGGTCTATCATACCATCCATCACTTTGTTTTCGGTTAATGCTACCAATTCATTTTAGTGTCACCAACATGTACAAGAGAAGTCATTCAGTTAAAATTCATCCTTTGCAATACCATAAACCTTCATTTTCATGACCGCCATTCTTGAACCTTGTGTCGTCAGTCAAATCCCGTATCCAAAATCATTACACTCATTTCATGTCGTTGATGTGGGATACATCAAGGCCCTCCTGTGACAAGTCACTTCTTGTCGACATCAGATCATTATTCAAGAAGTTGACTTAGAAACACCCTTCCAGTACATTGAGGCTTGCATACATCAATAGCAGGTTTCTCGCTTCCAGCGATAGGTTGACATCAATGACCTTCGACTAAAATACTTTGTATGGTGTTCGACATCAAATCATCCATTCACACTATGCAGAATGTACTACAGTACTTTGAGGATCATTATCACTATTGGTGATTTCTCTTGTGTCTGTTAGCGGCTCACATCATTGGCTGGTAATCAGATGATGTCTTACCATGTTCGACTTTAGAAGACATATTCACATGGTTAGACTTGTACTTGAGAGAATGATTGAATGAGATAGAAGACTCTAGATCTAGTTTCATCCATCTAGGCTGTAGTTTCAGGAAATGTACCAAATCATCTATACAATGGATTTACATTGATGGTCATTCCAATCATGGGTCTATATCTGTAGATGACTGTCTATGTTGAGCATGGGTATGCTTTCCCTCAGTGATTCATGAGAAAAAAATAAAAATATCATGATATTGTATTGTAATCAATGCAGGTCACCAACCACTTCAGAACCTCCTCATCACATCGTAAAGCATTTCACTCCACATTACATTTTTGATTTCATGCTTTAGGGGGCAATTGTTACAAATCCATTTGGGCACATCACTCCCATCATCTAGTTCAGTGTTTTAGAGCTCATAAAACCCTAATTTCAATTGCTACATGCCCTAAACAAGTCAACGTGTTGAATGCCTCCTTCCTAGACAGTTTCATGGCTTGAAAACATCCTAAAATGACCTCTAGAGGGACCAGCGCAGTTAGGCCCATGTAAGGGTGCACTGCAGAGTAGTTGAGTCCATGCCAAGGTGCTCTGCAGAGCACTTAGGCACTCTTTGACCTGTGTTGGGTGAGTTTGAGCGAAACTCACATAGGGTTTGGGGAATATTCTTATCTTCTATAGCCTTCTATATGATTCCCACACTTATCATCTCCTATGAGCTCAAAAATGGATGAGGAATGAGTTTAGATACATCCTATCCTCTCATCCCTTCCTCCATGGAACTAATTCTAAGTATGGAAGGCCATTCAATACCTTAATTGATGACAAAACCTCCTCCATATTCCTATAAATTGACCACTCATCTAAGTGATCAAGGGTTGGACTTTGATGATTGTAAGGAGATAATGTTAGTTTGAGAATTAAGACTATTGTAACTGTCATTATGCTTATGGATTTTCATGCTTATGATGTGTTGTGGATGCAACCAAAGCTGGAAGAGTGACTTCAAATCAGGCTTCATGGTTGTAATTCTTCCTTCTATTCAATAAAGTATTTGCACCTTTTCCATATGCTTATCTTGATATGTGATGCTTATATGTGTGAATGTATCTATTTCCATTTACTTGTAATCAATAGATATTTTGCTTTGATCGGTTCTTTGTCTTCTGTTGATGTTTACAGGTACTTCTCAAGTGTGTTAAGTATGGGAAGGAGTGACAGTATCGATACAAAGGAGACAAGAGGAAAGCGAAAGTACAAGTAGGTCCTCTCATTCTCTTTGTCTTATCTATTATTTGTAGATAAAGGTTAAAGTGCTTTAAACTGTTGTTCTAGATATAGCTACTGTCTAGGGAATTAGTATTTATTTGTAGATACCAAATTCTTCATCACATCAAGTTATACAGCTTTTTCCTTAGGAACGGTTTATTCACCAGAGACTTATATTGGTACAAAGTCCCTAACTTGTCCCACAAAGCCTTCGTCGAAGCTTCCCCTAATACGTTCAACAATACTGAATCTGATATTCACAGCCATATCGTGCTCTTTTCCTTCAGATCCAAATTCTTCTAGTCTTCATCGGACATTTCCATTGGTTTAGTACTCATATCTACCACGATCCACTAACCTTTATCCACCAGCAGATCTCCATTTTGAGTTTCCACAATTCAAAACTCTGACCACTAATTTTCTCTATCTCTATCTTTCCACTGCTTGTCATCATTTTTCACCACAAGAATCGATCTCACAAATCTCCCACTGAATAGGGTCTACCACAGGCTCGAGTAAAACCCCTGAGTAGCAAAGGCATCCCCTTGAAGTCAAAACAACTCTAATACCAAATCTAGGTTTTAACCCCGTACAAAAATTACCTGTATATGAATTATAAAAAAGGAAAATAAACAATGGCAAGAGCATAAAACATAAAACAGATATACACAAATATTTTTCCCTTAGATCCTAAAACCAGGACTACCATATTGATTTTCCATTATATTCCTTTCAATGTTACCTTACATATATATGCATGCTGAAGCATCCATTAACCCTAGATTAGAACATAATAGTAGTTCCTTTGACCAGATCTACAAAATACCATGGGAATAAAACCATCATTCCCAAAACATGTGCGAAAACCATGCAGAAAACCATAGGTAGGTCTTCCCACCTAATATAGGGTTCAAAAAAAAAATCCTTGGGGCGCTGCCTCAGAACCCCCGACAAGGGGGCTTCCACCCCCCTGCGACATTCATGTTGTGCTCGACGCAATGAATAGGGGCTTTTGTCACCCCCGTGTGACCCCCCCCGCATGTGGGGATAGTGGTGGAAAGAATATAACACACACCCAACATGTGTAACATTGTATCAAGAATATATGTCCACATTGTTGAAGAATTCTTCACAAGTTTCATGACTGATATATTGATAGATCAAGCTCTCTGTCTCCAAAATGTGTTCTTCTAGACCATACTCATCAACAAATATAGTACATATTTCATGTGGTGATTTAATATCTATGATTAGATAAAGAATATCACAAGACATGACATAATCTTCCATAAGCCATGTGAGATATGTTAAGCCAATCAAAATTCTCATCCTCTAACATTGGTTCTGTCTCAATTCCAATGAATATATGACACAAGAATTTGCTCCTAATATGAAGCAAAATCATCAGCATCATTCACAATAATTGTAGGGAGTGAGAATGATGGAAGATGAGAATTAAATTCTTTCACTAATTCAATTCTCCAACTATTTTCAACACTTTCAATTTATGGAAAATTATGGAACTTTCAATCTCCCAATAGTTTTGAATGCTTTGATCTTGAAACCTAGAAAAAAATATTCATGTGGCTTCTCCAAGCGCCTTAGTTCTCTGATACCAAGTTAAATTATTAGATTCTACATAGGTAAGGACCTAGCTAGAGAATAATTGCACAAACTTGCAAGAATTGAGAAAAATTGGAAGAAAATTGAATTTTGTATATTCAATAGTGATAAAAGAATCATTACATAAAGTAGCTAAGTTAATCTTAAGTGCATGCAAGCACTAAAACTAAATAAATCTAATTTTGATTTATGTCATGTTAAACTGCATGTATACCACATGCAAGCACTAAAGCTAAGTCTTGCTTTATGCTATGTTAATGGGCATGTACACCAATAGTTCGTAATGGGGTAGGATTTCACCATTGTTGAATGCCTTTGGGTCTTGGGAAACTAACTTGTTTACTTACTTGGAGATCTTAGCAATGCTTAAGAAATCTTAGAGCATACTCCAAGCCCTTATTCTTCAATAGTATTATGCCATGTTTTCAAATTTATTATTTCATATTATCATATTAAATTTACAAAGTTTATTGTTATTTTAATATGATATTATGTTTCTTGGTATATTACATTAATCTCTTCGATGACAAATGGTTGGATATTTGGTTCAAAATCAAGGGTCAACTAATGTAAATAGGATATGGAAGGGATTTAAAGACATAACCCTTAAGTAAATTGCATGTAGACATAAGTTACTATTATATTAGGGAGTCACCCATTCATTTATATTTTTTATAAGCCTAGTTTCCATAATGATTAGATCTAAAACAGATGCAAATATAGCCTTCTAATCACTCAATTTCCTTATGTATTTTGTCACCGAGAAAGAAAGAATTGTGTTTTTGTGGCAGTGCTTTCTAGTTACTTTCAATGATCCTTCTCCAAAAAAATAAATGTGTTTTAAATTGAAATCATTTGGAAATTTAGAAGAAAAGAAAAACAAAAAAAAGGAAATGGATGGTGGGATTTAGTTGTGTGATAAAAATTGTTACATTTGAAATTTTAACTTAACTAAATATTACATAATATTGATGACAACATATTTCAAATTAATAAATCATTTTTCAAAATTTTAAAAAATAGTAATATTATTAAGTGAATTTTTATGTCGATTGCATATTCAGGGAATACCATGGAATTAGGAGAAAGCTCAATTGTTTTACCTATGTCATACCCCCAGGATATTCCTAGAATATGCAATTGACATAAGTTCAATAAATACTAAGAACATTGTCCTTACATGTACCTTTTCCAACTAAACACAAAGATAATGGCTTTTTTATTAGCATTGAGAAACAAATAAGTTTGTGATTTGTCACAACAACCAGCACACCTATTATGAAGTAGGAGGAATATGTCATCAGTCATACATAGTATAGATGAAAACATCTTTAGATAAATAAATCATTTTTTCAACATTTAAAAAATAATAATACTTCTAGCTAAACACAAAGACAAATAAGTTTTTTATTCACATTGTGAAACAAGTATATTTATAATTCTACACAATAGTCAACACATCTATAATGTAAGAAAATATTCATGAATCATATGCAATATTAATGACAACATCTTTCAAATAAATATTGTTGACTTTTTTCATTACACCAAAACCTGCGGGCTCTAATACCGTGTTGACATTTTCCATTACACCAAAACTTACATACATTAGTAAACTTCCAAACCATTATCATTACCTTTTTGAATGGTACCAAAATCCCAAAGTGGTATATATTCCACATGATCAATTCCCAATGAGTTGTGTGGGAAAACCCAACATCCCCCACCCTCAAACAAAAATCAGGGAGTCAAACATGAGCAAAGGCTTTGATACCATGTCAAGGCTTTTTGTTCCAACAAAACTTGCAAGCTTTAGTAAACTTCAAAACCATTATGATGACCTTTTGATTCGTCCCAAGGTGTATCCTACAATCATTATTAATTCACATGGTCAATTCCCAAATTAATGAGGTGAGAGTGAAAATCCAGCAATGCCCCCTGCCCTGCCCACCTCCAACACAAATCAGGGAATCGAACTTGGGTCAAAGATCTAATACCATGCTGAGGATTTTCGTTACACCAAAAATTGTAGGCATTAGTAAAATTCCAAACTGTTATTATTATCATTTTGAATGGTACCAGGGTGGATCCTAGAGTGGTGATTAATACGTGTGATAGATTCATAATGAGGTGTGTGTGAAAACCCAACAAATACATCATTTTTTTACCATTTAAAAAAATAGTAATACAAAAAACCTTGACCTTGCATGTACCTTTTCAAGCTAAAAACAAAGACAAATAAGAATTTTTATTAACATTGTGAAATTAGCATATTTATGAGTCTTTGTAGCAACACTAATAATGAAATGGGAGAAAATCATCATCAATCACTTCCCAAAATCCATGTTTTCTGTAATTTTATAATGTCATGTAAAGTTTCTTGTATGAAATTGAAATTTAATAATGAGTAACAAATATACCTTTTAAGGGGATTGAGGATGTTTGAGATCATAGATACCCAATTTGAATTCAAAGTTATTAAAAAAATTGGTTTAAATATTTCTTAATTGGAAAACTATTCACTCAAATTTACAAATAGTTATTATCTTCCAATACTTTGCTTTACTGAAAATTGTATGTTATCATATATATATATATATATATATATATATATATATATATATATATATATATATATATATATATATATATATATATATATATATATATATATCCCATTTGACTTACAAGATGATCATGTTCCATCTCAGATACCCAATTTTGAATTCAAAGTTGATAAAAAAATTGGTTTAAATATTTTTTAATTGGAAAACTATTCACTCAAATTTACCAATAGTTATTATCTTCCAATAATTTTCTTTACTGAAATTGTATGCTATCATAATTTTATTGGCTTATATATATATATATATATATATATATATATATATATATATATATATATATATATATATATATATATATATATATATATATATATATATATATATATATATATATATATATACATATACATATACATATACATATACATATACATATACATATACATATACATATACATATACATATACATATATATATATCCCATTTGATTTAAAAAATGATCATGTGCCATCTCAGTTGTGATCCTCCCTTACACATTGTTCCAATTTTTCAAGTTTGTAAACTAATGCCTTATCTATGCAACAACGAACTCATGTGGTATCCATGCAACAATGAATTTTCTATTATTTAAGTGATTGAAATTCACAAATGTGTCATTCAATAATCTGAATCCTGTGTTCTTTCTTCCTCCCAATATTTTCTAATTCATCGAAACTCCCTCCCAGGGAATTAAAAGGAAAAATAACGTATTATTGACGAATTTAGCCCATGTCCCTACCTTATTTCTAGGGAATTGAAAGGAATAATTACGTATTATTGTTAGGTTACCAAAGTTATCACCTAGAGGAAATCACATGTCTTCTAGTTGTCAAAATATGGGAAAACCAATAATTTAAGCGTATAAGAAAATGATGAGTTTCCCTTTACACATTTTATATTCAATTGGATATAATGTTGTGTGAAAAAAGGTCCCATCATATGAAGTAAGGTAGGGGAGATAACCACAACCATCTTTGAGCCCAATGAGTTGAACATGCTCATTGTGGGATCCTTTTATTTTAATTCCATTGGCCCATATTCTCCAATTTTGAAGGAATTGTGAACAACTTCATCATGTGATTCCAATTACCTAGCTAAAATACAAGAAAGCCATAAAAAACATCTCCCCCTCACTATCGGAAATACATAGTACTCAATAATGCACTATATATGACCATTATTATCCCCAATATGTAAATGGAAGGAATCAAATAAATTGCTAACATCTTGAAATATATTATGGGCGATCAATTGAGAATTCCTTGAAGATCCTAATAGACCCGTTTTCCTAAAGCTGACAACATATCAATTGTAAGAAAAGACAAAATATATTTCAATATTATATTGAAAATATCATCAACTAGAGATAAATGTACATCCAATGGTCACTCTACATCTCTCAATTCAATCACATCCACAACTTTGCACCTTGATGAGCTTCAAATCAAGCCGAAAATTGCTACAATTTTCTCTACATGAGACTTTGAGATGGTAATTAAAACTAGAAAACTCTATGACCAATATTAATCTCAATTTGAAAACATAACTAACATTTATTAGAGTTTGAATTACTATACCAAAACTTGTAGGTTTTAACCCTGTACAAAAATTACCTGCAACGAATTCTTAAAAACATAAAATATACATTGGAGAGAAACACAAAACAAATACACATAGATTTTCCCCTGGATCCCAAAACCGGGGCTACCAGATTGATTTTTCATTATGTTCATTTCAATGTTGCAATACATATATATACATGCTAAAGCATTATAAACCCCAATCCATCAACCCTGGATTAGAACATATTGGTTGCTTCCTTGACCAGATCTACAAAATGCCATGGGCAGTAAACCATCATGCCCAAAACCATGTGCAAAACCGATACACAAAACCATAGGTAGGTACATCCACCTAATATAGGGTCCACAATAATTCTCCCCTCCGTGCAAGGCATCTACCACCCTCCTGTGCACCCCCTACTGTGCCTAGCGCAATGAACAAGGGGGCACAAGACAACTCACTCGTTGGTCTAACCCTACAACACCCATTATTTCTCTACGCCAAGAAAACTTCTCAGTTCTCAAACACTTTGTCAATGCATCTGCAACATTCTTTAAAATGTCCACCTTTACCAGCAACAACTTTTTTTCCTTAACTGTATCCCTCACAAACTGATACTAAACATGAATGTTATTTGTATTTGAATGATAAGCAAGGTTCTTTTGCCAAGAAAATTGCACTTTCTTATCATAATCTATCATTATAGCTCATTGTACTAACCCCATACTTGAACACAATCTCTGCAACTAAACTTCTTCCTTGCTTGCATCAATGGCTTCCATGTATTCTTCTTATGTAATTGAAAGTGCCACTACAGACTGTCTCTTGCTCATCTAACTGAATGCACCTCCAAATAGGTTAAAAATATACCCACCTGTAGATCTTCTCTGATCCAGATCTCCATCCGAGTCCGCATAAACAAAGCCACGGATGTCCAAAACTCTGTCCAATACCGATCTTTCTTGGTAGCAAAAACCATAATCACTAGTGCAATGCAAATACCTAAAAACCCACTTTACTGTTATCCATTGCTCCTTCCCTAGTTTTGACATAAACCTGCTCAATACACCCACTACGTGTGAAATGTCTGATCTAGTACATATCATTGCATACATCAATCTACCGACTACACTTGTGTATGGCACACGGGACATGTCATCTTCCTCTTCTTGTGTATTAGGACATTGTTTAGCAGATAACTTTACACCTACAGGAATAGGAACCTTCACCAGTTTACTATCCTGCATATTAAACCTCTGCATTATTGTCTCGTCATACTTTGTCTTGTTTAACCAAAGTTTCCTCTTTTCCCAATCTCATTTATTTTCCATGCCCAAAATATAGTTTGTAGCACCAAGATCCTTCATGTCGAATTTAGAGGAAAATGAGGTCTCCAAATCATAGATTATTAGTTTGCCACTTCCAGTTAGCAAGATATCATTCACATATAAGACCAGATAAATAACATGGTCACCAATTAATTTAAAATACACACAATGATCTGCATTGCTTCTGGTGAATCCAAGTCCCTGTATATATGTATCAAATTTACCATACGACATTCTTAGTGATTGTTTTAACCCATATAGAGACCTTTTTAACTTGCATACCAGTTCTTTCTTGCCCTTCACTGCAAAGCCTTCAGGTAGCTTCATGTAGGTATCTTCTTCCATATCTCGTGAACAAATCATGTCTTCACATCCATCTATTCTACCTCAAAATAAAAAGCAGCAGCAACAGATAAAAGTAATCTAATAGAAGCGGCCTTGGCAACAAGAGAAAAAATATCGCCAAAATCAATTCTTGACACCTAGGAATAACATTTTTCTACCAACCTAGCTTTTCTTTCTACACATTGCCTTCCGCATTCATCTTCTTCTTAAACACCCAATTTTTTTCAATGGGTTTCCTTCCAGCCAGAAACTCCACGAGATCCCAAGCTTCATTTTTGTCCAAAGATGTCATTCCATCAACCATGGTTTCTTTCCAGAGTTTTCCATCCGCTGAATCTACTGCCTCCCTAATAGTTATGGGATCATCATTAATAGATAAAGCAAAATGTGAACATAAATCAGATGGATCATACCTTTCTGGCTACCTTCTTTCTCGAATTGATCTTCTCACAGTTGGAGTTTGTGGCTCTTCATATTTTGATTCATGTTCTCATGTAGAGTCTAATTCTTCCTCCTTTAGCTTAAACTCTATCTTCCCAGTTTCCCTTCATATGAATTCATCTTTAATAACATATTTCATCTTTGTAAACACCGCATCTCAGTCTAGTCTAGACCTAGTCTAGACCTCATGCGGAGTCTAATCCTCCAATGCGAATGAAGGTGATCTATTGACCAGGTAACATGTAGTCTCCACCACCTCTGCCCATAATTCTTGTCCTAACCCGGCACCACTAAGCATGTTTCTTACCTTTTCCATTAGCGTCCTGTTCATTATTTCTGCAACTTTGTTTTGTTACGGTGTGGATGCAGTACTCTTTTGTCATGCTATACCACACTTCTTACAGAACTCTTCAAATTCCTTCTTGGATAACTCTCCACCATTATTAGTCCTCAACACCTTTATCTTCTTTTTTGTTTGGTTTTCCTCTAGAGCCTTAAATTCTTTAAAACTGTCAAATACTTTATATTTCTTCCTAAGGAAACGTATCCATGTATTGCTTGAGAAGTCATCTATAAATGATACATACTACACAGACTTACCCAGTGCTGGAACTGACATAGGTCCAAAAACATCATTGTGCACAAGCTCTAATACCCCTTTCGCCCTCTTAGCACCAGAGGGGAAACTCACCCGATTCTTCTTCCCATATACAAAATGTTCATAAAAATCAAAATCTATGTATAAATTAGACATAGAAATACCATAAAGTATTTAAAGGCCCTTCTCTCCAATATGTCCAAGCCTTTGATGCCTTAGCATGGTCTTTTCTCTAGAGACCACTATATTTTCTGCTCCATTTTTAGGAACCACATAACTATTGCACCCATCAATAATAGTGATACCTAGAAACTTGTACAAAGTTCCAATCCGAACTCCCCCCCAGCAATACCAGTGCTCCTCGAACCATCTTGCATGTATCTTTCTTGAACAAGTTTTTTACACCTACATCATCCATATTTCTTACAGAAATCTGATTTCTGGTCAATGCACGAATATGAAGAACACAAGGAGGTTTTCTAATCCTTCCACCTTGCAACTTTAGCTTGACTTTTACACATTCGACGATTCTAGCCTTCCTATCATCCCCTAAGAAGACATCACCACCATCATATTTCTCATACTCCCATAACCACTCCCTATGAGGACTGAAGTGAAAGGATGCACCTGAGTCAATCCACCATTTCTTGTGATATACATGTGTACTTGAAGAAGAAGCCAAGTACAAATATCCACATTCATCTGAGGTGGTTTTTGCCTCTAGAGAAGGAGAATAATCATATCCCTTTCTTTCTCAAGAGATTTAGATGTACAATCATTTTTGAGGTGCTCTTCCTTTCTGCATTTCCATCACACCTTTACAGGTTTTCCTAAAGATTTAGATCTCCCTCTAGATTTAGATCTCTCACTCAAGGACTTATCTTTATTTCTATTATGGGACCATCCTTGTACATACAAGGCATCTCCATTATAGCTCTCCATATTTTTCCATCTCATCTCCTCCGACAGTGAGGATGGGACTATTTCATCAAACTTCAAGGTAGTTGTATTGCTACCTATTGCAACAATGAGACTATCCCATGAATCTAGTAGAGAACATAGCAAATTGATGCACTTATCTTCATCTAAAATTTTAATATCAACAGATGAAAACTGGCTTACCATAGTATTAAAGGTGTTCAAATGCTCTCTCACCAAGTCTCCATCCTTCATCCTCAGGTTATGCAAATTTTTCCGTAGGAACAATTTGTTCACCAGAGACTTGTATTGGTACAAAGTCCCTAACTTGTCCCATAAAGCCTTCACCCTAGCTTTTGCTAATACACTAAAAAATGTTATATCTAAGACTTTTTTGATCCATAATGTAGATATGAGTTTTTTGGATTAATCACATTGTTAGGATTTGGTGGACATTTTGAACCAAATAATGGGGTTCATCCTCAGGACAAGGTGAGAAGTCAATAGACCTGAGGGAATAAATAGTAAGGATGCATCACTACTATTTTGGAGAATTTGGTATCTAAAGATAAATAATAATTCCCTAAATGAGTAGCCACATCTAGAACAACAGTTTAAAGCACTTTAGCCTTATCCTATAAGAAATAGATAAGATAAAGAAGATGAGAAGACCTACTTGTAGTTCTGATTTCCTCTTATCTCCTTTATATCGATCATGTTGCTCCTTCCTGTACTTAACACACTTGAGAAGTACCTATAAACACAAACAGAATATGAAAACTGATCAAAGCATACGATCCATTGAATATAAATGAAAGGAATCAGAGGCAATTCATACATATAAGCATTATGAAAGAACACATCATATGGAAAAAGGTTCAAACACTTTATTAGATAGAGGAAGGAATTAAAATCATCAGTGTCTGATTCAAAGTCATTCCTCTAGCTTGGATCCCATCCACATTGCATCAAAAGCAAGACAAGCTTGCGGCATCACATCGTTTGCTCCAAAGTCAAGTCTCATAGAAACATTATCTCCTTATCTCCAACCCCTGATCACTTAGATGAATGGTAAATTTATATGAATATGAAGGAGGTTTTGTCATTAATGGTGACATTGAATGGCCTTCCATACTTAGAATTAGTTCCATGGAGGAAGGTATGAGAGGATAGGATGCTCCTTAAATCATTCCTCATCCATTTTCGAGCTCATCGGAGTTGATAAGTGAGGGAATCTTCTAGATGACTCTGAAACATAAGAATATTCCCCAAACCCTATGTGAATTTCACTCAATATCACCTAGCATAGGTGAAAGGAAGCCTAAGTGCTCTGCAGAGCAACTTGGCAGTGGACTCAACTGCTCTTTAGCACACATTCATAAGGGCTTACCTGCACTGGTCCTTCTAGAGGCAATTTCTGGATGTCTTCAAGTCATGAAACTATCTAGGAAGGGGGCATTCAAAGGGTTGACATGTTTAGGGCATGAAACAACTGAATTTAGGGTTTCGTGAGCCCTAGAAAATTGATCTAAATGTTGAGATTTGATGTGCCCAAATGGATCTGTAACAGTTTCCCCCTAAAGCATGAAGTCAGAAAAATGCCAATGTCGAATGAAATTCTTTACGATGTGATGAGGAGGTATCGAAGTGGAAGGTGAACTGCATCAATTACAATACATATATCATGATATTTTATTTTACATGAATTTCTTAGGGAAGGCATACCCATGCTCAACTTATAAACTTTTCATTACATATACATAAACAATCGTCTACAGATATAGACCCATGATTGTAATGACTATCAATGTAAAGCCATTGTACATATGATTTAGTACTCCTGATATCGCAGGCCGAATGGATGAAACTAGATCTGGGGACTTCAATCTCGTTCTACCATTCGCTCAAGTACGAGTGTAACCATGTGAATATGTGACCTGAAGTCGAACAAGATAAGACACCATCTGATTACCAACTGATGATGTAAGCCATTAACAGATGTGAGAGAAATCAACGATAATGATAATGATCCTCAAGGTACTGTAGTACATTCTGCATGGTGTGAATAGATGATTAGATGTCGAACACCATACAAAGTCTTTTGGTCGAAGGCCATTGATGTATGCCTATCATCGAAGGCGAGAAACCTGCCATTGATGCATGCAAGCTTCAAGGTACTAAATGGGTGTTTCTAAGTCAACTTCTTAGATAATGATCTGATGTCAACAAGAAGTGACTCATCGCAAGAGGGCCTTGATGTATCCCACATCAACGACATGAAACGAGTGTAGTGATTTTAGAGATGGAATTTGACTGACAACACAAGGTTCAGGAATGGCGGTGATGAAAATGAAGGTTTATGGCATTGCAAAAGATGGATTTTGACTGGATGACTTCTCTTGAACATGTCAGTGACACTAAAGTGAATTGGTAGCATTGACCCAAAACAAAGCAATGAATGGTATGGTAGACCAATGGTGTGATAACCATCAAGCTAATAACCCAACCCAGATAGTTTGAATGAATTGGAAACATTGACCCAAAACAAAAGTGATGGATGGTGTGATAGACCATAGGTATGATAACCGTCAAGCAAATAACCCAACCCAGATAGTCATGGAGATGAAGTGAAAGTTTCATGTTCAAGAGTGACCTGCTACCATAAAGTGGTTTTCCCATTTTTCCATTTTCCCCAGTCATTATTGACCAGTACCTCTTTATATTTATCAAGCTTGAGGAGGATAACATATGCTTGTTGTATAATTTCACCCTTCGGGCAAATCCTTCGCTATTTGATGTTTTAACGAGTCTAGCGAAGGTGAAACTCGATCTTGTCTAGATGGAAAAGTTTGTCGCTATTTGATGTTTTTAATGAGTTTAATGACAAAGATAACTCAATCCTTTTCATGTTTAGAGAGTTTGAAAAGGTAAAAAAAGAAATCTCCTTAAGTCCTTTTTCGTAGATTAATCCCTCAAGCCCGAAAAAGCGTAAAATAATACAAGAGAGATATCATTTCCAATCCGTTAACAAGCTAGAAATGACAAGTGCTCGGTAATCTTTTCATATTTAAAGAGTCTGGAAAGAGCTTAAAGAGGAATCCACTTTGAGGAATGAGTGGTGTCTAGGATAGCAACTGATTCCGGTGATGTTGGAACTTCTCAAAACATGTTGATTTATGTGAAGAGGCTGGCTAATAACACCATTCATTGCAATTGTTCCTCAAAAAGCGTAAAACAACCAAGTGAAAGCGTATGATCGGCTAAAGGGATGGTGGCAATATGATGAAAACAACCAAGGCTCATCTAACAAAAGATGTTGATAGAATGGCAATCATGAGGTTTAAAAATGGAAATGGGTTCATTTTTAGACAAGCTTGAACCATAGTGAACTATGCTTGAATTCAGTTTCATGTTTACACAAGCTTGAAATGAAAAACTATGCTTGGATTCAGTTTCATTTTTACACAATCTTAAAACAAAGAACTATGCTTGGATTCAGTTTCATTTTTACACAAGCTTAAAATGAAGAACTATGCTTGAATTCAGTTTACATGCCCGCAACATGATGAAAAGAAGATTCTCCTGTAACTAGATGGAACTCACTCCGGTGAAGCAAGATGGTTATCCAACACCTTTTTGGCTTCATCTAAATAGGGACAAAGGTGAATGGGGTGATTCCCTTCACATAACCTATAGTGAAAATTAATTTTACATTAGGTGCATGCCCCCCAAGCATCATTACATTGACCTAAGTAGACTACTCACGACTATGAGGTAGATGGAATAAAGATTCACTTACGAGATCAAGTGAAAGACTCGACTAGGATTTTACGAGATCTAATCAAAGACTCGACTTGGAACTTTGATCCAGGGGACCTTGTTTCATTTTTTAATGAGCTTGACACAAGACAAGGAACTCTGCTCATATTCCTTCTTTCATTTTTTAATGAGCTTGACACAAGACAAGGAATTATGCTCATACCCCTTGGTTTCATTTTTTAATGAGGTTGACACAAGGAAAGGAACTATCCTCATGGGAGTTGTTTCATTTTTTAATGAGGTTGACACAGTAAAAGAGCTATCCTCATATCCTTGGTTACAACTCATAAGAGGTCATGAAGGAGAGATCTTTTTCCAATGCTCCCAGTACATAATGTACAACATCATGGAATTGATTGTCCATTGATGTAGGCATGGAACTGGTTGCCACATAATTAACCCATGGCAGGGATGATACCATTGGTACAAAAGGACCATTTAGGGAATATTGTTGGCTGGAAGCCATATTTGGACCGGAAAATGAAAGTTGGTCAAGGGTGATAATTCTGCCTTCATGCGGGGAACAAATCACTCGAAAGAGTGTTGAAACAATAGCTCCCATGTCATAAACATATTCGTGCCTAAGAAGTAAATTGTAATCTAAAGGGCTTGAGACTACCATAATTTTTAGATAAACAATTTTTCCTCCCAAATTGATAGGCAACTGACAAAGGATCCCTAATGGTTGACTGGTTCCTCTGTTAAAATCCAATAGATTATGGGTAACAAGCACAAGTGGCAGCAAACCAAGCGCTTGCCAAGCAGATGAGGAAAGGATACTCACAGATGCACCTTCATCTATAATAGTGCCAGATACAATCATATTACAAACCTGTACTATGATCTGGAAAGGCACATAAGAAGGAAGACAGTATCCTACCAGTCGATTCCAATCAAAGGAAGTGACTAGACTAGTTGGAGGGGTTTACTGTAGAAATGGGAGTATTAACCCCTTGAGTTACGATAGTGGGAGGATTTTCCTCCTATCTTGATGGAACATGAGGACTGCCCCCAATCTCATTAGAATCTGAAGAAACAAAAAGAACTTGAGTGGTATCATATTCACTCTCTTCGAGAAAGGTATGATTAACTGAAGGTGAAATTGGGTCGACGTTACCTTGACCTATTGATTTGGGTCAGGTATAGACTCATAGGATTCACTTTTAGAGAGAGTGGATTTGACTGACGGTTGATTTAAGTCAGTCGATTCATCAACTAGTGAAGGATTAAGGGATAGTTTCGTGTAACCAGATGGAAGTCGCTGTGGTGAAGCAGGACGGTTATCCAACACTTTTTTAGCTTCATCCAGATAGGGACAAAGGTGAATGGGATGATTCCCTTCACATAACATACAGGGAAGCTTAACTTTACCCTTCTTTCCATGAACTTTACTACCACTAGTTGATGGTGTGTCACCAGCATGATCTCCAAATGTTGATGAAACAGGATGATGTGAACGAGAAGACCATTCTTCTAAGATCTGAGGAATATTAGGACAATTTCTAAGAAGATTGTCTCCTGCACAAAGTTTGCATGGATATCGAACTTTGTGAGGCTTGATGGATGGTTTCTCGTCAGATGTTGCATTCAAAACAATGGTTCCTTGGTTGCCCCTCTTCTGAATTTTCTTCTTCTTCTTCTTCTTCCCTTTCTTCTTCTCCTTATCCACCTAGTTACTAGTACCAATACTTTCTCTAGGCAAAGACAAAGAAGGGGAGGAAGAAACAACTAAGGAAGAAGGAAAAGGGTCAACTTTAGGATCAACTGGAGGTTGATTTTGTCCAGTTGGAGGAGTACTCGATTGCGAAGAAATCACGACATTTCGAACCAAGGAGGTTGAAAACAACCATACTGGAAAGCCAATGGTAAATCCAGGAAGGGATAATGTACCTATATAAGGAGCACCAATATTTTTGAAAGGAGGAAAAGGACTAGGATTCCCATCAAAAGGAATTCCTTTATTGGTAGACTCCAAATTTGTCGCAATATGTTTCAACCTAAGATCAGCTAAGGAGTGATCATGGAGGATGTTATCTGCGGTCAATTAATTTTATTTTAATCAAATTAACATAACAAAACAAAAGAGGGATAATCTAGGAAAAGAGTTTACCAAGAAATTGTGAACTGCAGAATACCTCCCGATGAACCAAGAAGTACGAGCAGGAAATCTCCTCGAATGTTGTGTTCGGTGTATCACAGTGTAGAAGGGAGCAGACTTAGTTACCTAAGGATGGATAGCAACCTAGTGTTGTCCTCCCATATATACCAGAAAGTACATGGAGGCCCAATCTGTATAAGCACTGTCTAAGGCAAAACCGCACAGTGAGAGCATTCCCATATACTTTGCGTACTATAACACCGCCCTATATACTCGAAGGTACGTCGATGAGCTATTATATACTCACGTACGTGGAATGAGGTATCACACTTGGGATGTAGTGCAGACAAGTTAGTGACAACTGCTTTGTTTTATGACGCCGGAGCATGTCTCTAGCCTAGACCTCTAGATGTTTTTCGTTAAGTGACAATGCTCAATTAGGTAAATTGAGATAAATTTTAAGTTGATCTTCTTTAGAATTTGCCTTTCAAGGTTCACCACATGATGTATGTTTTCAATTCCTAAAATTCAACTAATATGATAAGCATTCTTTCCATTCAATTTAACAATGAAAATCCTTAGCTAGTAGGCATAGAGCAATCAGATTTTTGACAAAGAGAAAAGAGCACATCTAATGCAATTTCCCTAGCTATTCATTTGAAGCATTCACAAACTACAATATGAATGATGCAAGTTTTTCTTTTTAATTTCCTTAATTTGAATATGAACAAAAGGAAATATGCACATGCAATCAATCAATATTTCATAAGAACAAAGACTTTTACGACAGTTCTTATTCGAATGAAGAGAAGACTTTATGACACTTTCTTTTGAATGAAGATTAATAAAATATATTCTAACTTTGACTAAAGACTGATAATGACAAAGAAAACATTAAAGAAACATTAATCAATCAAATCAAAGTAGGGCTAGCAAAGGAGATAAAAATTTGTTCTCCGAGACATGACATTCATTGATCAATCATCAAGCAAACAAACAGAGAAAAATTGGAAAAAACACTTTCCACAGGTGGGAATTTGACCTAAGGTTGATCAGCGCAGTTCAAAGAGGGACTAGCTGCGCTGAAGAGCACTGTCTCTCACTCAAGGGTTCTTTGCAGAGAACTGTCCCCTGACCAAGGCTGCGTTGATGTCTGAGAGGCCACTCAAGAGTCATCTAACCTCAATTTTTTACCAAAATTCAATGCAAAAGGGCTGAAATATAGTCAATGAACACAAGTAGGGTCTACAAGGATGTCTTACGAGGTGGATAAGCTACTTGGAATGAGGATTCTTCCCAGTGGAGTCGCCAATTTGTTTTGGGGAATTTGCTATCTATGGATAAATACTAATTCCCTAGATGAGTAGCCACATCTAGAACAATAGTTTAAAGAACTTTAGCCTTTTCCTATAAGCAATAGATAAGGTAAAGAAGATGAGAATACCTACTTGTAGTTCCACTTTCCTCTTATCTCCTTTGTATCGATCTTGTCGCTCCTTCCCATATTTAACACACTTGAGAAGTACCTGTAAACACAAACAGAAGACGAAAACCGATCAAAGCATACAATCCATTGAATATAAATGAAAGGAATCAGAAGCAATTCATACATATAAGCATTATGAAAGAACACATCATATGGGAAAATGTTCAAACACTTTATTAGATAGAAAAAGGAATTACAACCATCAGTGTCTAATTCAAAGTCATTCCTCCAGCTTGGATCCCATCCACATCACAACAAAATCAAGACAAGCTTGTGGCATCACATCATTTTCTCCAAAGTCAAGTCTCATAACAGCATTATCTCCTTACAATTCAACATAATCCAGCCCCTGATCACTTAGATGAGTGGTCAATTTATAGGAGGATGAAGGAGGTTTTGTCATTAATGGTGACATTGAATGGCCTTCCATACTTAGAATTAGTTCCATGGAGGAAGATATGAGAGGATAGGATGCTCCTTAACTCATTCCTCATCCTTTTTCAAGCTCATAGGAGTTGATAAGTGAGGGAACCTTCTAGATGACTCCAAAATATAAGAATATTTCCCAAACCCTATGTGAATTTTGCTCAATATCGCCCAGCGTAGGTGAAAGGAAGCCTAAGTGCTCTGCAGAGCACCCTGGCAGTGACTCAAATGCTCTGTAGTGCACCTTCATAAAGGCTTACCTGCGCTCGTCCCTCTAGAGGCAATTTCTGGATGTCTTCAAGTCATGAAACTGTCTAGGAAGGAGGCATTCAAAGGGCTAACTTGTTTAGGGCATGAACCAACTGAATTTAGGGGTTTATGAGCCCTAGAACATTGATCTAAATGTTGGGATTTAATGTGCCCAAATGGATCTGTAACAACTACCCAAAGTTAGCCATTGAAAATTAGCTGTTAGGGAATTTGTTACATTGTGTAATGAATTAGTTAGAAATTCGTTGACATGTAATAAATAATGTTTATTTTCGATATTATAAATTAATAATATTAAATTTAGTTAGGAAATAGTTGTTGGGTAATAAATAAATATTTCATTTCAATATTATAATTAGATTATTAATATTTATTTTAAAATTATCTAGAAATAATTAGTTTCAGATATTATAATAATAATTGATTTTTCTAATACAGTTTGTGAGGTTTTGACTCATAATATTAGAAACTAGCTGTTAGAAGTAATTGAATATTTTGTTTCATAATCATAAGCTAAATGTATTAATAGTAGTGTCGTCTAAAAATAACTAGTTTAAATAAGGTAATTTGTTAGGGTTTGACTAATCCAAGGGTGGGTTAGAGACTAACTTATAATTCAATATTATTAATTCATATAGTAATATTATAGAAGGACTGCAATTTGTTGGAGGAGAACTAAAGGTATTCAATCATATCAATAATATATTGATGGTGTTTATTATTTTTATTGATTTAGAGATTAATAATATCATTCTAATATTTTAATTCATTAATAATATTATTGCTTTCTATAATAATGAAATATAATAGTATTATTTTATTATTAATTTGTATAGAAGAAGAAAGATTAAAATTGCCTGGCGGAAAACTAATATTAAAAAAATAAATAAATAAATAAATAATAAATAAAATTTTAGGGGAATTAAAGGAAAATTAATACAGAAGGGGGAAAAACATGAAGGCGAGAAGGGAGGTCAAATGAAGAATGGAAAGGGAGAGGAGAGGAAAGGGAAGAAGAGTCACAAGGAGAGAGCTGGAATCCATCTTTTACTCAATTTCCAGCCATCATCCCTATTGAGGTTTTTGGGATGCCTCCCTATTTCAATTGCTTCTCTGAGCTTCCTGTGCTGGAAATGATCAACCCTAGCAATGAATTTGAATTCTTCAATGCAAACATGGTGTTTCGATTTGATAGAGTGTTCGGTAAGGGCTGATCTGTGAAAGCGATTATGTCTAATGTCAGCCGCATGTTCACTAATTCTCTATTTAAT
This sequence comes from Pinus tabuliformis, assembly GCA_031772625.1. Classification (NCBI taxonomy): domain Eukaryota; kingdom Viridiplantae; phylum Streptophyta; class Pinopsida; order Pinales; family Pinaceae; genus Pinus; species Pinus tabuliformis. The sequence goes on along the minus strand of CM062817.1, from coordinate 1,606,411,384 downwards.
AGACCTACCTGTCTCTCCAATGTAGGGGATACCACAGGAGCAGGGAATAAGGTAAACCCCTTTTGTGACTTTAGGGTCGATAGGGTCCTTAATGGATCTAAGGGAACTTTTAATGGTATTGAGAGGCTTGAATAAAGAAGATACATTACTCTTCTTAAGAATATGGGCAATCCTATCCGTGGTTCCTTGGATATATGGGAGTTGAACCTTAGAGATAGGATCAGAACAAGCAGGTTTAACCCTAGGTGCTTTATTGCATCTGAGAAAGGCCTTAAGGCTCAGAGGCCTACTGTACCCATTATTTTTACAAACTTCAAGAAAATGAGATTTCTCATGTTCGAGGTGGATGTCATCAGAGATTCTTAGAGCATGGGTGGCAAGAGTGGTGAGAACCCCGAATTTATGAGCCAGGAAATGATGGGAGTTGGCATGAAGATACTGTTCAGTATGAGTCTTTTTCCTAAAGACTTGGTGAAAGATAGAACCATCATCTCTCCTAGAGAGGAGGATGTCGAGAAAGGGAAGGAAACCATTCTCCTCAACTTCCATTGTGAACTCGATCGAGTCTGATTGAGAATTGAGGTGATTAGTACTATTATATTTGATTATTGTAGAAAGAAATAATATTATTAATGAATTCAAATATTGGAATGATATTATTAAATCTCTAAATCAATAAAAATAATAAACACCATCAATGTATTATTGATATGACTGAATATCTTTAGTTCTCCTCCAACAAATTATAGTCCTTTTATAATATTACTATATGAATTGATAATAATGAATTATAAGTTTGTCTCTAACCCACCCTTGGATTAGTCAAAGCCTAACAAATTACCTTATTTAAACTAAGTATTTTTAGATGACACGACTATTAATAAATTTAGCTTATGATTATGAAATAAAATATCCAATTACTTATAACAGCTAGTTTCTAATATTATGAGTCAAAACCTAACAAACTATATTAGAAAAATCAATTATTATTATAATATCTGAAACTAATTATTTCTATATAATTTTAAAATAAATATTAATAATCTAATTATAATATTGAAATGAAATATTTATTACCCAACAACTATTTCCTAACTAAATTTAATATTATTAATTTATAATATTGAAAATAAATATTTATTTATTACATATCAGCTAATTTCTAACTAATTCATTAAACAATGTAACAAATTACCTAACGGCTAATTTTCAACAGCTAACTCTGGGTAGTGATGCATCCTTACTATTTATTCCCTCAGATCTATTGATTTCTCACCTTGTCCTGAGGATGAACCACATTAGTTGGTTCCAAACATCGACCAAATCCTAATGATGTGATTAATCCGAAAGACTTATATCTACACTTAACAATACTGAATCTAAGATACACAACCGTATTGTGCTCTTTTCTTTCTGATCAAAATTCACCTAGTCTTCACCTAACATTATCGTTGGTTTAATACGCAGATTTACAACAACCAATTGATCTTTATCCACTAGCATATACTCCATATTGAGTTTCCACAACTCAAAAATCTCATCATAAAATTCTCGATCTCTATCTTTCCACTGCTCGCCATCTCCTTTCACCACTAGAATCGATCTTGCAAATATCCCACTGAATAGGGTCTACCACAGGCTTCAGAAAAACCCCTTAACAGCAAAGGCGTCCCCTTGAAGTTGAAATAAATTTGATACCAAATGTAGGTTTTAACACTGTACATAATTTACTTGCAAACAAATTCTTGAAAACAAAACATATACAATGGCGAGAAATACCAAAGAAATGCACAGAGATTTTTCCCTTGGATCCAAAAACCTAGACTACCAGATTGATTTTTTATTATGCTCCTTTTAATGTTACAATACATATATATACATGACGTAGCATTCATTAACCCCAATCCATTAACCCTAGATTAGAACATAATCATAGTTCCCTTAAACGTATCTACAAAATAGCATTGGTAGAAAACCATCATGCCCAAAGCCATGTGCAAAACTCATGCACAAAACCATAGGTAGATCTGCCCACCTAATATAGGGTCCTGAAAAAATTCTTGGGGTGTTTCCCCAAACCCTTTGAAACCCCCTGATGAGGAGGGTTGTACCCAACACAATGAACAAGGGTGACTTTTGCCCCCCCGTGATACCCACGCACGTGCAACTAGTCATGGAAAGAATATAACAGACACCCAACAAAACTAATTGTTGGAAATATGTTGCCATTGATGTCCACACATGACAAGGGTGTCAAAGAAGGACTCAAGAGATTAAATTTGAAGCACGAGAAGAAGATTCAACTATCAGCATGGGTTAGGATGATGCAATGACTTTGGCACCAGTTTTGGAGACATAGTTCATATAAAAAACAGATAAAACCCAACTTAATGGAAAGAGCTAAGAATTTTTTTTCTAGTGATATGCAGAAGTCTCAAAATGGCCTCCTAGTTCGAAAGATAGAGCCAGTAAAAATTTTCGTACTCCCAAAGTAAAATAGCAGAGTTAGAAGAGGTTCGGAACCATTTTTGGCATCACATACATAATTGGTAGAAATGGTGGAGGAGTGGAAAAAAGATGGACAAGGCTGACTTATAGTGACAACAAAGCAGCATGAAGGTTTCCTATTAGCCATAGGCAAGGACCACACCACAGCCTGGCTTGACAAACATACCCCAACGAAGTTGATATTACACTCAAACAAATGAGTGGGATGATCGCACCATATTATACTATATCGGAAGTATGACCCCAGAGTATTTTTATTGTGTACGCAGAGGAATTGTTCGGAAGCATCCATTGGTTACAACATTCCAACTTGGTTGCAACATTTTCTTGGTGCTTAGGCTATATGAAGACCATATGCATCCTAGGGTTCTTAATCTCTACTATGAAATGTATGCAATCTCTCCCATTGTTTCTATGTTGACTTGTTGGTTGAAGACATCAATTAAATTGGCTCATTAAACTCCAAATTCATTAATTATCACTTTATCAATGTTACACCTCCAAAACTTACATTTTGGTTGTCTCTTTGGTTTTCTTGTAGAAAACTTTTGGCACACCATTAGTTATTCTTGTTCTCATAATTATTCATTTGTTTCTAGATTAGTAATAGTAATTGGATGTTGGTTTAAAATTAAAATTATATATGTTTTAATGATGGGTCAAATTAACATAAAGGGGATCACTAAAATCCTTTTTCGATGTTGCAGAAAGTTATTATATTTTTTTGTTGATGGATAATGATAAGAAATTGGAACAATTCCTCTCTTAGTAAAATTAAAGAGGATATTATTGTTGATTATCATAACATTATAATAAAAGGTAATAGTTTATATACATATGTACAGAGATACCATATATATATATATATATATATATATAGAGAGAGAGAGAGAGAGAGAGAGAGAGAGAGAGAGAGAGAGAGATCTTTGTTAGATATTAAATTGAGTAAATTATATTAAGCATTCCATAATTATTTAAAAAATCCTATTGTGAGAAGCATGCATATTTCACTATTACGCCAAGGGCACTTTTAAGACATTTTTTTAAGACAAAAGAATTCTTTTGTCTTAAAAAATCACTTTTTATTTTAATTATTTTACATTAAAATTTAATATCAACTGAATTGTCTTAAATATAAACTTTAAGACAAGAACAGTTTGAGACAAAAATATTTTAAGACAAAAGCAGTTTGAGACAAAAATATTTTAAGATGAAACTTTATATTTAAGACAAAAATAATTTAAGACAAAAATATTTTGAGACAAAACTTTATATTTAAGACAAAAGTAGTTTGAGACAAACATTTAAAGACAAAACTTTATATTTAAGGAAAAACAATTTAAGACAAAAACAATTTAAGACAAAATTATTTTAAGACAAAAATTTATATTTAAGACAAAAACAGTTTGAGACAAAAATATTTTAAGACAAAACTTATATTTAAGACAATGGCCACTTTAGATGAAACCTATTTAACACAATTAACAATTAAGACACAAACATATCAATTTAAGATCATATTATCTAACAACTGCAAAATTGACTCTGACAGTGCACCCTAAGTCAGTCAACTTGCAGGCAACTACTATCTTGCACCTATACCGAGTTCGTTATTATACTTACCATTCACGTTACCTTATCTAAAGACAACGATTTTTTGGGCTCTTTGTTTTGTGGGGGTAGTCGACTAAGAAGAATTCGACAACTTTTATTGACAAGATTTATTGGACATCAATTCCTCTTTTGTCCCTTTCATAACTACTAATACAATTAGAGACAACTTCTCTATCATTGCATTTGGCACTCCTACATGGAGAGGGATTTTTAGAAATTTTTTTATGAGATATTTTGTCTTCAAATTTTCAATACGAGGCACTAATAAAAAAGGTAAAGGTAAAGGATTAGGGGTCTGTCTTTACATTGTTATTGGGTTCTTCAAGAAGTGGAGTGATGGAGGTCAACAAAAATCGATGGGATTTAGGGCAATGGAGGCCGACAACAAAGGTGTGCTTCATGAGAGGAGCGATGGAGGAACTTTTGTTGAACGTGGATAAGTAGTATCATAGTTGGAGAACTTTTCAGGGTCTCCATAAATTTTGTTTTAATATGTGTTTTTTGAATGTTTCTTTTATTTTAATGCTACTTCTATATGTTGGTTGCTATTATCAGCACATTATTGTGTTAGAACTCTTGACTGTCATCGACAACATGGATTAGATTCACCTGAAGGATTGTTGAAAGATGCAGCAATAAATTCTTAATTTGATTTTTCCTTCATTAAATTGAGAAAATATGAATTTCCACATCAGCATACAACTTGGATGCAATTAACTTGTGTGACATGCCTTGTGTCACATAGTTTATTGAGTAAATTCGAGTTAGAGGACTTAGAGTTTAGTTAAGCATTTGTGATTTGTAATTTGTATCAATCAAAGTCAGTTATCTTGAGTTGTATTCAAGTAAACTAGTTCTAGTTGTTGGAGGAACTCGTGGAAGTTTAGTTGTGTAGTGGGACTTTAGTAAAACTCAATGATCATCTAGTTACTAATCAATCATCCCAAAATAACTAGTGCATGCAAAGAATTCGAGTTCCCCAGTTGTGGTGGAGATTCCAAGGTAGTGTAACATCAGTTGTAGACTAGTTTTCAGTGTACAAGTGTTGCATGCAATAAGATGATCAACCTTGGGAATTGCGCAACCCATTTTGGAAAATTTCCTAAATAATAGGGGAATAATTTCTCGAGGAATCGCACAAGGAAATAGGGGCTCAAGAAAAGGCATAAATTGACTAAATCTGGGCCAGAGCTTCTTAATGAGTAGAGAGAGGGGTTATTCACATGCAGGTTGTGCTAGTTGAGCAAAGCAATTGTAATACATCTATGTTCATCATATTAATGCAAGCATACATTGGGGTTTTTACCAGACTTCTTTCCCAAAGAAAGATATTGTGTGCATGTGTGTTATTTCTTATATCATGTCTGGAATTTTTGTTTTAAGTTGGGAATTGACTTCCATTGTTGGGTCCCTATAATAAGAGTGATTACCCCATTACTATTGTAGTTGTACCCCTTATTAATATTGTTGTACCCCTATTATCCCCATATTGTTATTACTGTGCCCCATAGAATCCCTCTATTGTTATTTTTGTGGCTTTATATTATTATTGTTAGGTCGGCTGGGTTATATTGTGACTCCTTATACTCCTATATATATAAAGGAGGTTTTGTCATTTGAATCATCCAAGAATTGTTCATTTATGTAATGTAAATGAGGTTGCCCCCTCGAAGAGGCTGAATTCTAAGGCGTTGATCTATCTTTTCTATCTTTTTCTTGAGCTGGTTTCATAACATTTGGTATCAGAGCTTTGGATTCTAGGGTTTCGCTGCTCCAAACAGGTCAAAATGGAATTTTCGCTAGAAATTTTTTTCTACGACGTTTCAGAAGCTAAAAAAAAAACCCATTTGAGAAGACGTCACGTTGAATCTCAGGTCCTAATTTTAGAGCTTTTCGAGCTATATTTGTGGAGATATGATCTTAGGAAGTTGGTCTTTTTGCAGACTCCTAAATTACATTCCAAATAGGTGACCTGGGGAAAATAATCATAACTTTCTCTCTGAGCACCGGATTGAAATTTTGTAAAAAGCTGTAGAAAGAGGATGGACTTTAGTTTCTTGTATATCATTTTTAGAACCAAAGGTCGAAACAAGGACAGGTGGAACGTCGTACAAGTTAGCTCTACTAAACTAGTCTATAATCAGGTCACTGTGGGAGATTTGACATAACTCTTCCTTGGAGAATCCAATTGGGATCAGACTGGTGGCATTGGAAAGAGGACATATAGGGCTACTATCAGTCACAATTTTAGAACTAGATGATCATAAATTACAAAGATACATCAGAGGCAATATCGAGCTCCTACAAAGTGAAAAAAGGTGTGTAGATTTTTTTAAATTTTTGCTTAAGCTTGGTTTGAAAAATTATTTTGAAGGAATTCAAAGGGCATAGTAGAGAATTGTTATCAGTAACTGATTCCCAGAGGAAATAAAATGCAATCACCTAGTAAGCATCCTGAAAGCAGTAGCATGACTCATAGAGGAAGAAATGCTACATGATATATCAAAATTACAAGACCAAGTGCAACAAATGTCAGTCTCACAAAAGCTAACAGAAGCTAAGATAAATGGCATGGAATCTAAGATAAAGGGTGTGGAAGCTAAGATGAATGGCATGGAAGCTAAGATGGACGATTGGAAGACAGATTTGAAGACAGACATGGAAGAATTGAAGATAAATATGAATAAGTTGCTACAAGAAATGGTCACTAATGGTGAAAGGGTAGTAAAGGAAACTCATGATGAGAACAAAAGAAATGTTAATCATGATTCCATATACCCTAATGTTGGATCAAAGACCCACCATATTTCAAAAATCTATATGAGGAAGTTTGATGGCAAGGATCCCGCAACATGGATATTACAGATGGAGAATTTTTTTGATCTCAATAATGTGCAAAACACACAAAAGGTACGTATTGCAACTTTATATTTGGAACCAAATCAATTTGTATGGTATCAATGGCTTTGCTCTCGTAAACAAATTATCACTTGGGCAATTTTTATGAAAGAATTGACAGCGCATTATGAGGATACAAAAATCAACACTTTTTTTAGCCAATTGATAAGTCTCAAACAAAAGGGTTCAATAATGGAGCACATTGAGGAGTTACAAAAATTGAACATAAGGGTAAAAAATATTCCAGAGGAGCATAGGATTGATGTGTTCATAGGGACTTTAAAGGATAATATCCAACATGATGTTCGCCTTTGGGAACCTGATTCATTAGAGAAGGCATTCAGGTTAGCAAGAAAAATGGAAAGCAAAATTATGGCAACCAGGAAGCACACCACTCACAACTATAAAGATGGAAGTGTTGTTGCCCCTAGTCTTCCACAACCTATAAGGTTGACACCACAACAATTGGAAGAAAAAAGAGAAAAAGGGCTTTGTTATAGTTGTGATAGCAAATACACTAAAGGTCATAAGTGTGCTGAGAAGAAATTATTCTACATAGATTGTGAAGAGGAAGAAGAAAAGGAGCAAGAAAGGTCAAAAGAAGAGGATATACTCCAGGAACAAAGCCTAGATAAAGAAGAAATGAATCCAACCATATCTTGTAATGCATTGGTGGGAATTACCACTCCTCAAACCATCAAGATAGAAGGAAAAATCAAGAAGGAAAAGGTAATAGTGTTGATTGATTCAGGAAGTACCCACAATTTTATTCATTGTAAGGTAGCAAAAGAATTGAATTGCTTGTTATATCCAGCACGAGAGTGTCAAGTGATGGTTGCAAATGGAGGAACAATAAATTGCTTGGGAAAGTGCCATAATATCAAGCTATCCATGGGAGAATATGTATTGACTAGCCCAATGCTTTCCATTCCAATGGGAGGTGCTGATGTTGTACTAGGAGTCCAATGGCTACAATCCTTGGGTACAATAGCTTTTAATTTTCAAGAACTTTTCATGAAATTTTCTGTGGAAGGAAAGGAAGTTGAATTAAGGGGTATAGTAGGGAAACATGAAAGATAATAAGCTCTAACGGTATGACAAAGCTTCTAAAAGAGGAACAAAGAGGTTTAATTGCACAATTATGTTTTCTAGATGTTTCCACATTGGAATCATCTATTTGTCCAGATCTACAAAAAGTCTTGGAAAATCATTCCAAGGTATTTGAGACTCCCAAAGGTCTCCCACATATTCGTGATCATGATCATGCTATTCATCTGATTCTAGGAAGTGTTCCTCCAAACATCAGGCCGTACAAATATCCCTATGCCCAAAAGAGTGAAATTGAATGTATGGTTGCAGAAATGCTAGAGGCTGGTATAATTCAACTGAGTCAAAGTTCTTTCTCTACTCCAGTAGTATTGGTGCACAAGAAGGATGGATCATGGCGCATGTGTCCGAATTATAGGGAGCTCAACAAGCTCACTATTAAAGATAAGTTTCCCATTCCTGTCATTGATGAATTACTGGATGAATTCCATGGATCAATTTACTTCACCAAGTTGGATCTTCGTTCAGGATATCATCAAATCAGAATGAAGACTGAAGACATTCCGAAAACAACATTTAGAACTCATGAGGGTCATTATGAATTTTTGGTCATGCCTTTTGGCCTTACCAATGCACCTTCAACATTTCAAGGTTTGATGAATTAAATTTTCAAACCATTCCTTAGAAAATTTGTGTTAGTATTTTTTGATGATAAACTAATCTACAACAAGTCTTGGAAGGATCATGTTGAACATGTTGACAGGGTGCTACAACTAGTGGAGGAGAAACAATTATATGCAAAAATATGCAAATATTTTTTTGGAGTACAAGAGGTGGAATATCTGGGTCATATTGTATCTCATGAAGGAGTTAAGGTAGACCCTAGCAAAATTAAAGCCATTACGGAATGGAAAATTCCCACATCCATAAAGCACTACGAGGATTTCTTGGGTTGACAGGGTATTACCGCAAGTTTTTTAAGAATTATGGGAGAATAGCAACACCTATAACAACATTATTGAAGAAAGATGCATTTTCATGGACTCCAGAAGCAACAAAGGCATTCGAACATCTTAAAGAGGCAATGTGCCAAGCACCGGTCTTAGCTACACCGGACTTCACAAAAACCTTTATTATGGAATGTGATGCTTTAGGAAATGGAATTGGTGTTGTTTTAATGCAAGATGAAAGACCCATTTCTTTTGAAAGTCATCCAATCAAGGGAAAGTTTTTACACAAGGCTATTTATGAGAAGGAAATGTTGGTAATACTCCATGCACTTAAGAAATGGCGACCCTACCTAATGGGAAGACACTTCAAGGTAAAAATGGATCATGATAGCCTTAAATACTTTTTAGAACAAAGATTATCCTCTGAAGAGCAACAAAAGTGGGTCACAAAGATGTTGGGTTATGACTTTGAAATCATCTACAAAAAAGGGAAGCAAAATTTGGTGGCAGATGCACTCTCAAGAAAGGATGAGGATGTGGAAGAATTGTTGAGCGCCATTTCTATTATCCAACCAGATTGGATAAACGAAGCAAGGGAGGAATGGAAGAATGACGAAGAAGTGTGGGCACTTATTCGAATGTTACAACAAGATTCCAGTATATCTGATACATTTAGCTGGAAAAATGATTCATTATGGTACAAAGATCACTTGTACCTCTGTAAGAATTCCCAGCTAAAACAAAAGATTCTTATGGAATTGCACACTTCTCCCTTAGGAGGGCACTCAGGATTTTTAAAAACTTAGCACAAGGTTAAGAAGGAATTTTTTTGGGATGGCCTTAAATCAGATATTCAAAAGTTTGTGCCGGAATGTTTGGTTTGCCAACAAAATAAAGTTGAAACAATTAAGACACCGGGTCTATTACAAACTTTATCCATTCCAAGCCAACATTGGGAGCAGGTTTCAATGGATTTTATCATAGGTTTACCCAAGTCTGAGGGGAAGAGTGTCATCATGGTGGTAGTTGACAGACTTACCAAGTATGCACACTTTTGTGCATTATCACATCCATTTAAAGCCAGTATAGTTTCTACTACATTTATGGCAACAACTCAAAAGCTACATGGAAACTAAAAGATTATTGTAAGTGACAGAGATCCCATTTTCACTGGAAAATTTTGGATAGAATTATTTTATTTTCTTGGTACTCAGTTAGCTCATAGCTCATCTTATCATCCTCAATCTGATGGGAAAACTGAGATAGTAAACAAATGTTTGGAAGGATATCTTCGTTGCTTTGTATCTGATAAACAGGCACAATGGTTCAAATGGTTGCCTCTGGCTGAATGGTGGTATAACACTTCCTTCCATACAACAACAAAAATGACCCCGTTTATGGCACTTTATGGGTATCAGCCACCATCCATCACATCATACTTAAGAGAAAATTCTAAGGTTCAAGTAGTGGAACATCACATCGAACATCAACAACAAGTCCTCCAACTCTTAAAGGATAACCTCATGTTGGCATAGAATAGAATGAAACAACGGGCAGATCAACATCGTAGCGAAAGAAGTTTTGATGTAGGTGATTGGGTATTCCTATGGCTACAACCATATAAGCAAATGTCCCTCAAGCAAGCTAAGAACGATAATAAATTATCACCAAAGTATTATGGTCCATACAAGGTGTTGCAAAGGATTGGTACTATGGCATACAAATTGGAGCTTCTTGCTGCTTCTCGATTGCACCCAGTTTTCCATGTTTCATGTTTAAAGAAGGTTATAGGCGACAAGCTCCCAGTTCAAACAATATTGCTAGAACTTGACGAGGAAGGAAAAATTATATTGGAACCGGAAGCAGTCACAGAAACAAGAACTCGACAGATACGAAATCGATCAATTTCGGAGTATCTTATCAAGTGGAAGAACTTATCCGCTGAAGATTCCACATGGGAGGATGAGAATTTTATACAGAAGCATCTAGAACTTCTCAAGCTTTGAGGACAACACTTTTTTGAAGGAGAGGGGCATGTTAGGTCCCTATAATACTAGTGATTACCCCATTACTATTGTATTTGTACCCCTTATTAATATTGTTGTGCCCCTATTATCCCCATATTGTTATTACTATGCCCCATAGAATCCCTCTATTGTTATTTTTGTGGCTTTATATTATTATTGTTAGGTCGGCTGGGTTATATTGTGACTCCTTATACCCCTCTATATAGAAAGGAAGTTTTATCATTTGAATCATCCAAGAATTGTTCATTTATGTAATGTAAAGGAGGTTGCCCCCTCGAAGAGGGTTAATTCTAAGGCATTGATCTATCTTTTCTATCTTTTTCTTGAGCTGGTTTCATAACATCCATAGTGTAGTAGACTAGGTTTTTGTCTTGTAGTTTTGATTAAAACTTCATGAGCAGTTGAAAATCTACACCATAGCAAGATTCACATTAGAGCAAAAATTTCAAAGTTGTTTCTCAGGAGGTTCAAATTTGTAGTTCAATGTAGTAGGATCTCTTCAGAGCTAAGAAGATGACCTTCAATGGGTTGAGGCTAGAGTATGCCTTGGAATGAAACTCTAATTTCATTGCATGGAAGGATGTATTCGATGACAATGGATTTCTAGAATATATTAAGGGAGATGTTGCAAAACCAGCTAAATATGATGCCGAAAACCTTTCTCAGTGAAAAAAATATGTAACCAAGGCGAGGAGAATAATATTGGAGGGAGTACTTGCGAGACCTATTAGAGGGAGTAAAAGGCCGCATTGTCACCAATCTCCATGGGAAAGAAAATACTTCTGCAATGTGGTAGACACTAACCAATCTATTCCAGAATAGTAGTGACCATAGGAAGCTGGAGCTCAAGGATAAACTTTGAAATATCAAGATGTAGAAGAATGACACTATCCCGCAGTATCTGAGTAGGTTCACACAAGTTTGTTATGAGCTTGCAATAGTTGGTGTTATTGTTTCAAAGGATGACTTGGTAAGCCTAGCCCTTCTGGGTCTTCCCAAGAGCTGGCATAACTATCAATATTTAATGAATGGAAGGGAGAAACTACCGAATTGGGAACACTTATGGTCTGATTTGGTACAGGAGGAAATAAGGTGGAATACCAGAGATGGGACCTCATCCAAGGGTGAGGATAAAGAAAACTTTGGATTGGTTTGAAAGGGAAAGAAGGGAAAAGGGAATAAATCTCAAACCAAACCAGAATCCAGTCAAGGGGGAAAGAAGAAAGATCTGTCAAAAATTAAATGCTTCCATTTTCATGAATGCGAGCACTATGCCATGAAGTGTCCACACAAAAATGCAAGAAAGAAGACCTTAGGAGGAGCAGCATGTTAAACCTTGGCTTCACAGTTTGAGCTTGACTTTACCCTTATCATATGCATGTCCAACACAATGATGGGGAGTGTGTGGTACTTGGACTCAAGTGCATCGTTCCACATGACAAGGTGTAAATATTTTTTCAGTGACTTGGAGGAGAAATATCTCTAGATGCACATTAAGCTAGGGGATGAAAAATGGTACAATGTGACTAGTATTGGTACAGTCACCTTTCAGAGGGATTCAGGCTCCCCTCTGACACTCAAGGATGTCATGTTTGTTCTAGGCCTAAAGAAAAATATCATCTTTGTTGTAGTTTTGGAGGACCATGGTTGTGAAGTGATATTCATCAAAGGAAAAGTGTTCCTAAGACACATACCCATGGGATAGGTGAAGCAGATTTGGGTTTGTGTGAAGAGCCTGTGTAAGCTAGATGTAGAAGATGGTGCTGCATTAAGCAATGAGGCAAAGAAAGTGCAGGTCACAATGTCGATGAAATTTGGCACAAAATACTTGGCCATTTCAATCATGGTACCTCAAATATTATACAACAAATAACCACTGCCCTCCCTAAAGGAGAACATAAGCAGTAGGATGTATGCAAAGGATGTACGTTGTAGAAGTAAAATCCACATTCCATGATCGAGACAACAAAGCACATGCAGTCCTAGAAAGGATCCACTATCCTGTTTATGGACCTTTCTCGACAACCTCCATTATCAGACAAAAATATTTTTTCATTTTTATTGATGACTTCTCACGGAAGTGTTAGACCTTTCTCATGTGGAAGAAAGATGAGACATTCTCAAAGTTCGTAGAATTCAAGACACTGGTTGAAAAAGAAGCTAGCAAGAAGGTGAAGGCTTTGTTGTAGCGGCTACAAAACCCTCAAAAATTTTGGCCTGCACTTAAATTTCAGAGCCTAGTATGGGTATTGTGATCGATTATTCCTTAGTCACTTATTGGTAAGTTGATGATCTCAAGCTCCCCTTTTCAATATTAATAGTCATTCATGCTTTTATATTTACATAGAATATGTCATCTTTGGTCATGGGGGTTATCGCTTGTCATGCAAAGGGAGGTTTGTTTTACTTCAAGGGAAAACCTTTATGAGAATGGGTTGTCCTCACCCTAGACATGTTTCGATCTCATTTGGCACACTCTTATACAAGTGTCACCTTTATCCTACCAAAGTCTATCATCGGAGCCGCACTTATCGTAAGCTGTCACAAAGGTTGTTGCAGTAAGTGAAGTATGTTTTATATGTTCTGGATGGTCTATGTTGTATCGCTAAGTTTTCAAGTGTGTGATCGTAGTCAAGTTTTATCACTTTTCACATCAGTTCTATTGATCCCACACTTAGCCAAATTTCGGAGTTTCCTTATCAACCTAGCCTCATCCAACTTTCCTAAATTGTTCACTTCACATATGTAACCCTCAATATTTTACCTTGCCTGTTGGAACTGTGCAATTTGCAGAAATCCCAACTTCCCTTAAGATTCAAAACTGCGCAGTGGTTTCCTCCAATCTCCAGAAACTGTGCAGTTTTGTCCCTTGACTACCCAGTCTACCTCGCATCCTAAAACTTCTTAGATGTGTCCTCCTAGGGCCTCATCTTATAGAAGTGCCTTGCATCTTAAAACTATGTAAATGTGTCCTCCCAGGGCCTCATCCCGCAACAATCACTGCCCACTAAAACTACACAATTATGTCTCTCAGGGGCCACGAAGAAGGATGACATGATATGTGACTCTAAAGGAGCTGAGGAGAAAAATAAGTAGATCAAGGAACCCAAGGTATGCTAGAATATTAGTACTGCTTGAAGCATCCATCTGATGCATAACCCTTTGGTGGCTAGGTATGGAAAACAAAGCACATGTTTTTAAATACACCTCTTAGCGTAGCTTAAAAGATTGCTTATCATTGTCGTATCATTCTATCTTCAATGACATGCATGGTTACAAGAACTGAAAGTCATTCCATGTGTTTCCTCTACGTGTCTTGCTCCCTTTCACTTGTTTATTACATATCTTGGAAGATGAAGAGTATTACCACTTGTTTATTTAAGCTACGGAGGTTGAGACCAACATGATCTTATGACTAACCAGGCACGATGCAAGGTGTTATGCTATTGACCTATGAGAAAATACAAGATACCAGATATGCGAAGAAATACAACCCATAACACATAACGAAATGAGGAAAACAACAAGTATTTTATTATTAAGATATGAAGGCAATGTTCACTTGCCTCTTCAAGGGGGCAACCTGCAGTAGAGCAAAGCTTGATTACAAAATAAGACTCGATATTTCTCAATGGGGACTCTCTATCCTTTATATAGGATTCATACATACAATACCATGGGTCATTACCATGGTTCTCTTAATACCATCTATCTAATACCATGGCCCATTTGCAACTAACTATGGTCCCTTTCTTAAATGCAGGTCAACCACTTACAATTATTAATACGAGTTTTATTGACTCTTTAACTGGCTACAACTATGACTTGAACCTGTTACATAAATAAAGGGTTTAGGGTTGGACCCAAACATGCCTTCCCCCATAAAAGGAAGCCTTGTCCTCAAGGCTAAACCTGTGGAAATTGCTGAAGAATAGTGGTTGGTTCCCAGGTCACATCTTCTGGAGAGGTGTCTTTCCACTTGACGAGGACTTCCTTGATCACGCACTTGTGGAGATGTCATTCTCGTGTATTGAGGACCTGTTCAGTTTGGAGCCAGAGTGAACCTTCTTCATCCAATTCAGGTAGACTGGTTTGAATTCTGCAATTGTTCCCCACTACTTTCTTGAGGCGTGATACATGGAAGACTCGATGGGTTTTTGAAGTTGGTGGCAAGGCTAGCTTGTAGGCTACTACTCCAATGTGATGAAGTATTTGATAAGGTCTGTAGAATTTTGGAGCTAATTTTTGGTAGCCCTTTTCTTTGAGTGATGCTTGCTTATATGGTTGCAGTTGCAAGAATACCTAATCCCCTTCTTGAAATGTTCGCTTTGAATGATGTTGGTCTTCCTATTGCTTCATTTGATTCTGAGCTTGATGGAGATTATCTTTGAGATGGGCTAGCATGGCTGCACAGTTCTGTAGTAGTTGGTCCACTATTTGCACCTTAGAGCATCAGGGATATAAGAATTAGTTAAAGGTGGGAGCTGGCCATACACTGCTTCATATGGAGTCATCTTGGTGGCTGCATGATAGTTAGTATTATACCACCATCCAGCTAGACATAGCCACTGTACCCATTGATGTTGCTTTTCTAAAGTGAAGCACCTTAGGTATGTCTCCAAACATTTTTTGTCTGCTTCAGTTTGACCATCAGTTTGGGGATGATAGGAAGTACTTAGTTGTAGTTGGGTTCCTTATAGCTTGAAAATTTCTTTCCCAAAGTTACTAGTGAAAGTCGAGTCACGATAAGACATAATGGAAGTGGGCATGCCATGCAGTTTGAAGATCTGGTCCATGAAAGATTGAGCCAACAAAGTGGGGGTAAATGGGTGGGGTAGAGCACAAAAAATGAGCATATTTAAAAAGTTTGTCCACAACCACCATGATGACTGATTTGTTGCTTGACTTTAGAAGACCGGTAATGAAATCCATAGAAACATCCATCCAAATTGAGGCAAGGATTGGCAATGGTTGTAAGGTGCCTGGTGAATTGACTCTTTCTCTTTTGTGGTGTTGACACCCATCACATTCAACTACAAAAGTAAGAATGTCACTTTTCATGCCTATCCAAAAGAAAGAACGACGAGTGCAAGCATAAGTCTTCTAAAAGCCTGCATGGCCTACAGTGGGAGATGAGTGAAACTTTTCCAAAATGTGTGTTTTTAGGGTGGACGTTGGTGATATAAGTAACTCTATCCTTGTAGTAAAGAATCTCATCCTTCCAAGAGTAGCCAACTGAGGAATTAGAATATGCTCACAAGTTATTAATGAGTTGGGAGAGAGAGGGGTGTGAAAACCATTTCTTGTAGGCTTCTTCAATCCAATATAGTATGCGAAGAGAGATTGATAGCAGGTTGATTTCATCCTCAAATTGGTGTGATAAAGCATCTACTACTAAATTTTCTCACCCTTTCTTGTAAATTATCTCATAATCATATCCCAACATTTTGGCTAGCCATTTATTTTGCTGGGGCGAGGACAGACGTTGGTCCAAAAAATATTTGAGGCTTTGAGGGTCTGTGCGGATTTGGAAACGCCGCTCCAATAAGTGTGGTCGCTAGGTATCTGTTGCATGTAAGATGGCCATCATCTCCTTCTCATAGGTAGATTGTCCCAGATGTTTCCCACTCAGTTGTTGGCTGGTGAAAGCCAAGGGTCAACCTTCCTGCATTGAGACAACACCAATACCAATACCTGAAGCATCACATTCAATCAAAAAAGATTTGGTGAAGTCAGGTAGTGCCAATACTGGAGTTGAACACATGGCCTATTTGAGATCCATAAACACCTGTTGTGCTGCATCAGTCTAGAGGAATGAATTTTTATTGAGAAGGTTAGTGAGGGGTCTAGCAATAAGACCATAATTGTGACCCAAGAATCCCCTCAAACTCTTCAAGGTTTTTGGTTGGGGCCAATCTTGCATTGCCTATATCTTTTTGGGATCCACCTGGACACCTGCACGACCCACAATGTGGCCCAAATACTTGACTTCTTCCATGCCAAAAGAGCACTTGGACAATTTGACAAATAATTTGTGATTCTGAAGTAGTTGCAATAGCAGGTCTACATGTTGAAGATGTTTTTCCCTGGTTAGGCTGTAGATGAGAATGTCATCAAAGAAAACGAGGACAAATTTTCAAAGATATGGTTTCAGCAGGTGATTCATGAGGGTTGGAAAAGTGGATGGGACATTAAAGAGACCAAATGGCATGACGAAGAATTCATAATGGCCTTTGTGAGTTCGGAAAGTAATCTTGGCAATATGTACTTCTTTCATGCATATTTGGTGATAGCTAGAGCGAAGGTCTAGCTTAGTAAATAATTGAGCACCATGTAGATCATCAAGTAGATCTTCAACAACTGGGATAGGGAATTTGTCTTTGAAAGTGAGCTTGCTGAGAGCCTTGAAGTTTGGACACCTACGCCTTCCCCCATATTTCTTGAGCACCATGACCACTGGCGATGAATAAGTGTTGATGTTAGGACGAATAACACCAGCTTCAAGGAGTTCCTTGATTATTTTTTTCAATTTCATTCTTTCAGATGAAATGATATCTATATGGGCGCACATTCGGCGGTTCTGCTCCTAGGACCAAAGTGATGCTATGATTATGTTCCCTTTTAGAGGGTGGAAGCTCTTTAAGTTTGTCAAATACCTATTGGTGGCGGTTTAAGACCTATTGCATCTCAGGATGAATATGAAGAGTAATGGGCTCGATGGCTTGGATGGTATTAAACTGGGTGATAACTCCATGATGGCCTTTTTCAACAACTTTTCCATTCTATGCGAGTTGATGATAGAAGGAGCACCTACCTGGAATCCACGGAGGGTATGCATGTGGTCATTCTGCTTAAATCTCATATATAACTCCTGGAAATCCATTGTGATTAGGCCTAGTGTGTGAAGCCATTCAGTACCCAAGACAATATCACAACCACCCATGTTAATTACAAACATGTGGGACTTTAGGTGGTAGTCTCCCATCTGAAGTTTGATATTTTTACAGGGGCCTTCACATTTCATTGTCCCCCCATCAACAATCAAGACCTGGAAAATAGAGACTACCGTGACAAAACAATGAATAGCTTTGGCGACTCTCTGATGGATAAAGTTATGAGTGCTGCCACTATCAATCAATACTACTATAGGGCGATGTTTAATAAAGCATCTGATTTTGAGAGTTTGGGGCACAGAAATGCCCACCAAAGCATGTAGCGAGATAACTAGTTCTTCTGGCGTAGCTGGGAGCTCATTGTCCTACTGTGTGTCCTCAACTTCATCCTCTGGTCCCTCAAGGGGTGGGGCTTCCTCAGATGAGCTGTGATTAGTAACATCAATTTGAAAGAATTTGGGTTCCTTGCATTTATGCCTCGGGGAGTATTTGTCATCACAATAGTAGCACAATCCTTGTTTTCTTTTTTCAGCCATTTCTGCTGGAGAAACCTTTTGAACCTTAAGTGTTTGGGTGGGCCCTGAGCCTGGGTGTGGCGTCCATTGGCTATGAAATTTGGATGAGGTGACTGGGTAGCTAAAGCATGTTCCACTTCGATAGACTTTGTGCAAGTGTCCATCCATGTGGGTGGGTGGTGCATCCGGACATGGGCTTGGATGGCTTCTTTGAGACCACTTATAAAACATTCCAAGTAGAATTCATCTCCCTGACCTTTTGTGCAGATGGCCAATGTATCAAAGGCTGCAATGTAGTCTTTACTGTGCTTGTCTGTCAGAGCTTAGTAAGATGACCCAAAAAATTAGATTGTCAGTGAAAGTGGTCATAAAGAGATTTTGAGAACACCTGCCAAGTAATGTTCCCAGGATAGCATTTCCGATGCCACTGCCACGATTGCCATCTCTCTTGGTCCAAGTAAAGGGCTCCCACACATAGTTTAGTTTCATCATCTCGGATATCATTCAGAATGAAATATTGTTCCATTTGTGCTACCCATACTGCCGGATTAGAGCCATCAAATTTATACATGTCCAGCTTGGGTGGCCAAGGGTGGGAATGTTAGTGATTTCCATGGAAGTGAATATGATGGCTAGATTCTCCTTCAAGGTCTTCATTAATACCATGTGCCTCCGAATGAAACCCCAACATGTTCATTTTGAATTGTGCCATGAATCGCTTCAACTCTTCTGCTAGGCCCTGGAAAGAATCCAATTGTTGTTCAAGGCGCTCGATCTTCTTGCTGGCCATGACTTGAGCTATGGTTTCTACCATACACAAATCTTAGGACCGCTCGAAAATTGAAGCTGAAAAGTGAATGGTACTACCACAATAAGCTCGTCATCCTGCATCTTAAATCAAGGACTTAGGAATGTAGTTTAGAAATCTAGTTTAGAAAGAAATATAGTTTAAAAATCTACTTTAGAGAAAGAAATCTACCTTCACTACGGAAAAGGGGTTAAACAAGAAGTTATTTATTTTTGCAAGGAAATTCCAAATACATTATTACATTATTTTATTGGTTGTTATTTATTAATATTAGCATACAATTGAGGAATGGAAATGGAATCCAAACAAGAGACCATGAAATTAACAAACCTTGGACTTGGTGTGAGATCTTTGCCTTATACCCTCATTTTCTTAGGAGTTTCTCCTATGATATGGACATGCAAAGAGCCTTTCTTGTGATATATTACATGAACTATAGATGATGAAAATCAATGTCACTCATCGCTTTGTCTAGTTTGTCTTGTGCTAAAAATATCAACATACCATTCCATTTTCTATGAAAAATCATTATAGAAGTGGGTGGACATGCAAAGGGCATTTTTTGTGATATATTACATGAAATATAGATGATGAAAATCAATGTCACTCATCGCTTTATCTAGTTTTTCTTGTGCTAAAAATATCAACATACGATTCCATAGGTGAAGATATTATTAATACCGCCCAGAGGAACCATTAATGAAGATGATCCCAAATAATAAGCACAATGCCCTTTGTCGAAAGTATCTTCATCCCAACATGATCTAGTTTAGAAAGAAATCTACTTTATAAATCTAGTTTAGTGAAAGAAATCTACTTTCACCACGGAAAGAGGTCAAACAAGAAGTTATTTTTTTTGCAAGGAAATTCCAAATACATTATCACATTAGTTTATTGGTTGTAATTTATTAATATGAGCATGCAATTGAGGAATGGAAATCGAATCCAAATGAGAGACCATGAAATTAACAAACCTTGGACTTGGTGTGAGATCTCTACCTTATACCCTCATTTTGTTAGGAGTTTCCCCTATGATATGGTGAAACATGTATCCCAACATAGACTAAATTAAATTAACACCCAATTTTACATTATTTTAGATATTATATCTTGTACCAAATGGAAGTAGTCCATAGTTATGGTTGTCCATATCAACATTTTCTTCAATAAATATCTTAGGCCTCACGGTAAATCGACTCTTCCATATAGTTAGGTCTTTAAAAAAGACCTACATATTTACATGTATATTAGATCCTTTAGATATATTATGGCAACGAATCATCAATATTTTATGTTTTTCTATGAAAAATTATTAGAGAAGTGGGTGGACATGCAAAGGGCCTTTTTTGTGATAGGTTACATGAACTATAGATGATGAAAATCAATGTCACTCATCGCTTTATCTAGGTTGTCTTGTGGTAAAATATCAACATACCATTCCATAGGTGAAGATATTATTAAGATCCCCTAGAGGAACCATTAATGAAGATGATCCTAAATAATAAGCACAACACCCTTTGTCAAAAGTATCTTCATACCAACATGATCTCTCACACTACTATGTGATATTCCATATATTTTCTTTATTGATGCTTATGGATCTTATGTCACCCCAAACTTAATACATCCTCCTAATAATATTTTCACTCCCTATATAGAAATCTTAATAGTAAATATGCATTAACCTTTTCCATAATAGTAATGGATAAAAGAAAATTCAACCAGAAAAAATTCTAATTCTTCTAAATGAGAACCAATTGTAACTCTAACACCCTTTATATATTTTGCATGATCAAAATTTGTTTTGTTTCAAACTCTTTTTCAATTCGTCTAAATGTATTTTCCTATATTTTTTCAATAATTTGTGCGTATTATCTTAATATTAAATATTCATTAACCTTTTCCATAATAGTAATGGATATAAAAAATGCAACCAGAAAAATCTAATTCTTCTAAATGAAAACCAATTGTAACTCTAACACCCTTCCTATATTTTGCACGATCAAAAGTTGTTTTGTTTCAAACTCTTTTTCAAGTCATCTAAATGTATTTTCCTATAGTTGTTCAATAATTTGTGCATATTATCTTAATATTAAGTATGCATTAACATTTTTTATAATAATACTGGATATCAAAATGCAACCAGAAAAAATCTAATTCTTCTAAATGAAAACCAATTGTAACTCTAAACCCCTTTATATATTTTGCATGATCAAAAATTGTTTTGTTTGAAACTCTTTTTCAAATCATCTAAATGTATTTTCCTGTAGTTATTTACTAATTTTTGTGTAAGATAATTCTTCTAAATAAGAACCAATTGTAACTCTAACCCCTTTATATAAATGAGAACCAATTGTAACTCTAGCCCCCTTTATATATTTTGCACTATAAAAAAGTTGTTTTGTTTCAAACTCTTTTTCAAATCGTCTAAATGTCTTTTCCTATAGTAAAACTATAATTTTTGCAAATACACACAACTTCCCCATACCCCTTTGGATTTCCTATTCTTTCTACTCACTCAATTGATTTAGTAGAGGGGAGCCCATAACCAAAGGGTAGATTTCCTATTCATGCTAATCGCTCAATTGATTCAACAGAGGGGAGCCCATAACCAAAGGGAAAAATGGGGAAAAATGGAAAGCAGCGTGGAGATTTCCAAAAGCCACAGAGGCCACAGAAGCTACAGTAATTGTTGTCCCTCCTCATCTTGACACTGCTAGCGAGACCGCAGGATTTCTTCTCAACATCAGTGGTGTGCACAATTCGGAATAAAGTGCTCACACAAAAATACCAAAATCTCAGGTCCAGTGCACTCCTCCTTTCTCTCATTTTTCCTCTTCAAACACGCAATCAAGCACTTAAATATTTCTAAATGTATGGATCAATTACAGGACCAATATGTCTAACTGGCATCAAAATCCCTTAAAAAACTAGTTAGGGAACTCTAACCAACCACAGGAATGTATTTCAAATCAAGGGTTTGTAGGGTTTGTGAATAAATGTATTTTGTTGGAGGTTGTTTCCACTTCCATACCAAATTTGCAAGATTTAGGTATTAAGGCCTTGGTGGTGTTGAAGCAGCAATAAGCGGATCAACTTGAATAAGGCCCCTTCATAGGTGGGTAACTGGCATTATATATGATATTTTTCTTTGTTCCAATTTAGTAAACAGACTCAACAATGTTCCACAATCGATTCAACCTTGTAGTCGCATGATGACACCAACCTTTAGGTCCTCAGATTTATGGCAACTCGCTAGAATTTATAGGCACAAATTTAGGGGACGTCAAGTCCACTTACGGAATGCAGTCAAGACTCACAACTCAGTCAAGTTTTCAAGTCACAAATTCCAAGAGTCTTGAGGCCACAATCTTGATTCAAAGATGGAATGAAGCTCGACAGAGGTGAAAATTGAGTTTAGGGTTGTCTTTTAAGAGTTTACCTTTCTTTTTGTTAATTATTTTATATTCATGAGTCGAACCCCAATCAAACTCCAATGGATTTTGATTATTTTTTCTAGTTTTCTCACATATTCAAGTTCACCTTGAGGTTCATTGATCTCAAATTTTAATCTAACAAATTTGGGATCAGACAAAATTTGGCAATTTTGAGCTTAAAGAATCAAGTTCACCAAACCCGATGACTTAGCTCGGATGACATCCTTGTTTACAGTGACACTTAATAAGAGCACCTTTACCGTGTTAGGCAAACATTTCTGTATACTCTTTGGGAATATATGTTCTATGCTTTCCCTAGAAAGTGTGCGTTTGTAACGGAGAAAATTCTATATCCAAATTTTATCATTGATGACTCAAGAATACCTAGGTCTAGAGAAGATCCAAATCATCCAAGATTAGCCTCCTCATAGATACCTCATATAGCTCCAAAACCTTCTCAGACTTGCTAACTTTATAATAAAGCCTCTGCTTGGTTTTCTACCCATTACATGGACCCTAAATTAGATACTCAATGGGAATAACAAGAAGATTCCCTTCCCTTCCTCTAATAAGAAATAAGGGCTCTTAACAGCCTAAGCAACAACTCCAATCCACACCAACCCATATGATTTCTAATCTCAATCAGTGATCTCAAATCAGAACAAATGTATCCAACTATGCAAGGGGTGTCATTCTTATGTGGCATTTCTAACATATCTTTCCATTATAAAACTTTCAATGGCATAGTACAATGATATTACACTTTTGAACTGCATGGCATTGAGCAAGTTATTTACAATGGCACCATTAGGTGGGGATGAATCTAATGATATGTAGTTATTTGTGTATCTTGTAGGTTGTAGGTTGTCACTTTATGGTTTTTGGAATCTAGAGGCCATTTAGAACCTTGATGTATATGTATTTTGTTTTGCATATGTATCACACTAAGTGCCATTTTTCTATATTCAACCTTACATGCTATATACATGAGAAAACCTGGATATTTGGTGTATAATGTTTTCGATTTACATTGATATACATAAATAAGTATTTGTTAAAATTTGTAATTTAGACAACTAATAATAAACTAGATTCACTAGTTAGTTCTAGTCCGGTTCTATTTTATTCCCAGTCTGACCCTCGGGGTTGGTTCTAGTTCTGGTTCTAATAACTTTAACCAAAATATGAGAATTTCATAAGAGAACCTAGTCACTAGGTGGGATGAATAAAACAGAGTTGAGATAAATAAAGTATTAGTGAGTTACAGACAGAACTCTAAGGGAAAAAAATCATAGGGATATCCCTGTCATCAAGGACTTAATTTAAGAGTAAAAGAAGAATGATTTTTGGAGTGATGAGATGAATGGAAATGGAAATGCATGCACATGAAAGAAATGGCTAACCACACATCATACAAAAGCATAAAACCAACATGATGGCCTTGTCCAAAATTCAGACAATAAAGTGTTGACGTTTTGTAACTCAAGTAGGTAATTTTGCATAGACCTAAGTGTCTAGGCCCACGGAAGTTTCCTAATATACCATTAACCTTAGCAATTACTTTAGTGATTAAATTAATTTCTTTTATAAGACAAGGCAAAGAAAATTCACATAGTCGACTTCGGCATTGTGCAGGGTATACAGTGGGCAACTTTATTGCATGAATTCGCAATGAGGCCAGGTGGCAATCCCCAAAAAATAAATATCACAGGTATCCCTACCTGAACACTAGGCAAAAAACCTACTTCCTCTTTGCTGGTCACAGGCAAGAGGCTCACAAAGTTTGCTAAATTGCTTGACCTAGAGTTTGAGTTTTGTCCAGTGTCAAAACATATGAGTTAGGTGAAATTGTCTACCCTGAAAATTGAGAAAGATGAATGCATTGCAGTAAATTTTATGTTACAATTACATAATCTTTTAGGATATTCCCTTGAAACCCTAGTGAAGATACTCAAA
Organism: Pinus tabuliformis; assembly: GCA_031772625.1. Taxonomy (NCBI): domain Eukaryota; kingdom Viridiplantae; phylum Streptophyta; class Pinopsida; order Pinales; family Pinaceae; genus Pinus; species Pinus tabuliformis. Next base: position 1,606,386,731 of record CM062817.1, on the reverse strand, counting down.
TTAGCTCATTCACTATACCCCAAAGTCGTAACACTTGGCGAATATGAAGCTCACTTAAATGCTTGCAAGTTCCAAGTTTGATTTTAGAATGCTTTAGAATATTTCTCTGCATTTTTTGAATCTATGGAGCCCAACATGGCAAGGGATAGTGTAGAGCAACTGAATGTGGAGAAGCTCTTCTATGCAGAGAAGTAATAGGAATTGTATCTTTTGAGGGAGCCGAAAGAAAAATTAGACTGGAAGGAAGGGATCAGTGGCATATTCTGATGGAATCAACAGGATTCAAATTTACCAATTTAAGTCATTATGCAAGGATCCAAGATCGAATACTTCTCTATAATTATTTTGAAGCGTATCCTCTAGATGAATCCTCGGGTTTCCTCTCTTTGGCATGGAAAAATTGGCCCCTCCTCACCGTCTCAGCCTGGTGCTGTTGCTAGTCTCTAAGAATTTGACAATCCCTTGTATAGTGCCAATTGATTATTCAGTACACATAGAAAATTTGATGCATCTAGGATGGAAATCAAATTATGCTTTGTGTACATACATACACATTTTGACTGTAAATAAAGGTTATATCATGATCATGTGAATATGTCTATAATTTTTCTCCTGCCTCTTTGCTTCACTAACTTTAGTTCTAGCACATGTCATGCATCCCTTGGCAAACAATTTTTAGCTGGGTAAACCAAATATTTATTTTAGGCAACAGGCAACAGTGGGATGATTGACCTCTACCATTTTCGGGGGTGCATGAAAACTTTGTAACCCTGGATTAAATCAAGGGCTTAGGAAAATAAGGGATTGAGAAAAAGCCTCTTGTCTCATTCTTCCTTGTTTTTCACCCTTCTCGATTCTTCCTAGTTTCTCTTCAATTATATATGTAGAGAAAGCGTTGCAAAGCCTCCATTACCTAAAAATTGAAGTCTATGTTTTATGCAATGTCCCTGAAACCTCTTATGTAGCCAGAATTTTCTATTTTAAATAATAACAGTTCTGAATGCTTTATTTCAAATCAGCAAACTATGTATTGATTGGCTTGCCTTGCAATTTCTTTGTTGTGCGAGATATGCTATATCTTTATCATCAGAATTTTTAGAAGAACTGGTGTCTTGTGAAGCCATGTTGATTGTAAGCTCCGATTAAGTAGCACCTAGACTACAAATTTCATTGAGGAAAACAGAGTAGCACTGGGATACATTCTTTATGAAGGCTTATGATGCAGCTTCTCTCATCTTCCAGCAAAAAAAGAATGGTAAAGATGATTCAATATTAAAAGAAATGAAGGGAATATTGGCATAGTTAACTTTAACCATCCATATGAGTTGAACAGTTGAACTGGGATGGTTTGTTGAAAATGCATTAGATATTTCACTATTTAAAAAAATACCTCGAGAATTATACGTTATGAAGCCAAATTGCTATCACAGAAGTATCCTACCACTAAAAAGGTAAGAATGGAAAGAATTTGACCCCAATAGAGTCCACGTTTTCACTTAATACTAAGACCTCTAATCTCCCCAATGGAATGGTGCTTTAGTTGTCTCATGAAAGGACATGCTTGATACCTTTTTTTCCACAAGATGGAGACACCCATCAGTCTCACTAAATCCGTCATGCCTCTGGGATATTCCATTTATACTAAAAAAGGACCTCTTTTCAATGGAGAGGGACAAAGAGAACACCAAACTCAGCAGCATTCCATGCCCAAAAACTTCTGGGAAACCCGGAGTTCCACATCATGCTTTGGTAAAACAAAAACCATATGGTAGATCCTTAATGGTTGAAAACAACTCTAGTGCTCTAAATATAAAAGTGAAGATTGCGACTTTTTTCAAACCTAAGACCTTTATTTTTGTTAATTGTTTTATATTCATGAGTCAAAATCCAATGAATTTTAATGATTTTTTTCTAGTTCGCTCACATATTCAAATTCGCCTTGAGGTTTAGCGATCTCAAATTTTAATCTAACAAATTTGGTATTAGACAAAGTTTGGCAATTGTGAGCTTAAATAATCAATTTCACCAAACCCGATGACTTAGCTCGGATGACATCCTTGCTTATAGTGACACTTAATAAGAGCACCTTTACCATGTTAGGCAAGTATTTCTGTAGACTCTCCGGGAATATATGTTTTATGCTTTCCTTGGAAAGTGTTCATTTGTAACGGAGCAAATTCTATATCTAAATTTCATCATTGATGACTAAAGAATACCTGGGTCTAGAGAAGACACAAACCATCCAAGATTAGCCTCTTCATAGATACCTCATATAACTCCACAACCTCCTTAGACTTGCTAACTTTTGAAAAAATATCCTGCTTGGTTTTCTGCCCATTACTTGGACCCTAAATTATATACTCAAGGGGAATAACAAGAATCTTGCCTTTCCTTCATCTAATAAGAAATAATGGTTTTGAAGAGCCTAAGAAACAACTCCACTCCACACCAGCCCTTGTGATTTCTAATCTCAATCAGTGATCTCATATCATAACAAATGTATCCAACTATGCAAGGGGTGTCATTCTTATGTGGAATTTCTAACATATCTTTCCATTATAAAACTTTCAATGGCATAGTAAAATGATATTATACTTTTGGCCTACATGGAATTGAGCAAGTTATTTACAATGGCATCATTAGGTGGGGATGAATCTGATGGTATGTAGTTATTTGTGTAGCCTATAGGTTGTAGGCAGTCGCTTTATGGTTTTTGGAATCTAGAGGCCATTTAGAACCTTGATGTATATGTATTTTGTTTTGCATATGTATCACACTCAGTGCCATTTTTCTATATTCAACCTTACATGCTATATACATGAGCAAACTTGGATATTTGGTGTATAATTGTTTCGATTTACATGGATATACATAAATAAGTTTTTGTTAAAATTTGTAACTTTTTAGACAACTAATAATAAACCAGATTCACTGGTTGGTTCTGGTCCAGTTCTATTTCAGTCCCAGTCTGACCCTTGGGGCTGGTTCCAATTCTGGTTCTAATAAATTTAACTAAAATATGAGAATTTCAGAAGAGAACCTAGTCACGAGGTAGGATGAATAGAATAGAGTTGAGATAAATAAAGTATTAGTGAGTTACAGACAGAACTCTAAGGGAAACAAAATCATAGGGATATCCCTGTCATCAAGGACTTAATTTAAGAGTAAAAGAAGAATGAGTTTTGGAATGATGAGATGAATGGAAATGGAAATGCATGCACATGAAAGAAATGGGTAAGCACAAATCATACAAAAACATAAAACTAGCATGATGGCCTTGTCCAAAATTCAGACAATAAGGTGTTGATGTTTTGTAACTCAGGTAGGTACTTTTGCATAGACCTAAGTTTCTAGGCATGAGGAAGTTGCCTAATATACTATTAACCTTAGTAATTACTTTAGTGATCAAAGTAATTTATTTTATAAGACAAGGCAGAGAAAATTCACATAGTCGATTTCGGCATTGTGCAGGGCATACAGTGGGCAGCTTTCTTGCATGCATTCACAATGAGGCATGGCGGAAAACCCCACAAAATAAATATCACAGGTATCCCTACCCCAACACTAGGCCGAACCCCTACCTCCTCTTTGCTGGCCACTAGAAAAATTCTCACAGAGTTTTCTAAATCACTTGATCTAGAGTTTGAGTAATGTCCAGTGTTAAAACATATGAGTTAGCTGGAATTGTCTACCCTGAAAATTGAGCAAGATGAATGCATTGTAGTAAATTTTATGTTACAGTTATATAATCTTTTAGGAGGTTCCCTTGAACCCCTAGTGAAAATACTCAAATTAGCTCATGCCCTATCCCCCAAAGTCGTAACACTTTCATAATATGAAGCTCACTTAAATGCTTACTAATTCCAAGTTCGATTTCAGAATGCTTTAGAATATTTCTCTACATTTTTTGAATCTATGGAGCCCAACATGGCAAGGGATAGAGCAGAGCAACTGAACATTGAGAAGCTCTTCTTGACAAAGAAAATAATGGGAATTGTAGCTTTTGAGGGAGCCAAAAGAAAAATCAGACTAGAAGGGATCAATGGGATTCAAATTTACCAATTTAAGTCATTATTCAAGGAACCAAGCTAGAATTTTTCTCTATAATTATTTTGAAGCGCATTCTCTAGATGAATACTTGGGTTTCCTCTCTTTGGCATGGAAAAATTGGCCCCTCCTCATCGTCTGAGCCTGGTATTGTTGCTAGTCTCTAACAATCTGGCAATCCCTTGTATAGTGCCAATTGATTATTCAGTATACATAGGACATTTGCTGCATCTAGGATGGAAATCAAATTATTCTTTGTGTACATACATACACATTGTGACTGTAAATAAAGGTTATATCATGATCATGTGAATATGTCTGTAATTTTTCTCCTCCCTCCTTGCTTCAGTAATTTTAGCTCTAGCACATGTCATTCATCCCTTAGCAAATAATTTTTAGCTGGGTAGACCAATTATTTCTTGTAGGCAACAGGAAATGGTGGGATGATTTACCTCTACCATTGCCGGGAGTGCATGACAACTCTGTAACCTTGGATTAAATCAAGGGCTTAAGAAAAGAAGGGATTGAGAAAAAGCCTGTTGTCTCATTCTTCCTTAATTTTCACCCCTCTCAGTTCTTCCTAGTTTCTCTTCAAATATATATGCAAAGCAAGTGTTACAAAGCCTGCATTACCTAAAAATCAAAGTCTTTGTTTTATGCAATGTCCCTGAAACCCCTTATGTAGCTAGAATTTTCTATTTTAAATAATAACAACTCTGAATGCTTTCTTTCAAATCTGCAAACTATCTATTGATTGGCTTGCCTTACAATTTCTTTGTTGTTCAAGATATGCTATATCTTTATCATCATAATTTTTAGAAGTACTGGTGTTTTGAGAAGCCATGTTGATTGTAAGCTCCTATTAAGTAGCACCCAGACTACAAATTTCGTTGAGGCAAACAGAGTAGCACTTGGATACATTCTTTATGAAGTCTTATGATGCAGCTTCTCTCATCTTCCAGCAAAAAAAAAAAATGTTAAAGATGATCCAATATTAAAAGCAATGAAGGGTGGATTGGCATAGTTGAATTTAACCATCCATACAAGTTGAATAGTTTAACTGGGCTGTTTTGTTGAAAATGCATTAGATATTTCACTACTTAAAAAAGTACCTCGAGAATTATATGTTATGAGGCCAAATTTCCATCAAAAACGTATCCTACCAATAAAAAGGTAAGAAGGGCAAGAATTTGACCCCAAGAGAGTCTGTGTTTTCACTTAATATTAAGACCTCTAATATCCCTAATGGAATGGTGCTTTAGCTGTCTAATGAAGGGACATGCTTGACACCTTTTTTTCCACAAGATGGAGACACCCATCAGTCTCGTTAAATACTTCACACCTCTGGGATATTCCATTTATCCTGAAAAAGGACCTATTTTCAATGGAGAGGGACAAAGAGAATTCCAAACTCAGCAACAGTTCATGCCCAAAAACGTTTGTCAAACCCGGAGTTCCACATGATGCTTTGGTAAAACCAAAACCATATGGTAGATCCTTAATGGCTAAAAACAACTCTAATGCTCTAAATATAAAAGTGAAGATTGCAACTTTTATTCAAAACTAAGACCTTTCTTTTTGTTAATTGTTTTATATTCATGAGTCGAACCACAATCAAACTCCAATGAATTTTGATGATTTTTTTCTAGTTCGCCTTGAGGTTCAGCAATCTCAAATTTTAATCTAACAAATTTGGGGTCAGAAAAAATTTGGCGATTTTGAGCTTAAAGAATCAAGTTCACCAAACCTGATGACTTAGCCTGAATGACATCATTGTTTACAGTGACACTTAATAAGAGCACCTATGCCATGTTAGGCAAGTATTTCTAGATACTCTCCGGGAATATATGTATGCTTTCCCTGGACAGTGTTCATTTGTAACGGAGTAAATTATGTATCTAAATCTCATCATTGATGACTCAAGAATACCTGGGTCTAGAGAAGATACAAATCATCCAATATTAGCCTCCTCATGGATACCTCATATAGCTCCATAACCTCCTCAGACTTTCCAACTTCTGAATAAAGCACCTGCTTGGTTTCCTGCCCATTACTTGGACCCTAAATTAGATACTCAAGGGCAACAACAAGAAGCTTTCCTTCCCATCATCTAATAATAAATAATGGCTTTTAACGTCCCAAGCAACAACTCCACTCCACCAGCCCTTGTGATTTCTAATCTCAATCAGTGATCTCATATCAGAACAAATGTATCCAACAATGCGAGGGGTGTCATTCTTATGTGGCATTTCCAGCATATCTTCCCATTACAAAAATTTCAATGGCATAGTACAATGATATTACACTTTTGACCTGCATGGCATTGAGAAAGTTATTTACAATGGCACCATTAGGTGGGGATGAATATGTAGTTATTTTCGTAGCCTGTAGGTTGTAGGTTGCCACTGTATTTTTTTTGGAATATAGAGGCCATTTAGAACCTTGATGTATATGTATTTTGTTTTGCATATGTATCACGCTTAGTGCCATTTTTCTATATTCAACCTTACATGCTATATACATGAGCAAAATTGGATATTTGGTGTATAATTGTTTTGATTTACATGGATATACATAAATAAGTTTTCATTAAAATTTGTAACTTTTTAAACAACTAATAATAAACCAGGTTCACTGTTTGGTTCTGGTCCAGTTCTATTTCATTCCCAGTCTGACCCTCGAGGCTAGTTCTAGTTCTGGTTCTAATAAATTTAACTAAAATATGAGAATTTCAGAAGAGAACCTAGTCACGAGGTAGGATGAATAGGACATAGTTGAGATAAATAAAGTATTAGGAGTTATAGACAGAACTCTAAGGGAAACAAAATCACAGGGATATCCCTGTCATCAAAGACTTAATTTAAGAGTAAAAGAAGAATGAGTTTTGGAATGATGACATGAATGGAAATGGAAATGCATGCACATGAAAGAAGTGGCTAAGCACAAAGCATACAAAAGAATAAAACCAGCATGATGGCCTTGTCCAAAATTCGAACAATAAAGTGTTGATATTTTGTAGCTCAGGTAGGTACTTTTCCATAGACCTAAGTGTCTAGGCGTGCGAAAGTTGCCTAATATACCATTAACCTTAGCAATTACTTTAGTGATTAATGTAATTTCATTTATAAGACAAAAGTGAGTTAATCTAATGAAATGCAAATTTTTTTGCATCAGTGAATTAGAGGAATCTCAAATGTCGATCTCAAGTGATGTTGAGATCTAATCTCAATTGTCAATCACTTTAGAGATTAGGGTTGTCCATTTGATCATAACTCAAGCTCAAAAAAGAAAGGCTAGGCTACAAGAGAAGACACATTGAGTGATCACAAGACACTGAGATGAGGACATCTCAGTGATTGGGTGGAGGACTTTCCTCCACGTGTGCCAGGTCCGAGGAAGGTGCAAGGAGATGCAAGGAGAATCCAATCAACCACAAGAGGTCTCAGGCTTGATCAGCTAGATCATATCTAGGTTAATGTAGTATATGTAATTTCCACAAAGGTCCATTATCCCAAGAACAAAGCCATAGTAGGTTTTGAAGATTTAATGAAGAATTGATTTGATTGAGTAGAAAACTTTTGAGTGTAATGTGTGATTGATATTACTTGTTTATTTCCAATATTTAGGTTTTGTTAAGATCTCAGTCATGCTTTTTATTTAGTAGATATATAACAATCTACTAGATAGTAGATTGCTAGGTTGTTGGGTTCAAGGAAATTTAACATAATGGGTACAAACTCATTGGTAGTGAGAGACTGTAATGTCTAATTTTATCCCTAAAGGTAAAAGACACTATACTGCTACAAGACTTGTTAAGAGTCCAGAAATATGATAAGAAGTTTCAACTGATGGGATAAGAGGATGTTTAATGAATCAAAACAACTTAAGATTAATCAAAGCCTATATACCAAGCAGTGTTGGTTGTATAGTATAAATAAGATAAGATAATTTTATTAATGCCCAATAGCTGACCACAAAAGTAGGTCAATGGGACCAAACAACACAACTAGTATGAATACAATGTGGAAGTGTCAGCGCAACTCATAGAAAATGATGAAAATAATACAAAGAAAGAAACTACATAAGTATAACATCACAACATATGTATAAAACTATGAAAAAGATACGGCCTTGTGGAGATCGATTCCGGGATGCTCGCGACGCTGCAGGAGGGTTTAATGAAAATGGTCGCTGCAACAGAAACTCGCCCATCCGCCGATGGAAGAGACAGGATCATCATGCAGTTGTTGCAGAACAAGCGAATAGGCAAAAAAGATTATCAGCGACGGGGGAATCGCTACCTTCTTCGGGAAGATAAGGGATATACTGTAGATCTGGAACACGGTGCAGCGGATCAAGATTTTGGAACATTCAGGACAAATGTCGCCACTCTACAGATCACATTCCCCTCCCAATCTGATGCAAACATGACAGATCCGGCACCCTGGGGCTGTAGCAATGTCAAATTCAACGAAACTTGCCCGGAAACAGAGCGGAGGGTTTTTAAACTCATCGTTCTGGCAACTCCAAAAGCATACCATCATACGCTGGCTCAGATCCAAGGACAAGAAGCCCACGGTGACCATAATCCCGAGGTAAGGGAGCGTAAACTTAGATTTTTTGCATATCAGACCTCGGATCTGTTCTTTTTCGCTGCAGATCTTGCTGACCATCTAGTCGAGCGAGCGCCATTAAGCCCAGAATGGGCATCATTTTTCTTGATCCGTGGCATGGCGCCCAGATCGAGCCATGGGCTCTGCGATCTAGACCTTTGTCCTGTAGAGCGACCCCCACTCTGGTCTGATCTGGTAGCCTTATCACGGTTTAAAGAAGAGCAAAAGGCGGATAATAGAACCTCAGAGTTAGATCTGCACTAGACAGATCTGGAAGTTTCTGATCCAGAAGCGCCCAAGGAGAATCTAAACAATATCTTTATCAGATCCATGGAGGGGAACACAATATGTATCAGGATAGGAAGCTGGGAGGAGATAAAAACGCTCAAACAGAGGATACAAGAAAGGACAGGCATCCCGCCCTGCAAACAAATCCTGATCTATACAGGAAAAATATTGCAGGAGGAGCACAAACTAAACAAATATGGCATAGGCAGAGACTCAACCATTTACCTCAGCACAAGAATCCGCGGAGGATGTCCAGGCACGAGCTCAAAAGGAACTGTTTCCTTTAAAGATGCAGTGAAAGGGAAGAAGGAAACACAAGCACATACAAATCTACAAGATACAATACCCGGACCCTACACTGTCGAGAAAACAGCACATACAAATCTGCAAGATACAATACCCGGAAGCCCTTCGTCAATGGATATACTCCATATGGACAGTAAACTGCGACATCCATCTCTGTTCAAAAGGGTTTTTTATTGTCAAATTTGACACAGTAAATGACAAAGAATATGCATTGTATGAGGGACCATGGTTCTGGGGCAATGCTGGACTGTTTTTGACACCCTGGTTCCCAGAATTCGATCCGAATACTATGGTGGTCACCAAAATGCCTGTGTGGGTAAAATTATACAATCTACCATTACACTTTTGGCATTTCAAAGTATTAACAGACATTGGCAACACATTGGGGAAATTTTTAAAAGTAGATAATGACCGCCTCTCCAAGGATATCTACACATTTGCCAGGATCTGCGTGGAGGTGGATCTCAGCCAAGGATTACCAGATCACATCCTCTTACTACACAATGAAAAGCAATGGGCTCAGCCGCTTGATTACGAAAACACAGCCTTTAGATGCCGCATATGTCGTCAAACTGGCCATCTACAAAGTATATGCCCCCAAAACAAAAAAGACAAAAAAAGAAGACAACCACCAAAACCGAAAGGATGGCAGTTTTCAGCCACAGATGACATAGCAGAAGAAGAAAACACAGAAGATATCAACATATCTCAAGAAGCGGATCATACAGGAAATAATTCAGAACACAGCCCACAGAATGATGAAAAACAGATGGGGTCTGCAATAGAGCAAACCAATCCACAGCAGCACAGCGAGAAATACAGCACAGCACAAGAAATTGGAGGCAACAAGCGAGCACACTCAACAGAAAGCTCAGATTCTGAAAAAGAAAATACAAACGGAGCACACATGGCAATTGTAATAGCCACACCCAACAATGAAGGTTGGCGGAAAGTGGAAAAAAAGAAAGGTAGAAAAGCATAATTTAGGCTGAAAATATTTTTTAGATCGTGAAGCACAGGACAAGTTTTGATAAAGCATATGTTGATACAACATCTACAACATGTAATTTTAATCAATATGAATAAAATTACTATTTTTCCAGTGGAAAAAAAAACTATGAAAAAGATACAGTGATGAAAAACACTAAGTGAGTTTGTCCAATGCTGGAATGGTGAGCAACCAAACCCAAGAACATGTCAAGAGAAAAAGAGTGATAGAGGGAGGTCGGACAATGGGGCCAATGATGTCAAAGTTTCATGAGTCTTGTGGCCAAGGGCAATGGAGCTGAAAAGATGTAAACAATACAATGAATGAAAGCATGAATTACAATAACACTTGGGGAATATAGACACAATGAAAGATAGGCAGGAATTTCATTCAAATGGATCAGAAGAGTAGAGAGACATAACCAATAAAAATAATATGAGTAGGATATAGAAGTTAGCACACAACGTGACAGTGAGATTAACAAGGGAAGTAAATATACAAAAAGTATGACACCATGTAACAGATAAGAAATAAAAATAGAATAGTCTAACTATTACACAAGTTGACTTGTTTTCTTCTTTCAATTCCCCCTTTCTAAAATAGCCAGAGAGAAAAGTTGATGTGATGCTACATGTGTAGCTAGAAGCATAGAATGTAATAATTTGTAGACAAAAGTTAAAACCACACCCCCATTTTATGATAATTCAAATTTTCAAAAGCCAGAAATATATGTTTGATCCATAGTTCAAACTTCAATATAACTTATATTTCTATTCATCAAAGGATGTTTCTGGATAGGTAGAGCCTAGTTATAAATGGTCATAGTAATTTAATTATTATTTGTATGTTCATTATTTATGTCCTATCTAACTATTACCACATAGTTTAAAGTGTACATGATTATTCACATCTAAAGTCCTGTGATTACTTTCCTCCTCATCTTCATCATATTCATATGAACTTCTTCCACTCCATCTTATTTTTGATGGACTTATAACAACCTGCAATATATTTTCCATCAATAACCAAAAATAGAAAAATTCCTGAACTCAACAATGTGAACCACTATGAAAATAAAGCATTCAGACAACTGGGCACCTCTAAAATCATCAGCTTTGATGAATAACTAAGACTGAATTATTAGTTTCTTGGACACCAAGCATGTATAAAGCTAAAGCATATCCTCCAAAGTAAAGAAGAAAATAAGAAAAAGGAATCATAAAAATAGTATACCTTGTCGTCATCATCACTTTCATTGGGCTGGCTTTTCCTTCGAATGTGTTTCTAACAATAATCTTTCTTAGATACATTAGATGTCGCAACTATAGCAACTTCATCATCATCATCTGCATCTAAGATTGCATCCTCCTTTTTCTTCCTCACAAATGCAGCTGCTACTCTCTTAGCTTGTTGGTAGGCCTATACATAACCACAATCAAGCGTTGATGAAGAAAGTAGCATCTACTAGCCCCTATGCTTTCTCTGCACACAAACAAATGCAGCGACCCTAGCTCAAGTTTTTGATGCCTCTATAATAAGAAACTTAATTAGAGGCAAAAAAATAGTTAAATGAGTATTCACAAGGACTATGTACTTAGGGCTCGTGATTATCACAAGAAGCAAGAAAACATCCACGTATGCCATGCAAAATTTCTTTATATATTATTTTTTCGATAAATTATTTTTGGGTTGAAATTGTTTCTTATAATGTTTGCAAATAGGAAAAGCTGCATCCAATCACCCATAATCTTCTTTTTTTGAAAACATTAGACTATTAGCATTTTGTCCATGCAGGGCTGAAAGGAATAAATTTGGGCTACTAGAGAAACACAAGGACTATGTACTTAGGGCTCGTGATTATCACAAGAAGCAAGAAAACATCCACATATGCCATGCAAAATTTCTTTATATATTATTTTTTCGATAAATTATTTTTGGGTTGAAATTGTTTCTCATAATGTTTGCAAATAGGAAAAGCTGTATCCAATCACCCATAATCTTCTTTTTTTGAAATGGCATGGATCCATAGTGGCATCTCTCATTTATGATACAGTTGTTTGTGTAATTTATATATATCGGCGTGCATTTGCTTATGCATGTTCATATGTTACTTTGTTTGTATGCTTTTCTTCACTGTCTTTCCTTTTGACGGTTTAGATTGTTATTGATAATGTAGAGGCTTCGAGAGAAAGCAACATCTAGAAACCCCAACGAATTTTATTTTAAGATGATCAACACTAGGACTGTTGATGGCATGCACCGTCCAAAGTAAGGGAATTCAAATATTTCATTCTTTCTTGCTTTAATTGCACCAAAGTTTAAGATGTTAAAAGTTGATTTTTTGTGTGCTTATGAGTGGTGCAAGGAAATATTCCAATGAGGAACTATTACTAATGAAGACCCAAGACACTCAATATACACAGTGTGAAAAGAAGGTACAAACATTACTAATTACATTGGACAATGTGAAGGTGGATGGCATTTTTATATTTTTTTTGCAATATTTTAATGGGTTTATTATGAATGATGCAGAAAGTAGAGCAACTTTAGTCTGCACTTCATTGCATTGTTTCCCTCCTTCAAACATACACACTTATTTTGCCGAAGACAGGTATTATTAGCATGCCAAATTTATTCAGTAAGCCATAACACCTTTAGTGGTCAAATGTATGATCACAGATATGGCAAAAGAAAATGCATACATCAACGTTAATTTCATTCATGAGGTTCATTTATTTCCCTAACAGTCTCATTGAGAAATATTCATTATCTAACATATTTGTCAATGATTTGTGTTAACTAACAAGTTATTCATTATGTGCTCTGTCATTGCACCTCTTTGGTATTTTAGATTCTCTTTGCTATTAAATTTAGTAAATCATATTGAATTTTGTGCTTTTGTCTGGAAATGGAATAATAGAGGGAATCCTGGGGTGAGCCCTAGAGCAAGGATCCCCTCCACTCCTACCACTGAATTGATGACTAGCCACTCAATGAAGCATGGAGACTAGTACTCTGGATCAAAGGAAATAACCTTTGGCAGTGGGCCCTCATGGAATCCACACGCCTCTAGTCCTTTGAAGTCTATCCCAGCCTCTCGGGCATGGTCTCCTCAAATATCTATCAGAAAGATATCCTGCTAGTCCTTTGAAGTCTATCCCAGCCTCTCGGGCAGGGTCTCCTTAAATATCTATCAGAAGGATATCCTGTTGGCAGAGGTTGGGGGAAGAGATTTGAGTCCTCACTGCTCTGACATCTGAATGAAATCTAAGTCTTTGGCTATTTTTTTCTACCGAAACTTGGTTGGACAACAGGGAAGAAAGCATTGATCCCATTGGACAAATCTGGTTGTAGATTCCTAGTTTGACGAGTCACAATTCCTCTAACCAGAAACATATTCCCACTCAATTTAATTTATATATACTCTGTGGTAGTGAGAATCTTGTTACCTCCAAAACCTACCTAACACCTCATAAGGGAAAGAACTATATGTAGTAGAATACATACACCCTACCCTATATTTGATACCCAAATGCTATTGTCTTAGGAATTGCCAACAATGACATTATTGTTAATATGATCTTCAGTTTTAGTGGTTCTCTTAAAATTATATGGAAAGTTATAATAGTACATAAATTACCTATGTGGGTCATTAATATTATCCTAGCCAATTTTCTCAACGTCCGGAAAGTTTGATAGTGTTCGTGAATAATTTTTAAAACTTTTGCAAAATAAATATTATTTTATATAGCCTCTCTAAATGAAAAATGTACATCCATCAGAAACAAAGACTTGTGTCTCAATTAGTTATGTTTTGCCTCTTTATGCATAAATAACCATAAACTATATCCTTTCTGCATATATTGCCAATTTTCTATGTAGCATCAAAAGCACTCCTAGAGTATTGGCAACCTGTTCATGGTGTTACCTGTTGCAGGGGAACCTGGGGATTGGAGCAGAACAGCCCCAATATGGTTTGAATGCTATCAAGAACGGCCGGTGCATGGGCACATTCCAAATGATCCCCCCATATCTGGGGTAGTTTGGGGAACAATCCTTGAATGTTCCCTCTTGTTGAGGAATGTTCCCTCGATGTGAATGTTTCCACTTGTTGAGGAATGTTCCCTAGATGTTCCTTGGCAGTGCCTGTTAGTCGCCAATTGTTTCACAGACATTCCCAACATTCCCTAGAGGTTCCCTAGATAATTTCACTATTGGGTTGTGTTATATTCTTTCCACGACTAGCCCACATAGTTAACCAGGGGAGTTAGAGGGGGAGCGGAGCCCCCCTTCATTGCGCCGATTGTGTAGCAGGGGGGGTCATAGGGGGTTTGAGGCGTACTCGTAACCCCACTTTATGGGGTCCGGGGCAGCGCTACGGAAAATTTTTGTTTTTGGACCCTATGTTAGGTTGGGCGGACCCACCTATGGTTTTGTGCATGGTTTTCACACATGTATTTGGGCGCAATGGTTTTCAGTCCATGGTATTGGACGTGATGGTTTTTCAGTCCATGGTATTGGATGCTTCGGCATGTATAAATATGTATTATAACATTGAAAGGAACATAATGAAAAATCAAGCTGGTAGTCCCGGTTTTGGGATCCAGGAGAAAATCTCTGTGTATATGTGTTTTATGTGTTATGCTCTCGCATTGTTTATTTTATGTGTTTTTAGAATTCGTATGCAGGTAATTTTTGTACGGGGTTAAAACCTACATTCACTTGCTCATTGGATTTTTTGTTTCGTTTTGTTTAAATCAATGGCTATAAATGTAGTTTTCAGGATTTCCATAACTCTTCATGTAATTCTTTAAAGTGTGCTAGCTCAATGGAAGAGCACTTTTCTTACAACCAGGAGGTTGGTGGTTCGATTCCATTGTGCGCTAACATGAATTAATCAACGATTTTGTTGTTTATTTTTAACTAAATGTTTTTTATATCGATTTATTTCAATGGTGAGATATTTCTGGATTCATTGTTTTATATTGTCTCTAGAGAAACAAAAGTGATCTTTAAATAAAAAAAATTATTGTCTCTAAAGAGACAATAGCTAGCATTAAAGACATGTTGTCTCTAATCCAAGTGTTGTCTCTAGAGAGACAAAAATGAAATTGTCTCGTAAGAGAAAATAATGCTTGTGTTATATATTGTCTTTATAGAGACAATTTTTTAAGACAATAATTTTTTAGACACCCACTTAAAGACAACATTTAAGGCGATACACAAGTTTTTTTGTCTCAAGTTAAGACAACCTACCCAAAAATTGTCTCAAATATTGTCTTAAAACCCCCTTTATGTAGTAGTATTTGAATTCCATAATTCATAGCAAACACATCATTTCTTTAGATGAAAAGTTGATTAAACCCAACATTCATAATTTCATTATGATTGTAAGTTAAAATAGATGTACATAATAGTTAACATGCATCATTACTTATACCTTTAAATAATGAGAGTTGAAATGCTTGAATATTTTGGCACAAAATAGTCTCAACTTAATAGTTCACAAATGAGTGAGAGAAGAATCAAGCCCATTGGACATTGTTTCAAGTAATTATATACCCAAAAAAATTTTAAAAATAAAAAATAAAATATAAAATCTATTCTAAACAAAAATGTTTTTATATAAATCTAAAGCACAAAGATTGAATTTATAATTTTGCAAAGGATCCATACTAGTGCAGTAAGTCGTAAGTCAATAGTCGTAAGTCAATTATAATTCCCTCACTTATAGATTAGTTACAAATCAAATGTGAGAAGCCAAGAAATAGTAGAACAATTTGTTTGCCACATAAATATCCAACATTATTATTATCAAACGGACCAAATTAAGAATTGAATACGACCGAAGGATTGTATAATATTAATGATGTTAAAACATTTACATAGAATATTGTATAATATTAATGATGTTAAAACATTTACATAGAATATGCTCCTGGTCAACAACTCATTAATCTTGGGTTATTGGAAAATGTTTTCCATTAGATGTTCTTATTTATATAATTTGGAAATAATGGAGAAAACAATTGTTTGGTTGTTTTGATTGTGTATTCTTTTAATACTTAGAGTTTAAGAGGTTGTTTTGATTGTGTATTTTTTTAATACTTAGATTTTATTTCTCAAGGGTCTGTCTTCTAATTTTAATTTGGTATCAAAGGAAGGGTCTGTCTTCCAATTTTAATTTGGTATCAAAACCCATATAGTGCTGGCCAACCCTTATCTGGCCAAGGAAATAGAAAGCATATGTATTTGTCTTCCAATTTCAATTTGCTATCAAAACCCATATGGGCGTGGGCCTTGGCCGCGTAAGGGCCAAGGAAATAGAAAGCATATGTATCTGTTTTGAGATGTATCCATAATGTGTTTTTATTTTAGTTTGTTGTCCATAATATAAACCTGCAGTGTGGACAACTTGAGCTACTAATGCTTATTTGGAGAGTCGTATTGGCTGTAGTTGTTGCCTTACATGGTTGAGTTATCAAGCAGGTATTGAATCTGCTGTGTTTTTAACAGTTGTTGGGAAAAGCACAAAAGCACACCAGTCCACGAGTTTGTCCGGAGGAGTCTGCACGCAAAGGAGTCTGTGGTGCGTGGAAGACCCATTTTCAGCTGCAACCATAGGTGGAGAGTTGTGCGCATAAGGAGGCCGAGCTTGGCATACGTCTCTGTGGATACATTGTCAATAGTGTCATGGGTGAGTATTTCTAAAGTGTGGGAAGACTTATGTGGAAGAGTCGAACCAACGTTGTTGAGTTCGTGTGGTCGTGGATCTGTGGTAACCTGTGTGTAGAAAAAAAAACCTTCGACGGTATGAAGCTGAATACCTCGTTGGATATTTGGATATAGAAGAGAATTTAAGGTATTACGATATTTTAATGGGAGTGCTCTATTCGATGTGGTATTCTTTTGAGGTGTGGTAACCAATTAAGCATACAATCTCTTTAATGGCTATGGTAAAGTATAAGTGATTAGTGATGTGGTTTCCTACTAATGGATTTATGGTAAGAATTTTGGATGGTCAAAGATAATTTTATTCAGTTTAGCTAATTCAAAGTGGAGTGTTTTTGTTAGAGTTGGTTAATTTAGTAAATTATACATATTTGAATATGGAAATCTAAGATAATTATTTGAACAATGATGTTAAAGATGTTAAAAGATAATGTTGTGGGTGATATGAACAATTTCCGAGGAGGATTTAAATGAGAAGCAATAGCAATTAAAGGATGATCGAAAACTAACTGAAAGTTTGTGAGTTTGTGGAATAGACTCGCGATTGAAGTCTATTATTTATCACATTCGTGTATTAATAGGCAAGTTTATGATGTTTTGTAGTGGTTATTCAAAATTTTGTAATATTATGTAGCTATAATTGTGTGTACCCCCATGAAGTTCATGGTAATCTTAAAACCACTTTGGAAGTGTAGGTTTGTGGTAAGCCAGAAACCACTTGAGAGAGTGTATGTAAGCGCAGGTTTGTGGTAATCCGGAAACCACTTTGTAGTGTAGGTTTGTGGTAACCCAGAAACCACAAGTGTGAGAATGAAGTAGGCACGGTTTCTTGTAGCATGGTTTAGGGTCAATAGAGAAAACCATGGGCATGGTTTAGGGTCAGCTGACAAAACCATGGGTATGGTTTAACACAAGACAATAAAACCTAGTCATGGTTATAGGTAATCCGAGAAAACCCAAGTTGACCATGATGGAGGAAGACTTATAAGTAAATGTACAAGAATGAATATATAATGGTTGACTGAACCATGTACCTGAAGGACATCTTAGTAGTCTGGCGATTGCAACACTTGGTACTCATGCATTCTCGTAGATGGTTGTTGTTTTATATGGACATCAAAATATTATTTTTGTTCATGTTTGTAAACACCAGGACCACAACTAGACTTTGCTAATTGAGATCGAGACAAATATTCATTAAGGGGGGACTTAGAAAATATATTTCCTACTTGTCTTGGTTGTGTCGCTTTCTATGTACAAGAGTTTCTTCCGAGTGTTTAGGAGTTTTTTAAGGTTTAGTTGGTGGATAGATTCTCTCCAACTAGGTAGCCTCCTAAATTGGTGTGTGGTTGAGATATTCACTCAATCAAAAAATTAGATGTCCAAAATAAATTAACTCGAAACATAACTCCTTGTACTTATAATATATTAATATGAATTGAATTTTTATGTCTATTGTGCAAATTTAATTATATCTAATCATTTAACAAAATTGTGTGATATGCATGTGATATCTTCATTTTACTGCAAAGGAATCTCCACATCTATATTACATATTATTCTATAATTAAAATTATGTTATATAGAGTAGATAATACTACACAATTTTCTTTACTTACTATTAGCAAATCTTTCTAATTGTTATGAATTTAAGTGATTTCTATATTGTATTATTTGATTTTGTCTCTTATTCGACATCCTATTTTAACATGACATTCTTGAACAAATGCATAGTGGATGAACATTTTGTAATGCAATCCTTAATGCATTTGCTTGAATATGACACACCACTAAGGCATAAACAAACACATTGTTGATAGGATATTAAATATGATCATATATTTTTAATTGGAAATTATATTTTTATTAATTTATTAATATAAAGAAAGAAATAGTAGTGAAATATTTTTATAATTTAATTTATAATAGTTTTTAAATATTTATTAATAAAAATATTAAAATAATAAAAACAATTCTTAATATTAAACAAAAGTATTTGAATAAAATATATTTAATTTAAATCATAATTTGGTTGAGAAAAAATTATCATTCTATAGTCCAGTGTAATGTGTAACTTTGTCTGTTTATCATTAAAGCTGAAATTTTGCTCATGTGGACCCAAATAAAAATAAATAAATAAATAAATAACTATACAAAATATTTAAATAATGTCGGTTAATAAAACAAATTACACATGAAGAAATTGGATCCCTCTCAGCTCATGTTAGATCAATATTTAAAATTGATCTATGCTAGTATTATTAGACAATTATACCTCTCACCTTTCTTTGAAAATATATTAACATCTCTAACATGCTTTCAAAATTAGAATGTGAAGGCGAAATTGCTAGTCATGTTAGGATCATGAAATATTGAGAGAAGTTATAACACCCTCATAATGGCCCTCTTAAACTAGACTCCGTAAATTTATCAATAGTTTTTTAGCTTTAAGGTTATGAGAACCCATGATTTGTTAGATGGTATTCATCTCTAATATACTAGACATCATGTTAATTAGTGTGGGTGACCAATAAAATCTTAGTAATAATGTTTTAGACACTACCATTTCTCTTAATAGTTAAGAACACCCAACCATCAATCATATAATTACTAAATATAACTAAAAAAATTCTTAAATATTCACAAAAATGATTTAAAATGCAAAATACCCCAGAACTATCATTTTTATTTTTCAAAATCCAAAATATCATTTTCAACTTCAAACTTGCATTGCCATGCCATATGGACTCGGAACCTCAATTACCTGATATAAGGATTGACTTAAAGCCTAATGAAGGTTAAGTTAATTTAACGTGGATTGAATTAACGGATTTGATTAATGTTTAAATGTATTATTAGTATTTTTATTGGGTCATTTTCAGGGAATTTAATAGATTTTTAAATATTTAAAAAATATAAAACAGAAAAATGAATTATTCCACTTGATCTTCCGAATATTTTAACATATTTGGAAATCCACAATCACCTTACGCTCAAGTTTAATATTATTCCTCAAGACATTCGGTGATACTCACGAACCATTAATTGCGCTTCGGATCAAGACCAACAAGAAATTAGACGTCGACTGAGCTGAAAATGAAAATGAGGTTAAACGCTGGAAAATTTAAGCTGCATTGAGTATACAACCACAATTTACAGATGTGCTGGAAATATTACAGACCAAGTAAATTCAACGAGAAATGCAATGAACTACAAGCCCTTCACATGATACTGCTATCTATCCAAAGTGAATTCAACTTGTTCCGTAAAAACGGTTTGCTCGAGTACTATCATTTTGCTGGATCCTTTTCATGCATATATGGCTTAGTAACTTGTCTATATTGTTATGAGAAGATCCTTTTTCCTGGACTGCTCGCTTGGCAATTTCCTTCAGTTGTCCTATTCTTCTCCTTATAATTCCATTTGCTCCCTCTCCTTTTATGAAATTCCTCACCAACAACGCTAACTCTTTTTTCCTCACCGTCTTTTTCAAGCGCATTCCAATTCCCCACTCTTCACAAACGAATTTCGCATTTGTTTGCTGTTCCGCAAAGAAGGGCCAGCATATCATCGGCACCCCTGCGCTTATGCTCTCCAAAGTGGAGTTCCACCCACTGTGAGTTAGAAATCCCCCAACAGATTGGTGTGATAATACCTTTATCTGGGGCGCCCACTTCACCAGCAGACCTCTATCCTTTGTTTCCTCCAAGAATTCCTCGGGTAAAATGGCAGATTCACCATGAACTATATCTGGCCTGATAACCCACAAGAAGGATTGGTTGCTGGAGGCCAGTCCCCATGCAAATTCCAGGAGTTGTTCATTAGACAAAACTGTCAAGCTCCCCAAACAAACATACATGACGGAGCATGGCTTCCGAGTATCCAACCATGTGAGGCAGCTCCTTTCTTCTTTCCAGATAGTCAGTTCATCTGAGAACCCATCCTTAGCCTTACAATGTAACGACTGAGAGAGCAGCAGGGGGCCAATGGCACAGACAGGGAAGTGAAGTGAGAGCGCCTGCAAGACTGGGCCTTCGAGCTCATCGAAAGTGTTGAGTATTAACCCATCTGCTGCTAACGTGCCTTGGGCTTGATTTATTGCATTTTGAAAGAAGAAATCCGAAGGATCAGTAACTAGGCAGAAACTGGGCAGCTCCTTCAACCGCAGCGGGGGCATTCCCGGGATGCAAGTTATTATCACTTCATCAAGAGATTCCTCAGTGAGGCAGCTCTCATCTGTAAAATATGAACAATACTCTGTGTCAATATAAACCAAACATAAGCAATCTTCTATTCCAGTACACAAGCGAGCATATTGTTGTTAATAAAAATGAAGCTGAATACGAATAGCTTTACAGTCTACGTTAGTAGTAAATGTCCTGCACATCGTTCTTCCCCGCCTCCATATTCAATGGGTCGAGAAATATGAGAAAGTCCTCATTGAAGTTTTGACAGCATCTCATGGAGCACCATGGAAAATTAGAAAAAGCACATTAAAGTAAGTTAGTTTTTTTTTGTTTTTGTTGTTTTTTTTGGGGGCTTTTTCTCCTTTTAAATAATAAAAAGCAAGTCAATAGCGAATTTGGACACCGGTGTTTAGAATAGATTTGCAAGTACAGTGTTCAAATCTAAGTAATATAAATTTATCATTTAAAAGAAAAAGATTGAACCCAAAAAATTCTTTAAAAAAACATGGATATAAATTACTAATTTTGTTTTAAAATATTATTATTAATTAAAAACTTTAATATATGAATTATATATATATATAATTATAAAAATAAGAAAATCAAAATTTTTAACTTTTAGGATTTATTCTCAGTTTTATTACTCAAATTTTGAATTTATAAATAGCTTTTATTATAACACTATAGCTTAATATTATAGTTTGCTATTATTACATACCTAATTCTTTTTAATTAATCAATTTAATTAAAAAAAGTAGAAAAAGCATAATTTATTTTTAAGATAATTTGAACATTTGATTTGTGATTACTATTCAAAATATTCTAAAATATTTAGTAGAAATTAAGTCTATACTCTAACATCTACTTAATAATTATTGATAATTGAATTAAACTTTTAGAAATAATGATAATTATAATACAAAAAATACTTTTCTATTTATTTTTAATATTTATATCTATGTGTTTTCTTTTATTAATATTTTTTATTTCTATTCTCATTTTTACTAAATAAAATGTTTTAATTAAATAATGTCTAGTTTTTTATTTGAAAAATAAATATCTTTATTTATTTGGAGAATATAGAAATATGAATTCTTTTATCAAATTCAAATGGTATAGGTGTAATAACTTAAATATTTAAATTAATTAAAAAATAGAAAATATATCCCTAATAAAATAGAAGGGAAAGAATTTATTAATTTTAAGAAATTTAAAAAAAATTATTTTTTTATTATATATTATTATTTTTTTTTCTCTGTAATACTACCTATCACAAGGAATGCCACACAGATATATATCCTTCAAGCATAATATATATGAGCACAGGTATATAGACATGAAATAAAGCATGAAGCTGCCTTTGAGGGGAAGATATCCTTCTTCTATGAGTTGAGGCATGAAGAAATAAAGGGGACCTTTGAGAGGAAGATCCTTCCTATGTGTGGACACGAATATATCCTTCATGAATAATATATCTATATATAAGCACAGGTATATAGACATGAAATAAAGCATGAAGCTACCTTTGAGGGGAATATATCCTTCCTCTATGAGCTCAGGCATGAAGAAATAAAGCATGAACCCGCAGGCACTGGTCGTCCAGAAGGCTATTCTTGGAACACCATAATCGTTGGCAATATTTTGCAACTTTGATAAAACCCCATCCGACACTATAAAGCTGACCGGAGGAATGTCGGGACGATTCTGGAGCTTCTTCATTAACTGGCGCAAGTGAATATGAGCATTATGTTCCATGGATTTGGCCAGGTCGGTAATATCATGAGTACGGCCGTGTTGGGCAGGCAGGCCGTCGGGCACTGTTTCGAATCTTATATTCATCGAAGAATCGTCGGTCATAGGCCCACCAGACTCTGCCAGGCGCTCCTGAACAAATTCGGTATTCACAAAAGTGATATAAAAACCGCGTGAGGACAAAACTTTGGCCAAGTTCATGAAAGGCTTTATGTGGCCCTGCAAGGGAAATGGAAACAACAGGGCATGGCGGGGGCGCTGCTCATCAACTGAAACTGATTGCCCTAATTCCATATTCCGTTAACAAAGGGAACACCACCGAGAAGGGCTTGAATTGTGGATCGATTATAGGGATGCGCAGGTATTTATAGATATTTTCGATGTAAATATCAATTTTAGTCAATTCGTTAAAGTTGCGTGCATATACATAGATAGGAAGAACTCTTTCACATAATGAATAATCCTAACACCATGTGTATCTTTAAATATTAAATTCTAAATTTTTATCTTTAAATATTAAACACTAATATGATAATAAATGTAAATATTATACTCTAATATGATAATAAATGTAAATGTAGTTGATATATTCAATAAATTTGAATTTATTTTATCATTTATATATTTATTTTATTTTTAAATACCTATCTTATTTACATAGTGAAGATAGAAACAATCACTCTTACATGACACCTTCCTACTTTCCTCTGGGAGGTGGATGTGAGGACTGGAAGAGTGAATACATACCTCCATCCCTAAGTTGAAAATGTATATTAAGTATTAGAATGTGAAATTATATCACAATTATAATGTTAAACTCGTATCCTATCATGATGAAAGTTGTTAAACTCTTATCTTATGATGATGGAAGTCTTTATGTAAATGTGTAAATGAAAACCCTAATTCTACATTTATTTAAAAGTTAAAAATGAAATTATACCTTCAAAGTAAGCACTAGTTTCATTGTAAACACTAACTTCAATGTTCTTCTTTTATATATTAGAAATAATATAAATTCATTTCTAATCAAATAAATAGTAAATAAGATATTTATAATAAAAAGGTTATTTATAATAAAAAAGGTTTTCCATATATCTTACAACTGCCGATAATTTATAAATCATTTATAAATAAATCAAATTATAAAATAATTTATTTAAATTTATTTAAAATTCTATGCAGGAAGACTAAAAAAAACAAAATCACTCACTCAAAATTAATTAATTAACTATATGATTATAATTATAATTCTTTCTTTTCATTTTCTATGAACATGTAACATCAAAGTGTCATAAATCTCAACACTGTCATCTTAATATTTGACCCAAGAATATTAGAATAAATAATTCTATGTAAATGCCTATGATCAGAGTAATATTTGACCAGGGACCTCTCTCAAGGTAATCAGAGTAATATTTTACCAGGGACCTCTCTGAAGGTATCTATGTACTTTAGTTTAACACAGCCAACTTATCTGTATGCCTGCTAAATTTCAAGTGATGTTTGGTCTCCAGCGAGCTCTAAAAAAGATAAATAAAATAATTTGATGTTTGCCGCCCCTATAACCTCCTCACTGCAACGGACAGGAAGATGTTAACATGGGTTTAAAAGGTGGTGAAATGAATGATTTTTAAACTAAATTTGTTATTTTTTATTTGAGGTTTAAAATCTGTTTAATTATTTCATATCATTTTTGTTAGATGATGTAGTAGTCCAAAAATATTCTCCTGAAATCAAATATTATTAGCTCATTATGTAAAAATCAAAATTTTTTAATCCCAATTCTAATATAACTAAAACATAACTATATAATAAATCAATAATTACATTATTACCTTTACATATTATCTATTTAATACTATTCTTTAGAATTGACCAGATATAATATTGATCTATTCAATACTATTCTTTAGAATTGACCAGATATAATATTAATAGAGAATAGACCAAATGTAATATTCTTGAGAATGGACCAGATGTAAAGAAAAATAGACCACCATTATGTTTTCAATTTTATTTTTTTTAATCTTCAAACAGATATAAATGTTTGAGTGGACGTTTCAGTTAACGTGATCAACAATCAACTTTTGACGATTGAATATCGACGTCTTCAGTGACACTCCGGTTGGCTTTCTTGGAAAACCAACAAATACTACAATGTCTCACGTCACATTCTCTTGTCAGCACGTTTCCTAAAACCAACGTACGACAAAGTAAAAAGCATTTCTTAATAAGAGTCGTTCACATGTCAGATAAAATATCTAACAAGATACAAAAAAGAGGACATATCACAAATTTATTCCGTCAAAGTTGGAATTTTGGTAAAAAGCCAACAAAATACAAAAATAGAAAATATTTCTTAATGATATTCATTCACATCTTACATGCAATATATATAAAAAATATACAAAAGAGTAATACATCTTCAAAATTTATTTAATGAAAGTATGAAATTGTAAATAGAATATCTACAAAATACAAAAAAAGATAGCACATGTTTAATAGCTACTTAATTATTAAATATGAAATGGCTGAGTGGAAAAGGTAGATTCTCACAACTACCACTTTTTACTATTATAATTTTTAGTTTTGGTTGAGTGGGAAAGGTAGATTCTCACAACTACCACATTTACTCTTATAATTTGTTAGATCCATAATAACTTAAAAATGAGCCCATTTACCATATATCCATTCATCATTGGTTTCAATATATTCATTTATTAATTCTTCCTCTAAATATATATAATTTTAATACTAAATTTAACAATAGCAAAATATTTTTTACAAATTTTATCACAATGTTAAATATACTAATTTATCAACTCTTCTCATACATATATATATAATTTTAATAATAAATTTAACCATATAAAAATAATTTTCGCAAATTTCATTAAAGAAATTTAGTAGACTTATTTAAACATATAAGATATCCTATCTCTTTTCGCTAGCATCAACTTTGTCACTATGGTTATTTTTAACAATATTTTGGTTAAATGCCCAATATTTTGGTTAAATGGTTTTTTTTGTTAACAATAGTTTACTTAAATAAGTTTTTATAAGTTTTTATAGTATAATATTAATAAATATAAATCTATTTTCATTTTAAATATATTATTAATGTTTTATATATATATATATAAAATAGTGTTAATTTGAAATATATTATGTATAATTTTTTTAATTAGAACTTTATTTTTTTAAATATAATTTTAATTTTTTTTAAGTTAATTAAATTTATATTAAATATATAATATATAATATATTCAATTTTATATTGAATATAAAAGAAATTATATCTCTCAAAACTAAGTATACACTATTAATTTTAAATATTATTAAAATATTTTAATGATAGGAAAATGTATTTTTATTTTAAATATATTATTAATGCTAGATATATTATATATAAAAAAAATATAGTGTTAATTTGAAATATATTATGTATAATTTTTTTGAATTACAATTTTATTTCTTTTAAATATAATTTTAAAATTTTAGTTTTTGAAGTTAATTAAATTTATATTAATTATATATAATATATAAAATATTCAATTTCATATTGAATATAAAAGAAATTATATCTTTCACAAGTAAGTACACACTATTAATTTTAAATATTATTAAAAGATTTTAATTATTTCCTCTATTCATTTGATAAGAACTTTGAATAGAAAGGATGGATGAAAAATTAGAAGATGTTGAATCATATTTTTCTGTCAAATTTCTTCTATTGGTTTGATCCCCTCTCTTTGTGGATTTGATTTGTTACTTTTCTTTTTTGTTTTCTATTTCCTTTTTAATGTGGATTTTTCTTTTTTCTTTTATAATTTTTTAAATCCATAAATTCTCTTTTCAATTTTTTGAATATTAATTGTTATATAATGGTACTTTTATTCTTTTGTTTAATAAAATTTATCCTCTTCTTTATCAGCTTTCTTACTATTTTATATATATATATATATATATATATATATATATATATATATATATATATATATATTGTTGCTAATATTTTAATAATAATATATATAAATGCTCATACACATTGATTATATATATATATAGAGAGAGAGATTAATAGTTTCTGATCTATTGATATCTAATAACATTCTTTTTCTTAAGTTATTACTAACGTTATAATTTTTAATTTTTACTCATTCATATATATAAGCTACATATTTATTTTTACAAATATTAATATATATTTAACATTTTACTATAATATTTATCTTAGTCCTTTTAGCTATAAGTTAGTAATTTTTTATATTTTTTCTCGATATATATATATATATATATATATATATATATATATATATATATATATATATATATATATACTCTTTTCTAGCTATTTTCAATATTAAAATATTTTCTTCTTAAATCTTGTTTTTTATTTTAATCTTTTTATTCTATGATTTGGTATTTAATTTTTGTATTCTCCATATTTATTATTTAATTAATGGTCTATTTATTGTTATTGATTTTCTCTTTATTTATGTTCTCTAATAATATTAATTATTTTATTTTTTGTTCTTAAAATTTATATTTAAATGTTACATTAAATTATTTTTATTCATTTTGAATTGTTACCGTTAATGTTTTGGTCGTTTGAATTTCTTCTCTATATTATATATCTTCATTGTTAGATTAGAATCTTCCTCTTGGTGCTAAGGATGAACCACGGTTGATGTTGACCAAAAATTATAAATGTAATTTTACTAAAAAAAATTAATTATTTATAATTGATATATAAAAATAGATAAATAAATAATGCTGAAATATTTTTATTATTATTATTGTTTTTTTTTAATCATTATGTGTCAAATTCATGTTAAATACTCAAATAATTACACCTCTCTTTCATTTTTGTAGGTAGAAAAATACTAATCAATATGTTGTATATGTTTCTCAAAGGCAGTTCTTGGTTGTGAAAACACGTCGAAAACTAACTTGACCAGTCTTTAGGTTCAAGATGGCCCTTGAACTAGAGGGGGATCCCTCAAGTGTTACGAGGCTTTTTATAACACTATTCACTCTCACTAGACAACAACATTTGTATCATAATAGTCAGATCTATTATCTGTTGTGGGCAGTTACTTATCAGTATCCAATCTCTGGTCAGAAACGAAGCCCTTTCTTATTGAAACTTTATCAAAGTGTCAACATCTAATTCCGATAGAAAAAATAGCTTAAAAAGTTTGGTGGAGGAAAATAAGAGAAATCAGATAATTAAGTAATCATATTGAATACTTAATCAATCAAATATGTAGATGTGTGTAGAACACTTTTACAAACAAACAAATATACATTCAAGAGATGACAAAAGTCAACAACAAAAGATGCAGAGGAACTTATTTCAAACAAAATGTTCAATAAGCTAATATTTCTAATGATATTAACTTTGCAGTGGGCTGGCAGGGAGGTCGATTCTCTAACCTAGCCTTTCCTAGCTCCTATGTTACCTTGAACATATGCAAAAATAAAGTATGAAAGCACTGGAAAAACATATATAGGAAAAACAAATTTTTTCTTGAACTAGAGCTACAATACTTTAATTAAATTCCTGTAATAAAAGTCTTTACAAAAATGGAAAAGTTCTGGTGTTTAAATTCAACCTTTGTTTATTACAAATGATGGAATATATAGAAGAAACTTCTTCTAAACTATTACAATATTTATGGAATAAAATCCTAAACAATATACTAAAAATAAAAACAATCTCTAGATAGCCTTCCAGAAGCTTGGAACTGTTTGTACGTATTGTGCCTTGATATATGGAAATTAGTTGAATGAGTACTAAGTCTCCTCATTTGAATCTTGAACTGATAATTTTTCCTTTGCCAAAAATAGTGAAAGAAATCTCATGTTAATCCCTTCAAAACTGGAGTTGTCATATGCATTCCCTTTGACTTTGATTTTATGCCACTTTTCTAATGTGCGCACAAGTTCTCTCATTCAAATTTATATCATTATGTATTGTATTCGATTTGAAAATAAGAATGTTCTTATGATAATTAATATAAAAGAAACTACTACTCCAAGAGACGGTAAAGAGTGTTCCTTTGTCAACTTCAAGTTAAATAAGTTTGACCATAGTTTTCACAAGAGCTTAACAATCATATTAAATTTTTAAATTTGCAAATTGAAGGCCTTATGTTGTATTGTTGTTGATTATACATTGTAGCATTTATGCTTGGGATCTTCATAAATACATGTTCCACCTTGAAACTAATCACCCATAATTATCTTCAAGGGAAATGAAATGATCTGCATCATGACTTGTCGTACCATGATCACCAAATTCTACTACATTATTGTCCAATACAACATTGCATTTTCCATCCCTATGCAACTAATCTTGTGCCCAGAATAAGTATTCTCAGGATGAAAGATGAAAACAAACATTGATTCCCCTTGTTCAAAATACAATCAATTTAAACAAGATGCCAATCATTCCTTTAATACAAAATTGTAACATAGTCAAAATATTCATGGGTTATCACAATGCTATAGAGTATCAAGTTGAATGAGCATTTATTTGTTCTTACCAACTGTAAAATTCATGTTAAAGAGCATCCCAAAACATCTTTTCTATTTTCCAACTCCCTCTGCAATTAAATTAGGGGTGAAATAATGGCTTGATCTTTCTATAGAATTTTTCGACCTTGCAAATAAGAATCTTAGTCTCACAAAAGAGTGATTTTGCTTGTAGAATTTTTTGACCTTGCAAATAAGAATCTGAGTCTCACAAAAGAGTGATTTTGCTTGAATGTGAGGGTTATTTAATGAAGTATTATCTGCATCAAAATTCAAAGACAAGATATTTGAAATAATATTATTTTCTCCACCATCTCAGTTATTCATATCTACTTTTAGAAATATATATCTTCATTAGTGAGTATGCAAGTTCTACGTTGAACTTTTGCAAGAAAGAAGGTAGGATTGATAACATATTCAAAATGGTACAACTCTCCTCCATCAAGGAAACAATTAAGGCATGAACAAATTAATCCATTTTTGTCTTTTTGATAGTAGCATATCTCCCATGCACGAGTATTGTTAGAACGACTTGTGCTTAATGAAATTAAACCGAGAAAAGTGTTAGTTTCCACCTTTTCATCACTTCCTCAAGTAAAGTGAATGACCTTACTATCTTCAATATATACTCCTATAGTAAAATCATGATAGCGAAATAGCCACCCATTGCATTGTCTAGAAAAATTAATCTCTATGCTGTCATGTTGGACCCATTAGCGAATTTGCAGGGGGAAGATAGTTGTAAGCGGGTTTTTACTGAAGGGTGCCCCACAATTCATAAAATTATGCCACGTATAACATAATGGTTTTGGGAAAATGACTATTGCAAAGCCCCTCCCTGTTAAATGTCGAAAAACACAAGTTTCGCAATTGAATCATGGTGGTTGATTTTCAAGAGCCAATGTCATTTGTTGAAAATTGAGAGCATTTTAATTATTTTGATACCCTAGTTCATATCTGCTAAAGGTGTTGTGTACTAGAGGATCTTTCACTTCAATGGAGTATTGCCCATCAAATGGTTGTTGAAATATTACTTTCAACTGCAACGCCAATCCTTGCCTAAATCCATCATTAAACAACGATTTATTACAGAATGGTGGTAATTTATTACGGTTGTTGAATGTAGGTAGAACTTTTTTTTGTTTTAATTCCAGAAGGCAGTATTAGTTAAGTTTTTTTTCCCACCACTCCTACCCTTTTTGATGTAATGCACAGTAGTACAGAGACAGAGTGTTTTTGTAGTGCACAACAGTGCAGAGGCAGAGGGCTCCAGTGATTGTAGGAAGTTTTACACACGCGTGCCATGCTCTGATGTTTGGTTCCGATTTGTCGCTTTCGTGAGCTCAACTAAGCTCCACTATCAATCTACCCACGACAGAATTTAGCAGCTCTCTACTGTGACTTGATTGAGGATTTGGGTTTCACTTGTTGGTCAAAGGTTTTCAGTTTTATTTAGAAGCATGGATTCCAGGAGACTTCAAACTGCAGTCTTGTTGTAATCCCTGTGATAGAGGAAGAATTTTGTAACAGTCAGTCTTATTAATGAATAGAAGTCTTTTGTGTGTGTAAAAATTTGTCCTTTGGAAACAATTTTTAGTTTCTCTATGTCAAAAATAGAGCATTATTCTTTGTTCAGTTTTTTTCGTTTCAGAATTAGCAGAAATTTCCAACATGGTATCAGAGCTTGTCCAGGCTCTTTGAAGGTGTCAAAGAAGCTGAAGGAAGGATTTCTTGTTGCAGCAGCTTCTCCAGCAGTGTGAAGACTCAATCAAGAAAGAATCCAAGGAATGGCTGGAGCGAGCACTAGCATGGGTATCTTTAATACTCAGCTCCCACAATTTAATGGGAAAAACTATGACTATTGGGAAATAACTATGAGAGCTTTGCTTGCTTCCCAAGACTTATGGGAATTTGTTGAGGATGGTTTTGAAGAACCAGCAGATGAGGATGAGTTTAATAATTTGACTCAGGTAGAGAAAGAACTGTTAAAGAACAATAAGAAGAAGGATTCTAAAGCCCTCTACTTTTTGTATCAAGCAGTGCATGAGAGTGTGTTTCCAAGGATAACAGTAGCCAAGAGTTCCAAAGGAGCATGGAAAACTCTCAAGATAGCCTATCAAGGCATGGAGAAAGTGAAGACATCAAAACTACAGTTGCTGAGGAGAGATTTTGAGACTCTCTGCATGAAGGAGTCAGATAATATTGACTCATTCTTCACACATGTGATTGGTCTGGTCACATAGATAAGGTCTCATGGAGAGATTCTTGAAGAAATGAGGATTGTGGAGAAACTATTAAGGATCCTACCCTTAAGGTTCGATGTGATTGTCACCACCATAGAAGAGACAAAGGATCTCACAAACTTCTCAGTGGATGAACTGCATGCATCACTGATGACACATGAGTAGAGATTGAGTAGAAATGAAAACTCATCTCTAGAGCATGCCTTTAAGACCCGGGTGTTCTTTGGAAGAGGAAGAGGTCAAGGCAGAGGAAACAAGAGAGGAAGAGGCAGAAGCCAAAATAGAGGTGGAAGAAATAGTCTAGCAGATGCTCAAGGAAGGGGCAGCAACCCAAATCAGAATCAAGGCCAAGGTAGCAGCCAACAAAGTGGACAACATCATGCTCAAGGACAAAGGTATGATAAATCCAATGTCCAATGTCACTATTGTAAAAAATATGGGCATTATGCAAATGAATGTAGGAAGAAGCAACATGATATGAGTAATAGAACTAGTGCAAATTTCACTAGAGAAAATATCGGCCAAGATAATTTGTTTTTAGCATATGATATGGCTGAAGAAAAGAGTGAAGATGTATGGTTTCTAGAATCCAGTTGTAGTAACCATATGACAGGAAACATAGCCTTGTTTTCTATGTTAGATCAAAGCGTGAAGTCACAAGTCACACTAGGGACTAATAGTAAAGTTTGTGTTATAGGAAAAGGAGAAGTAAATGTCTTAACAAGGAAAGGTGAAAAGAAAACCATAGCAGATATTTATTATGTTCCTGGAATGAAATGTAACCTCATAAGTGTTGGAAAACTTATTCAAAAAGGGTACAATGTTTCTTTGTGGATGATGTATGCACCATCATGGATAAAACACCCAGCAAACAATGTATTGTTGAAGTGAAGATGACAAGGAACAGGATGTTCCCTCTCAAAATGAAAGCAGATTTAAAAAATGGAGAAGAAATAGCAGCAGTGACACAAGAGGCTTTCCAAAGTGAACCAAGAGATGAAAATTGGTTGTGGCACTTGAAATTTGGACATCTCAACTTTGGAGGTCTTAACTTGTTGAATAGAAAAGGAATGGTAAGAGGATTACCATTGATAGAGAAACCAGACAGCCTTTGTGAAGGTTGTGTCTTGGGAAAACATCACAGAGAAAGTTTTCCATCTAGGAAAAGCATAAGGGCAAAGGCACCCTTAGAGATTGTCCACTCATATTTATGTGGACCAATGCAAACTCCATCACTTGCAAGCAGCCACTATATGCTAACATTTATTGATTATTTTACTATAAAAACTTGGGTTTATTTCCTGAAGAACAAAAGTGAAGTGTTTGAAAGATTTTGCAATTTCAAAGCACTTGTAGAAAACCAAAGTGGGCTGCATATCAAAGAGCAGCACCAACACAAGGGCAGCAAGAGACACCCTTGAGGAGAAATGAAAGTGCTTCTCCAAGCACACCACAAGGAGGAAATTCAAGTGCTTCTTCAAGCACTTGTACACCAAATTAAAGAGGTAAGAAGTTCAGAAATTTAAGTGGCATTTATGAACAAGAGGCAACAAATGAAGATATGAACTCTTTGTTTGCTTTATATTGTCATGTTGATGACCCTGTTCATTTCGAAGAAGAAATTAAGGATAGGAAATGGATAGAAGCTAGGGATGAGGAGCTCAATGCCATAGAAAGAAACAAGACATGGGATTTAGTTAAACTACCGAAAGGAAAAGAAGTCATTAGAGTTAAATGGGTCTACAAGACCAAGAGTAATGCTGAAGGCAAAGAAGAAAGACATAAGGCAAGACTTATTGTCAAAGGATATAAGCAGTAGTATGGGAGAGACTATGATGAAACTTTTGCACTGGTTGCTAGAATGGAAACCATGAGAGCAGTGTTGTCCATAGCAGCACAAAACAAGTGGAAAGTTTACCAAATGGACGTGAAGTTATCATTCCTAAATAGAGTGTTAATGGAAAAGGTTTACATTGGACAACCTCTAGGCTATGAAAATAAATGCCAAGAGCAGAAAGTGTGCAGATTGAAGAATGCTCTTTATGGGCTAAAGCAAGCACCAAGAGCGTGGTACAGTAGGATAGATTCATATCTACTAGAAAATGGATTTGAAAAGTGTGAGGGAGAACCCACCCTCTACATCAAAGAAAGGGATGGTAAAATACTAATTGTTGTGTTATATGTTGATGATGTTATTTTCATAGGTAATGATGATTACCTTATTGAAAATTTCAAAACAATCATGAAAGAAGAATTTGAAATGACTGAAGGTGCTATCCCTAGTTCACATCTACTGAAGGTGCTATGTACTGGAGGATCTTTCACTTCAAGGGAGTATTTACCATCAAAAGATGAGTCCCTAGTTCACATCTACTGAAGGTGCTATGTACTGGAGGATCTTTCACTTCAAGGGAGTATTTCCCATCGAATGGTCGAACCAAAAATTTCTTCTTGCTTCATAATATTTAAAACCAGAACTTCTTCAACTTCCTTTGTCCAATAATGCCCGAGCATTTTCTTCAGATAAAGTAGATAATAGAATTGAAAGATTTAAATTGATTCCTTTCCATCTTTAAGTAAAAATCATGCTCCCACTGGAATTATAAGGAACGAAACTTTAAGGAACTTGGATTTTATAATTTGGTAAAAAGTTGGGAAAATGATAAACTATAACATAACTCTTATGAAGAGGGATTCATAATAGAATGGATGGATTGGAAATTACATCAATCACTTGATGATTGCTAAGTGGAACCCGTTGATATTCATTAATTTTCCTACAATAAAATATCCCACATCAATTTAGCATAGGGTTAATTGGTGTTTATATGCACCAAGCCCTCCATTTTATTCTGATGCGTAGTGCACATATATGCTTCCATGGTCCCATGGTTGAGCGTTTGATATGTTTGGCTTCGACTTGGATTATGACTTTCATGAGTTTGTAGACTTCGAAGGCATATGTAACATGTCTCTCCCACATCAATTTAGCATAGGGTTAATTGGTGTTTATATGCACCAAGCCCTCCATTTTATTTTGATGCGTAGTGCACATATATGCTTCCATGCTCCCATGGTTGAGAGTTTGATATGTTGGGCTTCAACTTGGATTATGACTTTCATGATTTTGTAGACTTCGAAGGCATATGTAACATGTCTCTAACTTAGAGATGGGCTATGAACCCAATAATTTTACACAAAATTAATAATTTAAATATATATATATATATATATATATATATATATATATATATATATATATATATATATATATATATATATATATATATATATATATATATATATATATATATATATATATACATATATAATTAAATTTATTTAAAAATTAAACTCAATATAAAAAAAACCCAAGAAGCAATATTGACACCTTTATGCCTCAAACTTATGCCGGAGAACAAACTGAGAAATTTCAAAAATTTTGTAACTTTAAAAGGTGTTAGAAAAAGTTGCAACACAATAAAATATAAAAATTTTTAGTTTCATTATTATTATTATCATTATTAATGATATAATTTGTTTTTACTCAACATGGTTATTAAAAAAATATATTTATAGTCCACATTGATTTTTAAATTAATATTTTTTATTAGCAGATTTCAACTTGATGTTAAAAAAGAAATTACACATCTTCTTCATATTAAGTTATTGTAATATATTTTAATGATAAAATATTACAATAAATTAATACGAAGAATACATATATAGATATAGATATATATCATGTTTTGTTTAACTTATTTTGACAACAAAAAAAAAATCATTTTCGACACTCACATAGCCCAACAAAAGAAATTGGTTCTGACATTAAGCACACCTATGCACTATAAGAAAATAGATACATGAGTAATGAGTTACAACTAAAATGTAAGTATAAACAATAACAAATTTCACTTTGTAAAGGTTTAAGGATAGAATTTGTGGTATTGCAGTAAAAAAAGTGTAATGGTACACTTATGTTAATGCAATGACATGGTTAATATAAATATGTACACTAATTACTTAGGAAGAGGTTTTCTAAATTTTGTTTGAAGTTACAATGTTACATCTTTCCAACATTTTATTTTAAGAATGAAAATAGGTATTAATTGTGGATTTGACTCAAATACAAGGGAATATTTTTCCAAGCCCTTGTTTAGAGTAAGTTCTCATAGACTAGTGAGAGATGAAATCCAAATCCATTTTACCCTACCAACTATAACATGACATCTTCAAATAGTCATCCTAGATAAGTAATACTTCACCATGGACTAGATCTTATTTACGACATCATTGTAGTATGTGATTGTTCAAAATCTAAATATTTTAAGGTGAACACTCCATGAATCATGTCATCTTACTATGTTAATGACCAATTACCCAAGTTGATTTTGGGATACTTCTCTCTAGTGTTGAGGATATGATAGATGATATAGAATAAACATTTAGGGACACTTCTATATTCTTTTTTTTTTAAGTAAAAAGAAAAACAATTCTGTTTCATTGAAAAATGACAAACTCATGTGTGAAATAATAGTTTTAGTGAATGAAAATATCATATTAACAATACCCCTTATATCTTTATTATAAGGTTCAAATATTTGTACGAGATTAGAAGCCATCTCCACGTACACATCAAGATTGTCTTAATCATTAAAGGGTAGAAATGAATTCTCTCTTCATATTCAAATGCAAGGTAAATATGAAACCCTTCGCAATCATGGTGTTTACGACATTTGATCATCATTACTTCATGCACCTAATGTTCGGAATAAATTCTTATTTTTGTGGTAATAGTTACATGATCTCCATGTTTAGAGTAGATGTTGCAAATCTTAGATTTTTTGGTCTTT
This sequence comes from Pinus tabuliformis, assembly GCA_031772625.1. Lineage (NCBI taxonomy): Eukaryota > Viridiplantae > Streptophyta > Pinopsida > Pinales > Pinaceae > Pinus > Pinus tabuliformis. The sequence continues at coordinate 1,606,350,182 of CM062817.1, read as the reverse complement.
CATATGTGTTCATTTTTCCTAAATAGACATTAGCACTCAAATTCCATTATGTGTTCATAATTATAACAAAGAATTTTTAAATGCACTCATAATTATATTCACTTGAAAATAATAATACAATATAAATACATGAGGTGATGTCTCGAGATAGCTAGTCTATCTTGGACATACAATCTCTTGGTTGTGTTAATATCTCAACCACACACCAATCTAGGAAGATAACTAGTTGGAGAGAATCTCTTAGCCAACTAGACCTCAATAATCTCCCAAATACTAGGAACAGACTCCTGAACATAGAATGAATCACAACAAAGACAAGTAGGAATTATATTTTTCCAAGTCCCTCCCTTAATGCCTACTTGTCTCAATCTCAATCAGCAAAGTATAACTATGATCATGTCATTTACATACATGATAAAACAATAATATGTCGATGTCCATATAAAGGAACACCCATCTACTAGAATGCATGAGTATCAACCGCTGCAACGGCCAATCTACTAGGATGTCCTTCATGTACATTGTTTAGTCAACCATGATCTGCATACATGTACCTGTACATGTAAATCCCCCTCCATCGTCATCATCATGGGTTTTCTCAGATTACCCATAACCATGCTTTAGGTTTTATCGGCTTACAGTAAACCATGCCCAGGGTTTCATCGGCTGACCCTAAACCATGCCTACAGGAATCCCTATCCACTTCACTCTCACACATGATTTCTGGCTTACCACAATCCTACACAGCAAAGTGGTTTCCATATTACCACAAACCTACACTTACATACACTCTCACAAGTGGTTTTAATATTACCATGAAATTCATGGGGGTACATATGCCTCATCAGGTTTACATTACACACTGCAACTCATGGAATTACCAGGTACACACTTTCCAAATACTACTACAAAACATCATACTTGCTTACTAATACATGTGTGATTCACATTACAACATAATATTCAGCCTTGTTTATTTCAACACATAATACTTTACCTTGTTTGTCAATCATCCTTTAATCTCTCATGCTTCTCCAATCACTATCTTCTGATTCCATTTTTAGTATCATGTCTTCATCATATCTGGTAATCAATAATACCTGCAACTTTGTTTATTGTTGGAATAGCCACTCTCTTGTTTCCCTCGACCCACGAAGGGTCAAGTCTTAGGACCATACAAGCTCTAATACCAAGAAATACTTTTTAAATGCACTTGTAATTGTATTCACATGAAAATAATAATACAATATAAAATACGAGTCTATGTCTCGAGATAACTAGTCTATCTTGGACATACAATCTCTTGGATGAGTGAATATCTCAGCCACAGACCAATCTAGGAAGCTAACGAGATGGAGACAATTTCTCAACAAACTAGACCTCACCAAACTCCCAAATATTAGGAGCAGACTCATAAACATAGAATGGATCACAACAAAGGAAAGTAGGAATTAAAATTTTCCAATTTTATAGGAAGTTTGATTCCTTAAATATTGTTAAATAAAATGTAGCATTTCCATGTGTTAATATGTGCACGAACAATTACTCTTCTTGGAATTTTGATGGAAGAATTTTTTATATATTAATGGTCATTAACACATTCATGAAGGCATAGAAAGGTTTATAAATAGGCATAGGTGTAGAACATGCATATGTAGTATCTTTCGTATTGACATGTTACTGATGAACTGAAACTTTTGTAGACCAGTGAATTCTAATCAACATAATAAACTCATTATATTTATTAATACCATTGATTTAATACTTAATAATTTTTCAATTAAGATCTAGATGATGAGTGACATGTTTATTATCTACTATTCCACCCCGCTATGTTGTCAACTCAATACAATTTGACTGAATAAGCGCAACTCAAAGAGGAGGCATACTAAGAATGGTTCGAACAATCGCATATTCAATTTCGACTATGCCAATTTCGGCTATATCCTAAGTCATGAATTACAATATCTATAATATAATTGGTTCTTCAAATGCTTCATATGAAAAAAACTACAATTTTGGTAGACTAGTGAATGCTCATCAACATATTAAATATCTTATATTTATTAATACCATTGATTTAAGACCCAAAAAAATTTCAATTAGGATTTGGACAATGAGTGACATATCTATCAACTACTATAACACCCAAACATGATGTTAAATTGAGAAAAAAAAACTAATTTAACATAGATTAAAGGGGGTTCATGACAAGCATGGTTGGATCAATTCCTTATTCAATTCCTGCGATGTCCAAAATCATGAGTTCATAATATGTATAGTAGCATTGATTCTTCAAATGTTGGGTATGAAAAAATGACAAACAAGTTCTTATGGATAATTCCTTATAGTATACTCATGTGCCTTTGAGAGGCTTTTTTTTTTAAATCATTCATAAAAGATGGGATCAAGGATGATGCTCATATTGTTGATGCCTTCTTTCAAAGCATGAACTATGCGTCCATCACCTCCTATTTAGACATGAGTTAATCTCTACCCTACTAGGAGCAACCATGTTGTTATAAAAAATGAAATAAATCTAAGGTATGTTAAATTCATGCTTCTTGATGTTACCATGTAAACTAACCAGTAATTCCAATACATTGTAATAGATCTTGTCATACAATTAGCAAACAAAAAGGATTTTATGCATGCTTAATGATAACGTATATTTATATTATTTTTTAATTTCGATTAAAAGATTATTTATTTCCAAGTGATGATGTGCTCCTCAATAGTTGTAAAGACTTAAAATAACTACTAAAAGGATTAGGTGTTGAGTGCATATAATATCAAATGTATCTATATGATTGTGATTTTCATAGAGGTGAATACATGACCAATGGATATGTCCAAAATATACACATGATAAGTATTTGAAACTTTTTAAAAGGGGTGAAAATGGTAATCCTCATAGATTCCTATAATCTAAATGATTCAAAGGATATTTCATTGTAAATAGCTACCTGTATTGAAAGGATAGCATGCCTCACACTTAAGTGAACCAAGAGTTATGCATATCCCAGTGGATTCAATAGCCATGAAATCTACAAAATACCATGGCCCAATAATTTCAAATTTTAAGTACAAAGCCCTTTATTAAGCATATCCATGGGTGGACTTAACCCCTATTGGATCTAAAACACCAACTATTCTCTTTTGCAAGTGATGGTGATCATTAATAATATATCCACATGGTATTTTGTGAAGAATGAACATATTATGTTAGATGTTAGATGTTACAGTTCATGGTTGAATACAAGTAAAGATAATTAATGTCTACCTCTAACCATTGATTAAGGAATTGAAACAATTATGGGAAAGTATTCATATGTTTGATGTATCAAGACATTTCCTAATGGAGATCACCTCCACAATGTATATGGCATATGTGCCTACGTCACATATGATTATCCAAGACTGGGAGTTTTCTCTAGTAAGCATATTGAAATATATATTTTTTTTGTAATATTATTTGGCAAACTTAATTTTGTGAAATTGTATCTTTGAGGTTAACATGTTCCATATGAAATAAAATCGCAAATATTATAACAAAATTTTATCAAGGATGTTAATATTGTGGACATTCTATAAAGGACAGTTCCTCTTATGGCCTAAGAAATATATTATATGACTACTCAAGGGTATTCCTCCCAAAGTACCACCCTAGTAGAAGAGTTTTCTTTGCTTTCACTGTTAAATGAGAGATAAATTGAATACCTAACACAATGACATAGAGAAGGTAAAGGAAATTGTATAATATTGAATGAAACTTTTCTTAATGGTATTGAATTTTTAGACACCTACTTTGAGAAACTACTCATTAGGATGAATAGGAAGTCTATATTTTTTGAGCTTCTATGTTGGGATCATACTAATATTTCTCAGTTCTTGTAATACATGCATCTAGTAAGAACAATAATCATCTTCTTTATGGAGGCATATATTATTGAAAGAGGGATACATAGGTGTAAGGAGAGGCCTAATAATACAAAGACTAAAAGGAACACTAGCGATAATAATTAAGTAGAGGATAGATTGATCATTAAAGAAAGTGATGTTTGATGGATTTTGAAGGAAGATAAATTTTCTCTAGAGAAAGATTTTATATTGCGCATAAAGATACCTTATTTATATGAGTTGATTCTATGTCATTGCTTCACCATATAAAGGAATTTGTTGAGATTGATCTCACATGATCACCTACACCTTGTAATGTTATATATATATATATCTATATCTATATATATATATATATATATATATATATATATATATATATATATATATATATATATATATATATATATATATATATATATATATATAGATAGATAGATAGATAGATAGATAGAGAGAGAGAGAGAGAGAGAGATAACATTATTACTTTTCTATAATGTATACCATATGGTATGTATTCACAATATTATCCCATTTATTATTTTATATGTTTATTGTGTATTGTCATTATCCTTTCCCCTATAAGGTTTTCTGAACCATGACCTACCCCATGACATATAATACATAATATCAATCTTCTGTACATTTGTACATTGGATTATATCAAAGGAGATCCACATGGATAACATTACATGGCGTCATCAAGATAATTTGAGATTGTTTATATGTTTAAAAAGGAACTACCCACAAGTTTCATAGACTCCCAAACCCAACTCCTAATTCACATATTTGATGAGGTTGAATTATCTAGGGTTGTCTCATGCCAATGGAAGGATTTTCTTATTGGATAACTACATGGAAAAGTTGAAGGGTTTTGTTCAATAAATGGAAAAAATTATTAATGGGTCTATGGTGAAAGGGTACTATATGAGTTGTCTTATTATTCTATTGAGTACATCAAACAAAATTATGATGCAGTAAGAAAAGTGGTTTGGAATGACTTACATGATAAATAGTAAGTCACCTATGTTAATTTTCTACAAGATTATCATTTATACTAGACTCAACGATATGTTGGACTATTTTTTTCATAAATACATGAACAAATTTTGAAATTGATGAGATAAATAAATTTAGTATTTAAAATACGGAAAAAATGTAACCATGATTCATGTTGCATAAACAAAATAAAAGAAAATGGGGAATTGTAAAGAAAGAATATAGATGAATACCTTGATCATTTAAGAGAATATATGACAATGATATGTCCCAATGATTGGATGGTTAACCATATTAGAAAAAATTATGTCATGTATAATGATTATATTTGTGGTGATAATGATTCACTAAAGATGAGAATCATGTGTAATGGCCATATAATAATCTATATATGTCAGTTATTCATTGTGTGATCCAAATTTGAATTATAACATGTATTTGTTTTTATTTCTTTAATTACAAGACATATGATACCAACGTCCTTTATCCAGATTTATATAGGTGTATTTGTCCATATATGTAGGCATTTGGACATCATTTTCACTCTGAGAATGTCAATGATGGACATGTTAAGCATTAATATGGAGAATAATCCAAAGTTAAACCAATTCAATTATGTTATCCATTATAAACAAAACCTAATAAGGTAGGGAATTTATGTTACAACAAAAAATACATAAGAAATGGCAGGTAGATTTCTCATATTTTCAAAGACTTAATTGTAGGTGCATGTGGAATGATACATTAGACCAAAATAATGTAAAAAATATCATGATAGTATGATATAATGTGTAAGTTCCTAATATTTAAACATACTTTTACAGAAAATACGTATATAAATTCAATATCATTGTTTGATAATCATAAATAATATGATAGTATGATAACATGTGTAATGGCCCAAACTTTAAGCATAGTTTTACAAAGATTACATACAAAAATTAAAACCATTGATTTCTAACATAAAGAATATTCTATTCATGATTAAATAATCCATGAGTTAAATGGGTCATGAGAATTTACCTTTCAGATAAAAAAACCTAATTTACTTATAAAACTAGGGACATGGAACCCTTGAGCTTTAGTCTCTAATCCTACTGAATGCAACCAATATGTGATGAATGACTCTCCACCCGAACATAAGCTCAATAGAAACCTATATTTTTGTAGTTATCAACCGTCACACCCATATTCAACTATCTCTAGCATTTTTTAGTCACTACTTCCCAATAATTCTCTAGGAAAAAGACGCCTAACATCATTATCCTCATCCATTAAATAGAATTCCTTTTTCTAAAAATGGAAAGAAAAACTCCATACAAATAATCCACTTGTCATTATGCATATTTATGTGAACTCAACTTCTTATTAATTTATCTTTACTTATTTTTACTCATTAATATTTTAATAAAATAGTTAGTTTTATTTATTTATTATGATATTTCACTTTATTATTATTATTATTATTATTATGAGACCTCACAAAATCTCCCACTTCAAGGAAATTTTTCCAAAGTTAACTTTAATAATGTAACTTATAATTTACTTATTTCTTCATTCTCTCATATATTTTACACAACACCCTCTATTGTAACTAGTATAAGGGCCACAAAAGAGATCATAATATGCATTGAAAAGTCACATGTTGTAGCGGCTACAACCACCCTCCAAAATTTTGCCTTACCCCATTTTGGAGCCTCTCTACCAACCTTTCACAACATCTTGTCTTGCTTCATCAAGTACACAAGCTTCATTGTTTTCTTGCACAAAGGCAGCCTATTGATCATAGCTTGATGCATTCACTTGACAGACAGTTCATCGGGGCTTGGTCCAGCTGCAGGCTAAACAACTTCCCCAAGAAAATTGTGCATTTTTGGAGGGAAACCAGCCATCCCTCCAGAAATTATGCAATCTTGTCTGGCAACCTAGTAGGCTCCAGAATTGCACAATTCTTCCAGTCAACGCTCCCAATAGGAATTGCACAAAATTCCCCAGCAGGGATATTCAGCCTAGAATTTGCACAAATATAGGTAGCAAGCAATTGCTCTGCCCAGAAATTGCACAAACCTCCTGGGTAGTTAGCCCAGTTCCCAGCCAGAAACGCACATTTTTCTCAAGCAGTTGAGCAGCTTCATGCATGAGCAGTCCGGTTGACCAATCCAACCTGGGACAAAGGAAAATTGACTTGAATGCATGCATGACTTTATTTTTCCTAGAATAGGAAAAGGAAACATGAAAATGGCATCCCATGATTCAGGGAGCGTTTTTTAGCATCCAGAGGTTACATGCAAAGTTATTTTAGAAACTTCCCTCCGAGTATCGCTTTTTCCTAGATTTGTGGCATACGCTTCATGAGCCCAAACTTATTTATTCGATGCATCAAAGCTAATTCTTTCACATTGATCTTGGAGCTCTAACATCCCACAACACATCCAAGACTCTTCGATACATTCGGCTCAACTATTCACGGGTAAGTGGCCTCAACTTGTCTTTTTCAGCATTTCTGTCTCTTTTTGTGTATTGGCTTGTGTGAGTGATGTTTGCTTGATTTCTTCGAATGCCTGATGTTGTTCAGATGTATACTAGCTTGTCTTAGCTCTATTTTAGTTTTCGTTGCTATCTCACTATTGTCGCATGCATGAAACTATTTTGCACGAACATTCGTTGAACCGACGAATCGCTTCACCCACATGCATGTTGATCTATTTGTTGAATCTTTCATTCATGTTTTTCATGCATTGTCAATCACTTCTTCTTTCACTTAGTGTTGCCATGCATTCACTGTCTTATTTTCTTTCAGTTGCCTGTCGCTGAGTCGAGCCAACCTTGGCCCAAACTCTGCCTTCACTAGGACTGCATTGCGTAATCTGGGGAAGGAAGGCTCTGCCTTCCTCTCCAAAAATGCTTAATTTTTCACAGAACTACCCTCCAGGACTGCTTTGCACATTTCTGAGGGACAGTGAGTGTTGGCCCAGAAATTTGCACAATGCAATCCCTGAGCCTACAATCACTCCCAGCTGGAATTGCGCATTGCGCAACCCTAGTAGCCAGCATCCAGTATGGATTGCACATTGCACAGATACAGTAGCCAATATTGCCTCCCAAACAGCCGAGACTACCTTTTGCGTAGATCTATCATCTAGTCACCCATCCTCCTAGAAGAAATTGCGCAATATTTCCCATTAGTTTCCCAGGTATGTCTTGTGCCATTCCCTGAAGTTGCTTTGTTTTCAATGATAGATTTATTTTCATGCATGTTGCTTGTCTCCAAATCTTTCAAGTGTTCATCTGTCCCAATGGCTTCCAAGAGAAAAATATCACAGAATCACAGATGGAAATGCAGCTGGAGCAACAGTTGAGCAAGTGTCCTCTAGTCTGCCGATCTATGAAGATAAAAAGTTGTCTCTAGACAAGGACATCAAACTGAAGTGGAAAGAGGTCAATGAAACATTTGCAGGCACTTTTGGGGAACACCCTAAAGACCGTCAAGTGTACATGAACATTCACAAGTACGGCTTGTATCAGATTGCATGCAGATATCCCGCGTTCCCATGTGCGATCATGATACACTAGATTATCTCTCATACTGATCCCGAGATGATCACCTTGAGTAGTGTTAGTGGGATGAAGCTTGTGACCTTCTGGGAATGAGATTTTGATGAGATGTATCAGATGTCAGAGCCTGCGACTATCATGGAGACTCCATTCAGCTTACCCAATAGAAGTGCTAACTCTAGAGACATTCTGAAGAATTGGGTAAAGGATCCAGCTCCATTCAGGTTAACACCCAACCAGATCTACAAGACAAAGATACTGAGGAAGGCGTACCAATACTTGATCATATTTGCTTGTCAATTGTATAACTAAGCAAGCATGGAAACCTTCCCACAGAGTTGGGTAGTTGCACTGGACCAATTGGCCAGAGAAGGAAAACCATGTAACTGGTCTGGAATACTGGCTCATCAGCTAAAGGAACAAGTAACGAATGTTCGACAGTCACTCGGAGGTATGCATGCAAATATTTACATGTTTTCCTACATCTTAGATGGAGTATGTGCCCGATAGGAGTTCCTGCGCTTGAAGTGGAGATGGTCACCGGTGAAGACTGTTGTGAACACATATTTCAAGTTATTGTCTGAATGCAACTTCAAAGGAGTAATCACACGCCTGTCCAATCATTTTTTCACCCCAATGTACAAGATGATATTTGAACAGAATCCACCCTGCATGTCAAAGGAAGCAAAGGAGGCACTGATAGGCATTGCAGATGGGTATGCCTCGCCACCCGACACTTTCATCTAAATGTTCAGTGCGGAGAAGCCTCCACATGTTCTGCCAAAGTTTGTCTTGTACGTGCTTGTCATGCAAGAAGTAGCATATCATATCTCAGTAGGTTTGACACCTAGACTACATCGAAAGAGGAAGGAACCTTGGCCCGCTCTTCCGTTGCGGGTTGGGTTATATGAGATTTGAAGTATCAAGCAAGAGGATGTCAAAGTAGAACTGATGAAGAAGTACCCATTCGAACTTTGAAGCTACAATCTGTATGACCCACATTACATTGAAAGATCACTACATGAGAGTTCAGTTCAACTAAATCCTCGGGGAATGTCATTGGGCCGAGGAGGACCCATGGAGATATTTCTACAGTTTCTCCAGACCCAATGAACAGGTCATCTTCGCTTTGGAGTGGTTAGAAAAGCAACATGAAGTAGCATCACGGAGAGCACCAGAAGTATCAGCAGTGGTAGTAGAGGCAAGCTTCCACATCCTCATCCTTTCTTGAGAGTGCATCTGCCACCACATTTTGCTTCCCCTTTTTATAGATGATTTCAAAGTCATAACCCAACATCTTTGTGACCCACTTTTGTTGCTCTTCAGAGGATAATCTTTGTTCTAAAAATTATTTAAGGCTATCATGATCCATTTTTACCTTGAAGTGTCTTCCCATTAGGTAGGGTCGCCATTTCTTAAGTGCATGTAGTATTGCCAACATTTCCTTCTCATAAATAGCTTTATGTAAAAAATTTCCCTTGATTGGATGACTTTCAAAAGCAATGGGTCTTTCATCTTGCATTAAAACAGCACCAATTCCATTTCTTGAAGCATCACATTCCACAATAATGGTTTTTGTGAAGTCCGGTGCTTGGCACATTGCCTCTTTAAGATGTTCGAAGGCATTTGTTGCTTCTGGAGTCCATGAAAATGCATCTTTCTTCAATAATGTTGTTAGAGGTGCTGCTATTCTCCCATAATTCTTAACAAGCTTGCGATAATACCCTGTCAACCCAAGAAATCCTCACATATTCTTTATGGATGTGGGGATTTTCCATTCCTTAATGGCTTTAATTTCTCTAGGGTCTACCTTAACTCCTTCATGAGATACAATACGACCCAGATATTCCACCTCTTGTACTCCAAAGAAAGATTTGGATCTTTTTACATATAACTGTTTCTCCTCCAATAGTTGTAGCACCCTGTCAACATGTTCAACATGATCCTTCCAAGACGTGCTTTAGATTAGCATATCATCAAAAAATACTAACACAAAGTTTCGAAGGAAGGGTTTGAAAATGGAATTCATCAAACCTTGAAATGTAGAAGGTGAATTGGTAAGGCCAAAAGGCATGACCAAAAATTCATAATGACCCTCATGAGTTCTAAATGTTGTTTTTGGAATGTCTTCAGTCTTCATTCTAATTTGATGATATCCTGAACGAAGATCCAACTTGGTGAAGTAAATTGATCCATGCAATTCATCTAGTAATTCATCAATGACAGAAATGTGAAACTTATCTTTAATAGTAAGCTTGTTGAGATCCCTATAATCCGGACACATGCACCATGATCCATCCTTCTTGTGCACTAATACTACTGGAGTAGAGAAAGAACTTTGACTAGGTTGAATTATACCAGCCTCTAGCATTTCTGCAACCATACGTTCAATTTCACTCTTTTTGGCATATGGATATTTGTACGGCCTGATGTTTGGAGGAACACTTCCTAGAATCAGATGAATAACATGATCATGATCAGGAATAGGTGGAAGACCTTTGGGAGTCTCAAATAACTTGGAATGATTGTCCAAGACTTTTTAGAGATCTGGAGAAATAGATGATTTTGATGTGGAAACATCTAGTGAACATAATTGTGTATTTACACCTCTTTGTTCCTTTTTTAGAAGCTTTGTCAGTTAGAGCTGATTATCTTTTCTGCTTTCCTTGAAATACCCCTTAATTCAAATTCCTTTCCTTCCACAGAATTTTTCATGAAAAGTTCTTGAAAATTAAAATCTATTGTACCCAAGGATTGTAGCCATTGGACTCCTAGTATAACATTAGCACCTCCCATTGGAATGGAAAGCATTGGGCTAGTCAATACATATTCTCCCATGTATAGCTTGATATTATGGCACTTTCCAGAGAAATTTATTATTCCTCCATTTGAAACCATCACTTGACACTCTGGTGCTGGAAATAGGAAGCAATTCAATTCTTTTGCTACCTTACAATGAATAAAATTGTGGGTACTTCCGGAATCAATCAACGCTATTACCTTTTTCTTCTTGATTTGTCCTTCTATCTTGATGGTTTGAGGAGTGGTAATTTCAGCGAATGCATTACAAGATATGGTCGGATTCATTTCTTCTTTATCTAGGCTTTGTTCTTGGAGTATATCCTCTTCTTTTGACCTTTCTTGCTCCTTTTCTTCTTCCTCTTCACAATCTATGTAGAATAATTTCTTCTCAGCACACTTATGACCTTTAGTGTATTTGCTATCATAGCTGTAACAAAGCCCTTTTGCTCTTTTTTCTTCCAATTGTTGAGGTTTCAAGCTTATAGGTTGTGGAAGACTAGGGGCAATAACTCTTCCATATTTATAGTTGTGAGTGGTATGCTTCCTGGTTGCCATAATTTTGCTTTCCATTTTTCTTGCTAACCTGAATGCCTTCTCTAATGAATCAGGTTCCCAAAGTCAAACATCATGTTGGATATTATCCTTTAAAGTCCCTATGAACACATCAATCTATGCTCCTATGGAATATTTTTTACCCTTATGTTCAATTTTTGGAACTCCTCAATGTGCTCCATTATTGAACCCTTTTGTTTGAGACTTATCAATTGGCTAAAAAAAGTGTTTCTTTTTGTATCCTCATAATGTGCTGTCAATTCTTCCATAAAAAATTTCGAAGTGATAATTTGTTTACGAAAGCAAAGCCACTGATACCATACAAACTGATTTGGTTCCAAATATAAAGTTGCAATACGTACCTTTTGTGTTTTGCACATTATTGAGATCGAAAAATTGCTCCATCTGTAATATCCATGTTGTGAGATCCTTGCCATCAAACTTCCTCATATCGATTTTTGGAATATGGTGGGTCTTCGATCCAAAATTAGAGTCTATGAAATCATGATTAACATTTCTTTTGTTCGCATCATGACTTTCCTTTACTACCCTTTCACCATTAGTAAGTATTTCTTGTAGAAAATTTGTCAAACCTGTCTTCAAATCCATGCCTGTCTTCAAATCCATGCTTGTCTTCAAATCTGTCTTCAAATCATCCATCTTAGCTTCCACATCATTCATCTTAGCTTCCATTCCCTTTATCTTAGATTCCACGCCATTTATCTTAGCTTCTGTTAGCTTTTGTGAGAGTGACATTTGTTGCACTTGGTCTTGTAATTTTGATATATCATGTAGCATTTCTTCCTCTTCTTCATGAGTCATGCTAGAGCTTTTAGGTTGCTTACTAGGTGTTTTCATTTTCTTTCCTCGGGGCATTAATTACTGATAATAATGCTCTAATATGCCCTTTGAATTCCTTCAAAATAATTTTTCAAACCAAGCTTAAGCAAAAATTTAAAAAAGTCTACACACCTTTTTTCACTTTGTAGGAGCTCGATATTGTTGTTGATGTTTCTCTGTAATTTTGGATCATCCAGTTCTAAAATTGCGGCTTGCAGTAGCCCTCTTTGTCCTCTTTACAATTCCACCAATCTGATCCAAATTGGATTCTCCAAGGAAGATTTATGCCAAATCTCCTATAGTGACCTGATTAAGACTAGTTTACGGCAAAATCACATAACCAATCTTTTGTCGACGCGTTTCGAACCAACCAGTGTGGTTCATCGTCAGGACAAGTTGACGAACCAATCTGGCTTAGCTCGATTAAATATAGTGTGCAGAGACTCCAACGGCTAAAATTCTAACGGCTAATTTGACCTAATGAACCTGGTCAAATCACTAAAATAGTTAATTAATATTTTTCTAGAAATAGTTAAAATTGGTAAAAAGGAATTCATTTGTTAATTTAAAATAAATAGATATATTATTAATATTATTTCATTAATAGAATCTATTATAAATGGTTATTATATAAATTATTTATTATTTAAATAATTGAATAATAATAAATTAATTTAAAAATAGATATATTATTAATATTATTTCAAATCTCTATTATAATATTAATATTTTAATTATAATGGTCATTATATAATGATATATTACTATTCAATTATATTATTAAATAATTATTATTTAATATTAATAATAAATAGATATACTATTAAAATGTTAGTTTAAAGATTTATTATTATTTTTTCATAGATTTATTAATTATACATTGAGTTTCCCTTTATCAATGTCTATAAAGACCCCCTTTCTTAATCCTTATAAATAATAATAATACTTACCTTATGACATAGTTGACTTTAATATATTTTTTGAATAAATAAATATTGAATACATAAATAAATATTGAATAAATATCGATTATTAATGGTAACTTGACCTTAGGTTTAAAGGATAAATTGTGATAGACCAATAAGGTTAGTTTCAACCTTGTAGGTAACAATTTATTTACCTAAGGTCTTAGTTACCTCTATTATTGAACTAACATTGATTATTTGACCATTTAGTTTAAAGGATAAAAATTTTGATTTACCAATATTATTGATACTATTATGAATTAACAATGGCAATTACCTAGGATAACAAGACTCTAGGAAGAATAATGGTTTAACAATTTGTTTGGGATTAAAAATCATTTAGTAGTTATAAAGTATTCGATAAACATATATTACTTTATATAACTTATTTTAATGACCATTTTATTTAAATAATGAATATGATATATTTTAAAGAACTAAATAATGGAAATCTAACTTACCAATGGACCATTAAGTTATTACATAATTACCTAATGTAACTAAATTATAAAAATTAGTAGTGATTTATTACCACTCATGTATATTTAAATAACAATTGAATAATAATAAATCATTTAATATATATTATATAATGACCATTATAATTAAAATATGAGTATCATAGATTCTCTTAATATTTGAAACAATATTAATAATATATCTATTTATCTTTAAACTAACATTTTAATAGTATATCTATTTATTATTAATATTAAATAATAATTATTTAATAATATAATTGAATAGTAATATATCATTATATAATGACCATTATAATTAAAATATTAATATTATACTAGAGATTTGAAATAATATTAATAATATATCTATTTTTAAATTAATTTATTATTATTCAATTATTTAAATAATAAATAATAATAAATCATTTAACATATAATAACCATTTATACTATAGATTCTATTAATAGAAATAATATTAATAATATATCTATTAATTTTAAATTAACAAATGAATTCCTTTTTACCAATTTTAACTATTTCTAGAAAAATATTAATTAACTATTTTAGTGATTTGACCAGGTTCATTAGGTCAAATTAGCCGTTAGAATTTTAGCCGTTGGAGTCTCTGCACACTATATTTAATCGAGCTAAGCCAGATTGGTTCGTCAACTTGTCCTGACGATGAACCACACTGGTTGGTTCGAAACGCGTCGACAAAAGATTGGTTATGTGATTTTGCCGAAGACTATCTTAACAATGTTATGGATCACAGAAGTCTAAATTCCTTAATAAGACTAGTTTAGTAGAGTGAACTTGTACGACATGCCACGTGTCCCTGTTTCAACCTTTGGCTCTGAAAAATATATATAAGAAACTATAGTCCGTCCTATTTCTGTACCTTCTTACAAAATTTCAATCTGATGCTCAGAGAGAAAGTTATGACAATTTCCCTAGGTCACCTGTTTGGAATGTATTTCATGAGTTTGCAAAAAGACCAACTTCCTCAGATCATATCTCTACAAATATAGTGCAAAAATCTCTGAAATTCATACCCAAGGTTTAGTGTGATTTCGTCTGAAATGGGTTATTTTTTTTTTTTTGAAACGTCACAAAAAAAATTTATAGAGAAAATTCCATGATGACCTATTTGGAGTAGCAAAACCCTAGAATCCAAAGCTGTGATACCAAATGTTATGAAACCAGCTCACAAAAAGATGGAAAAGATAGATCAATGCCTTAGAATGCAGCCTCTTCAAGGGGGAAACCTCTTTTACATTACACAAATGAATGATTCTCTGATGATTCAAATGACAAAACCTCCTTTCTATATATAAGAGTTCAAGGAGTCACAATATAACCCAGCCGACCTAACAATAATAATATAAAGGCACAAAAATAACAATAGAGAGATTCTATGGGGCACAGTAATCACAATATGGGGACAGTAGGGGCACAAGAATATTAATAAGGGATGCAACTACAATAGTAATGGGGTAATCACTATTATTGTAGGGACTTAACATTGTCTATACAAGGACGTTCCCAGAAAAAAATAAAAATAAGTCATCAAGTGGGAGATCTAAATCTAGAGGGAGATCTAAATCTCTAAGAAAACCTATAAAGGTGGTGTGCTAGAAATGTGGAAAGGAAGGCCACTTCAAAAGGGACTATAAATCTAAATCTCCTGACAAAGGAAGGGATCTGATGATGCTCCTTCTGCAGAGGCCAAAACCACCTCAAATGAAGGTGGGGATGTGTACTTTGCTTCTTCAAGTACACATGTAGATCATGAAGCATGGTTGATTGACTCAGGTGCGTCATTTCACTTCACTCCCCATAAAGAATGGTTCTGCGAGTATGAGAAATATGATAGTGGTGATGTCTTCTTGGGGGATGACAGGAAGGCAAGAATCGTTGGTCGCGGAAAAGTAAAGTTGAAGTTGCAAGGTGGAAGGGTTAGAATGCTTCCAGGTGTTCTACATATTCCTGCATTAGCCAAAAATCTGATTTTTGTAAGCAAGCTAGATGATGCAGGTGTAAGAACAATGTTCGAGAAGGATACTTGCAAAATGGTTCGGGGAGCACTGGTATTGATGCGAGGAGTTTAGATTGGAACTCTGTACAAGCTGCAAGGTAGCACTATTATTGATGGGTGCAACAGTTCTGTGGTTCTTGAAAGTGGAGTAGAAAATCTAGTGGTCTCTGGAGAGAAGACCGTGTTGTGGCATTAAAGGCTTGGACATATGGGAGAAAAAGGCCTTCGAATACTTCATGGTAAAGGTATGGTAGAAGGTATGAGTAATAGCTCTCTGGATTTTTATTTCTGTGAAAATTGTGTATATGGGAAGCAGAATTGGGTGAGTTTCCCCTCTAGTGGCAAGAGGGAGAAACAAATATTAGAGCTTGTGCACAGTGATGGGTAATTCTATGTACTATGTATCATTTATAGATGACTTCTCAAGGAATACATGGATAAATTTCCTTAAGAAGAAATCTGAAGTATTTGACAGGTTTAAAGAATTTAAGGCTCTCGTGGAAAACCAGAAAAAGAAGAAGATAAAGGTGTTGAGGACAGATAACAGTGGAGAGTTTTGCAGTAAGGAATTTGAAAAATTCTGTAAGAAGTGTGGTATATCACGGAAGAAGACTACTCCATATACACCTCAGCAAAATGGAGTTGCAGAAAGAATGAACAAGATGTTGATGGAAAGGGCAAGAAGCATGTTCAGTGGTGTCGGGTTAGGACAGGAATTCTGGGCAAAGGCGGTGGATACTGCATGTTACCTAGTCAACAGGTCACCTTCATCAGCATTGGAGGATAAGACTCCACAAGAGGTATGGACTGGTAAGAAACCCTGTCTTTCACATCTAAGGGTATTTGGATGTGATGCATATGTACATGTTCCAAAGGAGAAACGAACCAAGTTGGATAGTAAATCTAAAAAGTGCATCTTTATTGGGTGTAAGGATCGTTTAAAGGGTTATAAGCTTTGGAGCCCAGTAACAAGGAAGGTTGTGTATAGCCGAAATGTGGTGTTCAGAGAGGTGAAAAATGTTATTAAACATGCAGTCCAACCAAAGGAACCTGAGAAGATAGAGTTTGAGGTAAAGGAGGAAGAATCAGACTCTAGAGTAGAGGAGGAATCAGAAAATGAAGAGCCACAAACTTCGATTGTGAGAAGATCAGTTCGAGAAAGAAGGAAGCCAGAAAGGTATAGTCCATCTGCTTTTTGTTAAATTTTTTCTTTGTTTGTTACTGATGATGATCCTAGAACTGTGAAGGAAGCAGTGGATTCAGAGGATGGAAAACTCTGGAAAGAGGCCATGGTTGATGAAATGGCATCTTTGCACAAAAATGAGGCTTGGGATCTAGTGGAGTTACTAGCTAGAAGGAAACCCATTGGCAACCAATGGGTGTTCAAAAAGAAGACAAATGCAGAATGAAAATTCAAGAAATACAAAGCTCGGTTGGTAGCAAAAGGTTATTCCCAGGTGCCAGGAATTGATTTTGGTGACATCTTTTCTCCTGTTTCCAAGGTAACTTCTATTAGATTACTTTTATCTGTTGCTGCTACTTTTGATTTTGAGGTAGAACAGATGGATGTGAAGACACAATTTCTTCACGGGGATCTGGAAGAGGAGATCTACATGAAGCAACCTGAAGCCTTTGCGGTGAAGGGTAAGAAAGAACTATTATGCAAGCTAAAGAAGTCTTTGTATGGGTTAAAAAAGTCACCAAGGATGTGGTATCGAAAATTTGATACATTTATACGTGGACTTGGCTTCATCAGAAGCAAAGCAGATCATTGTGTGTATTTTAAATTAATTAGTGACCGTGTTATTTATCTGGTCTTGTATGTGGATGATATGTGGCTGGTTGGAAATGACAAAGAAATTATCCAGGATTTGAAGACCCAATTGTCCTTCAAATTCGACATGAAAGATCTTGGTGCTGCAAAATATATTTTGGGCATGGAAATTAAAAGAGATCGGGAAAAGAGGAAGCTCTAGTTAAACCAGAGGAAGTATGTCGAGACAATACTGCAGAGGTTTAATATGCAGGATAGTAAATCGGTGAAGGTTCCTATTCCTATAGGTGTGAGGTTATCTGTTAAATAGTGTCCCAAGACACAAGAAGGGGAAGAGGACATGTCCTGTGTTCCATATGCAAGTGTAATTGGTAGCCTAATGTATGCAATGGTCTGTACTAAACCAGACATTGCACATGCAGTGGGAGTATTGAGCAGGTTTATGTCAAAACCAGGGAAGGAGCATTGGACCGCAGTGAAGCGAGTTTTCAGGTATTTGCATGGCACTAGTGATTATGGTTTGTTCTACGAAGGAAGACCAGGATTGGACAGAGTGTTGGATGTTCGTGGCTTTGTTGATGCAGACTGGGCTGGAGATCTGGATCAGAGAAGATCTACAAGTGGGTATGTGTTTAACCTATTTGGAGGTGCAGTCAGTTGGACGAGTAAGAAACAATCTGTAGTGGCACTATCAACTACAGAGGCAGAATACATGGCAGCCACTCATGCAAGCAAGGAAGCAGTTTGGTTGCAGAGATTGTGTTCAACTATGGGGTTAGTATAGGAAGCTATAAGGATAGACTGTGACAGCCAAAGTGCAATTTTCTTGGCAAAGAACCCCGTATATCATTCAAGGACAAAGCACATTGATGTTCAGTATCACTTTGTGAGGGATATGACAGAAGAAAAAAAATTCTTGCTGGTAAAGGTGGACACTTTAAAGAATATTGCAGATGCATTGACAAAATCTGTGAGCTCTGAGAAGTTCTCTTGGTGTAGAGAGACAATGGGCGTTTCAGGGCTAGAAAAATGACTAAGCTCTCTTGTGGCCCCCTATGGAAAGAAAACAACAAGTGGGAGAATGTTGGGTTGTGTTATATTCTTTCCATGACTAGCCCACGTAGTTAACCGGGGGGTTAGAGGTGGGGTCAAATGGGGTTTGAGGTGTACCCGTAACCCCACTTTATGGGGTCCGAGGCAGCGCCCGGAAAATTTTGGTTTTGGAACCTATGTTAGGTTGGGCGGACCCACCTATGGTTTTGTGCATGATTTTCACACATGTTTTTTGGACGTGATGGTTTTTGGTCCATGGTATTGGACGCGATGGTTTTCGGTCCATGGTACTGGATGCTTCAGAATGTATAAATATGTATTGTAACATTGAAAGGAACATAATGAAAAATCAAACTGGTAGTCCCGGTTTTGGGATCCAGGGGAAAATCTCTGTGTGTATGTGTTTTATGTGTTATGCTCTCTGTGTTTTTGAATTCATATGTAGGTAATTTCTGTACGGGGTTAAAACCTACAATCCTTCATCTAGATTTTCCACAACTCAAAACTCTGACCATTAAATTTATTGATATTTATCTTTCCATTGCTCACCATCTTCTTTCATCACAAGAATCAAACTCGCAAATCTCCCACTAAACAAGCTCTACCACAGGCCTGAGAAAAACCCCTTAGTAGAAAAGGCGTCCCATTGAAGTTGAAACAACTATGATACCAAATGTAGCTTTTAACCCTGTACATAAATTACTTGCAAATGAATTCTTAAAAACAAAACATATACAATGGTGAGAAACATAAAATAAATACACTGAGATTTTTCCCGTGGATCCCAAAACCACGACTACCAAATTTATTTTTCATTATGTTCATTTCAATGTTACAATACATATATATACATGACAAAGCATTTATAAACCTCAATCAATTAACCCTACATTAAAACATAATCATAGTTCCCTTGACTGGATCTACAAAATACCATTGGAAGAAAACCATCACGCCCAAAACCATGTGCAAAACTCATGCACAAAACCGTAGGTAGGTTTTCCCACCCAATATAAGGTCTAAAAAAAATCATGGGGTGCTGCCTCAGACCCTGTGAAACCCCCTGCCAGGGAGGGTTGTGCTGAGTGTAATGAACAGAGGTGACTTACGGCCCCTAGTGATCCCCCCGCATGTGTGACTAGTGGTGGAAAGAATATAACAAACACCCAACAAAACTAATTGTTATAAATATGTTGTCATTGATTTCAACACATGACAAGGGTGTCAAAGAAGGACTGAAGAGATTAAATTCCATGCACAGGAAGAAGATTCAACGAGCAACATGGATTAGGATGATGCAAATACTTTGGCGCCAGTTTTGGAGAAGTAATTCATCTCAAATACAGATGAAACTCAACTTGATGGAAATATCTCAGAAAAATCTTTCCAGTGATATGCAAAAGTCTCAAAATGGCCTCCTAGTTCAAAAGATAGAGCCAGTAAAAATTGCAGTACTCCTAAAGTCAAATAGCAGAGTTAGAAGAGGTTGGGAACCATTTTTGGAATCACATCCAAACTTGGCAGAAATGGTAGAGGAGTAGCAAAAATATGGACAAGGTTTACTTACAGTGACATAAAAAACAGCAGGAAGTTTTCCTATTAGCCATATGCAATGACCAAACTACAGCCTGGCCCAATCGACATACCCCAACAAAGTTGATATTACGCTCAAGCAAATGAGCGGGATGATGACACCATATTATACTATATCAAAAGTATAAGCCTAGAGTATTTCTACTATGCACACAAAGGAAGTGTTGGGAAACATCCATTAGTTACAACATTCCAACTTGGTTGCAACATTTTCTTGGTGCCTAATCTATATAAAGGCCATATACATCTTAGGGTTCTTAATCGCTACTATGAAATGTATGCAATCTCTCCCTTTGTTTCTACATTGAATTGTTGGTTAAAGACATCAATTAAATTGGCTCATTAAATTAAAAATTCATTAATTATCACTTTATCAATGTTACATCTCCAAAACTTACATTTTGGTTTTCTTGTAGAAAACTTTTGACATACCATTAGTTAGTCTCATTCTCACAATTATTCATTTATTTCTAAATTAGTGATAGTAATTGGATGTTGGTTTAAAATTAAAATTATATATGTTTTAATGATAGATCAAATTGACATAGAGGAGATCACTAAAATTATTTATTAATGTTGCAGAAAGTTGTTATATTTTTTTGTTGATTGATAATGATAAGAAATTGAAACAATTCCTCTCTTAGTAAAATTGAGGAGGATATTATTGTTGATTATCATAGCATTATAATAAAAGAAATAATTTATATACATCTATACAGAAATGCCGTAAATATATATATATATATAGAGAGAGAGAGAGAGAGAGAGAGATCTTTGTTAGGTATTAACTTCAGTAAATTATATTAAGCGTTTCTTAATTGTTTAAAAAATCTTATTGTGAGAAACATGAATAATTAGATTGCATAATTCATAACAAATGCATCCCACATATATATCTAATATTTTCTTTCAATGAAAAGTCCATTGAGCCCAACATTCACAATTTCATGACAATTATGAGTTAAAATATATGTACATCATAATTAACATGCATCATTACTTATACCTTTGAATAATGTGTGTTGGAATGCTTGAATCTTTGGGCACAAAATAGTCTCAACTTAATAGTTCTCAAACGAGTGGGAGAAGAATCAAGTCCATTGGACATTGCTTAAAGTAATTATATAACCAAAAAAAATTATATACAAAACAAAATATAAGTCTTAAAGTCTATTCTAAACAAAAGTGTTTTTATATAATTTTAAGGACAAAGATTGAATTTATAATTTTACAAAGATCCATAAGTCAATTATAATTCCCTCATTTATAAATGAGTTACAAATCAATTGAGAGAAGCCAAGAAATAGCAGAACACTTCAATTTGTTTGCAACATAAATATCCGACATTATTATTATCAAACGGAAAAAAATTAAGAATGGAATCACCCAGAAAAATTGTATAATATTAACGATGGTGAAACATTTACATAGGATACGTTCCTGGTTAATAACTCATTAATTTTGGGTTAGTGGAAAACATTGTATAATATTAACGATGGTGAAACATTTACATAGGATACGTTCCTGGTTAATAACTCATTAATTTTGGGTTATTAGAAAATGTTTTCCACTATATGTTGCTATTTATATCACTAGGAAATAATTGGAGAAAACAATTGTTTGATGGTTTTGATTGTGTATTTGTTTAATACTTATATTTTATTTCTAAAGAGTTTGTTTTCCAATATTAATTTAGTATCAAAACCCATATGACCCTGGCCCTTACCCGGGCAAGGAAATAAGGAAATAGAAAGCGTATGTATGTGTCTTCCCATTTCAATTTGCTATCAAAACCCATATGGGCATGGGCCGTGGTCCTTACCAGGCCAAGGAAATAGAAAGCATAATGTAATTTGAGATGTATTCGTAATGTAATTTTATTTAAATTTGTTGTCCATAAAATAAACCTGGAGTGTGGACAACTCGAGCTACGGGGCCAAGGAAATAGAAAGCATATGTATCTGTTTTGAGATGTATTCGAATGTGTTTTTATTTGAGTTTGTTGTCCATAAAATAAACCTGCAGTGTGGACAACTCGAGCTACTAATGCTCATGAGGAGAGCCGTATTGGCTGTAGTTGTTTTCCATGGTGAAGTTATCAGGCAGGTACTGAATCTGCTGTGTTTTTAACAGTTGGGAGAAGCACAAAAGCCCACCAGTCCGTCCAGAGGAGTCTGCATGCAAAGGAGTCTGTGGTGCGTGGAAGACCCATTTTCAGCTGCAACCTTACGTGGACAGTTGCATAAGGAGGCCGAGCTTGGCATACGTCTCTGTGGAGACACTGTCAGTGGTGTCATGGATGATTATTGCTGGTGTGTTGGAAGACTTATGTGGAAGAGGCGAACCAGCGTTGTTGAGTTTGTGTGGTCGTGGATCTGTGGTAACCTGTGCGTAGAAAAAAAAAACCCTTCCACGGTATGAAGGTGAATACCTCGTTGGATATAAAAGAGAATTTACAAGGTATTACGATATTTTAATGGCAGTGCTTTATTCGATGTGGTATTCTTTTGAAGTGTGGTAACGAATTAAGTATACAATCTCTTTAATGGCTATGGTAAAGAATAAGTGATTGGTAATGTGGTTGCCTACTAATGGATTTAGGGTAAGAATTTTGGATTTTCGAAGATAATTTTATTGAGTTTAGCTAATTCAAAGTGTAGTGATTTTATTAGAGTTGGTTAATTTAGCAAATTACATTTATTAGATAGCAAATTACATATATGTGGATATGGAAATTCAAGATAATTATTGAGCATACAATCTCTTTAATGAGTTGGTTAATTTAGCAAATTACATATATGTGAACATGGAAATTTAGGATAATTATTGAGAATGCATGGTAAAGAATAAGTTATTGGTAATGTGGTTGCCTACTAATGGATTTATGGTAATAATTTTGGATTGTGGAAGATAATTTTATTGAGTTTAGCTAATTCAAAGTGTAATGATTTTATTAGAGTCAATTAATTTAGCAAATTACATATATGTGAATATGGAAATCTACGATAATTATTGAATAATGATGTTAAAGATAATGTTGTGGGTGATATGAACAATTTTAGAGCGGGAGGTAAATAAGAAGCAATAGCAATTAAAGGATGATGGACAGCTAACTGAAAGTTTGTAAGTTTGTGGAATAGATACCTGATTAAAGTCTATTATTTGTCACACTTATGTATTAATAGGCAAGTTTATGATGTTTTGTAGTGGTCATTCAAAATTCTGTAATATTATTTAGCTATAATTGTGTGTACCCCATGAAGTTCCTAGTAATCTTAAATCCACTTTGGAAGTGTAGGTTTGTGGTAAGCCAGAAACCACTTGAGAGTGTGTGTGCAAGTGCAGGTTTATGGTAAGCTGAAAACCACTTTGTAGCGTAGGTTTGTGGTAACCTAGAAACCACAAGTGTGAGAGTGAAGTAGGCAAGGATTCTTGTAGCATGGTTTAGGGTCAATCAAGAAAACTACAGGCATGGTTTAGGGTCAGCCGACAAAACCATGGGCATGGTTTAGGGTCAGCCGACAAAGCCATGGGCACGGTTTAACGTAAGACGATAAAACCTACTGCATGTTTTTGGTTAATCCAAGGAAACCCAAGTTGGTCATGATGAGGAGGACTTATAAGTACGTGTACAAGAATGAATATATAATGGTTGACTAAACCATGGACATGAAGGACATCCCAGTAGAGTGGCGATTGCTCGTTGTTCTTTTATATGGACATCAAAATATTCTTTTTGTTCATGTTTGTAAACACCCGGGCCACAACTAGACTTTGTTGATTGAGATCGAGACAAATAGTCATTAAGGGGGGGACTTGGAAAATCTATTTCCTACTTGTCTTGGTTGTGATGCTTTCTATGTACAAGAGTTAGTTCCTAGTGTTTAAGAGTTTGTTATGGTCTAGTTGGTGGATAGATTCTCTCGAACTAATTAGCCTCCTAAATTGGTGTGTGTTTGAGATATTCACTCAATCAAAAGATTGTATGTCCAAAATAGATTAGCTCAAGACATAGTTCCTTATGCTTATAATATATTAATGTGAATTGAATTTTTCGTATCTGTGTGATGTACATGTGATATCCTCATTTTAATGCACAGAAATCCCCATCTCTATATAACATATTATTCTATGATTAAAATTATGTTATATAAAATAGATAATACTACACCATTTTCTTTACTTACTATTAGCAAATCTTTCTAATGGTTATGAATTTAAGTGATTTCTTTATTGTATTATTTGATTTTATCTCTTATTCGACACCCTATTGAACATGACATTCTTGAACAAATGCATAGTGGATGAACATTTTGTAATGCAACCCTTAATGCATTTCCCTAAATATGACACACCACTAAGGCATAGACAAACACTTTTTCGATAGGATTATTAAATATGATCATATTTTTAATTGGAAAATATATTTTTATTAATTTATTAATATAAAGAAAGAAATTGTTGTGAAATGTTTTTATAATTTAATTTATAATTGTTTTTTCAAATATTTATTAATAAAAATATTAAAATAATAATAAAAAAATTTAATATTAAAAAAATTTATTGGAATAAAATGTATTTAATCGAAATTACAATTTGGTTGAGAAAAAATTATGCTCATTCTACAGCCTAGTATAATGTGTAACTTTGTCTGTCTCTCATCAAAGTTTAAATTTTGTTCATGTTGACCCAAATAAAAATAAAAATAAAAAATAAATAACTATACAAAATATTTAAATAATATGGTTCATAAAAAAAAAATCACGTGAAAAAATTGAATCCCTCTCAACTCATGTTAGATCAGTGTTTAAGATGGATCTATGCTAGTATTATTAGACAACTATACCTCTCACCTTTCTTCCAAAATATATTAACATCTCTAACATGCTCTCCAACGAGAATGTGGAGGGAAAATTGCCTCTCATGTTAGGATCATGAAATATTGATAGAGGTTATGGGGCCCTCACAATGGCCCTATTAAACTTCATTCTGTAAATTTATCAATAGTTTTTTAACTTCAGGGTTATGAGAACCCATGATTTTTTCAATGGTATTCATCTCTTATATAGCATATTTAAAAAGAGAAAAACTTCATGTTAATTGATCTAAGTGACTAATGAAATCTTAGTAATAGTCTTCATGTTAATTGGTTTAGCTGACTAATGGAATCTTAACAATAGAAACTAACATTTCTCTTAGTATTTTCCTAACTAAACACTCAACCATATACACTCAACCATATGATTATTAAATATAGCTAAAAGTATTCTTAAATATTCACAACAACAAAAAAAAAAAAATATTTAAAATGCAAAATACAGTAAAACTATCATTTTTATTTTTCAAAATCCAAAATATCATTTTCAACTTCAAACCTGCATTGCCATCCCATATGGACTCGGAACCTCAATTACCTGATATAAGGATTGACTTAAAGCCTAATCAAGTTTAACTTAATTTAATGTGGATTGAATCAACGGATTTGATTAATGTTTAAATATATTATTAGTATTTTTATTGGGTCATTTTCAGGGAATTTAATAGATTTTCAAATATTTTAAAAATATAAAAGAGCAAAATAAATTACTCCACTTCAGATTCCAAATATTTCCAAATCTCCTTTTTTTTTCCTAATATTTTCAAATCTACAGTAAGCTTAACATATTTGGAAATCCACAATCACCTTACGCTCAAGTTTAATATTACTCCTCAGCCATTTGGTGATGCTCACGAACCATTAAATGCGCTTCGGACCCAGACCAACAAGAAATTATATGTCGACTGAGCTCAAAATGAAAATGAGCTTAAACGTTGGAAATTTTAAGCTGCACTGAGTATACAACCACAATTTACAGGTGTGCTGGAAAGGTTACAGACGAAGTAAATTCAACGAGAAATGCAATGAACTACAAGCCTTTCACATGATACTGCTAAGTGAATTCAACTTGTTCAGTAAAAACGGTCTGCTCGAGTACTATCATTTTGCTGGATCCTTTTGATTCATATATGGCTTAGTAACTTGTCTAAATTGTTATGAGAAGATCCTTTTTCCTGGACTGCTCGCTTGGCAATTTCCTTCAGTTTTCCTATTCTTCTCCTTATAATTCCATTTGCTGCCTCTCCCTTTATGAAATTCCTCACCAACAACGCTAACTGTTTTTTCCTCACCGTCTTTTTCAAGTGCATTCCAATTCCCCGCTCTTCACAAACGAATTTCGCATTTGTTTGTTGTTCCCCAAAGAAGGGCCAGCATATCATCGGCACCCCTGCGCTTATGCTCTCCAACGTGGAGTTCCACCCACTGTGAGTTAGAAACCCCCCAACAGATTGGTGTGATAATACTGCCAAGCTTCCCAGACAAACATACATGACGTAGCATGGCTTCCGAGTATCCAACCATGTGAGGCAGGTCCTTTCTTCTTTCCAAATACTCAATTCATCTGGGAACCCATCCTTAGCCTTACAATGTAACGACTGAGAGAGCAGCAAAGGGCCAATGGCACAGACAGGGAAGTGAAGTGAGGGTGCCTCCAAAACTGGGCCTTCGAGCTCAACGAAAGTGTTGAGTATTAATCCATCTGCTGCTAACGTGCCCTGGGCTTGATTTATTGCATTTTGAAAGAAGAAATCCGAAGGGGCAGAAACTGGGCAGCTCCTTCAACCGCAGCGGGGGCATTCCCGGGATGCAAGTTATTATCACTTGATCAAGAGATTCCTCATTGAGGCAGCTCTCATCTGTGAAATATGAATAACATTCTGTCTCAATATAAACCAAACATAAGCAATCTTCTATTCCAGTACACAAGCGAGCATATTGTTGTTAATAAAATGAAGCTGAATACGAATAGGTTTACAATCTGCGTTAGTAGTACATGTTGTGGACATCGTTCTTCCCCGCCTCCATGTTCAATGGATCGAGAAATATGAGAAAGACGTCATTAAAGTTTTGACAGTACCTCATGGAGGACGAAGGAAAATTAGAAAAAACAAATTGAAGTGTGTTTTTTTTGTTTTGTCTCCTTTTAAATAATAAAAAGCAAGTCAATACCCGTAATAAGTTATAAATCACCATAATTTTAAGAAATTATAAAATTAAATTAAATAGTAATTTTATTTTAAAATATCATTATTAATTAAAAAACTTAATATATGAATTAAATTTATAGATATATTATTATAAAAATAAAAAATCAAAATTTTTAATTATTAAGATTTATTTTCAGTTTTATCATGGAGATTTTGAATTTATAAATAAACTCTATTATAATACTATAGATTAATATTATAGTTTACTATTATTACATATTTAAAAAAATCATAATTCATGGTTTATTTTTTTTAATTAATCAATTTAATTAAAAGAATAGAAAAAACATAATTTATTTTAAGATAAATTTGAACATTTTATTGTGAGTGCTATTAAAAATATTCTGAAATATTTAAGTGGAGGTTAAGTCTATACCCTAACATCTATTTAATAATTATTGATAATTAGCTTTTAAATTTAGAAATAATAATATAGATAATGGAAAAAATAGTTTTTTATTTATTTTTAATATTATATATATGTTTTTATTAATAATTTTTGTTTCTATCTTCATTTTTATTAAATAAAATGTTTTAATTAAATAATTTTTTATTTTTCTAATTGAAAAATAACTGTATTTATTTATTTGGAGAATATAGGAAAATGAATTTTTTTTATCAAATTCAAGGGTATAGCTGTAATAACTTAAATCTTTAAAAAAAATCAAAAGTAATTAAAAGAAAAATAGAAAATATATCCTTAAAAAAGATTAAAGAAAAAAAAGATAGAAATGTAGAGATATTATTAATTTTAAAGAAATTTTTAAAAAATATTAAATTTTTTAAATTCTATATATATATATATATATATATATTTTAAGTAAAGGTAATCTATTAATATGTACAGAAAAATACAGAAAGGACTAAGCCTCGACCAAGTTTAACGTAGAGTATCAACAAAATCTGGACTGCCCCAACATTAGGGAAACCAGTTCATCGAGAGAATAAAAACCAAAAATGGTATCAATTCTTGAGTCCAGAACCCACAAAAGAAACAGTAAGATCATGCCCTGACAAATAGTCCAGCTAGGAAACCAGATTCCATCCAAAACTAGCAAAAACAAAAAAAACCAAATAGAAAACACTTGGGCAACCACGTACATCCACATCCTAACACTAGGCAGCCACTTCCGAACCCCTGACAGCCTCATCCATATCTCTCGCTGCCACGTCCATTCGGCTAGAAGCCACGTCAGCCTAGATGAAGTCATCCGGGATGGGTTCCTCGATGATTGGGCATGCCCACTCGTCCACCTCATCCCTGGAAATGTTGTTGTGTGGCTCTCCACCGCCGCTGTGAGGCAACCTGCAGAGTAGACCCGTCATGACTCGAACCACCAAAGGGGCACATGGCAGCAGAGCTACCCCCTCCAACATGCTAATTCCCACCCAAATTCTATCCATGTGAGGTGAAGAGGCTCTCGTCCATCCCATTCTTGTCAGTATCCCTACAATTACTACATCTGGGAGCGTCCTCCTACGGCAAGTTGGAATTGTCAACATGAGAGGCCATCTAAGAGTTTTCTTTAGTGAAGAGAATGGAAATAATAGCGATAATGACAGGCATGTTCAGGGAGCTACAGAACCTGAATTGGGCTGAGTGGGGAGTGGGTTGAAGGGGCAAAGGAAAATGAGCTGAGTGGACAGCAAAGTGGCCATGAACAACACCTGAAGAATGAGCCAGACCCTGCCGACTTCTACTGCTAGGATATCTACCCACCCTATGAATTGGAGGATGATGCAGTTCAGGGGAAGGAGAGGAGGTGGTGCACTCAGGGTACTACTCAGTCGGAGGGCAAGAACTTCCTCCCCGAGTTCCTCCCCTACGACTTCTCATATGATGTCTTACCATGTTGATATCGCTGGCTAAGCACTCAAAGGGAGCAGTGACAGGAGGGACAATGACAGAGGGAGCTCTAGTAGAGGAGTTGCAAGGCGAAACAGGGTCATTTTGAGTAGAGGTTAAAATACAAAGACCCAAATGAGAATGGTGAAATCCATTACCAAAATCCGTGCAATAAACAATCTAGTAGCGACGACCAGTTGCAGTGCGAAGGCTAGGCTCATAGGCCTGAGGCAGAGAGTTGTAGCGGAGTAGGGGAGACAGTGAAAGAATGAATTAAGGTACCTCCATAACCTAATAGTAAATGACTTTTTTCTGATCCGGACCTACATTGAATGTAGCCTGCAGAGTGTCTTTAAATCACCTCAGGGTCGTATGGGGAGGGGTGCCATCAGCCAAGTGGCATGTCCCGTCGCTGCCATTCTTTAGAGTGCTCATTAAAACCTTAACGTGTCACCCACATCTGGGTGGCCTCCTTCTTTCTGAGTCTTCTCTTTCTCGACTATTTCATTGAATTCCTTCATCTATGCATCTATGGCTATAGAAGATAACGCATTAGCATTCAGAGTAAAGTTACTCTCCACCCCTATGTTGGCAAGAAGGTCAGCCACCTTATTTCCTTCCCGACGAATATGTTTGGAATTAACTGCTCTATGGGTTCTAAGCCAATTTTCAATATGTTCCAGTATTTCAGCTAGTCACCAATTGTTGCCAATTTTGTTTGAGGGAGTCCCCTGCAGAGTTTTATTCACCATACTTATTAGTATTTGAGAGTCACCTTCAATTATGAGAGGGAAGAAACCATGTGAGTGAGCTAAGAGGAGCCCTTGCCATAACCCTTCAAGCTCTGTTGAGTTATTCGAATCCCATCCATTTGAGCCTATAAATGTTAGAAGGGTGACTCCTTTATGATCTCTGAAAATTCCCCCAAACTTGGCTTTACCTGGATTTCCTTTTGAGGCCCCGTCGAAGTTCAGTTGGAACACATTCTGAGGAGGAGAGATCCATTTGTCCAATATTGTACTTTTTGCTACAGTTTTAGCAGAGATTTTCAATTCTTGATTCCATTGTAGATTCTAGTTGTCCCAAATAGTCTTTTCCTGTGGCAGTGAGGGAAGGTCGTCGTCATGCCAAGTTTGGAGTAGAAGAGTTTCCTTGAGGTTTTGACATACATTTTTCCAAATGATTTCCATAGGCGATGACTGATTCTTGAAGATACGTTTGTTCCTCTCCTTCCATATAGTCCACATGAGAAGGCCGAGGATAAGCTTCCATAAGGAGTTAAGAACCTTGCTCTTATAAGGATTTCTTACCCAATTGTGAACAGTGGTGGGGATGTCTTCCTTGATTCAACTGTCCCTTTGGCATCGAAAACTGACTTTTTCCTAGAGCTTATGGGCCAGAGGGCAAGTGTTCATGAGATGCAAGGTGGTTTCTTCTTCCTGATTACAATTGGGACAGATGGAAGGTCCATGAAAGTTTCTCTTCCGCAGATTATCCCAGGTGAGGATTTTGTTTTGACAAAGCAGCCAGAGGAAGGTGGACACCTTCGGCCATAAGTTGGGAGCCTAGATAGCTGTCCAAAGCGAATCTTTGAATGCGGATTCTTTTATGATTATGTTGTAGACTTCATGCTTTGTGAACATTCCCCTGGCTTCATATCCCCATTTGAGCACATCCTTATTTTCTGAATATCTTATTTTCCAACTGGAGAGTTCCTTTCCCAGGATTTGTTGATCGGGCTCCAGGCCATTTTGAATAATGTGATGAGGATTTACCCATTGCCTGAATCCATGGGTTAAGGTAGGCTTCCAATATTGATTGATCTTATCGAACCTGTGAG
This sequence comes from Pinus tabuliformis, assembly GCA_031772625.1. Classification (NCBI taxonomy): domain Eukaryota; kingdom Viridiplantae; phylum Streptophyta; class Pinopsida; order Pinales; family Pinaceae; genus Pinus; species Pinus tabuliformis. Next base: position 1,606,318,880 of record CM062817.1, on the reverse strand, counting down.
CTTCCCAATTGGGAATTTGGTGAGGATTAATCCAATCTTTTAGTCTATGTTATTGCTGCCAGGAATATTCCTAGAACCAGACTATTGAACCTGAACCTATTTCAGTAAGTCAGATGAGATCCTCAACAGGTCTATTGTTGGCATATTTAGCTGTCCATAGAGTGGCCCAAGGAGTGTACGGTGCTGTGAGCCAGTTCCACCAGATGCGTGCTCCCATAACAACATTGCTATGATGAGGATCACGGAGCCCAGTCCCTCCAAAGTGCTTGGGTAGACATACTTTTTCCCATTTAACCAGAGCCCATTTGCATTTCTGTCCTGAGTTACCCCATAAAAAGGATCTTTGGAGCTTTTTTATTTCTTTGAGAACCCATTTAGGCGCTGCCAGGATTGAGAAGAGATACAGCGGCATAGATTGAAGAACTGATTTGATTAAGACTAAGCGACTAGGCATATTGAGGGATCTGTGGGTCCAAGAAGAGAGACGTGCTTCTAATTTTTCAAGGAGCAGATTCCAAGATGAGTGTTTCAGGGCAACATCAGTCAAGGGAGCTCCTAGGTAGTTGGATGGAAGAGCGGCTATCTGAAAACCCAGGATTCGAGCAATGGAGGCTTGGGTAGCAGCAGGGGTATGAAAGAAGAAAATTTGGGATTTGGCTTGGTTTATAGAAGCTCCAGAGGCAGCAGAAAAGTTAATTAATAGAGATTTTAACTTATGAGCTTCCTGAAGGATGCCCATAAAGCATGTTATCATCCACAAATTGTTGATGGGTGAAGGGAGGGGAGTTGGGAAAGGATAGGCGACGAAGTCTGGGAGTGAAGTGCATCTTTGATACATCTACCAAGACCTTCCACCATGATGACAAACAGAAAGGGAGATAAGGGATCTCCTTGTCGAATACCTCTAGAAGGATGAAAGGGGGAGGAAGGAATTCCATTGATAAGGATGGAGAAGAAGGTGGAAGAAATGAGACTCATAACCCATCTAACCCATGGTGGAGAAAAACCAAAGGCAGTTAGCATTTTTTGAATATAACTCTAGCTTAGACTATCAAAGGCTTTAGATAGATCTATTTTAAGTAGCATACCTGCTTTTTTATGCTGCTTCAAAGAGTGGATGATCTCATGCGTTAGAATTATGCCGTCAGTGATTTGCCAGCCCTCCACATACCCTGATTGCTCTGGGGAGATAAGTAAAGGGAGCAACGGTTTAAGCCTTGAAGCAATGACTTTGGAGACTATCTTGTAAATGACGTTGCACAACGCTATAGGCCTGAATTTATCAGGGGTTCTAGAATGAGCTTCTTTAGGAATGAGGGTAATGAAAGTGGCATTCATGGATGGAAGCATCCATCTATTGGCCCTAGATTCTTCCACGACCTACCAGACCTCTAATTTGACCAAATCCCAGAAATTGTGAAAGAAGTTAGAAGTAAACCCATCTGGGCCTTGCAATTTTCCTTCTTTTAACTGTTGAACTACCTTCTCCACCTCTTGTAAGGTAATCGGTTTGAGGAGCAACTGATTATGTTCCTCAGCTATGATCTTCGGAATGGATTTGATTATTTTATCTATGGCATCCGTCCTATCTATTTGAGTCTCATGATGAACCTGCTTGAAGTATGTCAGAAGTTCTTGTTCTATGGCTGCGTGGTCCTCTACTCTTTCTCCTTGGCTGTTCTATATATGGGTAATGGTGTTGATCATTCTCCTTTGAATTGTAGAGCGGTGAAAAAACTTTTTATTCTTTTCACCTTCCTTCTGCCACCTGACTCGTGATTTTTTCTTCCAAAGAACTTCTTCTTGCTTGTCTCTTTCCAAGATTTGAGATTGTAGGTGTGTTTCTTGCTCCGAGAGCTACTCTGTTTTCCCTTCTGTGATGATTTTCTGTTGCAGTTCTATCATTGCTTTATTTAGAGCAGTTTGTGCCTGAAGAATATTTCCAAATCTAAACTGGTTCCATTGTTTGATATGGAATTTGAGATTTTTGAGGTTTTGCTGGAATTGGAACATTTTTTATCCCTCCAAAGGTATGAAGCTTTTCCAGACCGTGTTTATGATGTTATTGAAGTCTGGATGTTTTAGCCAGAAGGCTTCAAATCAAAAGGGCCGACATGCAGTGTTTCCTGGTCTTGTGCATTGGATTGTGATTGGCCAATGATTGGAACCTATGAAGGGAAAAATTGAAGCTGAGAGGTGTCCACCTAAATGGATTGCATTATCAGAGAGTAGTAATCAATCCAATCATGAGGCAATTTGATGAGGGTCTACTCTTTTATTGTTCCAGGTGAAAACTCCATTATTGAAGGGTAGATCAATGAGCCAGTTGTCTTGGATGAAGTTCTTTAAGTGATAGCTTTCCTTATCTAGTCTGCTTCTGCCTTCTCTTTTTTCCTCCAATTTGGTTATCATGTTGAAATCCCCCCCCCCCCGTGATCCAGAGATGGTGGGTTCTTTCAGTATTGACTATTGATAGAGTATTCAGTATGTCTATCTTATTAATGGCTTCCTGTGGCAAGTACACATTTGTTAAATTCCCATGGATATTTGTCCCTGTTATATGCAATGAAGCCTAAATGAAGTGCTTGTTCGCATGCATATTGGAGAGCGTGATTGTATGTGAATTCCAAATGATTGCAAGGCCTCCAGAGTTGCTGAGTTACAATTAGTTTCCTGTATGAAAAAGATACTTGGTTTTTATTGCTTAATCATGATTTTTATCGATCTATACTTCTCATGGCTGTTAAGCCCTTTAATATTCCATGAAATGAGCTTCATGATGAGATATTAGAGAGGGTGGTATAGTACTTCGTGAGCTTGGAATATCTGCCCGATTCCACTAGTATTTCACCAATGTGAATGGTTCATTGGAGATCTATTTTCCTTCATCTCTTTTTGTTATCTTTGTTGAGGATCTTTCCATCCCATTGACTTCTAGGATGTATGCCAAGGGTTCATTGTCTCTATGCTCTTGACAAAATTATTTCCAGGTTGTCCAACTGTATTTCTGGAACCTTGTCATAACTTTTTGTTTTATAGGATTTCTCTAAGCCTAGAATATCCAGATCTCCTATATCTATGCTCTTTGGTTCCTCTTCCATATTTTGGGTTTCATTTCTTTCTTCTGTATTTTCCTTTGTATCCTTTAGAGCGGTCTGCTCATTGCCCACCTCCATACTTTGAGTGAGCCAGGCGGGAATATCATTAGGAGAGGGCGAGCCGAGGTCAAGGCTACATGAGTTTTTGACTTAGATGGCTCCTTAGAGAGAGCAGGGGTTTCATGGTTGTCTAGATCTGGCTGGGCCAGGGACTCGAAGCTATTCCTTGTACTTGGTCTGGGAGGGTTACCATTAGAGGTCTTGGGATTAGATCCAGATTTTCTGAGGTTCTTTTTGCGATGGGAGACTTTCGTAATTCCATCAGCGTCTGATTTTACAGAAGCAGGAGGGGCTGAGGTTTTCAGGTTAGATGGGCAATCTTGAAATAAGTGGCCAAGAGCATGACATTTCCTACAGCGGAATGGAACATGTTCATAGTCTATAGATTGGATCCATTCAAAATCGTCATGAAAAAGACTTACCGCATCTGACAGGGCATTTTTGAGATCCATATAGACGCATATACGAGCATATGAGGTGTATCTTTTGAGCTTAGTCTCCTCTGCCACTTTGACAAACTCACCAAGACCATTGCCAATACCTTGTAATGAAGCCTCATCCTATTACTTCAAAGGGAGGGAGTAGAGGCGGATCCAGACTGGTGCCCAACTAAGATCTTCTTTATTCGGGTTAAATCTCTCAACCCATTCTCTGAGATATAGGCCAACAGCATTGAAGAAATATGGCCCTCCATCAATGATTCTATTTCTATCCTCCAGACAGTTGAAAACCGCTGTGAAGAATCCTTAGAGCCTAGCTGCAGGGTTATATGACCTTTTGGCTTCCATTTGGCTATAATCCATCCCTGCAGTGCTTTTTCTGTGGGCCAAAAGCTAATAAAATTCCCTATCAGAGCATGATCATTCATATAATGGATTTGTGTGTTAATCCTACAACTAGGTAGCTCGATCTTTGGTCTCGAGGCTGCAACTGGCTTGCATGTGGTGGAAGTCGCTTTGGGAATCTCGCTAACTATTTATTTATCTCCTTGAGAGTCCTGTCGTTCTTCTGTCTCCTCTTGGACTGTTTGTTTGTAGGCTTCGTCCTTCATTGGAACCTATTCGTTGTCATTTGGGGGAGGCTCTATGCCCTCCCCCTGAGGCATTCTCATGATTTGTTCACCTCCTTTGTCTGTTGTGGTTTGTCTTGTTGCTATAAGAGTTGGGAGCTCCTCCGAGTCCTATGGGAGCTCTTTGTTGAAGCTCTTTCTGGATTAAAAAAAATCAATTTTTATTTTTATTATATATATATATATATATATATATATATATATATATATATATATATATATATATAGATATATATATTTTAATGTAAATAGATAAATTAAATGGTTGATAAACACTTATAAATAACAAAACACTAATATCATAATATATATCACTTTATCTTAATTTTAAAAAATATAAAAAATTAACTAAATTGTAATATATTTTAAATTATCATTATTATAATTAATTAAATATATATATATATATATATATATATATATATATATATACTAATTAAATCTGTATATTGAGAAAAAATGTAACAATGTTTTTAACCATTAAAATTTACATTTAAATTTGGTATGGAGATTCAATTAGAGGTTGTTGTAATACCATGGACCAGTACCATAGTTTACTATTACCACATGCCCAAAAAGAAACCATGACTCATGTTTATGTGATTATTCTTTTGTAATTAATCAATTTTATTAAAAGTGTAGAAAGAGCATAAATACTTTTATAAGTATTACTAAGAATATTCTTAAATATTCAGTGGAGGTTAAATCCATACCCTAACTTTTACTTAACCTTTAATGATAGTAAAAAATGAGGAAATACACAAATGCTTTTTTTATTTAATTTTAATATCTATTTTATGTTTTTACTTTTATTAATAAATTTTATTTCTATCCTCATTTTAATTAATAAAATGTTGTACCTAACTATTTTTTATTTTTCTATTTAAAATATAAAATTTGTTTATTTATTTTGAAATATTAAAAAAATTATCACGTGAGATCTGAGATTTTTGTGAGAAGAGTGATTATGTTCAAATATGTCAGGATTACTCATATGACCACCCAACAAGTGTAGTACATCTATGAGCCATACTCATGTAAATGTGAGTAATCATGAAATACTTGAAAATAAAATTTATGGCATTCAAATTGTATAAATTACCTGACTTAAATTTTCAATTCCAAAAATTTGTTATAAAATTTTGAAAAAAAAAAATTATATATATATATACTCACCGATGAAAAAATACATTACAAAAAAAAAAAAAAGGAGAAGAAGAATTTATCTTTAAATAAGTTTGTATAAAAACATAACAAAATTATTAAAAACTATTATTCTCATCACTAAATAGATTTCCTCATATTTTCTATTATTTGCATCTACACCTTCATAATCAATTATATAAAAAAATAATTAAAATTAAGTTCCTTTTTCCTTACTTTACTTTTAAATCTCTAAGTTCCTATATATATGTGTGTGTGTGTGTGTGTGAGAATAAAATTTAAGTTGGAAAAAATTATAATAAGAAAAATACATCCATTATAAACTAAGTTCTTCTAAATCTTCATTTTCTCATGTGTCAAATATTTATCTTCTCAGATGTCAATAATTTTTATCTATAGATGAAATCTAATTGTTTCAAGTATATAATTATTAGTTAAATTATGATTTTTAGTTCTTTCAAAATTTATTTTAAATATCCTCGATCGGGGTGTGAGCCAGCTAAGGATCAGTCTAGGGATCATTGACATGTTCAATCACATTTATGAAAGGTCTAGTGAGTAACCTCACCCATGCCCTCACACAATTTGTCACCTTAAGGGAAGGGACAACCGCAGCCTTCAGCAGGACAACGAAATGAAGTCTTGCAGCGATTTAACATACCAGGTGGTGAGAGTTGGTGTATTCATAAACCCATTTGTCCAGTATTTAGTCTGGCTTAAAAGTCACAGTCTCAGTGGTATTAAGTGTTCTGGTATTTAGTGGTCTCAGATAATTGTGCTCGAGTTGGAGGAGTCTGGGCTGTGGGGAGGAACCTTAGTTGTAGCTAGTCTTTGCAAGCAGATGGTGAACTCAGCCGGGTATGTCCTTATCCTGATCATTTTCCCTAGGTTGGGGACTGCCGTTTTCTATGTGCCTTGCGTAAGGAGGGGAAAAGGCTTACTAGTGGACTGGAAAGTTTCTGTGGTGGTCTATAATAGCACTCTCATTCACATTACACTGATTTTAGTTTTTTACGACACTCTATTATCTCATATGGGACTATTTCGTATGTTATGGGTTTTATGTAATATGTATTCTACATGCAAGTTATATGTGTTTGACAATAATATAACATGGCCAACCCTGTGGAAGGGAAGGCCAAGGGCAGCTTTGTCGAGTCATGTCTATGAATTTTGTGATACCATCCGAGTGAATGAGAGAAGGGGGGCTGTATTAATTCTTTGTGGAGATCTTTCACTTGTGGAAATTTCATGTTTTCCCCTATATATGGGTTCAGGCTATCATTGCTTAGCGTGGTGCAACGCAAGAAGATTTTGCTCCAGTTTTACGGTCCTCTTCTTAGGCTTAGGCTTAATGTCAATTGCATGTTTCTTTCATGTCATATTTTTGCACCAGGTTTGCATAAACAATTTCTCTATCCGTCCTCTACACTACTGGTTGGGTCATGGGCAGGTGGAGGGTTGAGGAACTAGACAAATGGTCATTTGCCCTCTTTCACTATGGTCAAGTCTTATGCGGCTGTTGGAGCCTCTGGATGTGGAGGAATTCTGAGGCTAGTAAAGGAAAGAGTAGGGGATCAACTTCAAGAAAGCCTCCAAGACAGCAAAGCATAAAATATGATGCCCAAATTTTACAGGGAACTATCCAGGCCTATCATCGTGGGACTCCCGCCAAGGTGAAGCAATTAATTTCATCTTGGGAGGACGAATTGAACCAGAAGGTAGAAATTAAGGTCCCAACAGAGGATTGGAGTGGGTTGATTCCCGATCCTGGTCATAACCGTGACCATATTACTTTTTACAAGCAATCAATTCATCTCTTATGTCTTATGAAGAGCATCATCGCCAAAGCCAGTATGTCCTCTCGAGCTATTTCTGCAAATTCTGACCCGGTCTTTAGGTTATTCAAAAAGAACTTCAATTGATCCAACTTCAAATCCAACTGCAGAATGCTCACCTTGGTCAAATTGAGCGTCACATTCCTTGTCAGCCTCAATCTGAAGTGTCAAGCTCAAGTGCAAAAGACCCCCCTCCAGTGGAGTCATCTAATGAATAGATGGCTAAATGACAATGTCTCATATCAATTTTGATTTTGTTTTATGATGTATATGTCGATTCAAATTTCTATTTATAGCTATATGGTATGTAGATGGTTTCTAGGTGTTAAGGTCTATAAGGCTATGATAAATAAACTCAAACTGTTTAAGTTTTGAATGGCATACAATGCCATTACATGGCCAAATCTCTGAAACATTTTTTTTATAATTGTAACTTGCTTAATGATTTGAAATGAACAAATAAATGAAAAAATACAACCAAACTTACAAAAAAAATTAAATATATTAATAAATTCAATATTTTAAAAAATCATAAAACATTTAAAATGTGCCACGTACACAATTCAAACTTATAACTATAACAAATCCTCTGCCACTTTAAATAATATTAATTAAAATTATATATTAAAAAAAATGTCCACATTGATTTATCTATTATTAAACCCACAAATCCATACCATCTTGATTTATCTATTAAACCCACATCACAGATCAGACTTCAAACACCCGCCAAACTTAAAGTTAGGCAATTCATTGCCCAACTGGCTATAGGATGAAAAAGGGTTATGTTTTACTGATGAGAACGATCAAATATTCTCACATGCCTTTTATTTTTTTACTCTAAGTTTATCTGGATTACAGATTTTGTGTTAGTTTACGTTAATTGTAGATTTTGTGTTAACGTAACTGGCAATATGAACAAATCGTTACCTTTACTCCATACTGGATGCCTTTTCTCCGGACTACTCTGAAGATGAAATGTTACTATAGGTATAAAAATCACCCATGACCTTTGAGGGTAAGATCCTTCCTATGTGAGGACACGAATATGTATCCTTCAAGAATAATATATATGAGCACATGTATATAGACATGAAATAAAGCATGAAGCTACCTTTGAGGGGAACATGTCCTTCTTTCTATGAGTTGAGGCATGAAGAAATAAAGCATGAACCCGCAGCCACTGGTCGTCGAGAAGGCTATTCTTGACACACCATAATCGTTGGCAATATTTTGCAACTTCGATAAAACCTCATCCGACACTATAAAGCTGACCGGAGGAATGTCGGGACAATTCTGGAGCTTCTTCCTTAACTCGCGCAAGTGAATATGAGCGTTATGTTACATGGATTTGGCCAAGTCGGTAATATCATGAGTACGGCCGTGTTGGGCAGGCAGGCCGTCGGGCACTGTTTTGAATCTTATATTCATTGAAGAATCGTAGGTCATAGGTCCCCCAAACTATCCTGAAAAAATTTGGTATTCACAAAAGTGATATAAAAACCGCGTGAGGACAAAACCTTCGCCAAGTTCGTGAAAGGCTTTATGTGGCCCTGCAAGGGAAATGGAAATAACAGGGCAAGGCAGGGGCGCTGCTCATCAATTGAAACTGATTGCCCTAATTCCATATTCTGTTAACAAAGGGAAGACTAGCGAGAAGGGCTTGAATTGTGGATCGATTATAGGGATGCGCAGGTATTTATAGAGATTTTCGATGTAAATATCAATTTTAGTCAATTCGTTAAAGTTGCGTGGAGATACATAGATAGGAAGAACTCTTCAGATAATGAATAATCCTAACACCATGGTAGAGAGTTTGAATGATTCATGTGTATCTTTAAATATAAAACTTAGTATAATAATAAATGTAGTTGATATATTCAATAAGTTTAAATTTATTTTAGCATTTATATACTTATTTTATTTATCTTATTTTTAAATACTTATCTTACTTACATATTTAATAGTGAAGATAGAAACCATCAGTCTTGCGTTGACACCTCCCCATGTGTAAGGACCTGTGGTTCAAAGGCATCACCACCAAGACGAAGTGCGACTTGGTTGAGCGCATGAGTTGGACAAAATGACAGAATGGTCACTTATGTGTGCATACAAGTGAGGAGCGAGTCACATATTTATAAAAGGTGGACGAGGGTGTTCAATCTTGACAAGCTGACGATGAAGGATTGTTGATTGGGGCATTGGTCGATAGGTCGACCAACCAAAGGAACAAACGAAGGCATCAGTTGGAGATTAACAAAGGTCGGCCAAGGGGTGGCACAACTGCACAATTATATATATTATATGCGATGTTGGTTCATTTAGCACCAACGAATTCGAACATCACAACTTGAGCAAGGAGAAGCGCGAGATAGAGGTGAAGCCGCAGCAAGGTAAGGTGCAGCTCTTATGCGCCCATCCTTGGGCAAGGCCGCACGAAGATAACACACACGTCTCTGTTTTTGGGTGAGGGCACGGGTGAAGGCGCCCGTCGTTTGGACAAGGAGCGCAGGTGGTGACTCGGGTGAGTCATTCTCCCGGCGTGCAAAGCGAAATGTGGTGGTGGTGAATGGGGACTCGGGTGAGGTCACCTGCGCACCGTGCGAAGGTGTGAAGGGTGACTCAGGTAGGTTTCCCGCTCATCGAAACAAAGTTCGATTGAGGAGTTGGTTGGCAGCTCGTATGAGGGCGCGCCCGCCCAACTCGAGAAAGGAACTTTAGTTGGCACACGAAGGTGTGGCAAGTTGTAAATTTGGCTAAGTATGAAACTTGGTGTTTCCAAATATACTTGTAAAGCTTTGTAAGCATTGTAAAGTTGAATAATATATTGTATTCAGGTAGACTCATTGTTCAAGGAGTTGCCCCTCCCTTTATACTGTGCAATTGCATTCTCTTGTATAATTGCTAATGATAATGAATGTGTATGGGTGTTCATTGGTATAAAGGAACCATAATAATTACTTGATTGAGAAACAAAAACTAAGTAGGACAAGTGGTTAGGCGTAGTCCATGAACATAAGTATTGGTGGAAAGAAAGTGTTCAGTGGTGCCACACCTTGCCAAGTACAGTTGAAAGACTACTGTAGGCCTAGGGGCGTGACAGGTGGTATCAGAGCAGGTTCACAATGGGTGAAGCCGGTGTATAGTGAAGAGGTGATACACACCTTGACAGGTGGTATCGGAGCTGATGATCAGGAAGCTGGTTGACGATGAAGTGTTGATCCCACTGCACTATCGTGACAGTTGGTATCAAAGTGAGTCTGAAGACTTGGAGAAGTCTTGTCGGAAGCTGGGTGGAGCAAGTGCATACGCACTTGACAGTTGATGACAGTGGAACCACGTACTTGGAGGTGAAGGAAGTTGGTTTCACATACAAGTGGAACAAGGGCTGGTTCATGGTTGCAGGAAACTTGGTGAACTGAATCAAGGAGCTGATTCTACGAAGACCAAAGACTTGAAAGGAAGTTGAAGTTTTGTAGGTGCAAGTGGTATCAAGGTGATTCAGGTGAATGGTGAAACAATTTTAGCAGAGGTAAAGCTTAGTTCTTGGGCCAAGCTAAACAACAAGACATGGCAGGTTTGGAAGCATTGTGAAGGGAAGCTCTTACTTACCTTATACATGTTAAAGCGGTTGAAAGAAGAGAACCCCCGGATTCGAAAGGAACTTGAAGCCTTGGAAAATAATATTGAAAATGAACTTCTTCAACTTGGTTGGACAATGGAGCAGGATGAAGTTGCAGATTGTGCTGACAAAGAAGAAGAAGCCATGATGATTGAGGATGTTTTAGAAGTGACAACGATGGAGGATGAACTTGAGGTTGACCAAGTCGGACCATGATCATGTGGTTTACAGACATGGATGGATGGGGATACTCACATGGAGGAGCCTCATGATGATGATGTAAGTACTATTGATACTTGTGTTTCATTTGAGCTTTTGAGAGATGAACTATATGCAGGGAAGGGCAAAGCCAGTTTGCCGATGCTAGGGAGCATCTTACCATGGATGTCTATGATGAGGCCTTGTATGGAGAAGTAAGGATTGTTGACTGTTGCAGGACTTGTTGGGGTTGTTTGTGACCTTATGGTAGAAGGTGCAAAGGCCCATGACAAGGGAGGAACATGATTATCATTGCGGAGGAATGGGTCAAGCTTTAGCCATATGGAGAATTGGCTAAATGCTCGGCATGACTCATTGACAGATTGGAGGAGGGCACACACTTGAGGTATGATGATGCTTGGGTGGACTTCTCATGGCCGGGACCAAGAGCAAGTCTTGGTGGAACCTTTAGTGGGGGAGATACGATGGAAGGGACTCGTGATGATGATGATATGGTTGGGTGACCGAGTTCACTAGACCGAGGATTACAGACTTGGATGGGGATGACCGATTGTTGTGATGAGTCTACTTGGTTGGACTACGTAGGCAACTTAGTTATGGACATCAGGTTGTAGGCATGGAGCATGGTAGTCTTATGCAGGGACATTATGCAGGAGCACTTGTATAGATGTCACTTATGGGCATACAATGAGGAGTGCCGAGGCAGGGATGTTGTGCAGGTAGATTTGCTAGTGTGACATGGAGATGTTTTAGTTATGACCTGGTGGCGATGTTGTGCACTCTTGTACAACAAGGCCATGGACTTGGATGGAATTGTGAGCAAACTATGGAGCATTCCTACTACATGGAGAGCTAAGGCATATTGCAGAGACCTTTGGGCTGAGACTTGTATGCTTGCTGAGATGTTGGTTGGAGATAACTCATGAAGCTCATGATGACATGAGGTTGTGACTTTCAGGGAGACTTCATATATGGTGGACTTGGAAGATCTGATGCATTGAGGAGCTGAGGTCAGAGACTTTGATGTAAAATGGGATGCATACTTCTTAGTACATGTATGGGTGTGGCTTGGAAGAGTGACTTGATGTGGAGGATCGATATGAGACACTTTGGAGTGATGGAGTAAGAACAATGATGATGCCTTGGTGGCAACACTTGGGCATGGGTTGAACTCAGACTTAACCACTTTTGACACATGGGAGCTTATTGATCTATAATCATGGGCAGCACAGGGATAGATGAGACAAGTATATACTTGTTTCTGTGGCAGACTTGAGGGATGGCACATTATAGATATGCTGGAGGTTGCTTCATGGACCTGGATGTAGCACATCGAGAGTCCGGTTGATGATATGATCTCTTCACTTTGAGGAGATGGATGTTTTGCAGATAGTTGATGATGTTGGGGTAGACGTGGCTCATTTCATGCAGCACATTAGTACCAAACATCGTGGATAACATGTTGCAGATGAGATGAGGACTACTTCATGGACCTGAGCATGGCTTACACTTATATGGAGATGGATTCTTGATCAAGTTGAGGATGTGACGGGATGTTCCGAGAAACGACTGATGATGGCATGAGGATGTGTATTCTCATGGTTTTGAGTGTGAGAGTTGGACTAATCACCCGACTAGTTCAAACATGAGGGAGCTCAATGTGCAGAGATGTGTTAGCATTGTGTTGGTGTATCATGGCAGCAGTTCACATGACAACGACACATGATGAGGTTGAAAAGATATGTTGCAAGGAGCATGTAGCTTGAGATGGAAGGGCCAGCCTTCCACAATGGAGAGTAGCATGTGGAGATTGCAACGAGATGGTTGATGGTCATGGATTGAAATGATTTCCAATGTATGACATACCGATGGGGTGAATACCTTGGTATGGTGAGCTTGGTGACAAATGGTTGCCATGACGAGACATGATGGAAATGGTAGTTCTACATATGTTGCAGGGATGTTTGCAGTATGTGAAAGAGTTGATATCATGGATAAGACTGTTCGAATATGAAAATCTTTGATAGCGGGATGGTTACCAAGGTGGCATGATTGTCGAGGATGACAATGATTTCAAGTGGGGGAGGATGTAAGGACCTACGGTTCAAAGGCATCACCGCTGAGACGAAATGTGACTTGGTTGAGCACACGAGTTGGACAAAATGACAGAGTGGTCACTTATGCATGTGTACAAGTGAGGAGCGAATCACATATTTATAAAGGATGGACGAGGGCGTTCCATCTTGACAAGCCTATGGTGAATGATTGTTGATTGGGGCATTGGTCGATGGGCCGACCAACCAAAGGAATAAATGAAGGCACCGGTTGGAGATAAACGAAGGTCGGCCAAAGGGTGGCACAACCGCACAAGTGAGCATATATATTATATGCGATGTTGGTTCATTTAGCACCAACGAATTCAAACATCACAACTCGAGCAAGGAGAAGTGCAAGATAGAGGTGAAGTCGCAGCAAGGTAAGGCGCAACTCTTATGCACCCATCCTTGGGAAAGGCTGCATGAAGATAACGCACAGGTCTCGGTTCTTAGGTGAGGGCATGGGTGAAGGTGCCCGTCGTTCGGACAAGGAGTACGAATGGCGACTCAGGTGAGTCACCCGCCCGGTGTGCAAAGTGAAACGTGGTGGTGGTGAATGGGGACTCGGGTGAGGTTGCCCGCCCACCGTGTGAAGGTGTGAAGGGTGACTCGGGTAGGTCGCCTGCCCATTGAAACAAAGTTCAATTGAGGAGTCAGTTGGCAACTCGTGTGAGGGCGTGCCCACCCAACTCGGGCAAGGAACTTTGGTTGGCACACGAAGGTGTGGCAAGTTGTAAATTTGGCTAAGTATGAAACTTGGTGTTTCCAAGTATACTTGTAAATCTTTGTAAACATTGTAAAGTTGAATAATATATTGTATTCAGGAAGACTCATTGTTCAAGGAGTTGCCCCTCCCTTTATACTGTGCAATTGCATTATCTTGTATAATTGCTGATAATAATGAATGTGTATGGGTGTTCATTGCTATAAAGGAAACATAATAATTACTTGGTTGAGAAACACAAACTAAGTAGAACAAGTGGTTAGGCGTAGTCCATGAAGATAAGTATTGGTGAAAAGAAAGTGTTCGGTGGTGCCACACCTCGCCAAATATGGTTGAAAAACTACCATAGGCCTGGGGGCGTGACACTATGGGAGGTGGATGTGAGGAGTGGAAGAGTGAATGCATACCTCCATCCCCACGTTGAAAATATATATTAAGTATTATAATGTGAAATTATATCACAATTATAATGTTAAACTTGTATCTTATCATGATGAAAGTCTTTATATAAATGTGTAAATGAAAACCCTAATTCTACACTTGATTTAAAAAGTTAAAAATGAAATTATAGCTATAAAGTAAGCAATAGTTTCATTGTAAACACTAACTTCATTGTTCTTCTTCTATATATTAGAAATAATATAAATTCATTTCTAATACGATAAATAGTAAATAAAATATTTATAATAAAAAAGGTTTTCCATACATCTTAGAACTGCCGATCATTTATAAATCAATCAAATTATAAAATAATTTATTTAAAATTCTACCCTGCAAGAATAAAAGATACAAAATCACTCACTCAAAATTAATTAATTAACCATATAATTATAGTTATAATTGGAATGATTCTTTCTTTACATTTTCTATGAACATGGAACATCAAACTGTCATAAATCTCTACACTGTCATCTTAATATTTGACCCAACAACATTAGAATAAATAATTCTATGTAAATGCCTATGATCAGAGTAATATTTGACGAGGGACCTCTTTGAAGGTAATCAGAGTAATATTTGACCAGGGACCTCTCTGAAGGTATCTATGTACTTTAATTTAACACCGCCAACTTATCTGTATGCCTGCTGAATTTCAAGTGATGTTTGGTCTCCAGCTAGCTCTAAAAAAGATAAATAAAATAATTTGATGTTTGCCGCAGTGATCACCTCCTCACTCCTGTCATATTTGAAATGTTTGGCCGACCATACACAGCTGTGTCGTGGTCGTTCGTGTGAAATTAAACGGACAGGAAGATGCTAACACGTGTGTTAAATAAGGTGGTGAAATGAATAATTTTTAAATTAAATTTGTTATTTTTAATTTAAAATTTAAAATTTGTTTAATTATTTTTATATTATCAGTTGGATGATGTATTAGAAGAAGAATTTTTTCCTGAAATCAAATACTGTTTATTTATTTTTTTAAAAATCAAAATTTTTTAAGCCTAATTCCAATATAGATTAGGTTAAGGCATAACTATATAATAAGTCAATAGCTACCTTACATTTTTACATATTATTTATTCAATATTATTTTTTAAAATGATGTATTAGACAAAAATATTCTCTGAAAATAGAATATTGTTCACTCATTTATGTAAAAATCAAAATCCTTTAAACCCAATTTTAATATAAATTAGACTAAAGCATAACCATCTAATATGTCAATACTAACTTTTACATGTTACCTATTCAATACTAGACCAGATGTAATATTAATTCAGTAAAAAAAAGACACAAAACCTAATATTCTTGAGAATAGACAAGAGGTAAAGAAAAGTAGACCACCATTTAGTGCTTAATAATTTCCAAAATCTGATCATAACTATCTAATATGTCAATACTAGCTTTTACATGTTACCTGTTCAATACTAGACCAGATGTAATATTAATTAAGTAAAAAAAGACACAAAACGTAATATTCTTGAGAATAGACAAGAACCAGATGTAATATTAATTAAGTAAAAAAAGACACAAAACGTAATATTCCTGAGAATAGACAAGAGGTAAAGAAAAGTAGCCCACCATTTAATGCTTAATACTTTCGAAAATCTGATCTCGTCTTGTATTGAAAATTGAAATGGACTGTATTGAAAATTGAAATCAAGTTGCAGATTTTATTTTATGTTTTCATTTTATTTTTTTAAAATCTTCAAACAGATATGAATGTTTGAAAGTTTGCAGCACTAGCCTGTCGCAATGCCCTAGAATGACGTTCGAAGATTAGTGATCGATATGCGTCAATGTTTGACGAGCAAATTGAAAGGCCCACCAATCTTAAATTATCTCAAGGCGATGCCTGCGTTTGTGAAAGGTGTTGTCAATTTTTTGAGTGGACGTTTCAGTCAAGGTTAACGTGATCAACAATCAACTTTTGACGATTGATCAAGCTGTCTCCTCTTCTTAATTTTGAAGTATCAGATTGCATAATGATTTACGTTTCTTAAATTTCAAGTATCAGATTGCATAATTCTTTATACCCATTCATGTGTGAATATCAAAGTCTTTACGGACACACTCCCGTTGGCTTATTGGGAAAACCGACAAAAACTTCAATGTCTCATGTGACATTCTCTTGTCCGTACTATTCATAAAACATACGTAGGACAAAATAAAAAGCATTTCTTAACAAGAGTCGTTCACATGTTAGATAAAATATCTAACAAAATACAAAAGAGGACATATCGTAAATTTATTCAGTCAAAGTTTGGAATTTTTGTAGAAAACCAACAAAATACAAAAATAGAAAATATTTTTTTAATA
This sequence comes from Pinus tabuliformis, assembly GCA_031772625.1. Lineage (NCBI taxonomy): Eukaryota > Viridiplantae > Streptophyta > Pinopsida > Pinales > Pinaceae > Pinus > Pinus tabuliformis. The sequence continues at coordinate 1,606,302,227 of CM062817.1, read as the reverse complement.
ATATTCATTCACATCTTACTTAAAATATCTACAAAATGTAGAAAACCAACAAAATACAAAAATAGAAAATATTTTTTTAATAATATTCATTCACATCTTACTTAAAATATCTACAAAATACAAAAGAGTGATACATCCTCAAAATTCATTTAGTCAAGTATGAAATTGTAAATAGACTATCTACAAAGTACAAAAGAGTAACACATTTTTAAAAGTTATTTAATTATGACATATGAAATCGCTAAGTGAGAAAGATAGATTCCCACAATTACTACTCTTACTTTTTTAATTTTTAGTTTAGGTTGAGTGGGAAATTTTCATTCTTATTCTTATAATTTTTAGTTTAGGTTCTGTAGGTTAAATTAATAGTAATAATTTTTTTTGTAAGCTTAGTAGTTCTTTTTTCTATTGATATTTTATGAAAATAAGTATATCTTTAACAAAAATTGCAGGGACTCTCAACCTGCCTATAGGAAATTAGGTCTGTTGGCTACCTGTCTGCATCGAACGTTGTCCAGAATTTAAAAAGAGCTTTCCTTACCATCCAAGCTACATTGACAGCTTTATCTACTATATAATTCTAATTAAAATAGTAAATACTAATTGTCATATAAACAAAATTCTACTGAAAGGGTAGCTTCACTCATCTAATGAGTCCACCGAGGCTAGCGCTTCAACTCAGGATTTCACTTCTCTTCATATCCTAAAGGCTCTGTTCAATCCTGTTCAACGTGAGATTGTTGTAATACAGCTGCAATTGGACAGACTAGATCTCCCTTTGCAGATCCTTCATGCTTGGCTCAGTTGATCTGCCTTCCTCTGGTTCTTCTCTTTCCTTATAGGTTGTCATTGCGTGGGCTAGGATGTTTTTTATCACCTAGTACTGCTGAATTGTTTGCTGGAATAGCGTTTGGCATCCTCTGGTATTCCCGAGGTATTCAACCATTGTTTCCCAATCCTCTACCTCGATCTCTTGATTTGTTATGTTATTGTTTAGCTCTGTTTCCCGTTCAGATATTACTTCTTTCACCTCCGGTAGTGTTCCTATGACGTATGCATTAATCAAGTTCCACATACTCTCCTTCCCAGTTTTCTTGCCTCTTTTACTTAGTCTTCTGCTGGAAGTCGATTCCAATCCTTTCATATTTTTTCCGGCCTTGCCCATTCCTCTGTTTACTTTCTTTCCCGATTGGTTACCTTCCTTTGCCATATTAACCTCCTTTCGGTTTTCTTCCTCCTTTTCTGAGCAACGCACCTATTCTTGGGTTGGAGCACAGATTGAGTTCCGAGACACCAAAATTTTGTGTACTCTACTTGTTATATTACCTAAAATAGAAATCAAGAAAATAACCTTGTAAGTTAACATCATTTTAAACAGAGTAACCTCAAGCTTCCCCCCTTCCGAGTGGGGTTTCTTTGGCATGAGCTTTTTCAGTCACTCCCTCCCCGTAGAACTATGATAACCCCCATTAACAATCGATTTCCCCCCTCCCTCCTCATAGAATTGGAGACTAATGACCTCCTCATCTTTTCGGTGATTTCTCTTTGGATTTTGAAGTGTCGAGTTACCTAGTGCCCATGAGGCTTGTCTACTTCTCCACCCGACTATAATTGCGACCCTACCTTGTGTATCGCCACCCCAGCGTCCAAGGGAATACTTCTCAAGATGGATGGATGTAATTGCAACCCTGCCCTAGGTCTCGAAAAAGGAGTTAAACAAGAATTTTCTCAGAGCTATATCCCTACCTTGATTGCAACCTGAATTACTGCCTCTATTCCCGTGGCCCTTATCCAGGTCTAGGCTCGACTCAGGATGGAGGATTATCAGCCTTGTCATCAAATCAAAGAACACTTCTAACACACCACACTTAACTAGGACACCTTCCTTCCTGAGCCACATGCTCAACCAAAACAGCTTGATAGGTTAGTTCTACCTCCATTGTGGAAACCCCAAAGGATGTCCCAGCAGGTCGCAATACCCTGAGACCTATCTACCCTGAGACCAAGACCAGGGTTCCCAAACGCCCTTCCCCAGTTGACAATCCTCACAAATTCTCTCCACGATAACAAACGAGAACCCCAAGAGAAACAGAAGGTCTCGACAGTGGTCACATCCGAGGGTATTATTTTCATTAACCAACATTCATCTTCTAAAAACATGTTTGCCAGGCAGTCGCGAGTGACAACCGAGAGGACACACCAATTCTTGCAAACGAAAACCGATCGCACTTGACGTCCTTCAGACCTCCACTTCCACCACCTTCACTTGCACGTCCTAACTTATCTCTCTGCATGCAAATGCCTCTTAACCTAACTATCTTCCCTTTTTGTTTTCCTATCCACCTCCCCGCCTACCACCCAAAGGACTCACCACGTGCCTTCATCCTCCGTCTGCCACCCTTTCTCCCACACGATTTTCTCAAGATGGGGTTTCCCTGACATCTCCATTATTTTTTATTGCCATTGGCTTCCTCCCTTTGGCACACTTGACACCTGGCCTTCTTCTTTCCCCTCTGCCCTCATCCCCATCTGTCTTTTCCCTGTACTGTCTACTGCCCCACTGCCCTTTACCTGCTCTCATGGCCTCATGCTGACCTCTTCTCCCTTTGCCCTTCGAGCCAGCTGGGTGACTGATCCCCCTCAACCCACCATTTCCTAAGGCCTACCTCTCCTTCGTTTACTTCATCCTGTGTTTCACACCCCGATCAAAGGTAAACCAATAGTAATTTAAAAATAAATCCATTAATCATTGATTTAAATATACTCATTCATTAATTCTCCCCCCACACACACACATAATTTTAATAATATAAAAATAATTTTCAGCTAATTTAAAGATATTCATTTATTAATTCTTCTCCTCCATATATATAATTTTAATAATAAATTTAACAATATAGAACTAATTTTCACAAATTTCATTAAAGAGATTTAGTAGACTTATCTAAACATAGAAGATATCCTATCTCTTTTGGCTAACATCAACTTTGTCACTCTGGTTTTTTCTTTTTTAACCATATTTCGTCAAATGGTTTCTTTATTATCAATATTTTAGTTAAATAGGTTTTTTTAGTATAATATTAATCGATATAAATTTATTTTTATTTTAAATTTAAATATATTATTAATGCCAGATATATTATATATATAAAAAAATATAGTATTAATTTAAAATATGTTATGTATATTTTAATGCGAGATATATTATATATAAAAAATATAGTGTTAATTTGAAATATATTATATATAATTTAACGCGAGATATATTATATAAAAAAAAAATATAGTGTTAGTTTGAAATATATTATGTATAATATTTTGGAATCACCTTTTTCTCTTAAATTTCTTCCATTCATTTGATCTTTAGTCTTTGTGGCTTTGATTTGTGGCTTTTCTTTTTTGATTTCTATTTCCTTTTTCTTAATGTGGGGTTTTCTTTTTTTGTTTTATAATTTTTGAAATTTTTAGATTCTCTTTCAATTTTTTGAATATTAATTGTTAAAAGTAGTGCTTTTATTCTTTTATTTAATTAAAATCCTCTTCTTTATCAATCTTGTTACTAATATAATAGTTATTTTATTCTTTTGTTTAATAAAATCCTCTTTTATCAATCTTGTTACTAATGTGTATATATATATATATATATATATATATATATATATATATATATATATATATAAAAGGTTATACATGTTATTTTTTATATATAGTCATAGTTTCTCATCTAATAATATTTTTTTTCCCTCTTTTTTTTTCTTCTTAAGTTATTACTAAGGTTACAAATTTTAATTTTTACTCATTCATATATAAAACTACATATTTATTCTTACAAATATTCATATATATTTAAATTTTTACTATAATATTTATCTTAGTCCTTTTAGCTATAAGTTATTTTCTTTTATTTTTTCTATATTATGTTTTATTATTTTTTATATTTTTTCTTTATATCTATTTTTGTTTCTATATATATATATATATATATTTTCTCACTATTTTTAATATTAAAATATTTTCTTCTTAAACTTGTCTCTTATTTATTTTTTTATTCTTTATTTTATTATATTATTTGGTATTTAATTTTTGTATTCTCTATATTTATTAATTAATTAATTCTCTATTTCTTTTTATATATTTTCTTTTTGTTTTTATTTTCTAATTATAGTAATTATTTTATTTCTTATTCTTATAAGTTATATTTAAATGTTACATTCAATTATTTTTATTCATTTTGAATTATTAGCATTAATTTTTGGACCGTTTGAATTTCTTCTCTATATTATATATCTTCATTGTTAGATTAGACTCTCCATCTTAGTGTCGAGGATGAACCACGGTTGATGTTGAGCAAAAATTATAAATGTGATTTTATCAAAAGAAATTTTTCATAGGAAAATAATTATTTATAATTAATATATAAATAATGCTAAAATATTTTTTATTATTAATTTTTTTTAATCATTATGTGTCAACTTCATGTTAAATACTCAAATAATTACACCTCTCTTTCATTTTTGTAGGCAGAAAAGTATTAATCACTCTGTTGTATACGTTTCTCGAAGGCAACTCTTGGTTGTGAAAATGCACTGAGAAACCAACTCGACCAGTCTTTAGGTTCAAGTTGGCCCTTGAACTAGAGGGGTCTCCCTCAAGTGTTACAATGATCTTTTTAACACTATTCAATGTCACTAGACATCGGCATTTGAATCACAATAGCTAGATATATTATTTGTTGTAGGTAGTTACTTATGAGTATCTAGTCTTTGCTCATAAATAAAGCCCTCTCTTGTTGAAACTTGATCAAAGTGCCAACGTCTAATTCTGACAGAAAATGTAGCTGAAAAAGTTTGGTGGAGGAAAATAAGAGAAATCAGATAATTAAGTAATCATATTGAATAATTAATCAATCAAATATGTAGATGCATGTAGAAGACTTTTACAAACAAACAAATATACATTCGAGAGATGACATAATGTAACAATGAAAGATGCAGAGGAGCTTATTTCAAACAAAATGTTCAATAATCTAATCTCTCTAATGATAATAAGTTTGCAGTGGGCTGGAAGGGAGGTCGATTCCCTAACCTACCCTTGCCCTAGCTCCTATGTTACCCTGAACATATGCAAAAATAAAGTATGGAAGCATTGGAAAAACATATAGAGGAATTTTTTTTTTCATGAAATAGAGCTAGAATACTTTAATTAATTCTTGTAATAAAAGTATTTACAAAAATGGCAGGGTTCTGGTATCAAAAGTAAACCTTTGTTTATTACAAATGATGAAATATATAGAATAAACTTCTTCTAAATTGTTACAATATTTCTGGAATAAAATCCTAAAAATATATACTAAAAATTAAAAAAGATCTCTCCATAGCCTTCCAGAAACTTGGAACTATTTGTAAGTATTTTGCTTGGATATATGGAAATTAGTTGAATGAGTACTGAATCTCCTCCTTTGAATCTTGAACTGCTAATTTTTCCTTTGCCAAAAATAGTGAATGAAATCTCATGTTAATCCCTTCAAAACTGGAGTTGTTATCTATATTCCCTTTGACATGGATTTTCTGCCACTTTTCTAATGTGGCACAGGTTTTCTCCTTCAAATTTATATCATTATGTGTTGTATTCGATTTGAAAATAAGAATTTTCTTATGATAATTAATATAAAAACAAACTACTACTGCAAGAGAGGGTAAAGAATATGCCTCTCTCGACTTCAAGTTAAAGAAGTTTGACTACAATTTTCATAAAACGTTAATAGTCATATTGAATTTTAAAATTTGAAAATTGAAGACCTTATGTTGTATTGTTGTTGATTATACACTACAACATTTATGCCTGGGATATTCATAAATACTTGTTCCACCTTGAAACGAATCACCCATAATTATTATAAAGGGAAATGAAATGATCCGCATCATGATTTGTCGTACCATGACCACCAAATTCTACTACATTATTGTCCAATGAAACTTTACATTTTCCATACCTATGCAACCAATCTTGTGCCCAAAATAAGTATTCTTGGGATGAAAGATGAAAACAAATGTTGATTCCCCTCGTTCAAAATATAATCAATTTAAATAAGATGTCAATCATTCCTTTAATACAAAATTGTAACAGAGTCAAAATGTTCATGGGTTATCATAATGCTATAGAGTATCGAGTTGAATAGGCAATGAAATGTTCTTACCAACTGTAAAATTCATGTTAAAAGAGCATCCTGAAACATATTTTCTATTTTCCAACTCCATCTTCAATTCCCTAGATGATGCAAAATTAGGGGTGAAATATTGGCTTGATCTTTCTGTAGAATATTCCAACCTTACAAATAAGAATCTTGACAGAGCGTTGCATTTATCAGTCTCACAAAGGAGCGGTTTTGCTAGAATGTGAGGGTTATTTAATGAAGTATTATCTGTATCAAAATTCAAAGATAAGATATTTGAAATAATATTGTTTTCTCCACCATCTCAGTCATTCATATCTACTTGAAATATATATCTTCATCAATGAGTATACAAGTACTGCCTTGAACTTTTGCAAGAAGTAACGTAGGATTGATAACATATTCAAAATGGTACAACTCTCCTCCATCAAGGAAACAATTAAGGCACAAACAAATTACTCCATTTTTTACTTTTTGATAGTAGCATATCTCCCATGCAGGAGTAATGTTATAATGCCTTGTGCTTAATGAAATTAAATTGAGATAAGTGTTAGTTCCCACCTTTTCATCACTTTCTTGAGTAAAGTGAATGACCTTATTGTCTTCAATATACATTCCTGTAATAAAACCATGATAGCGACATAGCCATCCGTTGCATTGTCTAGAAAAATTAGACTCTATGGTGTCATGTTGGACCCATGAGCAGATTTGCAAGGGGGTAGATAGTTGTCAGCGGTTTTTTTACTGGGGGTGTCCCACAATTCACAGAAGCATGCCATGTATAACATAGTGGTTTTGGGAAAATGACTATTGCGGACCCCCCTCCCTATTAAATGTCGGAAAGCACGAGTTTCACAATTGAATCATGGTGGTTTATTTTGAAGAGCCAATGTCATCTGTTGAAAATTGATAGCATTTTAATTATTTTGAAACCCTAGTTCATATCTGCTGAAGGTGCTCTGTACTAGAGGATCTTTCACTTCAATAGAGTATTGCCCATCGAATGGTCAAGCCATAGATTTCTTCCTATTAAAAAGAAGAACTTCTTCAACTTCCTTTATGCAATAGTGCCCAAACGTGTTCTTCACATTTAAAGTAGATAATAAAATTGAAAGATTTAAATCAATTCCTTTCTAGCTTTAAGAAAAAATCACACTTCCACCAAAATTATAAGGAACCTAGCAGTAAACAATACACTTGGTGATTATGATTAGCATTGTCCAGCTCTGCATATTTGAAGAATTATTCATTTGACATCTGTGCACCCCTTTGATTTATCCACATTATGTATTATTTCAACATCTGAAGCACATCATATGATCAATCAACTTCTCCTTTGGCATATTCAGAATTCACTTAACAATGAAACATGCAGGTACCTCTGTGTTCTTTAATTAGTGTTGGCTTAAAGAATTTTTAAACAATTAACTTGCATATTCTTTGGCATTTTTATATTTTACTTTCCATTATGGGAAATCATCCTACATTTGTAACATAAATATCTCCATTCATATTTATATATTAGCAATTACACCAACATGACCGATGCATTATACACCATTATAAACTCCTCATGGATCTTCACATGATTTGGCACTTTTGTTGAATGCTAAGATTGGCTTGCGACTTGACTTTCTACAGAATCAGAGGGTGTAAAATGAACGGGCCAAATTTTGGTGGCAGGTAGGTAATGGGATGCCTTCATTGGCATTATCGCATGATTTGTGGTAGTCATAGTTTTTCTTCTCATCAGGGCTTCTATTATTCATAATATTTTCAAGCTTGACCTAACCATACCACTAGTGGAGAGTGTGAAAAGGGCAGAAGACAAAACAGAAGCCCTTGCAGGATCTAAGGCAGACAATACCTATGTTTTGAATGAATTTCTATTTGGTAAAAGGTTGGGCAAATGATAAACTATAACAAAACTCTTACGAGGAGGGATTCATAATAGAATGGTTGGATTGGAAATTACATCAATCACTCGATGACCGTTAAATGGAACCCATTGGTATTCATTAAGTTAACTACCATAAAATATCCCACATCGATTTAGCAAAGGTTCCAATGGTATTTATATGCACCAAGCCCTTCATTCTATTCCGACACGCAGTGCACATATATACTTCCCTCCTCTCTTTTTTGACCGCTTGATATGTTGGCCTTCGACTTGGCTTGTGATTTTGATGAGTTTGTAGACTTCAAAGGCATATGTAACATGAGTTTTCTTTAGAGATGGGTTATGAACCCAATAATTTTACACAAAATTAATATATATACATACACACACACACACACACATATATATATATATATATATATATATATATATATATTGTAAGCTTGGTAGGATTCCTCTTTTTGTGTTGTTATATGTCCATCATTCACCTAGCTACGAGGGGGGTGGCACAATATTTTAAACCAAGACTTCTGATTTGGTGAGACTTCATTTTCATGGCCAATGCCACTTGAGCTACCCCAGGCAGACAACAAAATTAATATTTTAAATAAAATATATCTTTTTATGTCAAAAACATACATGGAAGAGGCAATATGAAAGATAAACATTAGATTACTTTTCTTATTCACAATGATACATATTTATAATACATAGGAGTGACCCTTGGTTTCATATTCCAAGTGGTCCTTGGACTCCTTTTGGTTGTTCAGCTTCCACACCAACCCTTACAGGATTAGGTGTCCAACATTCCCCCCCTTAATCCGAAGGGTTATGTATTAGTCGAAGAAGAGAGCTCTAATACAAAATGTGCAAAAAAGCATGGCAGCACTAGGCTGAATGTGCTCTCTGAAATGTTGTTATAAGGTAGGTGGTTTAAGGATTACCACCAACACTAGAATGCTTAGTGCAGTTCCCAAAACTCTTCCAAGTCTAGCATGAAGTTCAGGTCTTCTGCTAGAGGAAGTGCTCCTCATGTTTTGAAGAGGGAAAACTTCAACCTTGAAAGGGAGTTCTCACTGTGCATAAAAGGGAGAACCTCAACTTGAAAAGGGAGGTCTCAACCTGTGATTGTTTAAGGACGACCAACAACTCAGGAATGCTTAATGCAATTCCTGGAACTCTTGCAAAACTGGCAAGAAGCTGAAGTCTTCTACTAGATGAAGTGTCCCCAATTCATTGAAGAGTTATCACTGACTAAAGGAATGCCCAGGGGCATCTTTGTCTCTGGCTACAACTCTGAATCTGGTATGGTAGGTTGTGGCTCAGGCTCGCTTGATGTGGCTTTGAAGCTTGTAGATGACCATCATTTCCCGCCGTGTCAGATACAAGGCGAGAAGATGAAGAGATCTGAACTGCAAGACTTTTCAATATTTGAGAACAAATCCTATTGTATGAGCTAAATATCTTCTTGGCTATGTTGTGGCCACAACCACCACCCTATTAAGACATGCTCTAGTAGCAAATTTTGAATGGGTCCCCTAGAAGTTTGACCTTTCATATTTCTGAATGATCTGTTTTATCCTAGGGATTTTAACTCTTCGCCGAGTCAAATTTTCAATGCCTAATGGCTAAGCCCCTTGGATAAATCTCTATTGCATGGTTCATTCATGACCCGCTTTAGCACTTCATTCATTCCCTTCATCGGACTTTTCAATCTTCATAAGCATTCATGGTACATTTAAGCCTACACATATAATGACCCCCACCCTTATTATAATCGTTTGTGCTAAATCTTCCATCGCATCTTTATTCCCACCATAACTCCTTATAATGGGAATACTTTGCAAAATACACATAACATTCCTTTTCGCTTATCGCATTCAACATTGGTGCACAACATGTACTATGACGCATCAGACTTGACGGCATTACAAACCATTTTTTATATATTTCAGGTTCATATCCCATCGCATATCGCAATCGACAGTGTCCATGGAATAAAGATAAAGCGTAGTCTGATATGGCAGACCTGTTGAGGCTATTAACCTCAGCACATATGTATTTCGGGTCTGCCTCCCCAATCTCTTATCGCATTTGGCAGAACCCGAGGATCATATATAAAATACAATGTGATTTGGCGGACCCACCATGTTATTATATATATATATATATATATATATATATATATATATATATATCAGGCCCTGCCTAATCGCATATTGTGATTGGTGGAGCCCTAGGCCTGTGCATATTACGATATCCGATATGGCGGACCCACTGATCCTATTAAACATAATATATATATTATCTGGTCTGCCCCCGCCCCATCGCAAATCACTATTGGTGAAGTCAAGTGCTTATGCATAAGGTGCAACACCATATGGCAGACCCAACGATGGTTATAGATCTGATGCATAATTTTTTAAGTCCGCCTTAGGGTCCGGTTGCGGTTTTCCCATGTTTTTTTGTGCATTCAATGAAATGTCATGGTCCAAGTTTTCAAAGGAAATCCGATAGGGGTGATGTTGCATATGATTTCCCGTTGAGATGTGTGATTGTGACTCGGTCGTAGCCCAACTTTGGCTGAGCCATGGGCCTATTCTTTCGTACTCGCTCCTTTTGATTTCATTACGCCTTATCATTTTTAAATTTTCAATGATGGCAAGAGTTGTTCTTGGGCGTTTCTATGATATCTTCATAATCATAAAGCTAATGTTAATTGTCTCTGCAAGCGAGGAGTAAAAGATGCTTGAGAAGATCCGAAGTGTTCAAGTATGCAGGTATGTTCTCTTTAAAGATCCAGCCTTGGGCGTTTTCAGTTAGGGTTCCACACGTAGCCTGTGTATTCTAAAGGCAAAGTTGTCCCAAGTTTCATCATGAGGAGATGACACATAGTCACCCCCTTTAATTAACATATGTCCATTTCCCCACGAAATGAAGCGCTCCAACAGATATGCCTTTTACGTGTCAGTGGTTACATTGATGGTTCTATCTTTGTATATTTTGATTTGTATACCAAAAACGCCATGGGGAATGGGAAAAGTGAAAGAGAATACCGAAGGTCATCTCCAGAGGCATAAATATTACCTCTGTAGATGAGGGAGGAGCTTTTCGTTTGGAGAGAACAACTTTGATTTATTATGAATAAATAAGATTGTTTGGTTGAAGAAGGAGCCTTTGGTTTCTAATTTATTTTCCTTTGCTTTTATGTGTTTTGAAACAGGGTGTTGTTGCTGGCATAAATACAAATGTGTTTTTTTTATGCATATTGATAATGATACAACTTATGATTAACCTTGGTTGTTTGAATGTAATTCTTCGTCATAGTTAACTGATGAGAAGTCCTTGATTTGAAACAATGTTAGACATCAGTTGCAAGCTTTATTTGTATGAAAAGGAATGGCTATTCCTGTATGAATGATCATATTGCAATTCAGATTTAATGCAACCTTGTTCTTATGTGAACCGGTAATTGATTCATTTGAACTTGGAATTTATATATGATGTTTGACCTCCTTTTTGCTATGCTCCTGCAGGATAGATTAGGATAGTTAGGACTAGATTAAGTACTTTAGATAGGATTTGACACATATAGGTTAGTTGTTTCCTTTTGTTGATTTAATTGAAGTCTTCCTCCTGGAAGCCACCCTTCAACACCTTTAATAGTTTATGGATCCTTTAAAACCCAATGTAACTATCCACTCCAAATGAAATAAGATCTAATTGGGGCCTGTAATCGGGTTAGTTCCCCTTGTTGTATAACAAACATTCACCATGTCAACAAACTGGCGCTAGAAGGAGGGCCGAAATGCCATCCATAGCTTTTCAAGATTTCATCTATAAATGCCACACATGGATTCAAAAAGATTAATGTATGGATCGTAAAGGTTGAAAATACCATTCTACCCATTGGGAAGAGCCTCATTTTGAAGAAACAAAGATCCCTCTCAGTCCCGTGTCCGGGTCACCCAAAGAAGAGAGTCTATGGGAGTATCCTATCACTCAGGAGAAACCAGTCAGAAGACTTACTCGGGCTTACGCCTATTCCCTATCACAACTCCCTATATTTCAGTCTTTACCTCTGACAGCAAAAATGAAGCCAAGGGTCTTTCACATAAACGAAGAGACATCTGCAGCCCCTTCTCTTGAAGATATTGTGCTAGATTCTTTGTAAAGTATCGAATCTCCTTAGGAAGAAATTCCTAAGGATTCCCTTTCTGAAGGCAATCCCTGGCTTGATTTTTGAAAATCCTAACGAAGAAACCCTCAACCAGAACCTCCATATCCACAACATGGCTAACGTTCCTCCTCTATGTCGGAATCAACCTCTACTTCCCTCTCTAGGTGGGAATCAACCTCCACCACCTCCTCTAGGTGGGAATCGACCTCCACCTCCTCTAGGAGCACTCCCTTCCTGGCTTGCACAGGATGCTGTGGCGGTACCTAGGCAGTAGCATCCCTTACCCAAGAATGTAGAAAGAGTATTACCTAAATTTCACCTTGAGCGAGGAGATACTGCTGATAACCATATTCACTCTTTCTTCCTAACCGTGTGCATGTTTGGGGTAGCCGACGAGGATGTGGTATGTCGATTATTCCCTTTTACTCTGATTGGAGTGGCCTCAACATGGTACTTTAGCTTGAGGATAGGATCAATCACCTCATGGGGTGCCTTTTAGTAGGCCTTTTTAGACAAGTTTGGCGATGGCAAAACACTTGCGGCCCTAGTTTTAGAACTATCCCATTTAAAAATGGAAGCCAAAGAAAAGTTCAAGGATTTCAACGTTCGGTTCAACACTTTGTTCAATAGAATCCCAACTAATGCTAGACCTACTGATGAGGTGCTCATGGAATTTTATATCACTGCTCTCCCTGTCCCTACTGCGATGTGTGTCAAGAGAAGTAATGTACAAACCTTAGAAGGTGCTATCGATGAATCGATAAAATTCGAGAATGAAATGATCAGTCTCACAACATGTCATCATACAACCGAAGGGAAGAAAGCTGCTCAATCATCTAAGAAGAATAATGGCAGTGATAACAATGCGGCTAAGGACAAAGAAAGGAACACCACAGATGTGGAAGGTTTGCATCGAATCATTAAGAAACTGAGAAACAAATTCATCGATATGAAAAGGAATTTTGGAGAGAGTGGAGGAGAGTACTACAATAGAAAACCCTTCAAACCTTTCTATCGTAAGAAGACAGAAGGTGGTCAAGGTTAACTTGCATTGCCTACTCCACCCAATGAAGGGAATCTAAATATGGAAGAGCTGGCTCTTGTCGGACCACTCCTTAACAAAGAAGAAACCTATAGTGGAGTTGGAGCTAGAACAAGAAAATGAGGAAGAATACCAAGTTGAAGAACCCTTGGACAAAGAATCTCAAATCAATTAACTATGGGATTTCTATGCAAAAGAGAATGATGATGACGAAGACGATAACACAGTAGAAATCCACACTAATGAAATCCACACATGAAGTAAAGGGCCACTTGCGGGTGTGATGAAACCTGTAGACCAGACAAAGAAATATGTTCACCCTTTGAAGGCATCCACTCCTAAAGTTCCTCGTGAGAAGGGTAGACCTAGTGGTCAGTCCAAGAATACCCTAGTTGCAAACCATCCAGAGAAAGATAATACATTTCCCACTGCAACAAAGGTGACTCTAAATGGCAAGCTCCCACCTAAGGATGAAAAAATTCATACGTTTACTCTGCCCTATCCTGTTTATAACATTGATTACAATATTGTCGATGATCTTAAGAAATATAGGGCTAATATCGCATACTTTCATTTGCTAAAATTAATGCAGCAAAGAGATCTGCTCCTGAAAGCTATGAATGAGCGGAACTGCAAAATTCCCACCATCCCAAGTAGCCAAACCAGGAAGTCAGCGTCCAAACCTGTCAACACCTCCATTACAGCCCAAATACCATCAGCTATGGAAGCCACTCTGTCTAAAATGAATCGAAAACCACAAGATGTCAGTGCAGCCATGATATGGAGAAAATCAAAATCCATGACTCCACCTTTCCTTTTCACATTTGAAATCCTAAACATGAACGTACACAATTGCTTGGTAGATTCTAGTGCCTCATCCACTGTGATGCCTTATGCTGTTGCTAAAAGACTGCATGTGATACTCGAGAAAACTGGGACTCGAATTATGCAATTAGATAGAACAAATGTGAAAGTAATTGGGGAATTGAAAGATGTGTTGATTCGAATGGCTGCTAAACTACAATATACACAAGTCATTGATATAGTGGTAGTCAATATACCTGAGGCTTATGGAATGCTGCTTAGTAGGGACTGGTCAGTAAAACTAAATGGATATTTCTCAACTGATTGGTCCCATCTCTTACTGCCTTAGAAGGGGAAGGGTGATATGTTGAGAGTTAATCAAGAAAGATACATCAAGTATGTGGTGACAGAATTAAACGGCCCCAATGAACCTGTAATGTTTACCAATTCTATCCTTGGGAATTGTGGTTTCAATGTTTGTGCCACAGAACCCTGTTTTGGAGAATTCCATGTAGAGATAATTGAAGAAACTTTGAAAAACACACAGTTGGAAGCTCTCCCTTGTAGTCCAACAGATGAATTATCATGTATTATAGTAGGTGATAGGACTAATCTCGTAGATAGTAGTTCAATTGATGTAACATTAGAATCTATATTTTGGACACTCTATTTTGATGGCTCTAACTACCTTGAAGGTGCAGGTGCTAGGAGAATTCTCATTGACCTGCAAGTGAACCAACATCTGATGGCCAGCCGGTTGGAGTTTGCGTGCACCAACAACACGACAGAATATGAAGGCTTGCTGCAGGGCCTGAAGAAAGCCATCGATATGAAGGTAAAAAACCTTAAAGTTTTTGGTGACTCATAGATAATTGTGGATCAGGTAACAAAGAGGATACACTGCAATTTGCCACACCTGGTAAGGTACCAGCATGAGGTATAGAGCTTAAGTGATAGTTTTGATTCTTTTAATATCACATACATACCTCGAGGGAAAAACCAAGATACTGATATGATGGCTGGTATGGCTACAAAGATTTTGTCTGATTTTAGATTAAAGAAGAATAAATGTTATGTTGAATTGATTTTCAGACCATTAGTGCCTGATAACATCTCAAATTGGCAAGTGTTTGAAGATGAAAAGCAAGCCCTTGAGTTCTTACACTACGAGAAGACATTCAAGAATGCAATCATTGATGAAAAGGAGCATGACAGGCTTATGAATGAGAGGGAAGATGAGGAAAAAGATTAGTCCAATATGATTCCCAAGTCAGTTGTAAAGATGGAGCACTTGTATGACCTGCATGATAAATTTAAGAACCTGACTAACTACAAAACGCATAGCTCATGCATGAAGTATGAATCGAATAAAATTGGAACCAAAGAAGACCCAAAAAATGTCAATTTGGGCCTGGGGTGCTCTCCACAAGAGAAGGCTCGATTTGTTAAGTTGTTTAAAGAGTATAAGGACGTATTTGCATGGACATATAACAACTTAAAAACCTTTGATACTAGCATTATGCAGCATGTAATTCCTTTGGAAAAGGAGGCTAAGCCCTACCAACAAAATCTTTGCAAGATGCATCCCAGCCTAGAACCGTTGGTGAAGAAAGATTTAAACAAAATGCTAGATGCTAAAAACATTTTTCCGGTTAGACACACCCATTTGGTAGCCAATCTCGTGCCAGTAAGAAATAAAAATGGAGACATCAGGCTGTGTATCGATTTCAAAAACCTAAACAAAGCATCACAATAGGATAACTATCCTGTCCCTTCTATGGATCGCATTCTTTAGTGCATTTCTGGGTCTGAAATGTTGTCCCTTTAGATGGGTTCTTAGGATATAATCAAGTGTTGCTATCTAATGGGGATCAGCTTAAGACAACCTTCAACACTAAATGGGGCACTTACGCATATTGTAAAATGCCTTTTGGACTTACTAATGTGGGCGCCACATTCCAGAGAGCTATGGACATAGCCTTTAGAGGGTTGATTAACAGATCATTAGTGGTTTACATGGATGACATCATTGTGTATTCATGTCACAAAAGGGATCACATTTATCACCAAAAATAGATTTTCGAAAGATGCCGAAGGTATGGAATATCGTTGAATCCCAAGAAGAGCATCTTCACAGTTACAGAAGGGAAACTATTGGGTCATATCCTCTCTAAAGCAAGGATTGTTATTGATCCTGAAAGAATAGAGACCATCATGAGAATATAGCCCCTAGCAAATAAGAGGGAATTGCAATCTTTCTCCGGGAAGATCAATTTCGTTAGGAAATTTGTCTCTGGTTTTGCAGAAATAATGTGCCCCATGTAGCTAATGATGAAGAAATATGTTGTATATAAGTGGAGTGATGAAGCCAAGAAATATTTTCAGCGAATTAAAGAGGCCATCTTAGAAGCCCCTGCGTTAGTCAGTCCCGATTTCAACAAGGAATTCCTCCTATACACTTTCGCTTTTGATGTTTCATATGTTGCAGTCCTCACTCAAAAAAATGATGATGGCAACGAAGTCCCGATTTCTTATATGATCTCCAATCTTCAAGGAGCAGAACTGAACTACCTAGATGTGGAGAAACAAGGCTTTGCAGTTTTTAAAGCTGTAAAACACTTCCACCGTTATTTATTAAAGGCCAGGACTAAAGTAATCGTTCCCCATCCTGCTGTAAGAACCCTCTTTGCACAGAAATAAATGGGTGAACGAAGAGGAAATTGGATAACCTCACTTCAAGAGTTCGACCTCGAGATCAAGACGACAAAGATAGTTCGAGGGTAGGGATTGTGCACGCTAGCAGCAGAAGCCTTAGTAGATAAAGAAGGGGCATCTAAAGAACCAGAAGCATGGAACATGTGAAATGAATAAGTAGAACTCCGGGAGGAGCCCCTATGAATTAATGAGACGCTAATGTGTGAGCGCGAAACATCGGAAGCCATTTTGGATCCTGAGTCGTGGTATTACGACATACGCTTCTATATCACACGGGGAACACTCCCTAAGCACATGGATGCATCACAAAGGAGAGCGCTCAGATTGAAATCTAATTAGTATCACTTGGCCAATGACACATTATACAGAAAAAAGTATGATGGAATCTTGCTGAGGTGTTTGGAAAAAAGGGTGATGTTGATCATGTCTTGAAATAAATGCACGATGGCCCAGTAGGTGGTCACTACGACAGAGAGACCACTACTCACAAAATATTAAGAGCTGGATATTACTGGCCCACAGTATTCAGAGACTTGCATGCCTACGCTCGCAAATGCAAGGTGTGTCAAACTACCACAAGACGAGAAAGAAAGCCAGTTGTTCCCCTCAGGCCCGTTATGATTTGTCGCCCATTCCAGCAATGGAGCCTAGATATCATAGGAAAGATCACTCAAAACTCTTCACAACAACATAAGTATATACTCATAGTGACCGACTACTTCACCAGATGGCTTGAAGCCAGCCCACTTCGAGAGGTAAACGAAGACAAGGTAATATCATTTATTGAGAAATTAATCATCAACAGGTATGGCATCCCTGACGCTCTCATATTTGATAATGCTTCTTACTTTTCATCACTGAAATTGACTGAATTTGCTATTGATAAGTCAATTCACATAAGGTATGCACCAAACTATTACCCCCAAGGAGATGGAGTTGCAGAGTCCTCAAATAAGAGCCTCAAATGCATAATCCATAAATCTATTGCTAACAACTAGAGGAACTGGCACAACACTCTAGAAAATTCCCTTTGGGCCAATAGGGTCACCCCAAAATTGGACTTAGGAAACTCCCCATACTTCCTCGTCTACGGACAGGAATCCATCTTGCCTCCCAATGTTACCCTTCCCTCTCTACAGCTCTCCCAAGCCTCAAGAGGGACACCTTCAGCCTTACTTCAAGAAAGGATCAACCAACTGATGAGGTTGGAGGAATTGAGAGATAAAGCCAAAAATAAATTCATAAATTACCAAATGATTGTGAAGAGATGGTTTGATTGCCATCTGGCAGGAGATAAAGATTACCAAGTAGGAGAGCTAGTCCTGAAATGGGACAAGTTGAATGAGTCAAAAGGGAAACACACAAAATTCCAACACTTATAGCTAGGCCCATTCCAAGTTATGGAAAAAATTGGTCAGGGAACTTATAGTTTGAAAACTTTATAGGGAGAAACTGAAAAACTCCTTGTTAATGGCCAATATCTGAAGAGATACTTCTAGTAGCCACCACATGGTGGTTATCTCCTAAATAGGTTAGATTTCATTTCATTTTTTTTGTTAGTTTAGTTATATTTCCATCTTTCCTGTTCTTGTTTTTCTGCAAAGCTTATTTTCCTTCTGTTTTAAATTTCAACCCTTTTCAGCCAACTGATTCCAGTTCTCTAATCTCGTTTTTACCTTTTTCAGATTGCCCTCATCCACCACCTTTAGCTTTTGCACCCGTCATTAACCTGCGAATGAGTCTACTGATTCTAAATCCATCGTTACCTTGCAAATCAAACAAATTTTCAATCAGCCTTGAGAACTTGAAAATCAGCTGTGGAATTCAAACCAAAGCCACTCATTGGCATCTGTTGGGAACTAGGTAAGATCTGTTGATAACTTGGATATTTGGAGCATGTAGGGGCATCTTTATAAAACAAAAAATGTGTAATTACAACTGGATTGGCATGGAGGAACGCTGCATTTTTAAACAAATCCCACTCAGACCTAGACTATACTTGCTTGTAAGGTTTGCAATTATTCTCCATTGGTCCCATCTACCACACTAAATTCTCCAATACCTATAAGCTACAAGTAAACCTCCTTTCATGGGCTAAGCTCATTATCATATACCCTGTGGCAAATCCAATTGTGCTCTACTCCTTATACCTGAATCTGGGAGTTATTTAAAAGAAAATGAAATGTGAAGTCCTTGTGCCAATCTAGAAGGACATGTTGTTTGGGAAGCAGGTTAGAGTATGGACTATTGCTGGGCTCAGAGTACCAGTTGACACGGCAAGCCCAACGTCGCTTAAGCAGTTTAAAAATATGGCATGATCCATGACTGCACCCCATCCAATCATATGAAAATATAACACTGAAATTATCATATAAAGTGCAGATGAACATATCTACATCAAGTTTGATGAGCAATAAAGAGCTGAGGTACACACCTGAACAGGTATTGACATACCATTGATGGCCCCGAAAGGATTTTGAAAGAAGAAAACATGTAAAGGAAGGTCAATAAATCCCATAATATGACCATTGGAGAATGCCTGTCAAAACCTTATCAGTAAGAAGAAACTATTTGTCTTTATCCCACCTAAAGCAAAAAAAGGTTGAAGTGGAGCCCATGGTTGTTCATCTGTAAAGTTTGCATTTCAAGTTTATCTTAACACCATGATGTTTTATTGATCCAAGGTTTATTTGGAAACAGAGATAACTAGTTCTCCTAGCGGTTCGCCATTTGTTGTGGCCATAACCACCACACTATTAAAACATGATCTGGTAGAAAATTGATCTGATAATCACCCTATGAGTGACCTCAATTAAGAATTATTAATTGGAGGTATTACAGACTCGTGCTAGTGTGTCTAAGTTATTTAAGCAACGAATCGATCAGATTGCAAATACATAGACACTTAAGAATGGAAAACAACAGAGAAATACAGTAAGCAAATACATGAACACAAGAAATTAATAAGGTGTTCACCCTATCCTCCAGGGCTACATCTCTGGTCCAACTTCAGTGGTCGCCTTCTTTTTATTGTGTCTTGAAGTAGAGAATTACAATGAAGGAGCTCAATATGAGTCTCCTGAAACAGATTTGCTTGGCAGGGTGGTTTTTGGATTCCCCAAACCACTACAGTACATAGATTCTTTTCTTTGCCAGCTCTTTGACCTCTCTGGTCTGACTGATCCTCTCAGGGATGGCTTGAGTCTCTCAGGCTCTCTGGTGCTTGACGCTGCCTTTGGTTAGCTCGGCCCTCTATCATCTTTTTGCTTTTTTCCTTCTTGGTTCTTCTCTTCTCTGTCTTCTGTCTTCGATGTTCCATATTTCGGTTCCCGACTCCTAATCTTTGTCTGGTTTATACATGGCTTTAAAGCCATTCGAGCTCATGGCAGTTCAGTTCCTCTTCCCCTCCGTCGATTCACCTACTATAGCTTTGCTTGGAGTTCCCTGTTTCGGCGTCATCATCAGGCTCTCAGGGATGGCCACTTGTCCTCCTACGAATTGCGCCTGCCCGCTTCGTCGGTTCAATTCTTCAGTTATGTCGTGGAATGAGTCTTTCGCCACCTTGATGGTCAAAGCGGACCTCAAGTTCTTCCAAAATCGTATCTTAACCCTTCGTCAATTCTGTCTTCTCCATCGGGTACGAACTCAGTCGTTAGATCTGGAGCCCCCAGATCCGATGCCATTCGCTCGTCCCACATGGTTAACTAGCTCGACCATTAGTGCGTGATGAGTGACGGTTTTCTCTCTCCTCTGCTGGCCATGCGTTGGAGGCTGAGAGGAATCCCTCATTTTCCATCAAAATTGCTTACCACCCATGGGTGCCCCCGATCAATACCATCGGTTTTGGAGCGGGTCCCGCCTTTAGCGCTTTAGCATTTTGTCCCACGGTTTTTTGGCTCCCACACGACCGACTGCTCGGGGCTTCTCCATTTTGAGGTTTTTCGCCCAATGATGTGCGATCAATGTAAGCATAAAAAACTCCCTCTGTTTCCTGATCCGGGCCTCCCTGGGGCTAATTTCGCCTCCCGCACAATCTCCATGGGCCTCGGTCAGCGGGCTTTGACCGAGGTCCTCGTCGTTCATGCTGGCTGCCACTGCCACTAGTTTAGAGGTGTTTTTGATCGTTGTTTTAAATTCTTTGAAGTCTGTCCCGACCTAGTATAGCCATGGTTCTGTTAATCATTCTTTATGGATATAATTCGAGTCACAACCTTCCCACTCAAAAGCTTTTGGACCACCAAAAGTTGGGTTTCTTTAAAGCATCGACTAAGTGAGGGTACTACTATCTCACTTGCCCAATCTCAATCCACTTTGCACTGCTCGAATTCGAACCTTTGATTCCAATTCTGAGGTACTCAACATCTCCTCTGCGTGTTTTTCTCACCTTCCTATCCAAGACTGTGTCTTCCTGCAATTCATTCAGATATTCACGTATCAGGTCATCAATAGAAGGCAATTGAATTTGCTCTTCAGGATCCTCAATCATTGAAGGTTCAAACAATATCACGAAATCTGCATTTACAACTAAGTCGATGTGCATGTAAGCTGGTAGGTCAAGGCGAAAAGAATTTTCACCAATCTACTCAAGTATCCTAAAAGGTTCATACCTGATAGGCTTTAGCTTTTTACCTTCACCTTGCATCCTATCCTTGCTGATATACAGCCAGACCTAGTCTCCAACTTGAAAACTATGCTCCATCCAATGCTTGTCATTCCTAGCCTTGTATTTGGCTTGGCTCTTTTCCAGCTTTTCCTATACTGCCTGGTGGATCTCCTGGATTTGTTCAATGAACCCAGTTGCTTTGTCCACATCATTGTGTCCATCAACTGTGGGATCTTTACCAAAGACAAAATCCAAGGAAGACCTTCGTGTGAAACCAAAACGGGTTTCAAAAGGAGATCTCTATGTTGAAAAATGTTTTGCTCTGTTGTAAGCATGCTGCACATAACACAAATGTTCATCCCAAAGTTAGGATGTTCCTTGAAATATCCTCTGAGTAACTGGATCACTGTCCTGTTAACTAATTCTATCTGGCCATCAGTTTGTGGATGAAAAGTTGTTCTTTTCTTCAGTTGGGTGTCCATCATCTCCCACAAACTTGACCAAAACTTCCCCACAAATCGGGTGTCTCGATCAGATACAATAGAAGTAGGTAATCCAAAATGAACGCATACATGTTCAAAGAATAGTTTTGCAGTTTGCTCAGCTGTAATCTGTTTATTACAAGGTATCAAAATACACATTCTGTTGAACCTATCCACAACCACACACAGATAATCATGACCTTTTCTAGACTTAGGTAGTCCTCCAACAAAATCCATGGAAACACTTTCCCAAGGGTGAAAAGGAACTGGTAATGGAGTGTACAAGCCTAGTTTTCTATTGTTGGGCTTGCTTTTAGCACACATAGTACACCCCCTTACATATCTAGAAACTGTCTCATTCATTTTCGGCCAATAACAGAATCTTTGCAGTTGTGAAACTGTTTTACTTACCCAAAAGTGACCTGATATCAGAGAAGTGTGTGCCTCTCTAATTATCTTTATTCTCTCTATTTTTGGAATGCAGAGTTTCCCACAATGATACAAGAGTCGGTCCTTCACATGATAATCCAATTCTTCTACCTTTTTGCCTTGACTAAGAGTTGCATATACATCTTTAAAGTCTATATCTTGAGCATATTGTTCAGTGTAGCTTTCATGTAGTACAAAATTATGCTTAAGTATAGTAGATGCATTTATAATAGTTCTAGATAACTGATGAGCCCCAATTTTGGTACAATTTGGGCTCATTTTTGGCCTATTTTGCTTGCTCAAACCATTCATTTTTATTGTTTATGCATACACTTCTTAGTTTATTCATGTTGTTTGTAGGAGAAAGGATAGGCACTTTATCTACGTAGCTAATGCATTGTGATTCCAAGTTTTGGCATTAAAAGGGAGCAAAAGACAACGAAAAGGTGGCAAGGAGACAACGAGTTGGCATTGCTGATGTAAGGAGAGGTTGTCCACAGTCTTGGGGGACATTCCTCGTGATCCTCACCAAGAACTCCGAGCCCCACTCCATCCTCCCTCCGAGCTTAATACACGGCCAGCTGTTCTACAGGAACAGCAGTTCAAAACTGCTCTACAGGAAACAACATTTATGATCATCCTACAGGATCAGCAGTTAAACTATAGATTGAACAGCCGAGCTCCTAGAATCATGTATACTTGTTGGAGCATCGTTTTGTATAAGTATAGAGGCCTTAGCCTTGGTTAGGTTGTTGAAACTCTCGTATTACTATTGTAATTTTGGAGCACAGCTCAAGTTTCGTTCTCTTTTGTAAGCCAATTTGGCATGATATCAGATTATGAATAAAGAAGACAGTTTGTGATCTAGTTCTGAGTTTCTTAAGGAGTCTATAGCTCTCAGGTTAGGGCCCAACCTGAGAGCCATAGATCCCCTCTGCTGTAGTGTTGTCCCATTTCATTTCCAGCACTTTGAGCTTTTCATTTGTACATGCAATTCGAATTACAGGTTGTTAAGTTGGTCTTTTTCATGAGTAGATAGGATTTGCTTATGGTGAGTTTTTTTACAGTCGTTTAGTGTAGTAGAGGATAGATAGAGTCCATTGGAGCTCCAACAAAAGGCTGTTAGGACTCACTGCCATCTTTCTTGAAGATTGGGGTGCAGCCCATAGCTAGCCACCAAAAACACGCATTTCTTCACTTGATGATTGCTGCAATACAGTCACTGTTACGTTAGATGCTTCCTTGTCATCCACTCATGCACTGCACTCCTTTACCACAGCTTCATGCACATTCTCCTTCGCGTTTTTGACTGCTGATCATTGAATTTATAAGCACAGGTAGTTAGGTTGATGCACTTTCGGTTTGATAACAGTCATAAGCATTTGATACATTTACACTTCTCCTTCTCGGCCCATTACCTTCTCCTCCACCTTGATCACGCATGCAACCACATCTTCTCGACCTTTACTCCGCTCTGCTATTTCCCCAAAGACTTTCACTCCTCACATAGCTCCATTCTCTAGCCCCTCGTTGTTGACCTAGTCCTCTATCTTCCAACCTACTCCCTACAGTCACTCCCTATCCCATTCCTTCACTTCTACATCCATCACCAGCCTCATCCCCACCTTGCACATCTCCCCCTACCATTCCATTACTCCTCCATCACTCCAACCACTCACGGTAGGTCATCCTGTAGCCATTTGTAGACATCCTGTAGAAAACAAAGTATCCTGTAGGATCCTCCACAGCCATCCTGTAGGAGGCCACTCTCTCGGTTGCTGAGCATCTGAATGCGAGGAACCTCTGTGGATGGATGCTAAGGATCCTTAGGGACCTCCCCTAGCCTTCCCAACCTGTCCCACGCTTTCCTTCCTTCTCCATCCCATCTGCACAACCAAACCCTAATTAGCACACAATCACAATCATTCCACACATTTAAAGGGAAAATACAAAAACATGTCTTTTATGATGCAAACAGCTTAGATCCATGCATTTCCACTTATTAGAGGTAACAGCAGCATTGGTAGAAGTTTCCTTCACATTCCTTGCAGTATAGAGGTTAGACTAGTTAAATTAGGGTTTCCCAGGTTTACATGCTTTGATTTGCTTTCAGATCATTTTTGCCAAGTAGAGTAGTTTTCTCTGAGTTAGCTTTCGTCCATCATTGATAAAGCTTCTTCTGTGAGCCTATAGAAGTTGGCTTGAGCCCTAGCGGACTTGTGCCAGCTGACCAAGTGACAGCTGCGACAAGAGCTAGTACTTGTGCATACAGCACCGTCGCTTCCAAGTTTGTACGAACTACCGGGTTGATAAAATGAGAGACAGGAAGCCCCAGGAGTTGTAGCATTATTGCTACAATACTGGAGCTCACCATCTTTTTGGCGCCATTGCCGGGGAAGCGTCAGAGTATTAGTAATTGTTGCTTTTCTTCTACTTTCGTACTCTTACTTCTGCTTAGTAGTTTATTTTATTTCCCTTCTGCAAAAGTAGCTTAGCATTTCCTGCTTTCATAGATTAGCATTTCCTGCTTTCATAGATTAGCATTTCCTACTTTCATAGATTAGTATTTCCTGCTTTCATAGCTTAGCATCTCCTACTTTCATAGATTAGACTTTCGATTCTGCAAGTGTAGATTAGAATTTCAATTTTGCAATCAATCTGTTTCATTTTTGCAGGTGCACAGAGAAAAACAAAAGCAATCAAAAAAGAGAATTCTTTTCCATTTCATGCCTCGTAGGAACCGAGATAGATCAGGCAAATTCCTACCAAACACCCCCACCACATCACTTAGTCACCCTTCACTCTTCGGTGGTGACAGTGATTCAGAGGAAACTATAGGTGAACATCCCAAGACATACCGAAATCCTATAGAAGAAGAAGAGTTAGAGACCACTCCACCTAAAGCTATGGCTGACAATAGAGAGGATGAGAGGATAGAAGGAGCTTTCCCCATCCGAGAGACCAATGGTGAGATGAAAATGAAAAACATTAGCCCCTCTGCTTTGCCTCACTTCCATGGAATGACCACTGAGGATCCTGATACCTTCCTATTTGAGTTCGCTGTCCTCTGTAGGACCTATGACTATACTGAGGATGAACAAAAGCTAAAACTTTTCCCTTCTACTCTCAAGGATGCAGCACTACGCTGGTTCATGGGTTTGCCTGGGAATAGTATCACCACATGGGCTCAGATGCAGCAAGCCTTCAACACCAAGTACCGGGATTATTGTAGGTCCAAGGAAACAAAGGGGGAAATCTTTCGGATGACCATGGGAAACGATGAATCTTTAGAGGACTATGAGGAAAGGTTCCAACTCAGTTACAAGCGGGCCAGGTGCACACTTGACCCTGAATCACTTAAGTTGGTTCTGCTCCGAGGAGTACCTGAAGATCTCTTAGATACCCTTCACATGTTAGCTGGGGGGGACATTTACCAACTGCCTTATGAGGACATCAAGACTGTGTTTCGAAATCATTCCAGGGCAGCTAGAAAACGAGGTAGAGGAAACCTCCTCTCCACCGGTGTCCCTTTCTCCAAACATGAGCTTACAACCAATTAGAAGATCTTAAGAGTGAGGTGAGACATACCATTGCCATGCAGCTGGACACATTCAGGATCCAGCAAAAGAAAGAGGAAGCTGAGAGAGCCTTGGCTGTCTTCTGTCCTAGGTGCACCAGAAGACACCCTAAGAACGAATGTCCATTGCATTCGGTTGAAGTGTGTTTCGTTTGTGAGGAGGACCACCCAACAAATCAGTGTCCAACCTTGCCTGGGTTTAAAGCCATGTACCAAGGAACTGAAGCCCCCACTGAACCTCTCTACTTCATCAACCAAAGGAGGCCTCAAGGATCTAGACCTTATCAGCAGGGGATGCAAGGGGCATCTCAAGCTTATTACAACCCCAACCACTTGACTCCCATGCCTTCCTGGGGTCCCCCTGCTCATCCTTCCTGGTCCATGCCTCCTCCATGGTCTTATCCACCTCAGTATGCTACTCAACCTACTTCTCATCCATATCACTCACATACCCAGTCGCAGCCTCAATGGAGTGCTCCTCAGTCGGGGTGGAGGCCCCAATACAACAATCCTCCTGCCATTCTGCCTCCACCACCAGTTCAACCTCAGCCTTTACCTCCTGCTCCTCCAAGGCAACCTCAGATGCCTGCTCAACCGAACCCGAACCCCAACAATAGACAGGCTCAGCAGGTATATACTGGGGAGACCTCATGCCCTACCTATGCTGTGGAGATCCAGGAGATCAATCTTAGATCTGGAAAGACTCTTCCAGATCGCCAACCACCTCCCCCAGAGGATGAGGAAAACCATCAGGAGAGTAAACCAAAGCCTACTCCACCCTTTCCTGAGAGACTAACAGCCACCACACAACCGAACCCAGAAGAAGATGAGCTTTTGGGTGAGCTCAAACAGTTGTGTGTAAAAATCCCACTTCTCCAAGCCATCAAGGATGTGCCAATATATAACAAGCTGATTAAGGAGAAGTGTTTCAAACATCCAGGCAGATGGAAGAAAGATGCCTCAACTATCAATGTCATAGGACAACTGTCTGACCTTATGCTAGGACAAGTCATCTGCCTAAAGTACCTAGATCCTGGAAGTCCTGTAGTAGATGTACACATCAATGGCACCATTATCCCCCACACCTTGATTGACTTGGGGGCAGCCATCAATGTGATGACCAGGGATACCATGCTTAAACTCAATCTCCAGGGTTCCTTGAGAAAGACCTCGACAGTACTGCAGTTAGCAGATCGCTCCACCGTGACTCCCGAAGGGATTGTGGAGGATGTCTTGGTCTCAATTGATTCTTGGGAATACCCTGCAGATTTCCTGGTCCTGCAACCAAAGGCCAAGCTTACTGGATATCCTCTCATCTTGGGAAGGCCTTGGTTAGCTACTGCAGATGCTTACATAAGTTGTCGGGCAAGAAACATGACCATCAAAAATGGTCCCATGTCCAAGCAGCTAGTCCTATACCCTCCTGCCCAACCCTCTTTAGAGCATGATTTACCACTCTGGTTGGAGGACGGAGAGGAACGAGGTGTACTCTGCAGGTGTACTCTGCACTATCCTGATCCAGAATCCACCTTCCAGTGCACTATCTTTAGAGAAGTTGGTGGAGGATGCCCAAGCTAGCACCTTAGTGGACCTTTGTACAACCAGCCCTGTCACTCCCAGAGTCAAAAGTGTGGAGTTCGGGCCTGAGAGAGCGTTAAAGATCAGCTCCTCTCTATCTCCTTCCCAGGAGAAGGAGTTGTGTAGCCTATTGGCCAGCCACTTAGATGCTTTTGCTTGGAGCTATAAGGAGATGAAAGGAGTCCACCCCTCGGTCTGTACCCATCATATATACATCAAAGAGGATTGCAAACCAGTTAGGCAACCCCAGAGGAGAATGAATCCAGCCCTTAAGGACATTGTCAAGGAAGAATTGCAAAAACTGTTGGATGCCGGATTCATTTACCCCATCTCAGATAGTGAATGGGTGTCCCCTCTAGTGTTGGTTCCCAAGAAGAATGGGAAGTGGAGGATCTGTGTAGATTACCGGGAGCTGAACAAAGCTACCAAGAAGGACCATTTCCCTCTACCTTTCATAGATCAAGTGTTGGATGGACTGGCAGGAAAGAAGTTCTTCTCTTTCCTGGATGGGTTCAGCGGGTACAATCAAATCCAAATCAGCCCGGAAGACCAAGATAAGACCACCTTCACTTGTCCTTGGGGTACCTTTGCCTACCGAGTCCTTCCCTTTGGGCTATGCAATGCTCCTGCTACTTTTCAGAGAGCTGTCTTGAGCATCTTCTCGGAGTTGGTCCATGATGCAGTGGAAATCTACATGGATGACTTTACCCCTTATGGGGCCAACTTCCAGGAAGCATGGTCCAACTTGGGAAAGGTCCTAACCAAGTGCATCGAGATGAACTTGTCCCTTAGCCCTGAGAAATGTGAATTCCTAATGACTGAAGGGACAGTGTTAGGCCATACCATTTCTTCCCAAGGATTGCAGGTGGATCCTAACAAAATTGCTCTCATCAAGAGGGTTCCACCTCCTCAAAAAGTAAGGGATGTCCGGAGTTTCTTGGGATTAGCAGGATACTACCGGAGGTTCATTAAAGACTTCAGCAAGTTAGCCTCACCATTGTTTGGTTTGTTGGCACAAGATGTGGAGTTTAATTGGACTGACGATTGTCAGAAGAGTTTGAATGAATTAAAAGACAAGTTAGTGTCAGCTCCAATCCTAAGAGGTCCAAACTGGGCCCTACCTTTCCACATCCACACTGATGCCTCGAACAAAGCCATAGGTGCAGCCTTAGGACAAGTTGAGCAAAAACTTCCATATGCCATTTACTTCGTTAGCAAAAACTTGTCCAAAGCAGAGCTGAATTACACTGTAACCGAGAAGGAATTCTTAGCTGTGGTTCATGCACTGAACAAGTTCCGACATTACATTACTGGTTACCAGACTTTTGTACATACTGACCATGCTGCTATTAGATACTTGATGAATAAACCAGATGTGAATGCTCGTATTATTAGATGGTTACTTTTATTGCAGCAGTTTGATCTAACCTTTGTTGATAAACCAGGAAAAGAAAATGTTGTTGCTGACTTCTTGTCTAGATTGGATTTGTCTGCAGATGAAGATGGGACGGTGGATGACCAGATGCCTGATGAGCATCTGTTTGCTATCTCAGTACTCTCTCCATGGTTTGCTGATATAGCAAACTACCTTGTTTCAGCTCAGTTTCCTCCGCACCTCTCTTCAAAAGAGAAGAGCAAAATCATCAGAAAGAGTGCCTCATTTACATGGATTGGGGGCAACCTGTTCAAGCTTGGCCCCGATCAGATCTTAAGGCGTTGTGTAAGGGAGGAGGAAGTCTTTGACATTCTCCTCACCTGTCATGATGGGCCTTGTGGAGGACATTTTGCAGCAAAGAGAACTGCCTTCAAGATCCTGCAGGCAGGCTACTATTGGCCCACACTTCATCAAGATGTCAGGAGATATGTTAGCCAGTGTGACCAATGCCAAAGAATGGGGAAACCGACCCAAAGGGATGAGATGCCTCTCCAACCTCAAGTGACTCTCGAGCCATTTGAGAAGTGGGGCATGGACTTTGTGGGCCCAATCAATCCCTCTTCGAGGCAGAGATCCTACATCATAGTGTGTACTGACTACTTGACAAAGTGGGCAGAGACTAAAGCAATCAAAGCAGCAACTGAAGAAAAGGTGGTCGAGTTCTTAAGAGAGAACATCTTCTACAAGTTTGGCTACCCAAGAGAGCTGGTGACCGATCAAGGGAGCCAGTTCACCTCCAACTTGGTTGAAGATCTATTAGCTCATCACAAGATCAAGCATAGGACTTCCACCCCCTATCATCCTCAAGCAAATGGGCAGGTGGAAGTCACCAATAGAGCTCTAGAAGGGATCTTGACCAAAGTGGTAAACAACAGCAGAAAAGACTGGGCAGATCGCCTAGTTGAAGCCACATGGGCTTACAACACCACTTGGAAGACCACCACCGGTTTCACACCTTATGAGCTGGTCTATGGGAAGAAAGCTTTGCTGTCCATTGAGTTTGAGTATAACACTTTGAGGTTGGCAGCTCAGCTGGACCTAGATCTCAGCCATGCACAGCAAGAAAGGTTATTGCAGCTGAATGGACTGGATGAACACCGCATGCAGGCCCTCCTTCACTCAGAAGTGGTTCAACTTCAGAGGAAGGTGTGGCATGACCAACATCTCCATGACAAGCAATTTCAGCCGGGAGATTGGGCTTTGTTGTATGATTCCAGATTCAAAGATTTCAAGGGGAAGTTGAGAACCAGATGGCTAGGACCATATGTGGTGGAACAGTGCCATGACAATGGATCTGTCCTCATTCGAACCATTGATGAGGAATCCATTCCCATGCTTGTCAATGGGCACCGATTGAAGATCTATAGAAGACCTCTCTCAAGACAAGAGTTTATCAGCACTATGGAGAAATCTGTTTTGGTCATAGAGAAGGGTTCTGCCTCCACTTTGGGCATACCCTGAAGGATCTAAAACACAAAAAAAAAAAAAAAAAAAAAAAAAAAAAAAAAAAAGAGAAAAATAAAGATCCTTGGGTGAAAACCTCTCTGAGGCGCCCAAGGCAGGCAGTAGGGGTGAAAACCTCATTGAGGCGCTCCTATTGTCTTTCGAAAAAGAAAAGAGAGAAAAATAAAGATCCTTGGGTGAAAACCTCTCTGAGGCGCCCAAGGCAGGCAGTAGGGGTGAAAACCTCATTGAGGCGCTCCTATTGTCTTTCTACAAAAAAAAAAAAAAAAAAAAAGAAAGAAAAAAGGAAAAAGCAATCAGCACCATAAAAGGTTTGCATGCAGATGTTCTATGGAGGAGAAGAAGCCTCTCCACTCCAAGCCAGGGGCCTTCATCATGCTAGCAAAGGATGTCATCAGCACCTCCTCCAAGAACAGCAATGTTTTTTAAGGTATGTGCAATTATTATCATGCTTTGGATCTTCTACAGGAGGATACAGTTTTTCTACAGGAACAGACAGTCTTCCTACAGGAAAACGCAGATCTTCTACAGGAAAGTGCCAATTTTCTACAGGAAGCTCTGTGTTCTACAGGAAACTTCCTGTAGAAGGTTACGATGGCCGAAATGTGTTTCAAATGAAGATCTAGCGACTGAGGAGTGGATTGAATGCATGCATGCCAATGATGGCACCCCTGAACATTGCCATTATCGTCCTCCACCATCCTCGTCGCCATGCAACCAAGATCCCTGCAGCAGCACAACAAAGTAATCAGTTCTCGTGAGAAAGCATCTGTCAAAGAAAAACTAGGCACCGAGAACCATACCACATCCACGTTGATACATCAGAAGCGCTGGGATCGTGATCAAGAAGCCAGAACCACCAGCATGCAGCATACACCCGAGGAGAAAGAACGGTGACAGGACCCCTCGCGGGGATCCTGTAACAGTTCAACCTGCTCAAGTGAAGACCGTTCACAGCACCGCCATCTGAGATCAAACACGGGCGCATGAACGCAGAACCATCCACTCCATCGCCAGCATCCTGTAACCACGAGCCTACAGGAATGTGCAGCCACATGCGGCAGGTAGATCCATCGCTCAAAAAACTGGAAATCATGTGCAGCCGCGCGCAGGTAAGTGTTCTAATCCTTCTCTCCATCAAACTGCATGATTATTACTTCGATTTGTTTTGCATGGCATAAAGGTGAATGGTTGAGCGGCCTAAAGGCCAGTGATTGGCCACGTCGGTTAGTAAAGGGATAGTCAGAGGACGAGGTGGCAGCCACGACGAAAGAAACACGCAGCAAGCACGTGAAGATCAGTCCCGTCAACCGAGAAGTGAAGTTTAACCGAAAAGGGCGGCGGCGGATCTGTGGGAATGAATGCGGCAACAAACGAATGTGCAGGCGGATGATGGGTGACGTCACCCAACGGTCCGGCGGGGACAGCTCACCCCCGCGCCACGAGCTGCGCCGATTCAAAATCTAATCGGCTCGATTAAGCGTGTATCTCCATCAACCTCACTTCAAAACTCGAGTAGATCCTCTGCTTACCTCTGCATGTTGATACGCCGAGCTCTCGGCTACCTGAACGCTGGTAAAGCACCTCTCGACCGCCAGCCAACTAAAGCTCTTCCCGAAGCCTGCGCACTGCTCCTACAGGAACAGTTTCTACAGGAACACCGTCCTACAGGAAGCAGTTTCTACAGGAACGCGGCTCTACAGGAAGGTGAAGTCTTCACGTAAAAAAAAGGTGGCAGAAAAGAGGTAACCCTGCAACTCCTTCCACAATTGTTTTTAAAGGTGGCAAGGCCATTAGTCACAGTGTGGTCATAAAAAAATTGGATTGCCGTGCCTATACTATCGCTCCTACAGGATAGCTGTATAATCAACTGTGGTCTGAAAATTCATTGCATGTTCTGTCTTTAAGACCGAATTTCCTGTGTATCCACCACCTCTGGTATAAACCACTGTGTTCATCATGCCTGGCGGGTTTATCAGGCGAGAGCCCACTAATTCAAATGCATTAAGGAGAAACCCGGCAGTGGTTGAGCTCTTCACTAGAGCGCAATGGATGCCTTTCTGTGATAAACTACAGGGCTACGATGATGAAGTAGCCGAGGAATTTTTGCAGGCTCTGCAGCCTAAATCACAGACATTGGCCACGGTAACCTTCAGAGGTCTCAGCCTCAAACTCACCCCAGAGCATATCAGTCGGATTACAGAGCTGCCCATGGGTCTGCCGTGGGACAAAGAAGAGCGGAAGATGAGCCAGCAAGCAAAGAAGGATTTCTTCCCACCTGAGGAAGAATTCTCAGAGGATAAAAATGGGGTAAGAAGGACGAGCCTAACACCACCGTGGAATGAAGTCAGTTTGCAAATAATGAAGTATATTACGTGTGAAGGCCGGTTCAGTATAGTATATGCATATCATTTCCGGCTCCTCACTGAGTTAAGGCACGGAATTGACGATCATGTAGACCAAAAACTAAGCATCCCTTATTATCTTCTACAGTCCCTCATGGAGTGTGCTACCAAACTAAGACAGGGCATCCCTGATCAGATAGCCCATCATGGGTTAATAAAATTGCTTGTGGAAGATGCCTTGCACTCATATAAAGTTCCCCTCTCCTGGGAGTCGTTTAGGAATCTGACACGAGATGGAGACATTAAAATGCTGATCGAAGAGAGTGGCTCCTCCAGCACTGAAGACAAGGAAGAGGTGGCTGAGGAAGAAGAGGCTAAAGAAAAAGCTGACTCCCCCATCCTGTCAGCAAGAGAAATAAGGTCAAAAAGCAGAAGAGACAGAGTCGGGGAAAGCCACGTCAGCCCAATTACCTCTCCAGCACTCGCAAGCAAACAAAAGGATCAAACCACCGTAGAAAAAAAAGAAAAAGGGAAGACACCTACCGCTACAGGAAAGGAAAAGCAGGCTTCTACAGGAAGCCCGACACCAGCGTCTACAGGAAGCACAAGGGTGCAAGAACAGGCTTCTACAGGAAGCCATGCACAACCAAAATCTGAGAAGCAGAAGGTGGACGTTTTAGCCAGAGAGGCAGCGGCTGTATTAGCTGGCCTCAGTACGCCACCTAAGCCAAAGAGAAAAAGGAAGAGGGACCCTCCTCTCTACTTCAAAGCACGGAGGAGTGTTTGGATAAAAACAGGGAAACCACAGTAGCAGTCCAGCAGCCCAATTGTCATTGAGGACACCCCTGTTTCTCCCAAAGACAAATCCCCCTCAAAGGTCACAGTTACCTATGAAAAGGGCAGCCCGAAGAAGAGCACATGGCAAGACCGAGTGGACTTGTTGGACGAGAAAACCAGGCTACAGGAAGCTGAGAATGTCCTACAGGATACCTTAGCTCGACTACAGGAAACCGAACAGAAAGAAGAAGGAGGACCTTCATCACCCAGGGTGGATGAGGCAGAACCCCCTCAAGAAACAGCAAGAGAGCATATACCTGAACCTAGTCCTTCACCCAATCTGAATTCATATTACACTTTCTTGGAGGCAGGCAAGATCATCCCACAAAAATTCACCGTACCTCTATTCTTCGAATTGGAGAAAGAAAGAGTCCGCTCCCATACCTGGATGCAAATTGCCAGATCAAAGGGGGTGGGGGACATAGGCCCTCTACAAGATCAGCTCAGGGAGGTCAGAAGTGAGTTCACTATGGCTAAACATGTGGCTAGCTGCCAGCAGGCACTTCTACAGGAAGAAAACCAAAAGCTACGGTTGCAGCTGCAAGAACTCCAGGCAAAGGTAGGACTATCCTCCAAGGGCATCACATCTGAACAAGAAGGCAAGAAGGAGCTGACCACCAATATTGAAGGACCAAAAACAGTTCTACAGGAAGAAGAACAACAGTTAAGAATTGAGGTGCAAGCCTTAGAGGAGTAGCTGCAACAAAAGGGGACGCAATTGGCTTGCATGGCTAGTTGGGCCATGGAAGCCTTGCAGTGCAGACATCCTGCAAAGTCCTATGGGCTGTACTTAAAGGATCAGTGGCTACAATTCCAGATCGACACCCTAGCATAAAGAGGTATTGAGCAAATTCATGACCCACAGCAGTTTACTGAAGTATGCAACACTAGCTCAACAGAGGATAAAGCTAAGCTAGCAGAATTCTATATCCACAATCTAATTCTGCCCAATGAGGTCTCTTGGGATCCCAATATCGCCTTGGGCGATATGCAACTAATGGCTTTTGCATCATGGCTGAATCATGAGGATCAGAGAGCCACTGAAGAGAAATCGGTCATGAACCGGGAAGTGAGTGAACCACTGTATATTCGGGCAGAACTAGAAGATCCGGTTGCCCTCACCTCAGCCCGCCAACAGTTATCCAATGATCCTGCAGCTTTCTTGAGATTTATAGACCAGCAAGCACAAGCAATAGCCCATTTTGAAGACATGGACAGACTCTTGGGAGAAACTGCTGGCCATGCTTGTGCACGTAGATGGCATGCTTTGGCACATAGCTTGAAAATCAGGGAATACCATACCCCGACCAGAATGAGGGAAGCATTTGCAAGGGTGGACCTGTACAAGAAATCAGTGCAAAGACTTCAGGCCAGCTGGATTGGCCTCAAACTCAGCCCCCCATTGTTGCTAGGATTGGCTGAAGGAGGTACAGGAAAGGAAGAAAGGGCACAATGGGAAAAAGTGGAAAATACAGCAGGGTTTCATATCAACCATGAAGACATCACCACAGAAGCTTGGGATGTAAGGGGAGCAGTAAAGGCCATGAAGGATGAGGATCTTGACTAAGTTGCTCAAGGATGAGCAAATGGTTCAGCTGGGGGGTGATGATGAGCCCCAATTTTGGTACAATTTGGGCTCATTTTTGGCCTATTTTGCTTGCTCAAACCATTCATTTTTATTGTTTATGCATACACTTCTTAGTTTATTCATGTTGTTTGTAGGAGAAAGGATAGGCACTTTATCTACGTAGCTAATGCATTGTGATTCCGGGTTTTGGCATTAAAAGGGAGCAAAAGACAACGAAAAGGTGGCAAGGAGACAACGAGTTGGCATTCCTGACGTAAGGAGAGGTTGTCCACGGTCTTGGGGGACATTCCTCGTGATCCTCACCAAGAACTCCGAGCCCCACTCCATTATCCCTCCGAGCTTAATACACGACCAGCTGTTCTACAGGAACAGCAGTTCAAAACTGCTCTACAGGAAACAACATTTATGATCATCCTACAGGATCAGCAGTTAAACTATAGATTGAACAGCCGAGCTCCTAGAATCATGGATACTTGTTGGAGCATCGTTTTGTATAAGTATAGAGGCCTTAGCCTTGGTTAGGTTGTTGAAACTCTCATATTACTATTGTAATTTTGGAGCACAACTCAAGTTTCGTTCTCTTTTGTAAGCCAATTTGGCATGATATCAGATTATGAATAAAGAAGACAGTTTGTGATCTAGTTCTGAGTTTCTTAAGGAGTCTATAGCTCTCAGGTTAGGGCCCAACTTGAGAGCCATAGATCCCCTCTGCTGTAGTGTTGTCCCATTTCATTTCCAGCACTTTGAGCTTTTCATTTGTACATGCAATTCGAATTACAGGTTGTTAAGTTGGTCTTTTTCATGAGTAGATAGGATTTGCTTATGGTGAGTTTGTTTACAGTCGTTTAGTGTAGTAGAGGATAGATAGAGTCCATTGGAGCTCCAACAAAAGGCTGTTAGGACTCACTGCCATCTTTCTTGAAGATTGGGGTGCAGCCCATAGCTAGCCACCAAAAATACGCATTTCTTCACTTGATGATTCCTGCAATACAATCATTGTTACGTTAGATGCTTCCTTGTCATCCACTCATGCACTGCACTCCTTTACCACAGCTTCATGCACATTCTCCTTCGCGTATTGACTGCTGATCATTGAATTTATAAGCACATGTAGTTAGGTTGATGCACTTTCGGTTTGATAACAGTCATAAGCATTTGATACATTTACACTTCTCCTTCTCGGCCCATTACCTTCTCCTCCACCTTGATCACGCATGAAACCACATCTTCTCGACCTTTACTCCGCTCTGCTATTTCCCCAAAGACTTTCACTCCTCGCATAGCTCCATTCTCTAGCCCCTCGTTGTTGACCTAGTCCTCTATCTTCCAACCTACTCCCTACAGTCACTCCCTATCCCATTCCTTCACTTCTACATCCATCACCAGCCTCATCCCCACCTTGCACATCTCCCCCTACCATTCCATTACTCCTCCATCACTCCAACCACTCACGGTAGGTCATCTTGTAGCCATTTGTAGACATCCTGTAGAAAACAGAGTATCCTGTAGGATCCTCCACAGCCATCCTGTAGGAGGCCACTCTCTCGGTTGCTGAGCATCTGAATTCGAGGAACCTCTGTGGATGGATGCTAAGGATCCTTAGGGACCTCCCCTAGCCTTCCCAACCTGTCCCACGCTTTCCTTCCTTCTCCATCCCATCTGCACAACCAAACCCTAATTAGCACACAATCACAATCATTCCACACATTTAAAGGGAAAATACAAAAACATGTCTTTTATGATGCAAACAGCTTAGATCCATGCATTTCCACTTATTAGAGGTAACAGCAGCATTGGTAGAAGTTTCCTTCACATTCCTTGCAGTATAGAGGTTAGACTAGTTAAATTAGGGTTTCCCAGGTTTACATGCTTTGATTTGATTTCAGATCATTTTCGCCAAGTAGAGTAGTTTTCTCTGAGTTAGCTTTTGTCCATCATTGATAAAGCTTCTTCTGTGAGCCTATAGAAGTTGGCTTGAGCCCTAGCAGACTTGTGCCAGCTGACCAAGTGACAGCTGCGACAAGAGCTAGTACTTGTGCATATAGCACCGTCGCTTCCAAGTTTGTACGAACTATCGGGTTGATAAAATGAGAGACAGGAAGCCCCAGGAGTTGTAGCATTATTGCTACAATACTGGAGCTCACCAATAACATGTCTGAAACTTTGTTATGTATGCCCTTTTTATATCTGATGACTAAATGAAACTGTTGTAGAAAACCCATCCACCTGTAATGTCTTGATTGCTGCAACTTAGTTTGGGAGTGTAGATATTGAAGTGGTCGATGATCAGTATGTATCACTGTCTCTTTGCCCATTAAATAATGTTTCCACTTTTTTACACTCTAAACTAATGCATACAATTCTTTATCATATGTAGGATAGTTAACTACTGCAGGATTAAAAGTCTCAGAATGATAACATATGAGTTTACCATACTGTGTCAACACTGCTCCCATGGCATAGTCACTCGCATCTGTTTGGATCTCAAATGGACTTTTTAGAAGAGATAGTGCTAGTATAGGTGTTTTACTAATCTTTTCTTTCAAGGTGTCAAAGGCTTTCTGATGTTTCCCTCCCCACTGAAACACCTTGTTCAATCTTGTCAAGGCATGTAAGGGAGCTGCAATTGAGGAAACGTTAGAGATGAACTTCCTCCAATATTGTGTTGCTCCTAAGAATCTTTTCACTTCTGTAGCAGACTTGGGTTTTAGCCAGTTTACAATGACTGCCACTTTAGAGGGATCTATTTTCAATTCACCACCCCTACTATATGACCCAAATAATTTAGAGAGGTTTTTCCAAATTCACATTTGGAGAGTTTAACATAATTTTTTCTCTTTTAAAAACATCTAATGTCTTCTTAACATGATTTAAGTTTTCCTCCCACATTTTACTAAAAATCAAAATGTCATCCAGATACACAATAACGAAATCATCAAGAAAAGGTCTGAGTACATCATTCATTAATCTCATGAAAGTAGCAGGGGCATTGGTCAAGCCAAAAGGTATAACCAGCCACTCATACAATCCCTGCTTTCTTTGAAAGCAGTCTTCCATGAATCTTGCTCTGCAACTCTGACCTGATGGTATTCACTGTGCAAGTCCAGCTTGGTGAAATAAACAACTTCTTTCAATTGATCTAGAAGATCATCTATGCGAGGAAGGGGATAACGATTTTTTATTGTTATCTTATTCAGTGCTCGATAGTCAATGCACATTCTCCACGAGCCATCTTTCTTTCTCACCAAAACGATTAGTGACCCACATGGTGATGTGCTAGGCTTGATGAACCCCTTCTCCAGCAACTCCTGCACCTGCTTCTTGATTTCAACATTCTCTAAAGCAGACAACCTGTACATTCCAATGTTAGGCAATGGAACATCTTGCTGCAAAATAATATCATGTACTATTTCCTTTTTGGGTGGCAGACCTTTAGGTTCTTGAAACAAAACATCATACTCTGAAACAATCTTTTCTATATCAGCTTGCTACTTAGCATTACAGCCCTCAAATACATTGGTTTTATCAAGTTTCTTTTCCTTTACAACCATTAGTAAGAATTGTTTGCATGAATTTATCATTCTTTTCATCTGCCCTGAGTTTATGAGAGTATAATTATTCTTGAGCTTGTGAGCTCTTACAAAGTATTCGATTCCATCTTTAACAAGTAGATACTTGTTCTCAGCTCTATAGAAAATAGCTTTTCTATCATACAAGTAAGGACTCCCTAAAACAATTCCACATATATCCAAAGGAATTGTGTCTAACTCAACCTCATCTACAAATGCTGACCCAAAAGAAAACTTGAGTTTACGCTGTCTAGTCACTTGTAGTTGTGCTTTATCATTCAGCCATCCTAATGGGTAGGGTTTCTTGTGAGGTGTAGTTGCTAATCCCAATTTATTTACAATTTCTTCAGAAATCAAATTTACTTGTGAGCCACTATCAGACAAAGTGTCAATCTTTTGATTTTTGGAAACAACTCGAATATGGAAAATCTCATGTCTTTTTCTCTTATGTTCTTCATCAATAACAAACTGAGCATAATTACTAGTAGATGCTTCATAATTCTTACCTTTTACGCATGTGGCTACAATGATTGTTTCATCTCCTGAGTCTGACCCCAAATCTTTCTGAATAGATACAACAGTCTTCTTCTTCTTGCCCTCAGACTTCTTAGGTCTCAGCTCTGGATGCAGAACCCAACAGTGCTCATCATCGTGCCCATCCTTTTTGCAGTGAGTGCATGAAGCTTTGACTTTTTGTGCAGTGTTAGCCTTCCTTGCTTTCCACTTCTGATTTCTTTTCTCCTTGATGTTGCTTGCAGTGGGTTGGGATGGTACCCCAACTTTTGGATTTCCATTCTTTCCTCTAGCTTCTAGATGAGTAGCTTGTACAAATACCTCATCTATACCAGTGGGATTAAACATGAGGATGGTATGCCTCATCTAGCTGTGTAGACCACCAATGTACTTCAAAAGAGTCTCTAGTGAGTCTAATGAGATCCTTAGAATCAATGCTCTCTTTCTCAATTCTTGAGTGTACCCTTGCACACTTTGCCCTTTCAATTGCCGAAGAGTTTTCCAACTCATCATGGCTTGTTGCATGTAGGCCAATGGATAGAACTGCTTTCTGATTGCAAAAACGAAGTCACTCCAGACAGAGATAGTATTACCATGTCTTTTCATGTCAGCTTGGGTTCTGCCTTCCCACCAAACCAAGGCAGTGCCTCCTAGGTGTAGGCTTTCCAACTGAATTTTTCTCTTGTCTGAATCGATGTTCTGCACTCTGCAATACACATCAATTTGTCTAATCCAATTGTCCAACTTTTCAGTATTTAGCTCTCCATCATATATAGGCAAATCGAATTTAACATCTAGCTTGATCAAAGATGCTTTATTATTATGCACAGGGCTATTAGGAGGTGTGTGAAAGTTTTCCTCTTTCCCTTTTCCTTTTGATTGGTCATGGGAATAAGACTCATTTCTTCTTTGTCTTGTTTAGAACCTGATGAATCTTCATCCTTATGCTTTCTAATGTCCCTATACATCTCTTCTACCATAGATTTTATAGCTAGGAAACTCTCTATGAATTGAGGGTCTGGCCCCAGAGAACCTTCCTCTGACATTGTCTTCCGAGGATAGACTCTCCCAATTTCGGGATTAGTTTCGACCAACTCTCCTTCTCCTAATTTGAGCTTTGATCTAATGAGCATTCAATAGCTAAACCAACACAAGCTTGTCTAACCTTACAGCCTAAAGCTCTGATACCACTTGATCTAATAATCACCCTATGAGTGACCTGAGTTAAGAATTATTAATTGGAGTTATTACAGACTCATGTGATGGTGTGTCTAAGTTACCTAAGCAACGGATCAATCAGATTGAAAATACATAGACACTTAAAATGGAAAACAACAGAAAAATACAGTAAGCAAATACAAGAACATAGAAATTAATAAGGAGTTCACCCTATCCTCCAGGGCTACATCTTTGGTCCAGCTTCAGTGGTGGCCTTCTTTTTATTGTGTCTTGAAGCAGAGAATAACAATGAAAGACCTCAATATGAGTATCCTAAAACAGATTGGCTTAGTAGGGTGGTTTCTGGATTCCCCAAACCACTAGAGTACATAGACTCTTTTCTTTGCTAGCTCTTTGACCTCTCTGGTCTAACAGATCCTCTCAGGGATGTCTTGAGTCTCTCAAGCTCTCTAGTGCTCGACGCTGCCTTTGGTCAGCTCAGCCCTCTGTCTTCTTTCTGCTTTTTTCCTTACTGGTTCTTCTCTTGTCTATCTTCTGTCTT
This sequence comes from Pinus tabuliformis, assembly GCA_031772625.1. Lineage (NCBI taxonomy): Eukaryota > Viridiplantae > Streptophyta > Pinopsida > Pinales > Pinaceae > Pinus > Pinus tabuliformis. Next base: position 1,606,261,274 of record CM062817.1, on the reverse strand, counting down.
TGGTGTTTTGTCTTTCGGTTCCCGACTCCTACTCTTTGTCTGGTCTTTGCATGGCTTTAAAGCCATTCAAGCTCATGGCGGTTTGGTTCCTCTTCCCCTCTATCGATTTGCCTGCTATAGCTTCGCTTGGAGTTCCCTGTTTCGGTGTCATCATCAGGCTCTCAGGGATGGCCACTTGTCCTCCTGCGAACTGCGCCAGCCTGCTTCGTCGGTTCAACTCTTCGGTTATGTCGTGGAATGATTCTTTCGCCACCTTGGCGGTCAAAGTGGACCTCAAGTTCTTCTAAATCGTGGCTTAACCCTCTGTCAATTCCATCTTCTCCATCGGGGGCGATCTCAACTGTTAGATCTGGAGCCCCCAAATCCGACGCCATTCGCTTGTCCCACGCCGTTAACTAGCTCGACCATTAGCATGCAATGAGCGGTGGTTTTCTCTCTCCTCTGCTGGCCACGCGTCGGGTGCTAAGTGGAACTGCTCCTTTTCCATCAAAATTGCTTACCACCCATGGGTTCCCCCAATCAATACTGCCGGTTTTGGAGTGGGTCCCACCTTTAGCGCTTTAGCCTTTTGTCCCTCGATTTTCCAGCTCCCACATGACCGAGTGCTCGGGGCTTCTCCATTTTGAGTTTTTTCTCCCAGCAATGCATGATTATCGCATCAAAAACTCCCTTTGTTTCCCGATCCGGGCCTCCTAGGGGCTAATTTCGCCTCCCGCGTAGGCTCCATGGGCCTCGGTCAACGCGCTTTGATTGAGGTCCTCGTCGTTCCACGCTGGCTGCCAGTGCCACTGGTTTAGAGGTGTTTTTGATCGCTGTTTTAAATTATTTGAAGTCTATCCTGACCTAGTACAACCATGGTTTTGTTAATCATTCTTTATGGATCCAATTCGGATCACAAATTTTGAATGGGTCCTGTAGAAGTTTGATATTTCATGTTTCTGAATGATCTGTTTTATCCTAGGAATTTTAACTCTTCGCCGAGTCAAATTTTCAATCCCTAATGGCTAAGCCCCTTGAATAAATCTTTGCTGCATGGTTCATTCATGACCCGACCTAGCCCTTCATTCATTCCCTTCATCGAGACTTTTCAATCTTCATAAGCATTCATGGTACATTTATGCCCGCACATATAATCACCCCCACCCTTAAATAATCATTTGTGTGCTTAACCCACAAAATCTTCCATCGCATCTTTATTCCCATTGTAACTCCTTATAATGGGAATACTTCGCGAAATACAAATAACATTCCTTTTTGCTTATCACATTCAACATTGACGCGCAACGCGTACCACGAGGCACCGGACCCAACGACATTATAAACCATAACTTATATATTGCGGGTTCGGAGCCCGTCGCATATCACAATCGGAGATGTCCATGGCATAAACATAAAGCATAGTCCAATATGGCGGACCCGTCGAGACTATTAACCTCAGCACATATGTATTTCTAGTCCGCCTCCCCAATCGCTTATTGCAATTGGCAAAACTCAAGGATCATATATAAAATACAATGTGATTTGGCGGACCCGCCATGTTATTATAATATATATATATATATATATATATATATATATATATATATATATGTATTATCGAGTCCGTCCCTGCCCCATCGTAAATCGCTATCGGTGAATTCTAGCACTTATGCATAAGGTGCGACACCATATAGTGGACCCGATGATGGTTATAGATCCAGTACATAATCTTTGAAGTCCGACTTAGGGTCCAACCGCAGTTTTCCATGTTTTCCTACGTATTGATGAAATTTCGTGGTCTAGGTTTTTGAAAGAAAATCTGATATGGGTGATGTAGCATATGATTTCCCATTGAGATATTTGCGACTTGGTTGTAACACAACTTTCGCTGAACCAGGGGCCAATTCTTTCACACTCACTCCTTTTGATTTCATTATGCCTTATCATTTTTAAAGTTTCAATGATGGCAGGAGTTGTTCTTAGAAGTTTTTATCATATGTTCATAATCATGAAGCTAATGTTAATCGTTTCTGTAGGTGAGGAGTAAAAGACAATTGAGCAGATCCAAAGAGTTCAGGTATGTGGGTATGTTCTATTTAAAGAACTGGGCGTGGGCATTCTCCGTTGGGATTCCACGCGTAGCCTTTGTTTTCTAAAGGCAAAGATGTCCCAGGTTTCATCATGGGGAGATGACACACAGTCACCCCCTTTAATTAACATCTATCCATTTCCCAAGGAAATGAGGCGCCCTAGTAGATATGCCTTTTACGTGTCAGCGGTTACACTGACAATTCTATCTCTGTATATTTTGATTTGTATACTGAAAAAACCAGGGGGAAGGGGGGAAGTGAAAGAGAAGACCGAAGGTCATCTCCAGAGGCATAAATATTACCTCCGTAGATGAGGTATGGGATTTTTGTTTGGAGAGAACAACTTTGATTTATTATGAATAAAGAAGACGGTTTGGTTCAAGAAGAAGCCTTTTGTTTCTGATTTATTTTCCTTTTCTTTTATGTGTTTTGAAACAGACTGTTGTTGTTGGCATAAATACGAATGTGTTTTGTTTTTGTGCATATTGATAACGATACAGCTTGTGACTAACCTTAGTTGTTTGAATGTAATTCTTCATCATAGTTAACTCATGAGTAGTCCTTGATTTGAAACTATGTTAGATATCAGTTGAAAGCTTTATTTGTATTAAAAGGAATGTGTATTCTTGTATGAGTAATTGGATTGCAATTCAGATTTAATGCAACCTTGTTCTTATGTGAACCAGTAATTGATTCATTTGGACTTGGAATTTATAGATGATGTTTAATCTCTTTTTTCTATGCTCCTACAGGATAGGTTAGGATAGTTAGGACTAGCTTAAGTAGTTTATATAGGATTTGATACATATAGGTTAGTTGTTTCTTTTTGTTGATTTAATTGAAGTCTTCCTTCTAGAAGCCATCCTTCAACACCTTTAACAGTTTACGGGATTCTTTAAAACCCGTTGGAACTAGCCATTCCAAACGAAAGCATATCTAATTGGGGCATGTAATCGAGTTAGTTCCCCTTGTTGGTATAGCGAATATTTTCCATGTCAACAGGCTGTTGAAGCCCATTGCCAAGAAGAGATCCATCCAAGATGAATCATTGTTCTTGCAGGATGTTTGTTTTTGAAGCATCTGTTTGAAGAATGACTAGTTTTATGACAGTGCTTACATGGATGAAGATCAAAACAGTGATCTTTCGTATGGCCAACTTGGTCACAATGTTGGCATTTCACAATCTGTTATTGTTGTTGTGGAAGAGAGGCAGAAGCTAAAGGTGAACTGTCATGAAGGAATCCAGCACTAATGAAACTAAATGGGCTTTGAGTAATCTGGAATATGGAATGACATGTCCTTCTCATATCCAAGACCTGTTCTGTGCTTGTTATGGACAAGCTCTTCCCAAGGACTGATGATTGGCTTGGGAAGTGTTGGCTAAATTTCTGATTCTGCATGCAATTCTGCTACTTCATTGGGCACTGGATCTGAGTTAGCTTGCTACTTATGGGAGTCTATTTCAATGTTCTAAACAAAAACAGGTTCAGAACGATGACGACTCTGTTTTAATTCCTTTTGTTGAAGTTGAGATTCAAGCTCCAAAAATTCTATCTTCTCTTGTGCATTTTGCAAACAGGTTCTAATGTTAACGAGAGAGGCTTTGTGGATTCTTACTGTGTCATGATTGAAGGAATGTATCAAATTTTTTAAGAACTCTAATACCTCACCAATTTTGGTTATTTTATCCATGGTCAAAATTACACCTAAAACTTATCACAATTATGAACCTATAGAGAAAAACTAACACTCATTCGCAATACAATGTCACTACAAAATATTTTGTAAATGTGCAACAAATAACCAGTGTGAAATAGCCCTTTAAAGCGGTCAATAATCCAAAAAGAATGGTTTTACACCAACAACAACTCTATCAATCCTAGCCATTTTCTTCAATCTTAATACCTTAGGCTAGAAATTGCACAAAATTTGTTGGATTATCGTTGCATCTAACAACACATTAAGTACTACCACACAAATTGTGCAATGAGTATGCCACTAAATTCAACACATCAACTAACCAATGCATATGCGAGAGTTTTAAATAATTGAGGGATATGCCAATGCATATAATAACTTCAATGAAATATTAAAATTCTCCATGGGAATCTAATATCGATGCGCAAATCCTACTCTCAAACTCCAAAATGGCGTCAGAATTATTGGTCACAAAGCCTTGACTTAGCAACTCCTTCACCCTCATTTTGGTCTTAGTCCACTACTACTACTTAGGAATTAACTGGAAAATACTTGGCCTAGACACACATCAAGAAAATACATCATGTACAAGATGAGTTCCTGAAGAAAAAAGTAGACAAACACGTTTCCCAGAAAGACCCCAATGTCACACGAGATCTAGTAGATGTTTTTCTTGCAGCTTATTGTTTATGATGAGATGGCACGATATGTTGGCAGCTGCATCACTATGGCACACACTAGTAATCGCCCACCTTGCCCAAAATCTCTTCTCCATTGGCTTGTAATATCTTCATTACCACGCTTCTGCTCACACCTTGTCCAAACAGAGCCCCTTACACTAGATAAATCTGTTAACATTCTCAAGATTGAATCTGACCCACAAAATCTTGTTCAAATCTTCAAGCAAGCATCAGAGTAGCCAAAGTTCCACCGCCTGAGATCTCCGTATGAAGGTACTGTGAAAAAATTAGCATTCGCCAAGCAGTTCGACTCTATTGAAGAAATAATGGAGCACTCATTGTAGGTAATCGAATCTCATTATTATGCTCTATGGTGTAGCAGGAATGCCTCAACATGCCATTAAAAGCTTCAACCGAATGAAAAGTCTTAATATTTCTCCGAATGTCAGGGCTTTTAATGCCCTACTAAATGCTGTCGTTGAATCTAAAAGCCCTAAATTGGCTTATGATGTCTATAAAGATATAGATAGCTTTGGTATATCAACAAGTATGCTTACTTACAATATTGTAGTGAATTCTATTTGTGAAATGAATGACCACGAGTCTGCATTTTCATGGTTGGCACGGACACGTCGGCTGTAGGAATAGAGTGGGTAATGTACGAATTGTTGAGGAACCTATCGGTGATCCAGAAGCTTAAGGATGAGCTGCAACGTCTTGTTGGAATGGGGTGCATGGTGCGTGAATCTGATCTTCATCGCTTCCCTTATTTACAAGCTGTGGTGAGAGAAACGCTTAGACTCCATCCACCACTACCGTTTGCCATTCCCCACTTCACACTACAAAGGAAAAGTGTATTGTATCCAAGGTAATTAGCATACATTTGAGGGACGCAAATTACAAGCGTGGCCACGGCAGAGGGGAAAGAGGACCTGTGTCTTCATCTAATACGCATAATCTACACCCTATAATGAACGATGTTGCTGAATGTGAAATCTGATTGGAATATCTACAAATAGGTGAACACATTGGACTAGGTTCTTATGGAGAAGTTTATCATGCAGACTAGAATGGCACGGAAGTTGCAGTTAAGAAGTTTCTTGAGCAAGATTTTTCAGGAGATGCATTAGAGCAATTTCGTAGTGAAGTGCAAAGATTGCATAACCCAAATATTGTTCTTTTTATGGGAGCTCTCACTCGGCCTCTAAATCTCTCTATTTTGGCTGAGTTTCTTCCAAAAGGAAGCTTGTATAAGCTAATGCACCGCCCTAATATTCAGATAGATGAGAAGCAACATTTACTAATGAATTATTTTCACAGTAGCAATCTTGTAATAGTTCATCAAGAAGTAATGCTCATTTCAATGCAAAGGAAGCAATTAACACTCCTTTCAATGCACACCATAGGATTTACACTTAGCAGCGCAAAGAAGTAGTAGAACAACGAACCTAATATGAATCTAGCTGAGAGGTCAGTGGGACAGCATGCAGCAAGAATAATAATGGCAGTTCTGACACACAGGAAGGCGGCAGGAAAACAGAACTAACATTTAGAGAGTTCACAAAACAAGTGGCTCAAATTAGAGCAGGCTAGAATTCTTCTACAGCTCTTATACCATGATAAACACATACATGGGAGAGGCAATATGAAAGATAAACATTAGATTACTTTTGTTATTCACAATGATACATATTTATAATACATAGGAGTGACCCTTGGTTTCATATTCCAAGTGGTCCCTTGGACTCCTTTCAGCTGTTCAACTTCCACACCAACCCTTAGAGGATTAGGTGTCCAACATTTTATTTTTTTATAAAATTAAATATATTTAAAATTAAAATCAATATTAAAATAACCCAAGAAGTAGTATATGCACCTTTATGCCTCAGGATTATGCCAGGGAACAAACTAATAGATTTCAAAAAAATTGTAACTTTTAAAGGTGTCAGGAAAAAGTTACGACATCGACTCCAACTAAGACTGCTTCTCCTTGTGGGACGTAGAGAACCTAGTAGACCATTTGCCTTGAATCTATTGGGCATGAATTTAGTTCATAAACTTGTAATTTGCAAATATGAAACCATACTACCTGCACTAATCCAGACACTATTTCACACTGAAAAATAAAAAATGTAAATTATTGAAGTGAAACAACTGGCACTACAAGTGGAAATAAGCACAACAATGCCTAATTCATTGGGTTGTGGAGTCAATCAGTCAATCAATAATAAATTCACTGTTTTCAAACTCCTGCAAGTCATTACACTCAGCCAAACCAAACTTCATACTGAAAAGTTGAAACACAAATTGAAATAATTGTTCATCTACTACATTAATCCATAAACTGCAAACTCACCGATCTACTGCACACACTCCTACTTTACTGAACTAAAACTTTACACTGTTAAGTGTAGAAAAACTTCTAGTGTAACCATTTGAGAAGTGGATTAACTGACAAATCACCTTGTATGAAGTTGAAAACTTGAAAAGTACTTACAATGTGAAACATAAACTCCATAGTCAACTCATGCTTACCATTGAGCTTAGAAAGTTGCATCCTCTGTTGACAGCGTATTCAAAATGGTACAATTCTCCTCCATTAAGGAAACAATTAAGGCACGAAGAAATTATTCCATTTTTCTCTTTTTGATTGCAGCATATCTACCATGCACGAGTACTGCTAGAACGCATTATGCTTAATGAGCTTAAACCTAGAAAAGTGCTAATTTCCACTTTTTCATCCCTTCCTCGAGAAAAGTGAATAACCTTAGTGTCTTCAATATAGATTCTTGTAATAAAACCATGATAGAGCTATAACCACTGGTTTCCATGTCTAGCAAAATTAGTCTCTATGCTATCGTGTTGGACCCATGAGCGGATTTGACGTGCGGTGCGTTGCGGGGTCGGGCGGTGCGCGACGCAGTACATAGTTGTAAGTGGTTTTTACTAGGGGTTACCACAATTCACATATGTATGCCACGTATAACATGGTGATTTTGGGAAAAATACTATTACGGGGATTGCGCAATTGAATCAGGACAGTTGATTTTCAAGAGCCAATGCCATCTCTTGAAAACTGATAGCGTTTTAATTATTTTGAAACCCTGGTTTATATCTACTTAAGCTGCTATGTACTAGAGGATCTTTCACTTCAAGGGAGTATTTCCCATCGAATGGTTGAGCCACAAATTTTTTCCTGCTTCATAATATTAAAAACCATAACTTCTTCAACTTCCTTTGTGCAATAGCGCCCAAGCGTTTTCTTCACATAAATTAGATAATAGAATTGAAATATTTAAATCGATTCCTTTCCACCTTTAAGTAAAAAACATGCTTCCACCGAAATTATTAGGAACCTGGAAGTAAGCAATACAATTGGTGATTATGATTACTTTCACTATCCACCTCTCTATATTTGAAAATTTATTCGACCTTTGTGCACCCCTTTGATTTATCCACATTATATATTGTTTCAACATTTGAAGCACATCATATCATCAGTGAACTTCTCCTTTAGCATATTTGAAATTCGCTTAATAATGGCACTTGCGGGTGACTCTGTGTTCTTTAATTAGTGCTGATGTAAAGTGTTTTTAAATACTTAACTGTATATACTTTCATATTTTACTTTCCATTATGGGAAATCATCCTACATTTGTCACATAAAGACCTGCATTCATATTTATATATTGGCAATTACACAAGCATGACCAACACGTTTTACACCATTGTACACTCCTCATGGCCTTTTGCATGATTTGGCACTTTTGTTGAATGCTAAGATTGTCTTGCAACTTGACTGTCTGCAAATTGAGAGGGTGTAAAATCAACGGGCCAAGTTTCGGTGGTAGGCAGGTAACATGGACTCCTTCATTGGCATTATTGCATGATTTGTGGTAGTCATAGTTTCACTTCTCACCAGGGTTTCTGTCATTCATAATATTTTCAAACCCAACTTGACCATACTGCCAGTGGAGAATGTGAAACGGGGAGAAGACGAAAGAGAATTCCTTGCAGGATCTAAGCTAGACAATACCTTTTTTTTTAATGAAATTCTACTGGATTTTATAATTTGGTAAAAAGTCGAGAAAATGATAAACTATAACAGAACTCTTACAAAGAGGGATTCATAATAGAATGGATGGATTGGAAATTACATCAATCGCTTGATGACCACTAAATGGGACCCATTGGTATTCATTAATTTGCCTGCAATAAAATATTCCACATCAATTCAGCAAAGGGTTCATTGGTGTTTATATGCACCAAGCCCTCCATTCTATTTTGAGGCGTAGTGCACATATATGCTTCCATGCTCCCATACTTGAGCACTTGATATGTTGGTCTTTGACTTGGCTTTTGTAGACTTCGAAGGCATATGTAACGTGAGTTTGACTTAGAGATGGGTTATGAACCCAATAATTTTCCACAAATTAATCTTTTAAATAATAATAAAAATATTATATATATAATAAAAATATTATATATATATATATATATAATATATATATTATAAATTAATAAATATAATATAAATATATATATATATAATAAAAATCAATATTATAATAAGTATATATATATATTTAAACTCAATATTAAATAATAAGAAGTTAATCTTTTAAATAATAATAAAAATTATATATATATATATATATATATTAAACTCAATATTAGAATAAGTCAAGAAGTAGTATGGGCACCTTCAATCTTGAGAATTATGCCCCGGAACAAATTAACAGAATTAAAAAAATTTATAACTTTTAAAAGTGTTAGAAAAAGTTACAACACAATAAAATATAAAAAAATTTAGTTTCATTATTATTATTATCATTATCTTCTATATATATATATATATAACTTAAGATGGTTATTAAAATATTTTATTTATAGTCCACATTGATTTTTTAATTAATATTTTTTATTAGCAGATTTCAACTTTATCTTGAAAAAAAAAATAGACATCTTCTTCGCATTAAGTTATTGTAATATTTTATCATTAAAATATTTCTAATTATATATATATATATATATATATATATATATATATATTTTTAATGATAAAATATTACAATAACTAATACGAAGAAGATATATATATTTCATGTTTTGTTTAACTTATTTTGACCAAAACAAAATCATTTTCAACACTCACATAGCCCAACAAAAGAAATTGGTTCTGACATTAAGAACACCTCTTCGCTATAAGAAAATAGATACACGAGTAATGAGTTACAACTAAAATGTAAGGATAAACAATAACATATTTCACTTTGTAAAGGTTTAAGGGTAGATTCCATTCCGAACTCCCCAAATCAATACCAATGCTCCCCGAACCATCTTGCATGTATCTTTATTGAACATCGTTTTTACACATGCATCATCCATCTTTCTTATAGAAATCAGATTTCTGACCAATGTAGGAATATGCAAAACATCCTAAGGTGTTCTAAACCTTCCACCTTGCAAATTTAGCTTGAATTTTACACATTTAATGATTCTAGCCTTCCTATCATCCCTTAAGAAGACATCACCACCATCATATTTCTCATACTCCCAGAACCATGTTGTGTGTGGAGCATGATTGTTCAAAGGTCTTTGTTTCAGCCAGATGTATACCCTAGGAAGTCTTGTACACCCCTCCACGCGGGCTCGGGAGCAATGCCCTCGAAGCTAAAAACAAATGTAAAATTGCCTTGTAAAAGTATAGTAATTTCTAGTCAATCTGGGCCGTTCATTAGACGGATGATCTGACGGTAGAACTTATGTTTTGTTTAAGGTTTTTTGCCTTAGAAGACAACGGCTCTCTTTTTATGAGGGTATTGTATTTGAGGCTATGAAATAGATGTGTATTCTATGAGCGAGAAACAGAGAGGTGAGACTGGGAGAGAAAACAAAGGATATTACAACGGATTTACTGTAGGTTGTGTCTCTTCATTTTGCTGGATAATAGAAAGGAAGGACTGGCTGTTCAGGGTGGACGTAGCCTAAACTGGGTGAACCACGTATATCTGTGTCTCTCTTGTTTTGTGTGTTTTCTGTGTTTATATTTCTGCAATATTTTATGTGTTCCATTGCTCCGTAATATATAATTTTCTAACAAACCACTCTCTATGGGGAGTGAAGTGAAAGGATACACCTCAGTCAATCAACCATGCCTGATGATATATATGTGTGCTTGAAGAAGAAGAAGCCAAGTACACACCTCCACATTCATGTGAGGTGGTTTTCGCCTTTAGAGAATGAGCATAATCAGACCCTTTCCTTTCTCAGGAGATTTATATCTACAATCATTTTTGAAGTGTTGTTCCTTTCTGCATTTCCATTAAACCTTTACATGTTTTCCTGGAGATTTAGATCTCCCACTTGAGGACTTATTTTTATTTCTGTTATGGGACCATCCTTGTAAAGACAAGGCATCTTTATTATAACTCTCCATATTTGTCCATCTCATATCATCCGACTGCAAGGATGAGACTATTTCATCAAACTTCAAAGTAGTTGTATTGCTACATATTGCAACAACAAGACTATCCCATGAATCTCGTAGAGAACATAGAAAACTGATGCACTTATCTTCATCTGGAATTTTAATACCAAAAGATAACAACTGGCTGACCATAGTATTAAAGGCATTCAAATTCTTTCTCATCGAGTGTCCATCCTTCATCCTCAGGTTATACAACCTTTTCTGTAGGAATAGTTTGTTCACCTGAGACTTGTATTGGTGCAAAGTTCCTGACTTGTCCCACAAAGCCTTTGCCCTAGCCTCCCCTGATACATTCAAAAATACTGAATCTAAGATATAGAACCGTATTGTTCTCTTTGCTTTCCGATCCAAATTCTCCCAGTCTTCAGCTAACATTATCGTTGGTTTAATACATGGATTTACAACAATCCATTGATCTTTATCCACTAGTAGATCCTCCATCCATATTTTCCACAACTCAAAACTCTGACCATTAAATTTATTGATCTATATCTTTCCACTGCTTCCATCTTCTTTCACCGCAAGAATCAATCTCGCAGATCACCCACTGAACAGGCTTTACCACAGGCCTGAAAGAACCCTTAGAAACAAAGATGTCTCCTTGAAGTCAAAGCAACTCTGGTACCAAATGTAGGTTTTAACCTTGTACATTAATTACTTACAAACGAATTCTTAAAAACAAAACATATACAATGGTGAGAAACACCAAACAAATACACAGAGATTTTTCCTCTGGATCCCAAAACCAAGACTACCAGATTGATTTTTCATTATGTTCCTCTCAATGTTACAATTATATATATATATATATATATATATATATATATATATATATATATATATATATATATATATATATATATATACACATGACGAAGCATTTATAAACCTCAATACATTAACCCTAGCTTAGAACATAATTGTAGTTCCCTTGACCAGATCTACACAATACCATTGGTAGAAAACCATCATGCCCAAAACCATGTGCAAAACTCATGCACAAAACCATAGGTAGGTTCGCCCACCTAATATAGTGTCCAAAAAAAAATTCCTAGGGTGTTGCCTCAGACCTTGTGAAACCCCCTGATGGGGAGGGTTGTGCCAAACACAATGAACACGGGTGACTTTCACCCCCCTGTGATCCCCCCGTGTGTGTCACTAATCGTGGAAAGAATATAACGCACACCCAACAAAACTAATTTTTGGAAATATGTTGTCATTGATGTCAACACATGACAAGGGTATCAAAGAGGGACTCAATTGATTAAATTCCAAGAACAAGAAGAAGATTCAACGAGCAGCATGGATTAGGATGATGAAAATACTTTGGTGCGAGTTTTGGAGAAGTATTTCATCTCAAATACAGATGAAACTCAACTTGATCAAAAGAGCTTAGAAAAATATTTCCATTGATATGCAGAAGTCTCAAAATGGCCTCCTAGTTTGAAAGATAGAGCCAGTCAAAATTGCAGTACTCCCAAAGTCAAATAGGAGAGTTAGAAGAGGTTGGGAACCATTTTTGGCATCACATCCAAACTCGGCAGAAATGGTGGAGTGGCAAAAAGATGGACAAGTCAGACTTACTGTGACAACAAAGCAGCAAGAAGGTTTCCTATTGGCCATAGGCAAGGACCACACTACAACCTGGCCCGACGAACATACCCCCATGAATTTGATATTATGCTCAAACAAATGAGCAGGTTGATGACACTATATTATACTATATCAGAAGTATAAGCCCATAGAATTTTTATTGTGCACACGGAGGAAGTGTTGGGAAACATCCCTTGGTTACAACATTCCAACTTGGTTACAACATTTTCTTGGTGCCTAAGCTATATGAAGGCCATATACATCCTAGGGTTCTTAATCTCTACTATGAAATGTATGCAATCTCTCCCTTTGTTTCTACATTGAATTTTTGGGTAAAGACATCAATTAAATTGGCTCATTAAACTAAAAATTCATTAATTAACACTTTATCAATGTTACATCTCTAAAACTTACATTTTGGTTCTCTTTGGTTTTATTGTAGAAAACTTTTGGCACACCATTAGTTAGGCTCATTCTCATAATTATTCATTTATTTCTAGATTAGTAATAGTAATTGGATGTGGGTTTAAAATTAATATTATATATGTTTTAATGATGGGTCAAATTGATATAGAGGGGATCACTAAAATTCTTTATTGATGTTGCAAAAAATTATTATATTTTTTTGTTGATTCATAATGATAAGAAATTGGAACAATTCCTCTTGGTAAAATTGAAAAGGATATTATCGTTAATTATCATAACATTATAATAAAAAGAAATAATTTATATACATATGTAAAAAGATGCCATATATATATGAACATCTTTGTTAGATATTAGATTGAGTAAATTATATTAAGCATTTCTTATTTGTTTAAAAAATCTTTTTGTGAGAAACATGAATATTTAGATTCCATAATTCATACCAAACGCATCCCATATATATATCTGATATTTTCTTTCGATGAAAAGTCCATTAAGCCCAACATTCACAATTTCATGACCATTATGACTTAAAATATATGTACATCATAGTTAACATGCATCATTACTTATACCATTGAATAATGAGAATTGGAATGCTTGAATCTTTTGGCATAAGATAGTCTCAACTTAATAGTTCTCAAACGAGTGGGAGAAGAATCAAGTCCATTGGACATTGTTTCAAGTAATTATACACCAAAAAAATAATTATATACAAAAAAAATTATAAGCTTAAAGTCTATTCTAAACAAAATGATTGAATTTATAATTTTGAAAAGGATCTATACTAGTGAAGTAAGTCAATTACCCTCACTTATAGATGAGTTAAAAATCAATTGAGAGAAGCCATGAAATAGTAGAACACTTCAATTTGTTTGCAACATAAATATCCGACATGATTATTATCAAACGGAACAAATTAAGAATTGAATCATAGACTTGTATAATATTAATGATGTTGAAACATCTACATTGAATATGTTACTGGTTAACAACTCATTACTCTTGGGTTATTGGTTAACAACTCATTAATGTTGGGTTATTGGAAAATGTTTCCACTATATGTTACTATTTATATCACTCTGAAATAATGGAGAAAACAATTGTTTGGTTGTTTTGATTTTGTATTTTTTTAATATTTAGATTTTATTTCTTAAGAGTTTGTTTTCCAATTTTAATTTGGTATCAAAACCCATATGGCTCTGGGACTTGGCCCTACTTGGCCCTAACCCAGTCAAGGAAATTGAAAGCATATGTATTTGTCTTTTTATTTCAATTTATTATCAAAATCTATATGAGCGTAGGCAGGGTAAGAATTTCAAATCTGAATCACCCATTAAATTTGAGAGTTTACGCAATTCTAACACCTCTTCTGGTCATTTTAACAAAAAAATGTTAATAGTTATGAAAAAATTTGACTGTATTTGACAGACAAACCACCTCATAATGAGTAATTTACCCGTCAAATTCTATCCCTACCCTGGCCTTCGCCCTTACGGGGCCAAAAAAATACAAAAAATAAAAAGCATATGTCTCTGTTTTGAGATGTAACCGTAATGTGTTTTTATTTGAGTTTGTTGTCCATAACATGAACCTGCATTGTAGACAACTCGAGCTACGGGGCCAAGGAAATAGAAAGCATATGTATCTGTTTTGAGATGTATCCTTAATGTGTTTTTTATTTGAGTTTGTTGTCCATAAAATAAACCTGCAGTGTGGACAACTCGAGCTACTAATGCTCATGAGGAGAGCCAATATGGCTGTAGTTGTTGCTTTCCATGGTGAAGTTATCAGGCAGGTACTGAATCTGTTGTGTTTTTAACCGTTGTTGGGAGAAGCACATAAGGGGACCAGTCTGTCTAGAGGAGTCTACATGCAAAGGAGGTTGTGGTGTGTGGAAGACCCATTTTCAGCTACAACCTTAGGTGGAGAGTTGTGTGCATAAGGAGGTTGAGCTTGTCATACGTCTCTGTGGAGATACTGTCAGTGGTGTCATGGATGATTATTGCTGAAGTGTTGGAAGACATATGTGGAAGAGGCGAACCAGCGTTGTTGAGTTCGTGTAGTCGTGGATCTGTGGTAACCTGTGTGTAGAAAAAAAAAACCTTCGAGGGTATGAAGGTGAATACCTCGTTGGATATAAAAGAGAATTTACAAGGTATTACAATATTTTAATGGGAGTGCTTTATTCGATGTGGTATTCTTTACAAGGTATTACGACATTTTAATGGGAGTGCTTTATTCGATGTGGTATTCTTTTGAGGTGTGGTAACCAATTAAGCATACAATCTCTTTAATGGCTATGTTAGAGAATAAGTGATTGGTAATGTCGTTCCCTACTAATGGATTTATGGTAAGCATTTTGGATTATGGAAGATAATTTTATTGAGTTTAGCAAATTTAAAGTGTAGTGATTTTGTTAGGGTTGGTTAATTTAGCAAATTACACATGTGTGAATATCGAAATCTAAGATAATTATTGAACAATCATGTTGAAGATGTCAAAAATAATGTTGTGGGTGATATGAATAATTTATGAGAAGCAATAACAATTAAAGGATGATGGACAACCAACTGAAAGTTTGTGAGTTTGTGGAATAGATTCGTGATTAAAGTCTATTATTTGTCACATTCATGTATTAATAAGAAATTTTATGATGTTTTGTAGTGATCATTCAGAATTTATAATATTATGTAGCTATAATTGTGTGTGCCTCCATGAAGTTCATGGTAATATTAAAGCCACTTTGGAAGTGTAAGTTTGTGGTAAGCCATAAACCACTTGAGAGAGTGTATGTAAGTGCAGGTTTGTGGTAAGTCAGAAACCACTTTGTAGTGTAGGTTTGTGGTAACCCAGAAACCACAAGTGTGAGTGTGAAGTAGGCAGGGATTCTTGTAGCATGGTTTAGGGTCAATCGAGAAAACTACGGGCATGGTTTAGGGTAAGCCGACAAAACCGTGGGCATGGTTTAATATAATACGATAAAACCTAGTGCATGGTTATGGGTAATCCGAGGAAACCCAAGTTGATCATGATGGAGGAGGACTTATAAGTACATGTACAAGAATGAATATATAATGGTTGACTGAACCATGTACATGAAGGACATCTCAGTAGACTGGAAATTGCAGCGATTGGTACCCATGCATTCCCATAGATGGTTGTTCTTTTATATGGACATCAAGATATTCTTTTGTTCATGTTTGTAAACACCGGGACCATACCTAGACTTCGCTTATTGAGATAGAGGCAAATAGTCATTAAGGGGGGGACTGGGAAAATACCTCCTACTTGTCTTGGTTGTGATGCTTTCTATGTGCATGAGTTTGTTCTTAGTGTTTAGGAGTTCGTTAAGGTCTAGTTGGTGGATAGATTTTCTCCAACTACTTAGCCTCTTAAATTGGTGTGTGATTGAGATATTCACTCAATCAAGAAATTGTATGTCCAAAATAGATTAGCTTGAAACATAGCTCCTTATGCTTATAATGTATTGATGTGAATTGAATTTTTTGTATCTACTATACAAATTTAATTATATCTTATCATTTAACAAAATTATGTGGTGTATGTAATATCTTCATTTTAATATAAAGGAATATCCATATCTATATAACATATTATTCTATGATTAAAATTTTGTTATATAGAATAGATAATACTACACAATTTTCTTTACTTACTATTAGCAAACCTTTCTAATTGTTATGAATTCATATATTCTTTCTAATTGTTATGAATTTTGCTGATTTCTATATTGTATTATTTGATTTTTTTTTCTTATTCGACATCCTAGTATTTTAACCTGACATTCTTGAACAAATGCATAGTGGATGAACATTTTGTAATGCAATCCTTAATGCATTTCCTTGAATATGACACACCACTAAGGCATAGACAAACACTTTGTTGACAGGATTATTAAATATGATCATATACTTTTAATTGGAAAATATAGTTTTATTAATTTATTAATATAAAGAAAAAACAGTAGTGAAATATTTTTATAATTTAATTTATAATTGTTTTTTCAAATATTTATTAATAAAAATATTAAAATAATAAAAACAATTTTTAATATTAAAAAATTATTTGAATAAAATATATTTAATCCAAAATTATAATTTGGTTAAAAAAATATTATGCTTATTTCACAGCTCAGTATAATGTGTAATTTTGTTCGTCATCAAAGTTGAAATTTTACTCATATTCACCCAAAAAAAATTAAAAAATAAATAAATAACTATACAAAATATTTAAAAAATGTCAGTTTATAAAAAAATTTACACCTGAAGAAATTGGATCCCTCTCAACTCATGTTAGATCAGTATTTAAGATGGATATATGTTGGTATTATTAGACAACTATACATCTCACCTTTCTTCCAAAATACATTAACATCTCTAACATGCTCTAACAACTAGAATGTGAAGGCCAAATTGCTAGTCATGTTAGGATCATGAAATATTGAGAGAAGTTATGGCACCCTCACAATGGCCCTCTCAAACTTGACTTTGTAAATTTATTAATAGGTTTTTAGTTCTAGGATTATGAGAACCCATAATTTGTTCAATAGTATTCATCTTTAATATAGCATATTTAAACCCTCTTAAACTTGACTCTGTAAATTTATCAATAGATTTTTTGTTTTAGGATTATGAAAACCATGATTTGTTCCATAGTATTCATCTTTAATATATCATATTTAAAAGGAGAAAGGCTTCCTGTTAATTGGTTTGAATGACGAATGGAATCTTAGTAATAGTGTCCTAACCAAGCACTCAACAATGTAATTATAATGTGATTATTAAATATAGTTAAAAAAAAATTCTTAAATATTCACAAAAATGATTTAAAATGAAAAATACCGTAGAGCTATCATTATTATTTTCCAAAATCCAAAAATCATTTTGAACTTCAAACCTGCATTGCGATGCCATATGGATTGGGAACCTCAATTACCTGATATAACAATTGACTTAAAGCCTAATCAAGTTTAAGTTAATTTAATGTGGATTGAATTAACGGATTTGATTAATGTTTAAATGTATTATTAGTATTTTTAATCGGTCATTTTCAGGGAATTTAATAGATTTTCAAATATTTTAAAAATATGAAAGAGAAAAATAAATTATTCCACTTGATCTTCCGAATATTTCCAAATCTCCTTCTTTTCCTAATAATTTCGAATCTACAATAAGCTTAACATATTTGGAAATCCACAATCACCTTACGCTGAAGGTTAATATTATGCCTCAAGCCATTTGGTGATACTCACGAACCATTAATTGCGTTTCGGACCAAGACCAACAAGAAATTAGATGTCGACTGAGCTGAAAATGAAAACGAGCTTAAACGCTGGAAAATTTAAGCTGCATTGAGTATACAACCACAATTTACAGATGTGCTGGAAATGTTACAGACGAAGTAAATTCAACGAGAAATGCAATGAACTACAAGCCTTTCACATGATACTGCTATCTATCCATAGTCAATTCAACTTGTTCAGTAAAAACGGTCTGCTCGAGTACTATCATTTTGCTGGATCCTTTTGATGCATATATGGATTAGTAACTTGTCTAAATTGTTATGAGAAGATCCTTTTTCCTGGACTGCTTGCTTAGCAATTTCCTTCAGTTGTCCTATTCTTCTCCTTATAATTTCATTTTCTCCCTCTCCTTTTACGAAATTCCTCACCAACATGTTAGAAATCTGCAGTTTCTAAATCTTAATGTGACCCGATTAAAGCATTAAAGCATTAAAAGCATTAAAGCATTAAAGCGTTAAAGCGTTGAATTGGTATATGATGGACGTACCAGATTTAGTGTTAAATAATATAAAAAGGATTGGGTCCTCTCTCCCCCTGCCAAGAGTCGCATTCTTCTCCATCAAGAAGCGCATAAAGAAACAGGGCTAGAAAGAGAAACCGAATTCTGAGAAGAAGAGTAGGAGTCAGAAGAAAGTAGATGGCAGCCATTACATCTTCCGCTGTTAATCAAGGTATGTCATCTTAAACAATAGATCATATTAAGTTTTGTTTGTGAAATATTCGGTATTGATGATCTTTGGGCTGTTAATTTGAATTGTTCATAATTAATCAAGAAAGATTTACATTTGGTATCAGAGCCACCAATCAATAACTGAATATTTCCTATGATTGCAATTGATCTGTTCTGTGCTTTACTCATGATGTTAATCAAATCCTCCGCATGCCCACAATTTTCTGATCAAGTGATTTGCTTTCTTCGCGTATCTGCTTTAATTGATCCACCATCCACTGCTTTATTACTGAGTAAAATAATTCTGTCATTCCGTGATAAAATATAATAATGAATATGATACCGGCGATTGCCCATATCCGATTCGTTGGTGAAATGTAGAGCTCAGGAATTTTTTCGGTGGAATTTTGATTCATAATTCGATTCATAATTCTCCACGTATTCGCAACCTATTGCGATCAATTTAGTTTGAATATGCGGGCATGAATATTATCTCGAAAGTCTCTTTTAATAGAGAGATGAATCACTTTGTGCTCAAGTATACCGGAATGCCGCCACTACGGTTGTGCTTGCTCCTTTCGCCTTCCTCATTGAAAGGAAAGTGCGAGCGAAACTCACTTTTCCCATATTCTGCCAGATTTTTGCATTGGGTCTGTTGGGGCCTGTAATCGACCAGAATTTTTACTTCGTGGGATTGAAATTGTTTTGCAAAAAGTATGTGTTATAAATCATTTATGCACATGAGATTTATGATTTTGTTAATCACCAAAGTGGTCAAAATCAGAATAGTCATTTAGTGCATAAGTGACATAATGATTATTGATAGAAATTGCCAGTTATAATAATACCAATTAACACTGGCGTCACTAATGATAGAACCTGAGAGCTTACCCAAAGGAAAGTCTTGTTCTATAACTAGTTGACATGATGAGGTTTAATAGATATTTTGGTTAAATAAATATTGATCATCCAAAGATGTCAGTTCTATTTAATTGAATATATTTATTACCTACTTATGTTTTGGTATTTAATTATGTTAAGTATAAGATAGTATCTACCCAAAGGAGTGCTATATTATGCTATTATGTCTACATCTGAATCGCGTTAGTTATGAGCTTACAGTTATTTCATTTTTTTTAATCAAGGAGTTCCCATGAATACGCATGCTTCATCTGTTACATTGTTCACTGGTGTTAATTTTTCTGAATGGAGAGAACAAGTCAATTTCCATTTAGGTGTTCAGGATCTTGACTTGGCACTCCTTGAGGATAAACCTGCTGCTCTTACAAAAGATAGTATTGAGGCAGAAAAATCACACCATAAAGCATGGGAACGCAGTAACAGATTGAGCCTTATGTTTATTAAGATGACTGTTGCTAACAACATCAAGTCAACAATTCCACAAACAGAAAGTGCTAAGGAATATATGCAGTCTGTGGAAGAGCGTTTTCGTTCAGCTGATAAGTCACTCGCTGGTACTCTTATGGCAGAACTCACGACCATGAAGTTTGATGGGTCGCGAACTATGCAAGAGCACATTATAGAGATGACTAATCTTGCAGCAAGGTTAAACTCCCTGGGACTTACAGTAGAGGATTCTTTCCTTGTCCAGTTCATCCTGAACTCGCTACCTTCTGAATATGGACCTTTTCGGATTAACTATAACACTATAAAGGATAAGTGGAATGTTAATGAATTGGCCAGTAGACTTGTTCAGGAAGAAGGACGTTTGAAAAATCAAGTGAATCACTCAGTAAGTTTTGTGAGTAATAAAGTTGGTAAAGAAAAGAAAGGAAAATCAAGTCATTTCAAGAAGAAAAAGGCACCTGCTAAGAATGGGCAGGATAAGGAAAAGAAGGAACTAAAGGATGTTCAATGTCATTTCTGTAGAAAGAAAGGACATTATCAAAGTGACTGTCCGAAAAGGAAAGCTTGGTTCGAAAAGAAAGGTAATTATCTATCTTTCGTATGTTTTGAATCAAATTTAGTTGAAGTTCCCATTAATACATGGTGGCTTGATACTGGTGCTACAACTCATGTTTCCAATAATATGCAGGGATTTCTTATGATCCGAACCATAAATCCAAATGAAGATCGTTTTCTCTTTATGGGAAATGGAATGAAATCTTCAATTGAAGGCATTGGGACTTATCGTCTAATTCTAGAAAGTGGATATGTATTAGACTTATACAGTACCCTTTATGTACCTTCATTATCTAGAAACCTTATTTCCGTAAGTAAGTTGGATAATTCTGGTTTTAGATGTATGATTGGATCTGGCTGTTTTGATTTATATAAGAATACTGATAATGTTGGTTCTGGTATTCTAATTGATGGTTTATATAAATTGAAACTGAATGACACTTATGCGAATTCCTTGTTGAATGTAGTAAATAATGTTGGATGTAAACGTAGCATGGTGAATGAAAATTCTGCTTTCTTGTGGCATAAAAGACTAGGTCATATATCCAAAGAAAGAATGATGAGACTAGTAAGTAATGAAATTTTGTCAAATTTGGACTTTAGTGATCTAGAATTATGTGTGGATTGTATTAAAGGTAAACAAACCAAACATAATAAGAAAGGAGCCACCAGAAGCAGCCAGCTTCTTGAAATAATACACACTGATATTTGCGGACCTATGGACACTCCAGCCTTTAATGGAGAAAAGTATTTCATCACTTTTATTGACGATTTTTCCCGTTATGGTTATGTCTATTTGCTTCATGAAAAATCTCAATCTGTGAATGTCCTTGAGACGTTTGTAAAGGAAGTTGAGAGGCAATTAGATAAAAAGGTGAAAATCATAAGGTCTGATAGAGGTGGTGAATATTATGGTAAATATAATGAGTCAGGCCAGTGTCCAGGTCCATTTGCAAAATTCCTCGAAAGTCATGGCATATGTGTGCAATACACAATGCCAGGTACACCACAGCAAAATGGTGTAGCAGAAAGGCGCAATAGGACGTTAATGGATATGATTAGGAGTATGATGTCAGATTCTACACTACCTAAGAATTTGTGGTCGTATGCTCTCAAAACCGCTAATTATTTGTTGAATAGGGTTCCTAGTAAAGCTGTTCAAAAGACTCCTTTTGAGTTATGGACTAACACAAAACCTAGCTTAAGACACCTGCATGTTTGGGGTTGTCCAGCGGAAGCGAGAATTTATAATCCACATGAAAAGAAATTAGATTCTCGAACGATCAGTGGGTATTTTTTAGGTTACCCTGAGAAATCTAAAGGGTACGTGTTTTACTGTCCTAATCATAGTCCAAGAATTGTAGAAACTGGTAATGCAAGGTTCATTGAGAATGGTGAAGTCAGTGGGAGTACTCGAAGAGAAATAGTAGAAATAAAGGAAACAAGGGTAAATGTTACATTGCCTAGAATAGTTCCTCCATCTACTATTACTCCAAATGTTGTTCCAGCTGTTGTAGAACAGCATGATGATAATGAACAACATATAAATGAAGAAGTACTTCCTGAAGGAAATGACTTACATAATGCTGATATGCATGAACCACAACAAGTAGCATTAAGAAGACCTCAAAGAAATCGTAGGTCAGCTATTTCTGATGATTATGTGGTTTATATGCAAGAATCAGATTATGATATTGGAATCAATAAGGATCCAGTTTCGTTTTCACATGCTGTAGAAAGTAAAGAGTCAAAGGAATGGATTAATGCCATGAAAGAAGAACTGAAATCCATGCAACAGAATGAAGTTTGGGATCTCGTTGAGTTACCACATGGCTGTAAAAGAGTCGGATGCAAATGGGTTTTTAAAACCAAACACGACTCTAGTGGTAATATCGAACGGTATAAAGCTAGACTTGTTGCTAAGGGTTACACTCAGAAAGATGGTGTTGATTACAAGGAGACATTTTCTCCTGTTTCGAAAAAGGACTCACTAAGAATAATAATGGCATTAGTAGCTCATTATGATTTGGAGTTGCATCAAATGGATGTGAAAACAGCCTTTCTGAATGGAGATCTTGATGAGGATGTTTACATGGATCAACCTGAGGGTTTTTCTATAGAAGGTAAAGAAAAATTGGTGTGTAAACTTAAGAAGTCAATATATGGGCTTAAACAAGCATCCCGGCAATGGTATATTAAGTTCAATACCATTATTACATCCTTTGGTTTTAAAGAAAATACGGTTGATCACTGTATATACCAAAAGATCAGTGGGAGCAAGTTTATTTATCTGGCCCTTTATGTTGATGACATCTTGCTTGCTGCAAATAATTTAAGTATATTGCATGAGACTAAGGAATTTCTCTCAACGAACTTTGAAATGAAAGATATGGGAGAGGCATCCTATGTGATTGGAATAGAAATATTCCGTGATCGATCACAAGGAATATTGGGATTGTCTCAGAAAGGATATGTCGAAAGGATTCTAGAGAGATTTGGAATGAGTAAATGTTCACCTGGGACAGTTCCTGTACAGAAAGGTGATAAATTCAGTCTCATGCAATGTCCTAAGAATGATGTTGAACGAAAGGAAATGGAATCAATTCCATATGCATCTGTTGTTGGTAGCCTGATGTATGCTCAAACCTGTACTAGACCGGATATCAGCTTTGCGGTCGGTATGTTAGGGAGGTATCAAAGTAATCCAGGAAGGGAACATTGGCAAGCTGCAAAGAAAGTTTTGAGGTACTTACAAGGCACGAAAGATTACATGCTCGTGTATAGAAGATCCAATGAATCGGAGGTGATCGGATATAGCGATTCAGATTTTGCTGGATGCATCGATACTAGAAAATCGACTTTTGGTTACCTGTTTATGTTTGCTCAAGGTGCCATATCATGGAAAAGTGAGAAACAGACTATCGTTGCTTCATCCACTATGGAGGCAGAATTTGTGGCATGTTTTGAAGCCACAATTCATGCATTATGGTTGCGGAACTTTATTTCAGGACTTGCGGTTGTCGACACCATTAGCAAGCCGCTGAAAATTTATTGTGATAACTCTGCAGCAGTATTTTTCTCAAAGAACGACAAGTACTCTAAAGGTGCCAAACACATAGATCTGAAGTATCTTGTTGTGAAAGATGAGGTTCAGAAACAAAGAGTGTCAATCATGCACATCAGGACAGAACTTATGATTGCAGACCCTTTGACGAAAGGGTTACAACCAAGACAATTTAAGGAACATGTTCAAAGAATGGGTCTTGGCTGTATTAATAATAATTGATGTGTGACATTCTGAGCTCTTTTATGTGTTTCTGATATACAATTATGTGTCTCTTGTTTTAATATAGTAGTACGTATTTTATGTAATTTTAAACAAGAAAGAGTCTTATAAAGATATTATGTTTAATCATTATGATATAAGACATTATGTGGACCATTATGCTGTTTTATATAAATTATGAGTATGAATTGATGGTTTGCTGGTATTGTAGTATATGGAAGGAAATGCATTGAATTAATAGTGCACAACCACCATAACTCTCAGCAATTTATCATAGTATGATGTTCAACACTTAATATTATGAATAGTCGGGTCAAGTGGGAGAATGTTAAAAATCTGCAGTTTTTAAATCTTAATGTGACCCGATTAAAGCATTAAAGCGTTAAAAGCATTAAAGCATTAAAGCATTAAAGCGTTGAATTGGTATATGATGGACGTACCAGATTTAGTGTTAAATAATATAAAAAGGATTGGGTCCTCTCTTCCCCTGCCAAGAGTCGCATTCTTCTCCATCAAGAAGCGCATAAAGAAACTGGGCTAGAAAGAGAAACCGAATTCTGAGAAGAAGAGTAGGAGTCAGAAGAAAGTAGATGGCAGCCATTACATCTTCCGTTGTTAATCAAGGTATGTCATCTTAAACAATAGATCATATTAAGTTTTGTTTGTGAAATATTCGGTATTGATGATCTTTGGGCTGTTAATTTGAATTGTTCATAATTAATCAAGAAAGATTTACACAACAACGCTAACTCTTTTTTCCTCACCGTATTTTTCAAGTGCATTCCAATTCCCTACTCTTCACAAACGAATTTCGCATTTGTTTGTTGTTCCGCAAAGAAGGGCCAGCATATCATCGGTACACCTGCGCTTATCCACTCCAACGTGGAGTTCCACCACTGTGAGTTAGAAACCCCCCAACAGATTGGTGTGATAATACCTTTATCTGGGGCGCCCACTCCACCAGCAGACCTCTATACTTTGTTTCCTCCAGGAATTCCTCTGGTAAAATGGCAGGGTTATCTGGCCTGATAACCCACAAGAAGGATTGGTTGCTGGAGGTCAGTCCCCATGCAAATTCCAGGAGTTGTTCATTAGACAAAACTGTCAAGCTCCCCAAACAAACATACATGACGGAGCATGGCTTCCGAGTATCCAACCGTGTGAGGCAGCTCCTTTCTTCTTTCCACATACTCAATTCATCTGAGAACCCATCCTTAGCCTTACAATGTAACGACTGAGAGAGCAGCAGAGGGCACTGGGCACAGCCAGGGAAGTGAAGTGAGGGTGCCTCCAAGACTGGGCCTTCGAGCTCATCGAAAGTGTTGAGTATTAACCTATCTGCTGCTAACGTGCCTTGGGCTTGATTTATTGCATTTTGAAAGAAGAAATCCGAAGGATCAGTAACTAGGCAGAAACTGGGTAGCTCCTTCAACCGCAGCGGGGGCATTCCCGGGATGCAAGTTATTATCACTTCATCAAGAGATTCCTCAGTGAGGTAGCTCTCATCTGTAAAATATGAACAATATTCTGTCTTAATAAAAATGAAGCTGAATACGAATAGGTTTACAGTCTGCGTTAGCAGTAAATGTTCTGCACATTGTTCTTCCCCGCCTCCATATTTAATGCGTTGAGAAATATGAGAAAGACCTCATTGAAGTTTTGACAGTATCTCATGGAGCACCATGGAACATTAGAAAAAACAGATTAACGTAAGTGTTTTTTTTTTCTTTTTTGTTTTGGCTTTTTCTCCTTTTAAATAATAAAAAGCAAGTCAATAGCCAATTTGGACCCGGTGTTTAGAATAGATTTGCAAGTACAGTGTTCAAATCTAAGTAATATAAATTTATCATTTAAAAAAAATTGAACCCAAAATAATTCCTTAAAAAACATGGATATAAATTACTAATTTTGTTTTAAAATATCATTATTAATTAAAAAACTTAATATATGAATTATATATATATATATATATATATATATATATATATATATAATTATTATAAAAGGAGAAAATCAAAATTTTTAACTATTAAGATTTATTTTCAGTTTTATTATGAAGATTTTGAATTTATAAATAGTCTTTATTATAATATTATAGCTTAATAATATAGTTTACTGTTATTACGTATTTAAAAAAATCATGACTCATGGTTAATTCTTTTTAATTAATTAACTTAATTAAAAAAATATAAAGAGCATAATTTATTTTTAAAATAATTTGAACATTTGATTTGTGATTGCTATTCAAAATATTCTAAAATACTTAGTGGAGATTAAGTCTATGCCCTAACATCTACTTAATAATTATTGATAATTGAGTTAAACTTTTAGAAATAATGATAATGATAATAAAAAATAGTTTTCTATTTATTTTTACTATTTATATCTATGTTTTTTCTTTTATTAATAATTTTTATTTCTATTCTCATTTTTATTAAATAAAATGTTTTAATTAAATAATTTTTTTTTCTATTTAAAAAATAAATGTCTTTATTTATTTGGAGAATATAGGAATATGAATTTTTTTGTCAAATTCAAATGGTATAGGTGTAATAACTTAAATATTAAAAAAAAATAAAATTAATTAAAAAAAATAGAAAATATATAAAAAAAATAGAATTTTAAAGAAATATTAAAAAAAAATTTAAAATTTTTAAAATTTTTATTTTATATTAATGTTAATGTAAGTAGATAAATTAAATGGTTGATAAACACTTATAAATAACAAAACACTGGTATCATAATATATTTCACTTTATCTTACTTTTAAAAAATATAAAAAATTAACTTAATTATAATATATTTTTAATTATTATTGTTATAACTAATTACAAAAAAGATTAATATATGAATGAAATCTATATATTGAGAAAAAATGTAACAAGATTTTTAATCATTAAAATTTCCATTTAGATTCGTTATGGAGATTTAATTAAAGGTTGTTGTAATACCATGGACCAATACCATAGTTTACTATTACCGCATGCCCAAAAAAAACCATGACTCATGTTTATATGATTATTCTTTTTTAATTAATCAATTCTATTAAAAAGGTAGAAAGAACATAAATAATTTTGTAAGTACTACTAAGAATATTCTTAAATATTTAGTGGAGGTTAAATCCATACCTTAACTTTTACTTAACCTCTAATGATAGTAACGAAAGAGAAAATAAACCAATACTTGTCTATTTTATTTTAATATCTATTTTATGTTTTTACTTGTATTAATCAATTTTATTTCTATCCTCATTTTAATTAAATAACTATTTTAAATTTTTCTATTAAATTATAAAATTTGTTTATTTATTTTGAAAATTTTGAAATATGAAAAAAATTATCACTTCTGATGTTTTTGTGAGAAGAGTGATTATGTTCAAATATGTTATGATTACTCATATGATCAACTTACCTAACTTAAATTTACAATTCTAAAGGGTTATTATAAAATTTTGGAAAAAAATAATTAGAAAAATAGATAATATATACATAAAAAAAAAATACAGACAAAAAAAAAGTTATATTTGAATAAGTCTTTATAAAAACATAACAAAATTATTAAAAACAAATTATTCTCCTTACTAAATAGATTTCCTCATATTTGTTATTATTTTTATCTACACCTTCATAATCAATTATATAAATAAATTACTAAAATTAAGTATTTTTTTTCCTTACTTTACTTTTACATCGGTAAGTTTCATATATATATATATATATATATATATATATATTTAAGTTGAAAAAAAATTATACTAAAAGAAAAATACATCCATTATCAAATACGTTCTTCTAAATTTGTTCTAGAATCTTCATCTTCTCAAGTGTCAAATATTCATCTTCTCTGTTGTCAAGTTATATTAAATATGATTAAGAATTTTTATCTTTTTTACTGTAATACGATGAAATCTATTTGTCTTAAATACATAATTTTTAGTTAAATTATGATTTTTAGTTATTTCAAAATTTATTTTAAATATCCTCAATCGGGGTGTGAGCCACCTAAGGATCCGTCTACGAATTGTTGACATGTTTAATCACATTTATGAAAGGTCTAGTGAGTGGCATCACCCATGCCTTGACACAATTTGTCACCTTAAGGGAAGGGATGGTCGCAACCTTCAGTAGAACAACAAAGTGAGGTCTAGCAACGATTTAACATACAAGGTGGTGAGAGTTGGGGTATTCATGAACCCATTTGTCTGGTATTTAGTCTAGCTTGAAATTCGCTATCTCAATGGTATTTAGTGTTCTAGTATTCAGTGGTCTCAGATAATTGTGCTCGGGTTCGAGGAGTCCGGACTGCGGCGAGGAACCTCAGTTGTGGCTGGCCTTTGTAAGCAGAAGCGGATGGTGAACTCAACCTGGTATGTCCATATCCTTATCCTTTTCCCTAGGTTGGGGACTGCCATTTTCTATGTGACTTGCGTAAGGAGGGGAAAAGGCTTACTGGTGGATTGGAAAGTTTTGTGACTGTCTATAATGGCACTCTCGTTCACGTTATGCTGATTTCAGTTTTTTACGACGCTCTATTATCTCATATGGGATTGTTTCGTATGTTCTGGGTTTTATGTAATATGTGTTCTTCATGCAGGTTATATGTTTTTGGGGGTAATATAACATGGCCAAGCCTGCGAAAGGGAAGAGCAAGGGCAGCTTTGCCGAGCTGTGTCTGTGAATATTGTGATACCATCCGAGTGAATGCAAGAAGGGGGGCAGTTATTAATTCTCTATGGAGATCTTTCACTCTTGGAAATTTCATGCTTTCCTCTATATATGGGTTTGGGCCATCGTTGCTTGGTGTGGTGCAACGCAGGAAGGCATCGTTCCAGTTTTACAGTCCTCGTCTTAGGCTTAGGCTTAATGTGAATTGCATGTTGCTTTCATGTCATATTGTTGCACCAAGTTTGCATAAACAATTTCTCTCTCCATCCTCTGCACTACTGGTTGGGTCATGGGTGGGTGCAGGGTCAAGGAACTGGAAGAAGGGTCGTTTGTCCTCTTTCACTATGGTCAAGTCTTATCTGGTTGCTAGGGCCTCTAGATGTGGAGGAATTCTTAGGCTAGTAAAGGAAATAGTAGAGGATCAACTTCAAGAAAGCCTCTAAGACAGTGAGGAATAAAATTTGATGCCCAAATTTTACAGGGAACCATCTTGGGAGGAAGAATTGAACCAAAAGGTGGAAATTGAGGTCCCGACAGAGGATTGGAGTGGGCTGATTCCAGATACTGGTCATAACCGCGACCATCTTACTTTGTGCAAGCAATTAGTTCATCTCTTATGTCTTATGAAGAGCATCATTGCCAAATCCATTATGTCCTCTCTAGCTATTTCTGCAAATTCCAGCCCTAGTCTTTAGGTTATTCAAAAAGAACTTCATTTGATCCAACTTCAAATCGAGCAACAGAATGCTCGCCTTGGTCAAATTGAGCATCACATTCCTTGCCAGCCTCAATCTAAAGCGCTAGGCTCAAGCACAAAAGACCTCGCTCTGATGGAGTCATCTAATGAATAGATCACTAAATGAGAATGTTTGATATCAATTTTGATTTTGTTTTATGACGTATATGTCGATTCAAATTTCCATTTATAGCTACATGGTATGTAGATGGTTTCTAAGTGTTAAGGATTGTAAGGCTATGATAGATAAACTCAGAGTGTTTAAGTTTTAAATGGCATACAATGCCATTTGGTGGACAAATTTCCGAAACAATTTTTTTATAATTGTAACCTGTTTAATGATTTGAAATGAACAATAAATAAAAAAATACAACCAAACTTACAAAAAAAATTAAATATATTAATAAATTCAATATTTTAAAAAATCGTGAAACATTTAAATTATACAAACTACACAATTCAAACTTATAACTATAACAAATCCTCTACAACTTCAGATAAAATTAATTAATATTACACATACATAAATACATACATAAATACATACATATATATATATATATATATATATATATATATATATATATATCCCTTAGCAAACCCACACCATCTTGATTTATCTATTAAACCCACATCACAGATCAGACTTCAAACACCCACAAAACTTAAAGTTATGCAACTTATTGGCCAACTGGTTGTAGGATGAAAAAGGGTTATGTTTTACCGATGAGAATGATCAAATATTCTCACTTGCCTTTTATTTTTTTACTCTAAGTTTATCTGGATTGCAGATTTTGTGTTAGTTTATGTTAATTATAAGTTTCGTGTTAACTTAACTGGCAATATGAACAAAGCATTACCTTTACTCCATACTATGTGCCTTTTCTCTAGATTACTTTGATGATGAAAATTTCCTATAGGTATAACTAGCAATTGTCCCAAAAGTACAAAGAGAAGCTGATAAGATTATTAAATTGGAATTGTTGAATTTTTCTAGAAGAGTTAATTGGTTTGTGGAAAACCTTGTTTTCTTGCACTGGATTATTGTGCAGTTACTTTTTTTAGATGTTTTGTTTATATCTATATTACAAGGAACACATTGAATGTCTTATTTCATTTTAGAGTAAGTTAATTACCCAAAATCAAAAGGTTAAGTTAATTACCCACTACGCAAACCAATCATTACCATCTGAAAAATCAAGAAAATAAAGACGATGACTAGTTAAGGAGATGATAGTGACCCTTTTTCTGACCTTCTTTGGCCGCCTTTCGCCTGGGGGACTTCATGCTCATACACATAAAGAAGAATGTCGACTTCAAAAGCTGCAACGTTGTCCTGCGACGTAACAAAATTAGACAACCCAGTTCCCAAAATAGGATCTTCTTAAGATATTTCCCAGTGGCAATCTGATCAGAGTTTTTGCATAATAGGACCAGGGACTTAATGCGCCCTCTACTTTATAATAGAAGGCTGTGTCTCGCAATGGCGGGAAGGTCTTGTAACTTGCCCAATAAAAATGGCAAGGAAGACATTCAGACATATCCGTTGATTAAAAGCAGATATGCAATCAACAAATCGTTCACCAAATGCATAAAAATTTCAGTTTCAGCTCAGATTCTATGATTTCTATTTTCAATTTTGCAAAAAATAATTTCGAGTCCTTACCTCTTACTGCCAGAGCATTGACCAGCGGATTGGTCATCTTGATTATGGCAACTCCATTGGCTCCAACCTCCATGGTCACTTCCACCTTCACCATGATTCCCGACACACACCTCGACTGTAAAAAAATTTAATTCCAGGAGCCCAATTAAGCCTTCCAAGCACATAAACGAAGCGAATACAGTCAGCTCCTTCCCCGATCTCAGAAGATAATGGAGAAGATTTCAATGGAATAATAAATAATATAATTAAAAATACCATATTTGGCAAAGCTATTCTAGTTTTCATAAAATGTAATCCAATACCATGCATTATTAAGTTCAGAGGAAAGAGAAAATACATTTTTGGAAGAAAATGAAGATAAAATACCGAGAAAACATTATTCAAATATAACATAACAATCTTCAATTTATACAGGCACAACCACTTAAAATCAAAGAAAATGACACAGAATACCTAAAAACATGTTTCAAATATAACATTACAATCTCCAATTTATACCGGCATAGTCACTTAGATATTTATAACATAGTGTAGAATGAAGTGCGGTGGTCTTTCTGTTTTTATTACAAAAAATGAAAAACATGGAACTATACTCGCCCTTTCTTTCATTTAAATAGAGCACATGATATAGTATTATAAAGACACATACCCCTGCCACAAATTAATAAGTAATATTAAATATAAGGCCAACTGTGACACAGAGTTTGACAAATCCTACAGAAGCAACAGTATGCAAATATAATACCAGAACCAGTCAACAAAAAATTTGCTCTATCCTAGATAACGAACAGTATGCAATTCAAAATCGAACCAAGATAGGAGATCCAACATTGATGTAGCACTATGCAATTCCAAATCGAACCAAACCGGCAACACCCCCAATGATGAATAACGTTTCATATCTGGAAAATTGAATAAAACATGTTAAAAACACAGCAGTGAAGTTAAATTTTACCTTGATTCTACAAATATTTTGAAAATTTCTCAAAATATAGCGGTATGAAAATCTGCATGGGCATTAGGCATACCCGGTAATACATAGCTCCATGCTGCAGGCCTTCCATGGTGAACCCCCATTCATTCAGTAAAATCGGCTGGCCAGTGGAGTGAAACAAAACTGCATTTTCCCCGAACATACCTTTGACGTTTATCGATCCCACGGGGACTTGAACTGGAACGTTATTTATGGTTACAGTTATTGAACAATCATATATCAACTTATCACCAGTCCCTGCAGAGAAATATTACCAGGCATATATATTACATCCATAAGAACGTTAATGGTGCATATATCAAGCAACTTTTAAGTGTTTGTTCGGGTATCTGACAGAAGCAATCATGACACCAATCTTAAAAATTGAAAGGCCTTTTAGGTGCTTCTATATATATATGTGGGACTTCAAAGTTTGTTAAAAAACTGAAGCGAAGGGCATGTTCAAATCTACATATGAAAATAGTGTTTTGGTGTTGTCAGTACATGTACCTTCATTAAATATTCCTCCTCTTGCTATTGTAGCTGCTACTGCGTCAGTGTAACTGCATTGATCATTACTTATTAAAAATTTCAGTTTTAGCTCAGATTCTATGATTTCTATTTTCAATTTTGTAAAAAATCATTTCGAGCCATTACCTGTTACTGCCAAAGCATTGACCGGCGGATTGGTCATCTTGATTATGGCAACTCCATCAGCTCCAACCTCCATGGTCATGTTGAAATGTTACTTTCAACTACAGCGTCAAAACCGTCAGTTCCCCGCACCATTTTTTACCAAATGGTGGTAATTCTCCGGGGGCAGCGAGCACACTCATCAGCCGACACGTACCCTGAGCAGTTTTGCAAATACAACCTTTCCCCGGCGCGTAAAGTGCGGTAAAAGAGGCCGTGCAATTTTACCGACAACCGTCCGATTAATTAATGAAATTTATTACGGTTGTTGAATGATAAATGGGTTGTGTGCAGAATTTTTTTAGAAGAGTACAACGGGGAAGAAGAATTCCATAGGGAGCTGTTAAACAAAAAATCTGGGCTCTCCATCTGTGTCGTCGCCTTTTGGAATGCCCTTGCAACACCACTGCAGCGAGTGATCAGGAAACAACATCCTCTGAAGGTGAATCTGAAGCGTCTGCAAAGGGTCACGATATGGTCTGCTTCTCAATACTGGTGGAGGGATATCATCCTCACGAGTCTCAATGTGGCGGCAACTCCAATTACCCTGACTGATCGAATGTAGGGCTGATTGAAAAGCTTTCGATGGACGTGAAGCAAAATCCATGTGAAGTAATTAATGAAAATTTACTGCGGTTGTTGAATGTAGGTGGAGAATTTAATTTTATTGTTTTTAATTCACGGGAGTAGTTTTTTTTGAATAAAATTAAAAATGTAATGTTATTTTATTATGCAATGTAGTGCACAGCAGTGAAAAAGTAAGAAGTGAAAAAAGAAAATTACACACAGCAGTGTTAATTTTCAGGAGAGACAGAATGAAGTTTTTTGAAACTGCCTCTGAAGCAGTCTTGGTGTAATCCCTCTGTTAGAGGAAGACCTTTTTTGTAATAGTTAGTTTTGTTAATGAATACAAGTTTCTTTTGTGTGTAAAAAAAAATAAAATAAAAGAACTCTGTCTTCTGTGTTTAAAAATAAAAATAAAAACAGAGCATTATTCTCTGTTCGTTTTTGTTCTGGAATTATCAGAAATTCCCAACATGGTATCAGAGCTTGTCCAGGCTTTTTGAAGGTGTCAAGGAAGCTGAAGGAAGGATTTCTTGTTGCAGCAGCTTCTCCAGCAGAGTGAAGATTCAGTCAAGAAAGAATCTAAGGTATTTCTCAAGTTAGTTTTTTGTGTTACTATTGAGGACAGTCAGTTATTTTAAATACACAGTCAAGTATTTTGAAGCATAGTTAAGAGTGCAAGAATGGCTGGAGCCAGCACTAGCATAGGTATCTGTAATACCCAACTCCCACAATTTAATGGAAAAACCTATGACTATTGGGCAATAACTATGAGAGCTTTGCTTGCTTCCCAACTTATGGGAATTTTTTGAGGATGGTTTTGAAGAATCAACAGATGAAAATGAGTTTAATAATTTAACTTAGGCAGAGAAAGATCTGTTGAAGAGAAATAAGAAGAAGGATTCTAAAGCCATCTAATTTTTGTATCAAACAATGCATGAGAGTGTGTTTCCAAGGATAGCAGCAACCAAGAGATCCAAAGAAGCATGGAAAACTCTCAAGATAGCCTATCAAGGCATGGAGAAAGTGAAGACAACAAAACTACAGTTGCTAAGGAGAGATTTTGAGACTCTCTGCATGAAGGAGTCAGATAATATTGACTCATTCTTCACACATGTGATTGGTCTGGTCACACGGATAAGGTCTCATGGAGAGATTCTTGAAGAAAGGAGGATTGTGGAGAAACTATTAAGGATCCTGCCCTCAAGGTTCAATGTGATTGTCACCACCATAGAAGAGACAAAGGATCTCACAAACTTCTCAGTTGATGAACTATACGCATCACTGATGACACATGAGCAGAGATTGAGTAGAAATGAAAACTCATCTCTAGAGCATGCCTTTAAGACCCAGGTGTTCTTTGGAAGAGGAAGAGGTCAAGGCAGAGGAAACAAGAGAGGAAGAGGTAGAAGCCAAAACAAAGGTGGAAGAAACAGTCTAGTAAATGCTCAAGGAAGAGGCAGCAATCCAAATTAGAACCAAAGCTAAAGCAGCAGCCAACAAAGTGGACAACATCATGCTCAAGGACAAAGGTATGATAAAGCCAATGTCCAATGTCATTATTGTAAAAAATATGGGCATTATGCAAATGAATGTAGGAAGAAGAAACACGATATGAGTAATAGAACTAGTGCAAATTTCACTAGAGAAAATATCAGCCAAGATAATTTGTTTTTAGCCTATAATATGACTGAAGCAAAGAGTGAAGATGTATGGCTTCTAGACTCTTGTTGCAGTAACCATATGACAGGAAACATAGCCTTGTTTTCTATGTTAGATCAGAGTGTGAAGTCACAAGTCACACTAGGGACTGATAGTAAAGTTTT
Organism: Pinus tabuliformis; assembly: GCA_031772625.1. Lineage (NCBI taxonomy): Eukaryota > Viridiplantae > Streptophyta > Pinopsida > Pinales > Pinaceae > Pinus > Pinus tabuliformis. The sequence continues at coordinate 1,606,225,991 of CM062817.1, read as the reverse complement.
TGTTATGGGAAAAGGAGAAGTAAATGTCTTAACAAGGAAAGGTGAAAAGAAAACCATAGCAGATGATTATTATGTTCCTGGAATGAAATGTAACCTCATAAGTATTGGACAACTTATTCAAAAAGGGTACAATGTTTTCTTTGTGGATGATGTATGCACCATCATGGATAAAACACCCAACAAACAATGTATTGCTGAAGTGAAGATGACAAGGAACAGGATGTTCCCTCTCCGAATGAAAGTAGATTTAAAAAATGGATAAGAAATAGCAGCAGTGACACAAGAGGCTTTCCAAAGCGAACCAAAAGATGAAAATTGGTTGTGGCACTTGAGATTTGGACATCTCAACTTTGGAGGTCTTAACTTGTTGAATAGAAAAGGAATGGTAAGAGGATTACCATTGATAGAGAAACCAGACATCCTTTGTGAAGGTTGTATCTTGGGGAAACAACACAGAGAAAGTTTTCCATCTGATAAAAGCATAAGGGCAAAAGCACCCTTAGAAATTGTCCACTCAGATTTATGTGGACTGATGCAAACTCCATCACTTGCAAGCAGCTACTATATGCTAACATTTATTGATGATTTTACTAGAAAAACTTGGGTTTATTTCCTCAAGAACAAAAGTGAAGTGTTTGAAAGATTTTGCAATTTCAAGGCACTTGTAAAAAACCAAAGTGGGTTGCATATCAAAGTTTTAAGAACTGATAGAGGAGGTGAGTATATCTCCAAATAATTTCTATGTTTTTGTAAAGAAAATGGAATTCATAAGCAATTTACCACTAGGTACACTCCGCAGCAAAATGGAGTTGCCGAAAGGAAGAATAGGACAATCATGGATATGGCGAGGAGTATGTTAAAGGCAAAGCATTTGCCAAATGATTATTGGGCTGAAGCTGTACATTGTGCAGCGTACATTTTGAATAGATGCCCTACAAAAGCAGTCATGAACAGAGTGTCGGAAGAAGCATGGAGTGGGACAAAGCAAGGAGTCACCCACATGAAAGTTTTTGGATGTGTGGCTTATGCACACATTCTAGATCAACTAAGGAAGAAGTTGAACAGAAAAAGGGAGAAATGTATTTTCATTGGATACAGTGAGGAATCCAAAGCTTATAGGTTGTATAACCCATCCACCAAGAAGCTTATTGTGAGTAGAGATGTTCAGTTCATTGAGGAGGAAGATTGGGATCGAAGCATAGAGAAAACAATGAATGTTAAAAACTCTTTGTCACATGATGAAGATGATGAGGAGATGGCTGAAATACATCCCCAAACAGCATCACCAACACAGGGTCATCAAGAGACACCCTTGAGGAGAAATTAAAGTGCTTCTCCAAGCACACCACAAAGAGGAAATTCAAGTGCTTCTTCAAGCACTTGTACACCAAATGAAAGAGGTAAGAAGTTTAGAAATTTAAGTGACATTTATGAACAAGAGGAAACAAATGAAGGTATGAACTCTTTGTTTGCTTTATATTGTCATGTTGATGACCCTGTTCATTTCGAAGAAGCAATTAAGGATAGGAAATGGATAGAAGCTATGGATGAGGAGATCAATGCCATAGAAAAAAACAAGACATGGGATTTAGTTGAACTACCAAAAGGAAAAGAAGTCATTGGAGTTAAATGGGTCTACAAGACCAAGAGTAATGCTAAAGGCAAAAATAGAAAGACACAAGGCAAGACTTGTTGTCAAAGGATATAAGCAGCAGCATGGGAGAGACTATGAGGAAACTTTCGCACTGGTTACTAGAATGGAAACCATGAGAGTAGTGTTGTCCATAGCAACAAAAAACAAGTGGAAAGTTTACCAAATGGACGTGAAGTCAGCATTCGTAAATGGAGTGTTAATGGAAGAGGTTTACATTGAACAACCTCTAGGCTATGAAAAGAAAGGCCAAGAGCACAAAGTGTGCAGATTGAAGAAAGCTCTTTATGGGCTGAAGCAAGCACCAAGAGCATGGTACAGTAGGATAGATTCCTATCTACTGGAAAATGGATTCGAAAAGTGTGAGGGAGAACCCACCCTCTACATCAAAGAAAATTATGGTAAAATACTAATTGTTGTGTTATATGTTGATGATGTTATCTTCACAGGTAATGATGATTACCTTATTGAAAATTTCAAAACGGTCACGAAAGAAGAATTTGAAATGACTTACATGGGTTTGCTGAGATACTTCTTAGGAATAGAAGTAGAACAAAATGGAAATGGGATTTTTTATCTCACAAGTGAAATATGTTAATGAAGTGTTGGAAAGATTTAATATGCGGGAGAGCAAAGCAGGAATCACTCCCACAGTGATGAGATTACAACTCAGCAAAGAGGACAACAACAAGGATTTTGATCCTAGTTTGTACAAAAGCATAGTTGGCAGCCTCATGTATTTGACTGCAACTAGGTTGGATATAATGCATGCTTTTAGTTTGATTTCCAGATTCATGGAGAGGCCAAAAGAAGCGCATTAGCAGGCAGCAAAAAGGATTCTGAGGTATGTTAAAGGTACTAAAAGGTTTGGCATTTTATATACTGCTTCAGAATGTTCAGATTTAATTGGATACACTGATAGTGATTGGGATGGAAGTGTAGATGATCGAAGCACATCCGGTTATATTTTTCACATGGGTTTAGGAGCCATTTCATGGGCTTCTAAAAAACAACCTATTGTAGCATTGTCTATAGTAGAGGCAGAAAATGTGGCAGCTACAGTAGCAACGTTTCAAGAAATTTGGATGAGAAGGATGTTAAGGAGTTTATGCCAAGAGAAGCAAACGGAACTGTGATTTTTTGTGACAGTAGCTCAGCTATTGCATTATCCAAGAATTTTGTGTTTCATAAGAGAACGAAACACATTGACACAAAGTTCCATTACATCAGGGAATTGGTAAACAATGGAGAAATTGTTTTAGAACACTGCAGAACTTAGGAGAAGGTTGCAGATATTCTGACCAAACCATTGGGGTAGAAAAGTTTTGAGCTTTTGAGGAAATGTTTGGGTATGACTGATAACCTAGCAGTTGAAATTAAAGGGAAGTGTTGAAATGTTACTTTCAACTGTAGCGTCAAAACCTCAATTTCCCCGCACTGTTTTTTACCGAATGGTGGTAATTCTCCAGGGGCAGTGAGCACACTCATCAACCGACACGTACCCTGAGCGGTTTTAAAAATACAACCTTTCCCCTACGCGTAAAGTGCGGTAAAAGAGGCCGTGAAATTTTGCCGACAACTGTCCAATTAATTAATGAAATTTATTACGATTGTTGAATGATAAATGGGTTGCGTGCAGAATTTTTTGAGAAGAGTACAGCGGGGAAGAAGAATTACATAGGGAGTTATTAAACAAAAAAGCCAGGCTCTCCATCTTTGCCGTCACCTTTTGGAATGCCCTTGGAACACCACTGCAGCGAGTGATCAGGAAACATCATCCTCTGAAGGTGAATCTGAAGCGTCTGCAAAGGGTCACGATATGGCCTGCTTCTCAATACCGGTGGAGGGATATCATCCTCATGAGTCTCAATGTGGCGGCAACTCCAATTACCCTGACTAATTGGATGCAGGGCTGATTGAAAAGTGTTGGATGGATGTGGAGCAAAATCCATGTGAAGTAATCAATGAAAATTTACTGCGGTTGTTGAATGTAGGCGAAGAACTTAATTTTATTGTTTTTAATTCATGGGAGTAGTTTTCTCTATACAAGTAAAAATGTAATGTTATTTTATTATGCAATGTAATGCACAGCAGTGAAAAAGTAAGAAGTGAAAAAAAAAATTACACAACAGTGTTAATTTTCAGGAGAGACAAAGTGAAGTTTTTTTAAACTGCCTCTGAAGAAGTCTTGGTGTAATCCCTCTGTTAGAGGAAGACCTTTTTTGTAATAGTTAGTTTTTTTAATGAATACAAGTTTCTTTTGTGTGTGAAAAAAAAAAAAAACTCTGTCCTCTGTTTTAAAAAAAAAAATAGAGCATTATTCTCTGTTTGTTTTTGTTCTGGAATTATCAGAAATTCCCAATAGATCACTTCCACCTTCACCATGATTCCAAACACACACCTCGACTGTAAAACAGTTTAATTCCAGGAGCCCAATTAAGCCTTCCAAGCACATAAACGAAGAGAATACAGTTGGCCCCTTCCCCGATCTCAGAAGATAGCGGAGAATATGTAGTGGAGAAGATTTTTCATTTTGCTTAATGAACAGAGAGCGCAGGAGGATTTGGATTGAGGCTTGCTAGCATTGTTTCAATTCACAGTAGAACTCGGAGGTGACAGAGCTTCCAAAGGACATTTTTGTGTTTTAGAATGCTCGAGGGATGGTTATGTCGAGGGATTGTTACGTCAGCACCACATCAGAAAGAGCTACTACTTCAAGATGAACCAGATCACAGCTTTGGGGATTAAGTTTGCCGAGATACAGTTCAAGATGCACCAAATCACGGCTTTGGGGGTTTGGGGATTAAGTCTGGCGAGATACAGCTAAAGAGTTGGCAGCAGGTATTTCTAATGGGGGTATGGGGTATATAATTTAATACTAATCAATGCTTGCCAAAAGGCAGGGAAGAAGAACAGTGCTTGCCAAAAGCCAGGGAAGAAGAACAACAACAACAATTGGCAGACCAAAGAAACGATTAACTGTGACACCAAGACTGACATAAAAGAATGGGAAAAAGCAGTAAAAATATCTTAAGAGTGACATAAGAGAATGGGAAAAAACAGTAAAAATATCTTGAAAAGAAGGGAACTCAACTGATATTTGGAAAACGTAGTCACACTTCAAATCAACGGTTGAAAGTGTCTCACCTCATCAAACGGAGCAGGGTAAAAATGTTGATGATTTTTGATACATAGGAAGGCCCATCGGCCTAAAAATCTCACTTGAGCAGAAGATCCTTCCTATGTGAGGACACGAATATATATCCTTCAGGAATAATATATATGAGCACATGTATATAGACATGAAATAAAGCATGAAGCTACCTTTGAGGGGAAGATATCCTTCTTCTATGAGTTGAGGCATGAAGAAATAAAGCATGAACCCACAGGCACTGGTCGTCTAGAAGTCTATTCTTGGAACACCATAATCCTTGGCAATGAAACTTTGATAAAACCCCATCTGACACTATGAAGCTGACCGGAGGAATGTCGGGATAATTCTGGAGCTCCTTCATTAACTCGCACAAGTGAATATGAGCGTTATGTTCCATGGATTTGTCCATGTTGGTAATATCATGAGTACGGCCGTGTTGGGCAGGTAGGCCGTCGGGCACTGTTTCGAATCTTATATTCATCGAAGAATCGTTCGTCATAGGTCCACTAGACTCTCCCGGGTGCTCCTGAACAAATTTGGTATTCAGAAAAGTGATATAAAAACTGCGTGAGGACAAAACTTTGGCCAAAGTTCATGAAAGGCTTTAACAGGGCATGGCAGGGACACTGCTCATCAACTGAAACTGATTGCCCTAATTCCATATTCTGTTAACAAAGGGAAAGCTACCGAGAAGGGCTTCAATTGTGTATTGATTATAGGGATGCGCAGTTATTTATAGAGATTTTCGATGTAGATATCAATTTTAGTCAATTCGTTAAAGTTGCGTGCAGATACATAGATAGGAAGAACTCTTCACATAATGAATAATCCATCCTAACACCATGGTTGAGAGTTTAATGATTCATGTGTATCCTTAAATATTAAAATCTAGTATGATAATTAATGTAGTTGATATATTCAATAAATTTGAATTTATCTTAACATTTATGTACTTATTTTATTTATTTTATTTTTAAATACTTATCTTAATTACATATTTAATTGTAAATATAGAAACAATCACTCTTACATGACACCTCCCTATGTGTCACACCCCCAATACTTTTTTCGTTTAACTGACCGGGTGCAGCACCGCCTAAGTAATTAACATGTTTAATTGTTAGCTTACATTACAAACTACGCCTTGACATTCATCTTCTTTCATGAATAAACATAACATTAATGTGCAGAATCCATTAACATTATAAACATCAACAATATAAAACATCAGGAGAACATATCACATGTAGAAACAATCTTTTATTATATGTGAGAATATTTTTACAAGTGACCGGGAGTAGAACTCGACCGGCGTTACAACCAAGTCGGGCGCCCACCCGTGCACGAATGCATGGTGGTCTTATCCTCTAACCCAACAATATATACCATACACTAGTTTCTCTTGTCAAGGCAGGCGGGCGCACCCGTGCACGACCCACACTTGAGATTCAAGCCCAAACTCATTCAACTTCTTCGGCGGGAAGGTGCCCTCGCACGCCCACCACCTGCGCCTTCAACCTTCGTGCCAAGGCTCATAACCGTGCCCGGCGATTAGGCGCATAACCTGCACCTCTGTTGCGGTTATCTCCTTTACTCACACCTCCGTTGATGAGCAAAGACCTAAAGTTTGATGGTGAAATTCCAAGTCCATCGCATATACTTATACGTTGCCTTCTTGTGGAGTTACGCTTTTTGGCCGACCCTCCAACTAAACCTCCAACTAAATCTCCAACCACACGCCTTTACAAACGTTCAACGCCTTCGTGTGGTCGGCCAACCCATGGCGTGGGACCGCCCACCAACATCGCTCCAAGTTTTCCATCATTCCTCTGTCGGCTTGTCACGACGAGCTCCCCCAACTCGCCATATAAGTGTGGAACGCTAACCTTGCCCGCGCACATAACTTAACGCCTCATTCCTTGGTCGCTCCATGCTTCGTTTCATGACTTTAGCTACTTAGCATGGTGAGAGGGCGCATCTGGTTGGTGAGCCAACCGCAAGGCATTACATCCTCCCCCACTCGAATTCATTGTTTCCCTCGACAATCCCGACCTCCTCATTAGCTTCCTGTCATACTTCTCAATCTTCTTCCTCCATCTCCAAAGTGAGTCCTCCGATTCCCAGCTTTCCTCTTCTGGTGCATTCTTCCATTTGACAAGAAATTCCTGTTTCATGTGGCAACCAATCCCTATAGTTCTAAAGCTCAAGATCTTCTCCAACTCCAAATCTGGTTTGTCCACAATCCCGGCTGGTCCTCTTGGCGGTTCATCTCTCTCTAGATGATCAATATCAAGTCTACATCTCTTCAACTGACTCATGTTAAAAACCGGATGCTTCATGTGCATATGATGTGGAAGCTCCAGCTCGTAAGCAACTTCCCCCTCTCTCTTCTTCACTCAGAATGGTTCCTCATACTTTCGTGTCAGCTTGTTCGTAGTCCCCATAGGTACTTGAAACTACTCTCTGGTTATCCTGAGAAACACCATATCTCCCACACTAAAGTGTACATCTCGTCTTCCTTTATCTGTGCATTTCTTCATTCTCCTTCCAGCTTCATGCAAGTGCAACCATGTCAGCTCCAAGGTTTCATCCCAAGCTTTCATGAACTTCTTTGAATTATGACTCCTCAAGAAACCTCTTGTCACTACGGTATGTAGCGTGACTGGCATATGTCCATTCACCAACTCAAATCGACTATACCCTGTCGCAGAACTCTTTTGAATGTTGTAGCTGAACCGAGCAACATCTAAGAGTTCGGGCCAATTCTTCTGATCAGCCATCACATAATATCTCAAGTAGCCCTCCAGCAACGCATTGATCCTCTCAGTCTGCACATCTGTCTGCGGATGGTAACTCAAACTCATCAACAACTCTATCTCAACTAACTTGAACAATGTAGTCCAAAATTTGCCTGTAAAACGCGGATCTCGGTCTGACACGATACTTAATGGCATCCCCCAATACTTCACTATGTTCTTGAAGAACAACTCCGCAGTCCGCTTGGCTCCACATGGTATCTTTGTTGGAACAAAGACATGATACTTGGAAAAATGATCTACCACGACCATAATCCCATTATACCCCTAAATCTGTGGCAACTGAGTGATGAAGTCCATCGAGACACTCATCCATGGTCTCTCAGAAATCGGTAAAGGTTGCAACAGACCTCCTTGCCTCTGAGTATCCAATTTGTCCTGTTGACAAATGATGCATGTATGTACATATTCCTCTACATCCTCCCGCATCTTCTCCCAAAAGAATCCTCTCTCCAACAATGCCAAAGAACGACACATCCCTAGGTGGCCAGCCCATGGTGAGTCGTGGCACTCCTTCAAAAGGTGCCTCCTAAGCTCAGATGACTTTGGAACATAGACCCAATTTCCAAAGAACAAGAATCCATCTCAGAGAAAGAACTTTTGTGTCTTCCCCTCCTTCACCTACTTCACTATAATCTGCGCCTGAGTATCGGTCTCAACACTTTCCTTGAGCTTATTCTGCATCTCTTCTGACATTTGAACTTGACTCCTACTCCTAGCTGCCCGGTCTTCTCCTTCCTCCAATGCTACAAGTTGTCCCTTCCTGCTAAGGGCATCTGCTACCGCATTGTGTCTTCCTGGTCTATACTCGATAGTCATGTCGAACTCTGCCAAGAAGTCCTACCAATGAGCTTGCCTTATAGAAAGCTTCGGTTGTGATGCAAATTAGCTTGCTGCAACGTTGTCTGTATTGACAACAAACAGCTTCCCAATCAGGTAATGCCTACACACATGAAGACAGTGAATGATCGCAGTCATCTCCTTCTCGTGAGCCGGATACCTCCATTCTCTATCCTGCAACTTCTGACTCTCGTACGCCACCGGGTGCCCATCCGGCATAAGAACCCCTCTTATGGCAAAATCTGAAGCATCTGTGTGTACCTCAAACGGTCGCTCGAAGTCTAGCAACTTTATTTTCAGTGTTGTAACCATCCTCTTCTTCAAATCATCAAATCCCACCTGACATTTATCCGTCCACTTCCATTTCTTGTCTTTCTCAATAGGTCTGTCAGTGATGATGTTACCTTGGAGTACCCCTCTACAAAGTTCCGTTGGTAGTTGGTCATGCCTAAAAACACCCTCATCTCATGGACATTCTTTGGTTCAACCCAGTCCCGATCACCTTCACTCTGCTTGGCTCCATCCGTATGTACACTTGACCCACTATATGTCCAAGGAAAATAATCTCGGTCTGAGCGAACATATACTTAGACTTCTTCAAGAACAATTGATTTGCCTTCAGTGCCTCGAACACCATCGCCTAGTGCTTCTTATGATCCTCCACGTTGTCACTATACACCACTATATCGTCCAAGTACACTACTATGAACGAATCCAAGTATGGTCATAGAAAATCATTCATCAAAGTGAAAAACGTAGCAGGAGCATTACACAACCCGAATGGCATAACAAGGAATTCAAAACTACCATACCCTATTACTATCGCGGTCTTCTTCTCGTCTCCTTCAGCTATCCGCACATGATAATATCCATGCCTCAAGTCTAGCTTGGAAAACACTCAGGCTTTTGCAAGCTTGTCAAAGCAATCAGCAGCCAATGGCAAAGGATACCCATTCCATACCATCTACTTGTTCAATGCACGGTAATCACAACACATCCGTAGCTCATTTGAATCCTTATTTTGTTGGAACAATTCCGGAGCTCCATAAGGGGACCTTGAAGGTTTGATGAAACCTGCATCAGTTAACTCCTTTAAATGTCATTTCAACTCCTCCAACTTGGGTCCTGACAACCGATAAGGTGCTTTAGCCGAAGGTTGCTTTCCTGGCTCAAGCTCAATGCTATGGTCCACTGCACGCCTTGGTGGAAGCTTCTTTGGTAGCTCATTAGGCATCAAATCCACATATTTGGCCAGTACCTCAGACATCTCGGCTGCAACAGGCGTCCCCACTCCATCACCTTCGACATCCTTGAACATCACCGCATATGTCTCCATATTTGACTCCTTGATAGCCTTCTCCAAACTCAGTGCCGAACATGCTGCACCTTGACTTCCCTCCTTTGCCTATGAGTGGGCAAAGTCCAAGTTTGTGACTGTCCCACCAGCACCACCTCATCACAGAAGGGGAAAACAATTGCCTTGTTTCCCTTCAAGAAATCTTTCCCCAATATCATATCGAATTCGTTCATTTCCATCACTGTGAAGTCCAACTGACCCTTCCATTCTTTTATCTGCACAAGCACTTCGTGTGCCAATCTCGCCACTTCAGCTCTAGAGTTCACCGCCTTGACTTCCACATTTAATGGGAAGATCATCAGTCCAACTTCTTTTGCTAACCATGTCATCATGAAGTTATCAGTGGCCCCCATGTCCACCAGAGCTTGAATGGTCTTGCCATGAACCATCAAGTCCATGAAACCCAGACTAGTAATCCACGATTTCTCCATAATGTTTCCCTGCATACATGTCTGTTCTCTGCGTCTGTCATCATACACCAGCTTCACTACTTGTGAACCTGCTCTGATACCACCTATCACGCCCCCAATTCTTTTTTCATTTAATTGGCCGGGTGCGGCACTGCCTAAGTAATTAACATGTTTCATTGTTATCTTACTTTACAAACTACGCCTTAACATTCATCTTCTTTCATGAATAAACATAACATTAATGCATAAAATCCATTAACATTATAAACATCAACAATATAGAACAACAGGAGAACACATCACATGTAGAAACAATATTTTATTATATAAGAGAAGATTTTTACAAGTGACAGGGAGTAGAACTCGACCGGCGTTACAACCGAGTTGGGTGGCCACCCATGCATGCCCGCATGGTGGTCTCACCCTCCAACCCAACAATATATACCATACAGTTTCTCTTGTCAAAGCAGGTGGGCGCGCCTGTGCATGACCCACACCTGAGATACAAGCCTAAACTTGTTCAACTTGTTCGGTGGGCAGACGCCCTCGCACTCCCACCACCCGCGCCTTCAACCTTCGTGCCAAGACTTATAACCGTACCCAGTGACCAGGCGCATAACCTGCACCTCTGCTGCAGTTATCTCCTTTACTCGCACCTCCGTTGATGAGTGAAGACCGAAAGTTCAATGGTGAAATGCCAAGTCCATCGCATATACTTATAGGCTGCCTTCATGTGGAGTTACACCCTTTGGCCGACCCTCCAACTAAACCTCCAACCATGCGCCTTTGCAAACGTTCAATGCCTTCGTGTGGTCGGCTCGCCCATGGCGCAGGATTGCCCACCAACATCGCTCCAAGTTTTCCATCGTTCCTCGGTCGGCTTGTCACGACGAGCTCCCCCAACTCACCATATAAGTGTGGAATGCCAACCTGCCCATGCACATAACTTAACGCCTCATTCCTTGGTCGCTCCATGCTTCGTTTCATGACTTCGGCTACTTTGCATGGTAAGAGGGCGTGCCTGGTTGGTGAGCCAACTGCAGGGCGTTACACTATGGGAGGTGGATGTGAGGAGTGGAAGAGTGAATGCATACCTCCATCCCCAAGTTGTGGAAAATGTATATTAAGTATTAGAATGTGAAATTATATCACAATTATAATGTTAAACTCGTATCTTATCATGATGAAAGTCTTTATGTAAATGTGTAAAGGAAAACCCTAATTCTACACTTGATTTAAAGAGTTAGAAATGAAATTATACCTTCCAAGTAAGCACTAGTTTCATTGTTCTTCTTCTATATATTAGAAATAATATAAATTCATTTCGGATAAAATAAATAGTAAGTAAAATATTTATAATAAAAAAGGTTTTCCATACGTCTTAGAACTGCCTATGATTTATAAATCAATCAAATCATAAAATAATTTATTTAAAATTCTGGAGCAAGACTGAAAAAATATAAAATCACTCACTCAAAATTAATTAATTAACTATATAATTATAATTATAATTGGAATGATTCTTTCTTTTCATTTTCTATGAACATGTAACATCAAACTGTCATAAATCTCTACACTGTCATCTTAATATTTGACCCAACAACATTAGAATAAATAATTCTATGTTAGTGCCTATGATCAGAGTAATATTTGATCAGGGACCTCTCTGAAGGTATCTATGTACTTTAGTTTAACACCACCAACTTATCTGTATGCCTGCTGAATTTCAAGTGATGTTTGGTCTCCAACTAACTCTAAAAAAGATAAATAAAATAATTTGATGTTTGCCGCCGTGATCACCTGCTCACTCGTGTCATCTTTGAAACGTTTGGCGGACCATACATAGTTGTGTCGTGGCCCTCCGTGTGAAATTAAACGCAGAGGAAGTTGTTAACAGGTGTGTTTAATAATTTTTAAATTAAATTTGTTATTTTTTAATTTGAAACTAAAAATTTATTTAATTATTTTCATATTATCAGTGGGATGATGTATTAGAAGAAGAATATGTTCTTGAAATCAAATACTGTTAATTTATTTTTGTAAAATTCAAAAAAAATTTAACCCTCATTCTAATACAGATTACGTCATGGCATAACTATATAATAGGTAAATAATTACCTTACTACTTTGAGATATTATCTATTCAATACTTACCTTACTACTTTTACATATTATCTATTCAATACTATTCTTTAGAATGATGCTTGAAATCAAATATTGTTCCATCATTTATAAAAATCAAAACTTTTTAACCTCAATTCCAATATAAACTAGGCTAAGGCATAACTATCTAGTATGTCAATACTAACTTTTACATGTTACCTATTCAGTACTAGACAAGATGTAATATTAATTAAGTAAAGAATAGACCAGACTTAAGATTAATTAAGTAAAAAATACACAAAACGTAATATTCTTGAGAATAGACAAGAGGTAAAGTAAAGTGGACCACAATTTAGTGCTTAATACTTGTTTCCAAAATCTGATCTCATCTTGTATTGAAAATTGAAATCAACTTGCAGATTTTATTTTTTGTTTTCATTTTTTTTAAGATCTTCAAACAGATATGAATGTTTGAAAGTTTGCAGCACGAGCCTGTCGCAATGCCCTAGAATGACGTTCGAAGATTAGTGATCCATATGCGTCAATCTTTGACGTTAAATTGAAAGGCCCAACAATCTTAAATTATTTCAAGGCGATGCCTGCGTTTGTGATTTAGGTTATTGTATGGGAAAGTTGTTGTCAATTTTTTGAGTGGACGTTTCAATCAAGGTTGACGTGATCAACAATCAACTTTTGACGATTGATCAAGCTGTATCCTCCTCTTAAATTTGAAGTATCAGATTGCATAATGATTTACATTTCTTAAATTTCAAGTATCAGATTGCATAATTCTTTATACCAATTCATGTGTGAATATCAAAGTCTTCACTGACACACTCCTGTTGGCTTATTGGGAAAACCAACAAAACACTTCAATGTCTCATGTGCCATTCTCTGTTCGGTACTATTCATAAAACCTACGTAGGACAATATAAAAAGCATTTCTTAATAAGAGTCGTTCACATGTTAGATAAAATATCTAACAAAATACAACCCCAAATTTATTCAGTCAAAGTTGGAATTTTTGTAGAAAGCCAACAAAATACAAAAATAGAAAATATTTTTTAATAATATTCATTAACATCTTACATACAATATCTACAAAATACAAAAGAGTAATACATCTTCAAAATTTATTTAATCAAGTACGAAATTGTAAATATAATATCTACAAAATACAAAAGAGTAACACATGTTTAAAAGTTATTTAATTATTAAATATGAAATAGCTAAGTGGGAAACGTAGATTCCCAAAACTATCACTCTTACTTTTTTAATTTTTAGCTTAGGTTGAGTGGGAAGGGTAGATTTTTACCATTATCATTCTTATTCGTATAATTTTTAGTTTAGGTTAAGTAGGTTAAACTTTGTTTAAGTATGGTAGTTTTTTTTTTCTATTGATATTTTATGAAAATAAGTATTTTTTAACAAAAATTGCAGGTGGCCTCAATTTGCTCACAAGAAATTAGGGTTGTTGGCTACTTGTTTGCATTGAACGCTGTCTAGAATTTAAAAAGAGTTTTTCTTACCATCCAAGCTACATTGACAGCTTTATATACTATATAATTCTTATTAAAATAGTAAACACTAACCGTCATATGGACAAAATTCTACTGAAAGGGTTGCTTCAATCATCTAATGAGTCCACCGAGGCTGGGGCTTTCGCACTTCAACCTGGGATTTTACTTCTCTTCATATCCTAAAGGCTCTGTTCAATCCTGTTCACGTGAGATTGTTGTAATACAACTGCAATTAGATAGATTGGATCTCCCTTTGCCGATCCTTCATGCTTGGTTCAGTTGATCTGTCTTCCTCTGGTTCTCCTCTTTCCATATAGGTTGTCATTGTGTGGGCCAGGATGTTTTTCATGACCCATTACTGCTGAATTGTTTGCTGGAACAAAATTTGGCATCCTCTGGTATTCCCGAGGTCTTTAACCATTGTTTCCTAATCCTCTGCCCCAATCTCTTAATTTGCTATCTTATTGTTTAGCTCTCTTTCCCATTCGGATATTACTGCTTTCACCTTTGGTGGTGTTCCTACGACGTATGCATTAATCAAGTTCTGCATACTCTCCTTCCAAATTTTCCTGCCTCTTTTACTCGGTCTTCTGCTAGAAGTCGGTTCCAATCCTTTCATCTTCTTTCAGGCCTTTCCCATTCCTCTATTTACTTTCTTTCATGATTGGTTACCTTCCTTTGCCATATTAACCTCCTTCTTGCTTTCTTCCTCCTTTTCTGAGCGGCAGACCTGTTCCTGGGTTAGAGAATGGATTGAGTTCTGAGACTCTGAAATTTTGTGCACTCTACTTGTTATATTACCAAAAACAGAAACCAAGAAAATAACCTTGTAAGTCAACATCATTTTAAACAAAGTAACTTGAGGCTTCCTCCCTTCTGAGTGCGGCTTCTCTGGAGAGAGATTTTTAAGTCGCTCCCTCCCCGGAGAACTATGATAACCCCCATTAACAACTGAATTCCCCCTTCCTCCTCAGAGAATTGGAGACTAATGACCTCCTCATATTGTTAGTGATTTCCCATTGGATTTTGAAGAGCCCAGTTACCCAGTGCCCACGAGGCTTCTCTGCTTCTCCACCCGACTTTAATTGCAGCCCTACCCTATGTATCGCCGCCCCAGCGGCCAATGGAATGCTACCCTAGGTCTTGACGAAGGAGTTGAACAAGAATTTTCTTAGAGCTATATCCTTACCCTGATTGCAACCCCAATTACTACCTCTATTCCCGTGGCCCTTATCCAGGTCTAGGCTCAGCTCGAGATGGAGGATTATCAGCCTTTTCACCAAATCAAAGAACGCTTCTAACCGACCGCACTTAACTAGGACACCTTCCTTCCCGTGCCACATGCTCAACCAAAACAGCTTGATAGGTTTGTTCCTACTTCCACTATGGAAACCCCAAAGGATGTCCCAAGAGGCTGGAATATCTCAGGTCCTATCTACCCTGAGACCAAGACCAAGGTTCCCAAACCCCCTTCCCCAAATGATAATCTTGACAAATTCTCTCCACGACAACAAACAAGAACCCCAAGAGAAGCAGAAGGTCTCGACAATGGTCACATCCGAGGGTATGATTTTCATTAACCAACATTCATATTCTAAAAACATGTTTTCCAGGAAATCATGAGTGAGAGCCAAGAGGACATATCGGTTCTTGCAGACAAAAACCAGTCACACTCGACGTCCTCCAAGCCTCCACTTCCACCACCTTCAGTTGCACGTCCTAACTTATCTCTTTGCATGCAAATGCCTCTTAGCCTAACTGTCTTCCCTTTTTGTTTTCCTAGCCACCTGCCCTGCCTACCACCCGAAGGACTCACAACGTGCCTTCGTCCTTCATCTGCTGCCCCTTCTCCCGCATGATTTTCTTGGGATGGGGTTTCCCTGACATCTCCATTATTTCCCTTCATTAATCCTCTCCTACTGCCAGCTGCTTCTGCTGCAAGTTTACTCCATCTACATCGCCACTTGCCAACTGCCATTGCCTTCATCCCTCTACCACACTTGACCCCTAGCTTTCTTCTCTCCCCTCTTCCCTCATCCCCATCTGTCTCTGCCTTGTACTGTCTACTGCCCCACCGCCCTTTACCTGCTCTCGTGGTCTCATGCTGACCTCTTCTCCCTCTGCCCTCCGAGCCAGTTGGGCGACTGATCCCCTCAGCCCACCATGTCCTAAGGCCTACCTCTCCTTCATTTACTTCATCATGTGTTTCACACCCCGATCGGGGGTAAACCAATAGTAATTTAAAAATAAGCCCATTCATCATTGGAATAAATATACTCATTTATTAATTCTTCCCGATATATATAATTTTAATAATAAATTTAATAGTATAAAAATAATTTGGTTTTAATAATAAATTTAATAGTATAAAAATAATTTTCACAAATTTCATCGCTAATTTAAATATATTCATTTATTAATTCTTCTCCTACATACATATAATTTTAATAATATAATAATATAAAACTAATTTTCACAAATTTCATTAAAGAAATTTAGTAGACTTATTTAATCATAGAAGATATCCGGTCTCTTTTCGCTAACGTCAACTTTGTCACTCGTTTTTTTTTAACAATATTTTGGTTAAATGGTTAGCAATATTTTAGTTAAATAGGTTTTTATAGTATAAAATTAATTAATATAAATTTATTTTTATTTTAAATATATTATTAATGCCAAATATATTATATATAAAAAATATACTGTTAATTTAAAATATGTTATGTATAATTTAATGGGAGATATATTTTTTTTTAACAATATTTTGGTTAAATGGTTAGCAATATTTTAGTTAAATAGGTTTTTATAGTATAAAATTAATTAATATAAATTTATTTTTATTTTAAATATATTATTAATGCCAAATATATTATATATAAAAAATATACTGTTAATTTAAAATATGTTATGTATAATTTAATGGGAGATATATTATATATAAAAAAATATAGCGTTAATTTGAAATATATTATATATAATTTAATGCCAGATATGTTATATATGTGAAAAAAATAATGTTAGTTTGAAATATTATGTATATTTTTTTGAATTACAGTTTTTTTTGAAAATTATTTTCTTGAAATTAATTAAAATTATACTAATTTTGTATTATATATAAAATATTCAATTTCATATTGAATATAAAATAAATTATATCTCTCAAAAACTAAGTACACACTATTAATTTTAAATATTGTTAAAAGAATTTATTTGTAGGGAAATGTTTGAGTGAGGATATTGATTTTCTCTGTTCATAAATACTTTGAATAGAAAAAGATAGATGAAAAATTAGAAAATTTTGAATCACCTTTTTCTCCTAAATTTCTTCCATTCATTTGATCTTTTCTTTTTGTGGCTTTGATTTGTAACCTTTCTCGTTTGTTTTTTATTTACTTTTTCTTGATGTGGGCTTTTCTTTTTTGTTTTATAATTTCTTGAAATTCTTAGATTTTTTTTTCAATATTTTGAATATTAATTGTTAAATAATAATAGTGCTTTTATTCTTTTGTTTAATAAAATCCTCTTCTTTATAAATCTTGTTATATATATATATATATATATATATATATATATATATTCTTTATCAATCTTGTTATTATATAAAAAGGCATGCATATTGATTTTTTATATATAGATTAATAATTTCTCATCTATTAATATCTAATAATATTTTTTTTCCTCTTTCTTTTTTCTTTTTAAGTTATTAGTAAGATTACAAATTTTAATTTTTACTCATTCATATATAAAACTACATATTTATTTTTACAAATATTCATATATATTTAACTTTTTACTATAATATTTATCCTAGTCCCTTTAGCTATAACTTATTTTCTTTTAATTTTTTTATATTCATTTTTTATATTTTTTATATATACTCTTTTCTCACTATTTTTAATATAAAAATATTTTCTTCTTAACCCTTGTTTTTTATTTCATTTTTTTATTCTTTATTTTATCCCATTATTTGGTATTTAATTTTTTTATTTTCCATATTTATTATTTAATTAATGCTCTATTTCTTTTTATTGATTTTCTCTTTATTTATATTCTCTAATTAAATTAATTATTTTATTTCTTGTTCTTATGAGTTATATTGAAATGTTACATTAAATTATTTTTATTCACTTTGAATTATTAGCATTAATTTTTGGACCTTTTGAATTCCTTCTCTAAATTATATATCTTCATTGTTAGATTAGACTCTCCATCTTAGTGTTGAGGATGATCCATGATTGATGTTGAGCAAAAATTATAAATGTGATTTTACCAAAAGAAATTTCTTATAGGAAAATAATTATTTATAATTAATATATAAAAATAGATAAATAAATAATGTTAAAATATTTTTTATTAGTAATGTTTTCTTTAATCATTATGTGTCAACTTCATGTTAAATACTTAAATAATTACACCTCTCTTTCATTTTTGTAGGCAGAAAAGTACTAATCAAAGTGTTGTATATGTTTCTCGAAGGCAGCTCTTGGTTGTGAAAATGCACCAAGAAACAAACTCGACCAGTCTTTAGGTTCAAGTTGGCCCTTGAACTAGAGGGGGCTCCCTCAAGTGTCACAAGGCATTTTTTAACATTATTTAATGTCCCTGGACAACAGCCTTTGAATCACAATAGCCAGATCTATTATTTGTTGTAGGTAGTTACTTATGAGTATCCAGTCTCTACTCATAAAAAAACCCTCTCTTGTTGAAACATGATCAAAGTGCAAACGTCTACTTCCGACAGAAAACATAGCTTAAGAAGTTTGGTGGAGGAAAATAAGAGAAATCATATAGTTAAGTAATCATATTGAATACTTAATCAATCAAATATGTAGATTCATGTAGAAGACTTTTACAAACAAAGAAATATACATTCAAGGGATGATAGAAGGTGACAATAAAAGACATAGAGGAGCTTATTTCAAGAAAAATGTTCAATAATCTAATATCTCTGATGAAAATAAGTTTGCAGTGGGCTGGAAGGGAGGCCGATTCTCTAACCTACCCTTGCCCTAGCTCCTATGCTACCCTGAACATACAAAATAAAGTATGAAAGCACTGGAAAAACTTATAAAGGAAAAACAATTTTTTTCATGAAATATAACTAGAATACTTTAATTAATTCCTGCAATAAAAGTATTTACAAAAAAGGTAGGGTTCTGGTATCAAAAGCCAACCTTTGTTTATTACAAATGATGGAATCTATAGAATAAACTTCTTCTAAACTATTACAATATCTGGAATAAAATCCTAAAAACTATACTAAAAATTAAAACAAATCTCTGGATAGCCTTCCAGAAACTTTGAATTGTTTGTAAGTATTGTGCTTTAATATCTGGAAATTAGTTGAATGAGTATTGAATCTCCTCCTTTGAATCTTGAACTGCTAATTTTTCCTTTGCCAAAAATAGTGAATGAAATCTCATGTTAATCCCTTCAAAATTGGAGTTCTTATCTGTATTCCATTTGACTTTGATTTTCTGCCACTTTTCTAATGTGTGTACAAGTGCTATCCTTCAAATTTATATCATTATGTGTTGTATTCGACTTGAAAATAAGAATGTTATTATGATAATTAATAGAAAAACAAACTACTACTCCAAGAGAGGGTAAAGAATGTGCCTCTATCAACTTCAAGTTAAAGAAGTTTGACTATAGTTTTCACAGGAGATTAACAATCATATTGAATATTAAAATTTGCAAATTGAAGACATTATGTTGTATTGTTGTTGATTATACACTGCAACATTTATTCCTAGGATCTTTACAAATACTTGTTCCACCTTGAAACTAACCACCCATAATTATTATCAAGGGAAATGAAATGATCTGCATCATGACTTGTCATACCATGACCACCAAATTCTACTACATTATTGTCCAATGCAACTTTACATTTTCCATCCCTATGCAACCAATCTCGTGCCCAAAATAAGTATTCTCGGGATGAAAGATGAAAACAAACATTGATTCCCCTCATTCAAAATACAATCAATTTAAATAAGATGTCAATCATTCCTTTAATACAAAATTGTAACATAGTCAAAATGTTCATGGGTTATCACAATGCTATAGAGTATCAAGTTGAATGGGCAATGATTTGTTCTTACCAATTGTAAAATTCATGTTAAAAGAGCATCCCTAAACATCTTTTCTATTTTCCAACTCCCTCTTCAATTCCCTAGATGATGCCAAATTAGGGGTGAAATAATGGCTTGATCTTTCTGTAGAATATTCCAACCTTTCAAATAAAAATCTTGGCAGAGCGTTGCATTTATCAGTGTCACAAATAAGGGATTTTACTAGAATGTGAGGGTTATTTAATGAAGTATTATCTGCATCAAAATTCAAAGACAAGATTTTTGAAATAATATTGTTTTCTCAACCATCTGAGTCATTCACATCTACTTCTAGAAATATATATCTTCATCAGTGTCTATGCAAGTTTTGCCTTGAACTTTTGCAAGAAGGAAGGTACGATTGACAACATATTCAAAACGGTACAACTCTCCTCCATCAAGGAAACAATTAAGGCACAAACAAATTACTCCATTTTTTACTTTTTGATAGTAGCATATCTCCCATGCACGAGTATTGTTATAACGCCTTGTGCTTAATGAAATTAAACCGAGAAAAGTGTTAGTTTCCACCTTTTCATCACTTCCTTGAGTAAAGTGAATGACCTTACTGTCTTCAATATAGATTCCTGTAATAAAACCATGATAATGAAATAGCCACCCATTGCATTGTCTAGAAAGTTTAGTCTCTATGTTGTCATGTTGGACCGATGAGCAGATTTGTAAGGGGGTAGATAGTTGTAAGCAATTTTTACTGGGGGTATCCCACAATTCACAAAAGTATGCCATGTATAACATAGTGGTTTTGGGAAAATGACTATTGTGGACCCCCCTCCCTATTAAATGTTAGAAAACATGAGTTTCGCAATTGAATCATGGTGGTTTATTTCAAAGATCCAATGTCATCTGTTGAAAACTGATAGCATTTTAATTATTTTGAAACCTGAGGTCATATCTACTAAAGGTGCTCTGTACTAGAGCATCTTTCACTTCAATAGAGTATTGCTAATCGAATGTTCGAGCCATAGATTTCTTCCTATTAAATAGAAGAACTTCTTCAACTTCCTCTATGCAATAGCGCACAAGCGTGTTCTTCACATAAAGTAGATAATAGAATTGAAATATTTAAATCTATTCCTTTCCATCTTCAAGTAAAAATCACACTTTTGCCAAAATTATAAGGAACCTAGTGGTAAACAATACACTTGTGATTATGATTAGCGTTGTCCACCTCTGCATATTTGAAGAATTATTCATTTAACATTTGTGCACCCTTTAATTTATCCACATTATGTATTGTTTCAACATTTGAAGCACATCATATGATAAATCAACTTCTCCTTTAGCATATTCAAAATTTGCTTAATAATGAAACATGCAGGTGCCTCTGTGTTCTTTAATTAGTGTTGGCTTAAAAAATTTTTAAACAATTAACTTTTATATACTTTGGCACTTTTATATTTTACTTTCCATTATGGGAAATCATCCTACATTTGTAAAATAAATACCTCCATTCACCTTTATATATTAGCAATTACACCAACATGACCGATGCATTATACACCATTATAAACTCCTCATGGATCTTCACATGATTTGGCACTCTTGTTGAATGCTAAGATTGGCTTGTGACTTAACTATCTACAAACTGAGAGGGTGTAAAATGAACGGGCCAAGTTTTGGTGGCAGGTAGGTAATGGAACGCCTTCCTTGGCATTATCACATGATTTGTGGTAGTCATAGTTTTTCTTCTCATCAAGGCTTCTATTATTTATAATATTTTCAAGCCTGACCTAACCATACCACTAGTGGAGAGAGTGAAAAGGGGAGAAGACAAAACAGAAGCCCTTGCAGGATCTAAGCGAGACAATACCTAATTTTTGAATGAAATTCTATTTGATAAAAGGTTGGGCAAATGATAAACTATAATAGAACCCTTACGAGGAGGGATTCATAATAGAATGGTTGGATTGGAAATTAGATCAATCATTCGATGACCGTTAGATGGAACCTGTTGGTATTCATTAAGTTAACTACCATAAAATATCCCACATCGATTTAGCAAAGGTTCCGTTGGTATTTATATGCACCAAGCCCTTCATTATATTCCAACGTGTAGTGCACTTATATACTTCCCTGCTGTCTTGGTTGAGCACTTGATATGTTGGCCTTCAACCTGGCTTGTGATTTTGATGAGTTTGTAGACTTCGAAGGCATATGTAACATGAGTTTTTCTTAGAGATGGGTTATGAACCCAATAATTTAACACTATCTATATATATATATATATATATATATATATATATATATATATATATATATATATATATATATATATGTTGTAAGCTTGGTAGAATTCCTTTTTTGTGTTTTTATGTGTCCATCATTCACCCAGCTACGGGGGAGGGTAGCACAATATTTTAAACCAAGACTTCTGGCTCAGTGAGACTTCATTTTCACGACCAATGCCACTTGAGCTACCCCAGGCGGACCACAAAATTAATATTTTAAATAAAATATATATTTTTTATTTTTTTATAAAATTAAATGTATTTAAAAATTAAACTCAATATTAAAATAACCCAAGAAGTAGTATATGCGCCTTTATGCCTCATTATTATGTTAGGGAACAAACTGATAGATTTCAAAAAAATTGTAACTTTTAAAGGTGTCAGAAAAATTTACAACATCGACTCCAACTAGGACTGCTTCCCCTTGTGGGACGTAGAGAACCTAGTAGACCATCTACCTTGAATCTATTGGGCATGGATTCAGTTCATAATCTTGTAATTTGCAAATATGAAACCATACTACCTGCACTAATCCAAAGCCTATTTCACACTGAAAAATGAAAACTGAAAATTAATGAAGTGAAACAACTGGCACTACAAGTGAAAATAAGCACAACAATGCCTAATTCATTAGGTTGTGGAGTCAATCAGTCAATCAATAATAAATTCACTCCTTTCAATCCCCTATAAGTCATTACACTTAGCCAAACCAAACTTCATACTGCAAACTTGAAACACAAATTGAAATAATTGTTCATCTACTACATTAATCCATAAACTGCAAACGCACTGATCTACTGCACACACTCCTACTTTACTGAACTAAAACTTTACACTGTTAAGTATAGTCAAACTTCCAGTGTAACCATTTGAGAAGTGGATTAACTGACAGATCACCTTGTATGAAGTTAAAAACTTGAAAAATACTTTACACTGTTAAGTATAGTCAAACTTCCAGTGTAACCATTTTAGAAGTGGATTAACTGACAGATCACCTTGTATGAAGTTAAAAACTTGAAAATATTTACAATGTGAAACATAAACTCAATTGATGCTTACCATTGAGCTTAGAAAGCTACATCCTATGTTGACAACATATCAAAAATGGTACAATTCCCCTCCATCAAGGAAACAATTAAGGCACGAACAAATTACTCCATTTTTTTATTTTTGATAGCAGCATATCTCCCATGCACAAGTACTACTAGAACGCCTTGTGCTTAATGAGCTTAAACCCAAAAAAGTGTTAGTTTCTACCTTTTCATCACTTCCTCGAGTAAAGTTAATAACCTTACTGTCTTCAATATAGATTCCTGTAATAAAACCATGATAGAGAAATGACCACTAGCTGCCATGTCTAGCAAAATTAGTCTGTATGCTATCGTGTTGGACTCATGAGCAGATTTGCAGGGGGGAACATAGTTTAAATGGTTTTTTACTGGGGGGTACCGCAATTCACAGATGTATGTTGTTATGCTCTTGACTTGCGAGAAGATACCAAAGTACCAAATACGCAAAGAAATATACCTAGAACATAGAACAATAAGAAATAACAGCATGTAATTTATTATTCAGAAAGGAAAGCAATGTTCACTTGCATCTTCGAGGGGGGGACCTCCAATAGAGCAGGGCTCAATTACAAAATAATACACGACGTCCCTTAAGGGGAGTCTCTATACTTTATATAGGATTCATACATGCAATACCATGGGTCAATACCATGGTTCTTATTAATACCATCTATCTAATACCATGGCCCATTTGCAACTACCTATGGTCCCTTCTTTAAATGCAGTCAACCACTTACAATTATTAATATGGGCGTTATTGACTCTTTAACTAACTATAACTATGACTCGACCCTATTACATAAATAAGGGGGTTAGGGTTGGACCCTAACATGCCCTCCCCCATAAAAATAGCCTTGTCCTCAAGGCTGAAGCTGCAGAAACTGCTAAAGAACAGTGGCTGGTTCCTAGGTCGCATCTGTTGGAGAGGTGTCTTTCCACTTGACAAGGACTTCCTTGATTGTGCGGCCGCACAGGTGTCGTTCTTATGTGTCAAGAACTTGTTCAGGTTGGAGCCAGATTGAACCTTCTTCATCCAATTCTGGTAGACTGGTTTGAATTCTGCAATGGTTCCGAACCACTTTCTTGAGGCATGAGACATGGAAGACAGGATGGATTTTTTCAATGGGTAGCAAGGCTAGCTTGTAGGCTACTTCTCCAATGCGTTGAAGTATTTGATAGGGTCTGTAGAATTTTGGAGATAATTTCTGACAACCCTTGTCTTTGAGTGATGTTTTCTTATATGGTTGCATCCTCAAGAATACCTGATCCCCTTCTTGAAATTTATGCTCTAAATGATGTTGGTCTACCTATTGCTTCATGCGATTTTGATCTTGATGGAGATTCTCTTTGAGGTGGGCTAGCATGGTTGCATGGTTTTGTAGGAGTTGATCCACTGCTCGTACCTTTGAGCATCCCTAGATATAAGAAGTAGGTGAAGGAGGGAGTTGACCATAAATTGCTTCATATGGAGGCATTTTGGTGGTGGCATGATAGTTAGTATTATACCACCATTCGGCTAGGGGTAACCACTATACCCATAGATGTTGCTTTTCTCAAGTGAAACACCTAAGGTAGGTCTCCAGACATTTGTCGACTGCTTCAGTTTAACCATCAGTTTGGGGAGGATAGGAAGTACTGAGCTGTAGTTGGCTACCTTGTAGACTGAAGAGTTCCTACCAAAAGCTACTAATGAAGATCGGGTCACGATCAGACACAATGGAAGTGGGCATGCCATGCAATTTGAAGATCTGGTCCATGAAAGATTGAGCCACCAAAGCTGGTGCAAAAGGGTGGGGTAGGGCGCAAAAATGAGCATACTTAGAAAGTCTGTCCACAACCACCATGATGACTAACTTGTTGCCTGACTTTGGAAGACTAGTAATGAAATCCATAGAAACCTCTTTCTAGATTGAGGCAGGGATGGGAAATGGCTGTAATGTGCCTGGGGATTTGGTTGTTTCTCCTTTGTGGCACTGACACACATCACAATCAACTACAAAAGTAAGAATGTCCTTTTTCATGCTTGTCCAAAAGAATGAACGTCAAGTGCAAGCATAAGTATTCTGAAAGCCTGAATGGCCTGTAGTGAGAGATGAGTGCATCTCTGCCAAAATGTGACTTTTGAGGGTGGATGTTGGTGATATCACTACTTCGTCCTTGTAGCGAAGAATCTCATCTTGCCAAGAGTAGCTCGCTGTGGAATTTGGATCTTCTTGCAATTTATTAATGTGTTGGGAGAGCGAAGGATGTGAAAACCATTCCTTGTGAGCCTCTTCAATCCACTCTGGAATGGGAAGAGATATTGCTAGCAGGGTGCTTTCCTCCTCAAATTGGCATGACAAAGCATTTGCTACGACACTTTCGTGCCCGTTCTTGTAAATTATCTCATAATCATATCCCAACATTTTTTCTAGCTATTTATTTTGTTGTGGTGAGGATAGGCGTTGTTCCAAAAAATATTTAAGGCTTTGATGGTCTGTGCAGATTTGGAAACGTTGCCCCAATAAGTATGGTTTCCAGGTATCCACTGCATGTAATATGGCCATCATATCCTTCTCATAGGTAGATTTTCCCAGATTTGTCCCACTTACTTGTTGGCTAGTGAAGGCCAAGGGTCAACCTTCCCACATTAAGACAGCCCCAATACCCATACTTGAAGCATCACATTCAATCACAAAAGCTTTGGAGAAGTCGGGTAGTGCCAATACGGGAGTGGAACACATGGCATGTTTGAGAGCTATAAATTCCTGTTGCGCTTCATCATTCCAGAGGAATGAATTTTTCTTGAGAAGGTGAGTGAGGGGTCTTGTAATGCGACCATAATTACAGACAAATTTGTGATAGTAGCCGGTGGGACCCAAAAATCCTCTCAAACTCTTCAAGGTCTTTGGTTGAGGCCAATCCTACATTGCCTGGATCTTTTTGGGATCCACCCTGACACCTTCATGCCCCATAATGTGGCCCAAATACTCCTCGCTTAGGAACACTGCAGTAGCCAATTCCCAGAAAAGTTAATTCTGCCCAATGTCCTGCAAGAATCACGCCTAGGTATAGCAGCCACACAAATAGTTAGTTATGTCGGTGAAAGCCTCAACTACAGAGTATGAGTAGAATGTGGCAGCGATCAAACCCCTGCTGCTAGATCTGAATGGTGGATCTGATTGTTGCAACTGCTATAGAACCCAAACTTCTAGATTTGAATGGCAGATCTAATAGATCTGATTGGCGAATCTGATAGATCTGAACGGTAGATCTGATAGATTTGAATGGCGAAACTGATTGTTGCGGCTGTGACAGAACCCAACTTGCTAGATATGATCTGGCAAAGATGATGCATGATCTAGAGAGAGACAAGGGAACTATGGTCTCAAGGAGTGTTAGGTGCTACAGATCGCAATATACATAAGGGTCTGACAATAGTACTCGGCCCAATATTTTAGGGCACTAACCAAGGAGGATCAACCGTACCCTTGGTCGTACAACCCGACTATCCTTCCGTACATGCGATTATTCTCCCTGAGTGTTGTTCTCGGTGTACTATAGCAACAAGACGGCCAACCATTTATCTATGGAAAAGTTTCAAGAGAGACTGCGGGGCTTTCGATATACCCGGAGGGTACTTGGAAGACAGTCAATGCGTGGTTTTTTCTAATGCACTACTACTCGAAGGGGTACCCACAAGGGTTACAAAGGAGTCCAACAAGTGTGACCACCTCTTGTATTTCCTGCATACATGCCTCCCCAAATCTGTAGGTTTATGTGCTCAATGACAGATCTTGAGGTTTAAAGATGTTGGAACACATCTCTAGCCAAAAAACAATTCTGCTAAAAATGGAGATCCCGCCGGCCCTGGAAAGTGCTCTGATACCACTTGTTATGCTCTTGACTTTCGAGAAGATACCAGAGTACCAAATATGCGAAGAAATATACCCAGAACACATAAAAATAAGAAATAACAACATGTAGTTTATTATTATGAAAGGAAAGCAATGTTCACTTACCTCTTCGAGGGGGCAACCTCCAATAGAGCAGGGCTCAATTACAAAATAAGACATGATGCCCCTCAAGGGGAGTCTCTATCCTTTATATAGGATTCATACATGCAATACCATGGGTCATTACCATGGTTCTTATTAATACCATCTATCTAATACCATGGCCCATTTGCAACTAACTGTGGTCCCTTCTTTAAATGCGGGTCAACCACTTACAATTATTAATATGGGCTTTATTGACTCTTTAACTAACTATAACTATGATTCGACCCTATTACATAAATAAGGGGGTTAGGGTTGGACCCTATCATATGCCACATATAACATGGTGGTTTTGGGAAAAATACTATTACGGACCCCTCTCCTTGTTAAATGTCAAAAATCACGGGGATTGTGCAATTGAATCAGGACAGTTGATTTTCAAGAGCCAACATCATCTGTTGAAAACTGATAGCGATGTAATTATTATGAAGCCCTGGTTCATATCTACTGAAGGTGCTATGTATTGGAGGATCTTTCACTTCAAGGGAGTATTTCCCATCGAATGGTTGAGCCACATATTTCTTCCTACTTCATAATATTAAAAACCAGAACTTATTCAACTTCGTTTGTGCAATAGCACCCAAGTGTTTTCTTCACATAAAGTAGATAATATAATTGAAATATTTAAATCGATTCCCTTCCATCTTTAAGTAAAAAACATGCTTCCACCGAAATTATAAGGAACCTGGAAGTAAGCAATACACTTGATGATTATGATTACAGGCACTATCCACCTCTCTGCCTTTGAAAATTTATTCGACATTTGTGCACCCCTTTGATTTATCCACATTATATATTGTTTCAACATTTGAAGCACATCATATCATCAATGAAATTCTCCTTTAGAAGATTTGAAATTCGCTTAATAATGGCACTTGCAGGTGATTTTGTGTTCTTTAATTAGTGCTCATATAAAGTGTTTTTAAATACTTAACTGTATATACTTTGGTGCTTTTATATTTTACTTTCCATTATGGCAAATCATCCTACATTTTTCACATAAAGACCTGCATTCATATTTATATACTGGCAATTACACAAGCATGACCAACAGGTTTTACACCATTATACACTCCTCATGGCCCTTCACATGATTTGGCACTTTTGTTGAATGCTAAGATTGTCTTGGGACTTGGCTATCTACAAATTGAGAGGGTGTAAAATGAACAGGCCAAGTTTTGGTTGTAGGTGGGTAACATGGACGCCTTCATTGGCGTTATTGCATCATTTGTGGTAGTCATAGTTTCACTTCTCACCACGGCTTATGTTATCCATAATATTTTCAAGCCCAACTTGACAACACTTCCACTAGAGAGTGTGAAATGGGGAGAAGACAAAAGAGAAGCCCTTGTAAGATTTGGGCTAGATAATACTCAATTTTTTAATGAAATTCTACTATATTTTATAATTTGGTAAAAAGTTGGGAAAATGATAAACTATAATAGAACTCTTACGAAGAGGGATTCATAATAGAATGGATGGACTGGAAATTACATCAATCGCTTGATGACCACTAAATGGGACCCATTGGTATTCATTATTTTGCCTACAATGAAATATCCCACATCAATTTAGCAAAGAGTTCATTGGTGTTTATATGCACCAAGCCCTCCATTCTATTCTTATGCGTAATACACATATATGCATCCATTCTCCCATGGCTGAGCACTTGATATGTTGGGCTTGTACTTGGATTATGACTTTGATGATTTTGTAGGCTTCGAAGGCATATGTAGCATGAGTCTGACTTAGAGATGGGTTATGAACCCAATAATTTTACATAAATTAATATTTTAAACTATATATATATATATATATATATATATATATATATATATATATATATATAGCTCAATATTAGAATAACCCAAGAAGTAGTATTAACACCTTTATGCTGCAGAATTATGTCCTGGAACAAACTGACAGAATTAAAAATTTTTATAACTTTTAAAGGTGTTAGAAAAAGTTACAGCACAATAAAATATAAAGTCTTTTAGTTTCTTTTTTTACTAAAGTAAGAGACGATCCTTCTATTAACTTGGGTAAAAAATGATTTACACAGGTTACAACAGACGCCAAAAGGTGAAAATTCTCACAAAGGGAGAGGGAAATTACCCAAAGTACCCAAAAAACCCTCCAATAGTCAAACATAAACAATGTGGGCAAGTGGAACCAAAGTTCGCTCCCTAGAACCCATCGTTGATTTGTCTCAGTCATATCCGGTGGTCAATAATCAACACACATGGAGAAGAAGCCCGCAGAAAAAGCCTTAAACTGCTCAATCAACACTAACCGTTGATCTTTTCCCACTGATGCAATGGCTGGTGTCCATATCGCGCAGCTTAAAAGCCCTCGGAATACTGCACGACGAAGGCGGTTTGCTTTTCCCGTCCTCCGCCACATTTTGCTTCCTGAGTGGAATCATTGGCTTTTCATAAAAACCATCTTTGGTTTGGATGGCGCCTAATGAAGGTGGTAAACCATTAGTAGTTTTATCCTTTTGGGCCCACCAACTTGCATGCCAAAAGGTAGCTGTTGATCTTCCCCCTCCGAATCTGATGGCCACAATCCAAATCGAACTACTCATCCGCTTGTGTATTACCTAGTGATGAAGGCGATAATTACTTTTCATCTACCACCACGCATCGCTTGCTAAATGGCATCGCTTGTCCTTCAAGAAAACCACTCTTGAGTCAGAGGGCACCCGATGCAAGTGGTATATCTCGAATAATTTTTGACCCTGGTTTTCATTTCCTTTGACCTTCAACACATTGTACGAGGAATACATCTCCAAAAGGGTGGCCTCCTACCTAGGATGCCTAAGGATTGGAGTTGGTGCTCTATGGCTTTCGTCTTAGTAGCACATTCTCTCATCGCTTCTCCTGTCTCAATTTATGCCTTTGTTCCTACTTCCAGAAGCACCCTTAGAGAATCGACAGTTCATATCCTCTAATAAACTGTTTGAAGTGAACTTATTCTTCATTTACATGAAGTAAAATTATATCTCTTGATTTGTTCTGATACTATTGCCTGTCGATGAGGGCCCGAGAAGAGCATTCCTCCTTCCTCTTGTCGTTCGTTACCTCCTCCCACTAGCAGCACAAATCGATATGCTTGTTTCAAACCCCGTCATTGGCAAGCCAGTCCGCTATTTTGTTGGCTTCCCTGTAGACATGCACCAACCTAAGAGTTCTTAGCACTCTTAGGTGTGTTTGGATTCTTTGGTAGACTTGCAGAAGTCGCTAGTGGCCTGAGATTTTCTCTGGTGCTGCGCCAGCATTTATCCTCTTTACCAAATTAATGACTAATTCTGAGTCAGCCTCAATGATGACATTATGTATGTTGTACTTGAGCAGTATTTCCAAGCATAATTCCATCACCATGAGCTCAGCCATATTGTTGGTAGCTTTTCCAAGTTAACTGTGGAAGATGATCTGTATGTTCCCTTCCTCATCCCTCATGACCCCTCCATAACCTGCTTCTCTCGGATTTCCTTTTGATCCTCCATCTATGTTAAATTTCAAAATACCTTGTGAAGGGGGTTGCCAGAAAGCCTTTTCTGCTGAGGTATTCTTGTTGATCTGCATAGAACATCGTGGGAGATGAACCTTAATCTCTAACTTCTCTAGGACTCTGGCCTCTCTTTGTCCTATGGGTTTTCCGGTAGCGACACCTCCCAGGATATGAATAGTCTCTTTGAGTTGCTTAAGGATGCTGCTAACCGGGCTTGACTTATCCTTGAAAATCCTGTTTTTGCGCTCCTTCCAAACATTCCAAATTAAGAACCCTAGGATCAATTCCCAAGCGGAGTTTACTATCTCATTATCCGAAAAAAAAATTGCCAGTTTTTCAGTGTAGCGATGATGTCATTTACATGTCTGTCTATCTGCTCAAAGACATATCCAACCCAGTTCCAAAGTGTTGTAGTGAATGAGCATCTATTCAGGAGATGATTAGTGGTTTCTTCCTGTTGTCCACATAGGTGACATCTTGAGGGGCCAACAAAACCTCTTTTTATTAGGTTATCCTATGTCAGAATCTTGCCCTATTGAACCAGTCACTTGAATAGTTTGACTTTCATCCAATGAGGATTATCCCAGAGTTCTTTCCACGTCTTATCAGTGTTTGAAAAGTTAAGCCTTGTGTCTATCCTTTTGGCCTCCTTAAGGGTGAAGAGACATGCCTTGTTCTTTCCCCATCTTAATTGATCGTCCAAGGTTGATTTTAAGATTTGCCTTTTTTCCAACAGACCGTTAAGGGCTATAGCTTGAGTATTCATCATGCCCAGTTCATTGTAATCTGGAAGTTTCCATATTCGCCATTTCCCATTGTTCCTTGATTGATCCCAATAGTCACTTACCCTCCTTAATCCTTTGTTGATGGTATCTGCGTGAATGTCTGCTAATTCTTCACTGCGGAGATAGTACTCTTGCTGCCAATTATCCTCCCAGAACCAGGCTAGATTACCATTTCTGATCAACTAGAAACTATGTTTTTGGATTAGAGCCTTGTTCTCCCATGCCCTATTCCAAATTAGTGAAAATTTTACTTGTCTTGTTATTCTTATGAGGTCCTTCTCCTGCCAATCCCTTGCATACTTTTGCTTCCATAGTTTTGCCCAGGGGGCTTGTATTTCCTTTAGCCATCTCCACCAGACTTTGGCTCCTATAACTTTGTTAAGAATTTCTTGGTCATGAAGGCCCAAGCCACCATGGGATTTTTGTTTGCATACCCTGTCCCATGCCACTGGGGCCCATTTCTTCTTTTCTTCGCCTTTCC
Organism: Pinus tabuliformis; assembly: GCA_031772625.1. Classification (NCBI taxonomy): domain Eukaryota; kingdom Viridiplantae; phylum Streptophyta; class Pinopsida; order Pinales; family Pinaceae; genus Pinus; species Pinus tabuliformis. The sequence continues at coordinate 1,606,193,889 of CM062817.1, read as the reverse complement.
CTCAGAGAAAGTTTCTCTGAATGTTTCTTATTTTAGTAACGACACCAGTTGGTGCCAGAATGGCTGATAGCATGCAGATAGGGATGGTTTGGAGGATAACCTTAGTTAGAATCAGCCTCCTTGCTAGATTTAGGGCTCTGTTGGTCCATCTGCTAATCTTATCTTTTAGCTTATTTAGAACAGGTTCCCAGATTTCCTTGTGTAACGGTTTGTCAGTGAGGGGAACTCCTAGGTACTTCGAGGGCAATGACTCTCTCCTAGGTACCTTTGTGCCTGCTTTCTAGTCAATTTAACGTCTTAAATTGCTCTACATAAATTATCAATCCGGGTATCATAAACTAATGAAGTGTGGTGCACCATATGTGCTTAGTTAACCTTTTCCTTACTTCGTTGTTTTACAGTTTATGTTGTTTTTGGGGTTTTGTTCTTGTTGGTTTCCTAAAGTGTCTAATGCAAATGGAAATCCTATTCTAAGGTCTTAAGAATACTTTTAAAGGACAAGTATGGATGTAGATTTCAAGACAAAGTCTATGTCCCTAATGGTAAATTCCAAAACTTAGCACTTCAAAAAATCTCAAAACATGTTATTGATGGAATTAGTACTTAAACAAAAGTGTAAATATGCAGCTACTTCAATCAAAATAGAATGCAACAACCAAACAATGAGCTAGTGACTATGAAACCCAGTATCCTTGCTGTTGTATAAAAAGAAAACTAAACTTAAAGCAATTCAAAAATTGTAAGCAAAGTAAACTAAATCATATTACATCAACTCATATTCTGACCCCTCACCATTCGACTTGCTCTGGCTATAGGAGGTAATCATAAACAAATTGAGCAATCTAATATCTAATTTGCATAAAATGAAACTAATATTAAACTACACATTCATACTTCAATCCCTCACCATTCAACTCGCTCTGGCTATAGGAGATAACTGAAAATGACATGAGAAATTCAATAACTAATTTGCAGAAAAATAAACTAATATCAAACTACGCATTCATACTTCAATCCCTCACCATTTGAGTCACTCTGGCTATAGGAGGTAACTGAAAATGACATGAGCAATTCAATAACTAACTTGCAGAAAAATAAACTAATATCAAACTACGCATTCATACTTCAATCCCTCACCATTTGAGTCGCTCTGGCTATAGGAGGTAACTGAAAATGACATGAGCACTCTAATATCTATCTTGCAGAAAAGTAAATGAACAAAACAAAACTGAAAGAAATAAACAGTGCTGGAATTAGAACTCAGAAAATAAATCAGCAGAAGGACAAGATGATTCCATCATGTCATTAGTCATTAAAAAGCTATGTGCATTACTAATCTACAATCAACCGGTTGAACACACTTGCATGAATGAAAAATCTAATATACCAAACTTGAAAGCAATCAAATGACATAATGAAATCAAAGCAAAATTTACAAAATGAAATCTACTCTACCTTACATTCTAATATGCTCCATGACATCTACTTCACATCTCCTTCCATGTTGAGAACATCAAAGCTTTATTCAAATTCTTCAAAATTACAAAGTACAACAAAGTTCTCCAAAGCTTTCAAAAGCCATCAAGGAAGAACTACAAACTCCAAGCTAAAGAACTCACAAGCTAAAAGACTAACAAATGAAGGAGAGAGATCTCCTATTAATACAAAAAGATGAGAAGCCATCTCATTAATGAGTGTCCATGAATCTCTCCCTCTACCTCTAGAGTCCTAATCAAAATAGGAACTGATAAGACACATGTCTTCTTAGAGTTACAATACAATTAGGAGATGTGACACATATCCTCATGATCCCATGATTCTTTCCACTCAAATTAGAATTTGGCCTTAGAGTACCACATAAGGGTCTTCTAGAAGCCTCCTTTCAACCTACACATGTCAATAATCTCAACCCACTTGTTAGGTATAAGCATATGCACATTATTTTCTAATTTTTAACCACAAATTCATTTAAAAAGCTTAGAATTAATAAAGATTGGAAAAACATAAATGTGGCCCAATGATAATGAAAGTGGGATGAATGTGGTGACATAGTAGTGAAACGGAGGTGATATAATGGACATAATAGTGAAAGTGTAATGGAAATGAATGACATTTTCAAGAATCAACACCTGCTACCATAGCAAACTCACTCAGAATCTGCTTAAATGCTTTGGCTTCCTTGACTGTGGGTGTGCCTTGAAGCACAGTATCATCCACAAATTGCTAATGTGTCACCGTGTCCCCACCTTGATTGAGTCTCATACCCTGAATTCTCCCTTCCTCCTTAGCATCTCTGATTGCTCTCCCTAACCCTTCCATCATTAGAATGAAAAGGAAAGGAGAAAGAGGATCACCTTGCCTGAGACCTCTAGTAGGTTTGAAGGTTTTGGAGGGAGAGCCATTCAGAAGAATTGTATAGTCGGTAGTGGTAACTAGCGCCATGACCCACTTAACCCAATTGTAATCAAAGCCATAGGCTTTTAGTACTGCTCTTATGTATGATCAGCTAAGTTTATCATAGGCTTTTTCTATGTCGAGCTAAATTATCATCCCTGCTTGTTTATTGGTAATGAGTGAATGAACCACTTCATCTGCTTGAATTATGTTATTAAGAATTTGTCTTCCTTCCACATAGCCCGTTTGCTCCTCTGCCACTAGGGTAGGGAGGAGTAGTTTGAGACGATTGGCAATTATTTTGGATATTATTTTGTACACCACATTGCATAATGTTATAGGTCTAAATCTGTCTGGAGAGGTGGCATTTTCCTGTTTGGGGATTAAGGCTATGAAAGATTCATTGAGCGCCTTCAAGACTATTTTAAATCTTCAAGAGTCTTCCACTACCTCCAGAATATCCTGTTTTACAATCCTCCAACATGTTTTGAAAAAGTGCACATTGAAGCCATCCAGGCCTGGTGCTTTCCCATTGTGCATCTCTGTATGAATTCCTCAATCTATTCTTCTATTACTGGTCTATTGAGATTGTAATTGTCTTCTCTAGATACCAATTTAGGAATGTACTAAGTAAATCATTTTGTAAACTGATATCTATCTACCGTGGTTTCCTCAGCAATTTTATGAAAATGTTGGACTAGAACCTCTTCCATCTCTTCATGAGTGTTTCTTTCCATTCCATGTTGATCTGTAAGTTTCACAATTATGTTATTGTTTCTGTGAGCTATGGTTGATCTGTGAAAGAATTTGGTGTTTCTCTTCCCTTCCTTAATCCATTGTACTCTGGATTTCTGTCTCCAGAATATTTCCTCTTGTAGACTTATGTTTTCCCATTCATGTTGAAGTGACTCTTCCATCTCTTTCCTTTCATCTATATAGCCTTCTGTGATAAGAATTTGGTTTATCTCCTTTAGTTTCTTTTCCACTTCTCCTTTAGCTTTGAAGATATTTCCAAATTCCTTTTTATTCCACTCTTTGATTCTGTTTTTAATATGTTTGAACCTGCAGTGTAGAAGGAACATCTTTGTACCTTGCAAGTGTAGCTCTTCCTTCCACCATTTTTCAATGTTTGTGAGGAAATCTGAATGAGTGAGCCAAGCGTTCTCAAACCTGAAGGGTTTGTTCCTCGGTTTACCAAATAGAGAAGCTTCCAATTGAATGGGCCAGTGATCTAAACCTCCAAAAGGTAGGATGAGCATAGTCATGCTACTTTTCATGAGAAGAAGTTCCTCTAAGATAATAAATTTGTCTAATTTTAAGGCTACTTGGGTAGAGCCCCCCCTTTTGTTATTCTAAGATATCTACTAGTTTCATATTGGTGAGGAAATTCTGGAAGGCAAATGAATCCCTACCAAGTGTTCTAGTTCCTCCTTTCTTCTCCGTGAGTGATTTTTTCATGTTAAAATTGCCTCCTAGAATCTAGGGTAGAGCTGGGTATCTCTTCTTCATATCCTCCAGTGTTGTGAGGAGTCGAAGTTTATCCTCCATTGGCTGAGGACCATAGATATTGGTGATCATGTAACATTTCCTGTCACCCACCAGTTGGATAATCAAAGAAAGGTGGTGTCTGGATGCCTCCGCATCAACCACACCAAATTTTTGTGGATCCCATAGAGTGAGAATTCCACCTGCAGATTTATTTTCCTTAACCTCAAGGGATTCATATCTATTTAACCATTTGCTATGTTTTTCTTTGATATTCTCCACTGAGCATTTTGTTTCCTGTATGAGCACTATGTCAGGTTTTTCGTCTCTGATTCTATTACCTAGATTCCTTTGTTTTCTTCTACTCCCTAGTCCTCTAATGTTCCAGGTTGTGATTTTCAATGAGGTGGGGTTTTGAAGGAGTAACTAGAAAGATATTTCATCCTTCCTAAGTCAATCATGAGTTTGTCACACTCCAGCAGTAGTTCTTTTTGTCTTTTTCTTCACCTCCTCTTGCCTGGGTTTTTTGTTAATTTTCCTGTTATTAATCCTATTGAGGAAATCCCTTTATTTTCCTGGTTATCATGTCCTCTTTTGACTCCTATAGTTGTTTGATGTGACTTGTTAAGGAATATCTGTTGTACCTTGTCAACATCCTCTTGAGGTATGGAATTTATACCCAGGTTTCCTCCTTGTTCTAGAAACTTTTCCAACTCTAGGTTCTCTCTTTCCAGGATCTCCTATAAGTCTTGGTCCTCTATGCCACTTTCACTTTGAGTCTTTCATGGTCTTTTTCTATTTCCATGGTACTCAAAGGGTCCATCGTGTGTTCATTCTGTTCTTGTGTGAACTCCATGCTGGTCTCTTTTCCTTTCCCCCTTGCTACCTGATTCTCTGTACTCTTTTGATCCCCTCCATCTACTTCTTTTTCTCCTAAGATCTCAAAACTATTGTAACTTCTTGTTTTGTTATCATTCTCAATAGGGTTATTTTGTGTCTTCCTTCCCCTTCCTTTTCCTTTTCCTCCTACTTTGGTGAAACATGTCTGATCTTTCCCTTTGCTAGTTTTTAGGTATTCCTCCCTTTTATTAAGAGGACAATCTCTACATAGGTGCCCATGCTCATAACATTTGTGACATCTGAACAGGATATGCTCATAGTCAATTGTTTGAACCCATTCATCATCATAGACTTCTAGAATGACCTCATCTGGAAGGGCTACTGATAGGTCCATCTCCACATATACAGGCATAGGAGGTATATTTTCCTTGTAGAGTTTCCTCTGAAATCTTTAAGAAATGACCTAATTTATTTCCTATAACTTTTAAAGACTCTGGCATCCAGTAATCTAAAGGTAAGGAGTAGAGTCTAATCCATATCGGTACTGAAGTGAAAGTTTCTCGTTCTGGCAGAAAGTTCATCATCCATGGCCGCATGTAGAGACCAGCAGCTGCAAAGAAGTATGGTCCTCCTTCAAAAATCTTGTCTCTGTCCTCCATGTTTGTGAACACCAATATAAAAAAACCTTTGGATCCAAGATGTATATTTAACTCCCCCTTAGGTTTCCAGTTGTATTTTATCCAAGTGTACAACGCTTTCTCAGACGGCCAGATTCCCATAAACTTGCATATAATGGCATAGTTTTCCATGTGATCCCTATGCTCTTACAGATTCAAAATAACCCGTGGTTTAGTTATGGTCTTGGGTTTACAGGGCCCCATCTTGGTTCTATTCTCTATTCCCTGGCCTCTGTCTTCCACTTTCTCGTCCTGTCGGTCCTCATCGTGGGTCCCTTGTTCTACATGGGTTTTGCTGCCTTCTGCCTTCTGAGTTTCATTGTTTTTTGTCTTGACCTCGAAGGATTGTGGAGGCTTGTTCTTATTCCCTGCTCTTACTCTGTTTGAAACCACATTATTGTAGGAGCGAGTGGAGTTCGCTCCTCCCTATGCCTCCATGGTTACCTCTTACCTTCTGTTCCTTTCGTGTTCTGTATCAAACCCTAGTTCTCTTTACTCATCATTTCTATAAAAAAATTTAGTTTCATTATTATTATTAATTTTTTTTACCGAGGAGAAAAAGCGTAATTTCATTGATTTCAGAAAATTACATGTTGTAGATGCAAAAAGCATATGTAGAATAGTGGGTAGAGCCACTTACAGTTCAATACTCCAAATAGAGTATTCGTGAAAAATCTCAAAGTACAGTCTTCAGGGAAAAAGAAAAATAAAAACAGGTATGAAAACCTCAACAATCCTACAGAAACAGGAGCCCAGAAACCCTAAAGGGGAAAAATACTAAGCCCTAGAGTAGTCCTATAGAGGGTAAGAGAGAAACCCCATACCCACTATAAAACACATCAAATAAGGAGTAGTTTTGTAGCCCCAAGAAAGAGACGACAGAACCAACTAGACCATGAACAGCTCAAACTCGGAACTGAACCACCACAGGCGAAAACACTCCTAGGAAAAGAATCCGTGACAAGTAAGCTCAAACCCTGGCAACCCAAACAATAAAGAGAGGCACGAAATGGGGGAAAAAGTTTCCTGGGTAGACACTCCTCCCCCGCCTCCTCAAACTCTTCTCATGTATCACATGAACCAGAAAATAAACAAGCTAGCATCTATCTTCCACAACAACCTTCAGAAACCCCAACACACCCAGCCAAGTTGCAATGGCACAAAACAAGAACAGTGTTGCCCAGGTCCTCCATGCCCATGTTCCCTCAACGCTCCAAATCTCAGCAAAAGAGAGGCCAGCGCATGGCCAACTTGCACCATCTGCAGCAATGAAAACCATTAGATCCCAGCCAAGATGCAGAGGCGAAACCAAGGGTAGAGATGGCTAGGGTTCAACCTCCTCGCCCCCACACAGTGGAAGATCCTTGTTACCATAAGCGAATTTTTTTGCCGCGTGGGAACCTTATCTATATATATATATATATATATACACACATATATAGATAGATATATTTTACTTAAGATGATTATTAAAATATTTTATTTATAGTCCACATTGATTTTTTAATTAAAATTTTTTATTAGCAGGTTTCAACTTTATGTTGAAAAAAAAACTACACATCTTCTTCGTATTAAGTTATTGTAATATTTTATCACTAAAATATTTCTAATTATATATATAATATATAAATATATATATATATATATATATATTCATGTTTTGTTTAACTTATTTTGACAAAAAAAAAACATTTTCGACACTGACATAGCCCAACAAAATAAATTGGTTCTGACATTAAGAACACCTTTGCACTATAAGAAAATAAATACATGAGTAATGAGTTATAACTAAAATGTAAGTATAAACAATAACAGATTTCACTTTGTAAGGGTTTAAGGATAGATTCCACTCCGAACTCCCCAAATCAATACCAGTTCTCCCTGAACCATATTGCATGTATCTTTCTTGAACATTGTTTTTACACCTGCATCATCCATCTTTCTTACAGAAATCAGATTTCTGACGAATGCAGGAATATGCAGAACACCCGGAGGTGTTCTAATCCTTCTACCTTGCAAATTTAGCTTTAATTTTACACATTCGATGATTCTAGCCTTCCTATCATCCCCTAAGAAGACATCACCACCATCATGTTTCTTGTACTCCTAGAACCACTCTCTATGGGGAGTGAAGTGAAAGGATGCACCTCAGTCAATCAACCATGCCTGATGATCTACATGTATACTTGAAGAAGAAGCCAAGTACACACCTCCACATTCATGTGAGGTGGTTTTTGCCTCTAGAGAATGAGCATAATAAGATCCCTTTCCTCTCTCAGGAGATTTAGATCTACAATTATTTTTGAAGTGTTATTCCTTTCTGCATTTCCAGTACACCTTTACAGGTTTTCCTAGAGATTTAGATCTCCCACTCGAGGACTTATTTTTATTTATGTTATGGGACCATTCTTGTACATACAAGGCATCTCCATTATAACTGTCGATATTTGTCCATCTCATATCCTACGATAGCAAGGATGAGACTATTTCATCAAACTTCAAGGTAGTTATATTGCTACATATTGCAACAACGAGACTATCCCATGAATCTCATAGAGAACATATAAAATTGATGCACTTATCTTCATCTGGAATTTTAATATCAATAGATAACAACTGGCTTAACACAATATTAAAGGCGTTCAAATGCTTTCGCACCGAGTCTCCATCCTTCATCTTGAGGTTATACAACTTTTTCCGTAGGAACAATTTTTTCACTACAGACTTGTATTGGTACAAAGTTCCTGACTTGTCCCACAAATCCTTTGCCCTAGTTTCCCTTGATACATTAAACAATATTGAATCTAAGATATAGAACCGTATTTTTCTCTTTTCTTTCTGATCCAAATTCACCAAATCTTCAGCTAATATTATCGTTGGTTTAATACACGGATTTACAACAATCCATTGATCTTTATCCACTAGTAGATCCTCCAGCTAGATTTTCCACACTTCAAAACTCTCGCCATTGAATTTATTGATCTATATATTCCACTACTTACCATCTTCTTCCACCGCACGAATCAATCTCGTAGATCACCCACTGAACAGGGTTTACCATAGGCTTGAGAAAAAACCCTTAGAAACAAAGGTGTCCCCTTGTAGTTGAAACAACTCTGATACCAAATGTAGGTTTTAACCCTGTACATAAATTACTTGCAAATGAATTCTTAAAACAAAATATATACAATGGTGAGAAACAAAAAACAAATACACAGAGATTTTTCCCCTGGATCCCAAAACCAGGACTACCAGATTGATTTTCATTATGTTCCTTTAAAAGTTACAATACATATATATACATGACGAAGCATTTATAAACCTCAATCCACTAACCCTAGATTAGAACATAATCGTATTTCCCTTGACTGGATCTACACAATACCATTGGCAGAAAACCATCATGCCCAAAACCATGTGCGAAACTGATGCACGAAACCATAGGTATGTCCGCCAACCTAATATAGGGTCCAAAAAAAAATTCCTGGGGTGTTGCCTCAGACTGTGTGAAACCCCCGACGAGGAGGGTTGTGCCTAATGCAATGAACACGGGTGACTTTCGCCCCCCTGTGATCCACCTGCGTGTGTGACTAATCGTGGAATGAATATAACACACACCCACCAAAACTAATTTTTGGAAATATGTTGTCATTGATGTCAACACATGACAAGGGTATCAAAGAGAGACTCGAAAGATTAAATTCCAAGCACAAGAAGATTCAACAAGCAGTATGGTTTAGGATCATGAAAAGTCTTTGGTGCCAGTTTTGGAGAAGTACTTCATCTCAAATATAGATGAAACCAAACTTAACAGAAAGAGCTCAGAAAAATATTTTCATTGACATGCAGAAGTCTCAAAATGGCCTCCTAGTTTGAAATATAGGATCAATCAAAATTGGAATACTCCCAAAGTCAAATAGCAGAGTTAGAAGAGGTTGGGAACCTTTTTTGGCATCACATCCAAACTTGGCAGAAATGGTGGAGGAGTGGCAAAAATATGGACAAGGCTCACTTACAGTGACAACAAAGTAGTGGGAAGGTTTCCTATTGGCCATAGGCAAGGACCACACTACAGCCTGGCCCGACGGACATACTCCGATGAATTTGATATTATGTGTTGACACCTAATCATCAGGATTGGGTGAATAAATACAATTGATGTAAATAAATAATAAGAAATATGAACAATCATTAGGAGATGAAGTGAATAGTCTCCCTCATGTATATAATAAAGACCTACCTGAAGGCATAAGATGAATTAATTTTTTGGAGTTACTACCTGGCTTTACATGGTATCGGAGCACAAGTCCTCAACCCCTAAAATTAGTTGTAACTCCTTGCATCAGTTTTGTCAGCCATAACCATTGCATGCACCCTCTGCATTCCCTAGGATGTTCATAATTGTCCTCCCTGCACTCTCTAATCATTGTTGGCATTTTTTTTTTTTATGAAATGACATTAAGAATGATGAAATTTAGATATGAAAACAAATTTTAACTTTGAAGTGAAGGGGAGTGACACTTAAAAGTATAAGTGGAATTTCATGAGGGGCTTTAACAATGAAACAATCAACTTGACAAGCCTTCAAAGACTATCACCAAACCAATGTTAGATTGGGACCTGTCCTTGAGGGTATGGGGCATACTCACTATGCTCCCTATGGCTCCTAGCTCTTGGCTACTCCAAAGGGGATGTTCCCCACATCCCTTTTTGTGGGGGACTTAGTAGGGAATGTTCCCCTCAAGAACTACACCTCAAAAAATAAATTTTCCCTTTGACCAAGGATGCAAAATTTTGACCATCTTGTCTATTTTGAGGGAAAAACGAGGGTTAGTGGGTGTGCCATTGAGCATTTTTGAGAATGAAAATGACCTTGATATAGATGAAAATATTCCCAAGCTTGATCTTGATGCCTTCATGCAGTAACAACATGTAGAGACTTACAAGGCATTGGCTCATGTTGCAGGATTCTTCCCTCCCCCTCGATCTAGAGGTGGATTTGCGTCTCGTACATATTTGCAGTTGTACCTTTTTTTGCAGTTCCTGGAAAAATGGAGCCGCGATGGCCCGAACCACGGTTCTAGAACGGATTGGCTGCATTTCGCGAGAAAATCTAGGAGAAAGGTGGACGGTTCCTTGGACTTGGATTTCTTTTGTTGGACTTGACTTGGGTTTTCAAACTGTTATGTGAGGAATAATGATTCTCGAACACTACCAAGGCGCCCCCTTGATGCTCCCTAGACACTTCCTAGATCTGCGATTTCACCTTTTTTTGCAGTTCCTGGAAAAATGGAACCACGATGGTTTGATCCACAGTTTCAGAATGGACTGGCCATGGATCGCGAGCAGATCCGGGAGAAGGGTGGATGATTCCACAGACTTGTTTTTTCTTGGACTTGACTTGGGCTTTCAAACTGTTATGTGGGGAATTATGCTTCCCGGAAACTGCTAAGGTGCCACCTTGATGCTCCGTAATGGTAATGTTAAATTCTTAAAGTAAAAGTGACATTCTCCTTTATCTTTCATTTCATCCTTTTCCTAAATTTTTAATGTTACCATGAAATGACTAAGGTTTTAATGTTACCATGAAATGAATAAGGATGTTTGAAAGTGGTTCCAACCTCATTAGACTTCATATGGAGAAAATAGAATTTCATGTCCCACTCAAAATTCAACAAACTTAATAGTTTTCAGGGTTTCTGGATCAATGGGATTGTGGCATTTCATTAGATTATATCATGTATGAGGGTATGTGATTGGCATTTAATCAATAGCACCAAGCCCCATATGTACCCCAGTGTTGGTGTTGTTGATTGTTGAACTCCTTTGTCACGGCCTTAGTAAAAATGTGTTGGAAAATGTAACTAGGTTTGGTCTTCATAATATACTTGAAGAAAACATTTATTGGATAAAAGAAATTGGTTTTGTAACATGTCCCTTTTGGACATTTGAAATAAAAAGAAATTTGAATTTTTGAAATCGTATTTAGCTATCCAAGTAGCCAATTCGGCCCTCCTAGATGACAGGTTGCCCCAACTTGAAAAGACGTTATTTTTCGCATGGAAAAACCACTATATATTGGCATAAGGACTAGTACATTTGGAAACGATTTTCGTGGACCTTCTGAGATGATATTCAGATCTCTGTGGAAAGATTTGGGTTTTTTCTGTAATGGATTTCAGACCTCCTCTGGTGCACCTTCTGTAGTGCCTTTCTATGATAACATGCGAGCCTACTTTGGAGCCTTTCTGTGATGGCATGCAATCCTACTGTGGAGCCTTTTTGTGATGGCATGCGAGCCTACTGTGGAGCCTTTTTGTGATAGCATTCGAGTCTACTGTGGAGCCTTTCTATGATTAGTATGCGAGCCCCTGTGATGTATCTGTGGATAGACCTATGAAGGATGTTGGAGAGTCCTATATATAGACCTATGAACAGACCTATGAAGGACATTGGACAAACCTATGAAGGACATTGTGCAGGTAAGATGTTGCCTGCTGGAGGGTTGACTTGGCACTTGGGATAATGATTGTTTGACTTGGATTTTTCTATGACTCTATAAGGAAAGGATTGTTGGGTTTCCCCCTTGGTGGGGTTTTGCCCTAGCCTCTAGCCTATCTCTGGTGTCTCTTGTCTCTTGTATTTACTTTCTTGCATTCTAATGGTAATTGCTTGATGAAGAAGATTAATAAAATAAGAAGAAACAAAAATAATGTTCACAAGTAATTATCATGTTAAAGAATTCCCTTTTACACTGGAATTCTAACAAAATGTACCCTTCATTCAAGTCAAAATCATTGATCAAGCATATTAAGCTTTCTCTACCATATTATAAGGCTTGGATTAGGTCGTTTGATCAAAATTGGGCAATGTTGACTAGTATCCCAAGAGAATCAAAGTAGAGGCAAGGGCTAGACAAGAGGAGAGGAATCTAGATTCTAGATGTTGATGCTCAAATAATTAATTATTGATGTACAATGGATGCCATATCTATCTTGATTTATGTAGAAATATGCATGTTTTCATATCTTCTACAACTAATTTGGTATTTTGGATGTTTTTTTTTAATATTTTTTTCCCAAGGAAAAAATCGTAATTTTATTAATGAAAACAAAATTACATGTTGTAGCTTCTTACAAGAAGTCAATCATCTCGTCAAAGACTAGTGATCATAAGTTCATACAAAAACAATCAACTAAAATGCGAGGAGAAAGTTAGACTTTTCTCCATTTCTCCTTTTCAAACTTCCGCCAGTCTCCTTGAGATGGCGTGGATGAGATAATAGCTAGCTGATTTTCTTCTATATGGGTGTAACGTCTCTCGGTCTGACATACCAGAAGAGGAGCATTGAATCTCTATGATGAACGCCCAGCTCTTGGCGTGGAATCTCTATGATGAACGCCTAGATCTTGGCATCAAATCTCTATGATGAACACTCAGCTCCCACAGAGAAACGCCCAAATTTTCGCATAGCAACCAACACCGTAAGCGCACATTTTGCACATAGCAATGAGTAAGTATCTATGGTATGAGCGTTGAGTTTTTTTGAAATCTGTGCTGCATAGATTAAATGTTGGTGTTGGCATATGCTTCAAGTTTTAATGTTGCTCCCATATATGCTTCAAGTATTAACGTTGTCCTGGTTTTAGTGCTGTCCTTATTTTTTAACACTGCTCCATTGCTTTAACGCAATATGACCAGCAACCTGATCAACATCTCTCTAACCACTAGATGTGATATGTCGTCCACTGTTGGGATCCATCCCAATGATATTTGTCTTCTCTAATTGCTATAGTACATGTCGAGAAATAGATACACTGGTTTTACAGAGATGAGGAGGGCATGAACCATTCCCTTTTTGACCACCATAAATTTTACAAAAAGCTCCAACTCTGATACCCTTTCTCAAATAGATTTTCCTTTCCATTGAAGCTTCTCTAACATAGTACCAGTCATGATCATATGGAGCGAGTTCCTTGAAAGTCGCTGTGTTTACAAGGTCTTTCCGGTGTGGAAGCTCAATCTTGCCGGATCGTTTAATATGTGCAGCATAAGCTGTCACGAGCTCTGATACCTACGAGTTTTTTGAGTACTCACTGCATTGGGTTTTACCCTGTCGTTGGAGTTGATTCTCGATCCGTTTCCAATGAGTATTCACTGGAATGAATATTGACATAAAAGATATGCTTGCTGGCTAATTTTATGTGAGAATAGCTGAGAGGGAAGCTGAATGTAGAAGCTTAAAGCTAAATATAGTGGGGACGATATTGGTATTTACGCTGTAAAATTTTGTGTATTTACCATGACATTTGCGTTTTGACATTTGAATCTATTGTCTAATCATTTCAAAATTAGGAGTAAAATTTTGCAGGAGAAGTTTTTTTTGTTACAGAATGCATTCAATCATATCCATGGTGGGAATAGTTCTCACTGGCAAGGAGAACTATCCTGAGTGGTCTCGGATGATAAAACACACCCTCATTTTCAATGAGTTGTGGAAAGAAGTGTGCATTGGAGATGGAGACAAAGAACCTAAACATCCTAACTCAAACAAAGAGCTCACCATTTGGGAAAATAAGAACAGCAAAGCTTATGCATTAATCGCAGCATCTGTAAATGAAGAGGTGAGTCACCATATTTTTCCATTATCAATTACTTTCGAAGCCTTTCAAAAGCTGAAATAACTCTATGACTCACATTCTGCACTTGAAGTTGTTCAACTCATGATTAAACTCTTCACTCTTGAATTACAAAATAATGATCCTCTTGCTCTTGCATTTGAAGTAAAATCTATAATGCATGATATCAAATCCACTAAGGTTGAATTGGATATTCCTCTTATCACTTTTTTCAAGGCACTTTATCCTACTTACTCCAATTATCTTGAGTCATTGCAAGAAAATGGAAATCTCAAAGATATTACCTTTGACTCTCTTGTGAAAACATTTGTTGAAAGAGAGAAAGCTTTTGGAAAGAAGACAACCCCTGAATCTTCTAAAGAGGTTGTGTGCCTTTCCCATAAAGAAAAGAATCATGCTCAAGATTCTTCCAGAGGAAGAGATGGTCGAAGAAGAAGAGGAAGATATTTCAGAGGCAGGGGGGCAGACACTCTCATGGAGAGAAGGCAGATTTACACTACATACGCTGCAAAAGAAATGGATCACATGATGCCTCTACATGCAAGTTACCATGGGACAAAATTGAGCAGCAAAGAAACCAACAGAAAGGTAAAACTAATGACACAGACAAAGGTAAATCACCTGAATCCGCTCACTATGTTGTGGCACAATGTAATATTGGAGTAAATGAAGATTTATTTAATGCTTCACTTGCTTCTTGGAAAAATGATTGGTTGCTTGATTCAGAAGCAACTTGCCACATCACTCGTAGAAAATATTTTTTTGTAGAATTTACTGACAATGTTGATGGAACAGTATACTTTGCAGACCAATCAAAAATCAAGTCATCAGAGCTTGGCATAATTATGCTTAAATTTCCTGGTCTTCCAGACTTTCTTCTGCATCATGTTCTATATCTTCCATAGCTCAAGAGAAACTTGTTGTCCTTGGTCCACATCCGCCATCAAGGTCACTCCATTCATATGTTTTATGGCAAGCTTGAGGTGAGAAAAGCATCTGACCACTCACTTGTCATGAGGGGAATTGAAGAAGAAAGGCTTCTCAAGCTGCAAGGTACCTCTGTTCGTGAAAAACATTTCTCATACAATTCTCATTATGAAGAAGGTAAACTTCCATCAAGTTTATTATGGCATGCTAGATTTGGACATTTGAACTATGACAGCCTCCGCTTGTTGAAGAAAAATGGTGTTGCTGGTTTGCCTACAATTCCTAGGAAATTTAAGCAATGTGATGCTTGCATTCTAGGAAAGCATAGCAAATAGTCTTTTCATGATTCACATTCAAGAGCACATAGAAAACTTGAACTCATTCATTCAGATTTATGTGGTCCAATGCATGTTCCTTCTGCAAATGGAAATAAATATACGATGACATTTATTGATGACTACACCAGAATGTGTTGGGTTTATTTATTGAAGAACAAATCTGATGCTTTTCAAACATTCAAGAACTTTCATAAATGGATTGAAAATGATGCACAATGTCATATTGGGTCTATTTGCACTGATAATGGAAAAGAATACACATCAAATGAATTTGAAAACTATCTTCGCCAAGATGGGATCAAACATCAAACAATTGTGCCTTATAATCCCCAACAGAATGGTGTAGCTGAAAGAATGAATAGGACAATCTTAAATATGGTACGATCCATGCTCTTCTTCAAAAATGTAAAGATAATGTTTTGGGCTGACTTTGTTCTATGTGCTGCATATATAAAGAATACATTTCCATCAAATGCTATTAGAAACATGACTCCATATGAAATGTGGTATGGGCATGTTCCTTCGGTAAAGCATCTCAGGGTCTTCGGTTCCACCTATTATGCCTTGATACCAAAGGTACATAGAAACAAACTTGGTGCAAGAAGTCGTAAGTGTATCTTCTTGGGGTATTCAAACACCTCCAAAGCATAACATCTCTATGATGAAGTCAATAAAAAGTTTGTTGTATCTAGAGATGTAATTTTCCTTCAATCATCCAAAACTGACAATGCTGTTGAGCGGCAACTTGATCGCTTGTATAGATTCGCAAATGCAAAATCATTTCAAGAATTTGATAATCAAATTCCACATCTTGAAGGGGGGATTCCTATACTAGATCAACATGTGGAATCTTCTTATGAAGAACACTCTCCCCCGCATGAAACTCCAACAACAGATGATGCTTTAAGTGATGTGATTGATATAATTGGGAGACTCAATCTTGATTCATTCCCAACTCAATCAACAGAGCAGCCTAGACCATCTGAGAAAGGTCCCCCAAAGTGGTTGACAAAGACACTTGAAAGTGTTCATCCTGATGAGGTTGGAAAGATAGGAACTAGAAATTCAAACCAAAAAAATGGAGGTGATGTAGATGAATCTAATTCACCTGTTGATATGGATGTTTCTTATGATTGTGAATTGAACTTGTCTATAGATTTTGAACCAACTTCCTTTAAAGAAGCTGCTTATAATGATGAATGGAAAGAAGCGATGCAAAATGAGTATGATGCCCTCATAAAGAACGACACTTGGAAGCTGGTTTATCCTCCATTAGGATCCAAACCAATTGGTTGCAAGTGGGTCTACAAGAACAAGTATAAAGTTGAGGGCTCAATTGACAAGCACAAAGCTAGGTTTGTGGAAAAAGGTTTTGCACAGAAGGAAGGGGTCAATTATGAGGAGACCATTTCCCCCATAGCAAAATGGGCTACCATCCAGACACTCTTTGCCCTATCAGCTCAGAACGATTGGAAAGTCCATCAAATGGATGTAAAAACTACTTTCTTGAATGGAGATCTAAAAGAGAATGTTTTTATGTCCCCACCTGAAGGATTTTCTTTGAAAGGACATGAACATAAAGTATGAAAACTTGTGAATCCTTGTATGGCCTCAAACAAGCACTGCAAGCCTGGTATGAAAAACTAACTGAGAATCTTATAAAACTCAATTTCAAACATTATGATCTTGATGATGCAACTTTATTTGTCAAAAAAGTTGGCAAAACAGTTATATATCTTGTGGTATATGTAGATGATATTTTGATGACAGGGAACAATGAAAGCTACATTGCATCCATAAAGAAGGAATTGGGGAAAAGTTTTGAAATGACCGATTTGGGCTATGTTCATTACTATCTTGATATTGAAATAACACAACATCCAAATTCCATATTTCTCTCTCAAAAGAAGTACATTGGAGATCTGTTGAATAGTTTTGGCATGACAGAATGCAATCCTCTTACTACTCCAATGGAACAAAACTTAAAGCTCACATCTATTGAAGGAAAAGAATTTGAGGATGCAACAAAGTATAGACAGCTTGTAGGAAGTCTCAACTACCTAACTACTACCAGACCAGACATTTCGTTTGCTGTTGGAATCCTCTCCAGGTTTATGCAAAAGCCTTGTGAGGGACATTGGTCTGCTGCAAAAAGAGTTCTAAGGTACTTGAAGGGAACTCAAGACTTTGGAATCAAGTATACACAGGTGGACGACTTCAGCTTGATTGGATACTTTGATTCAGACTTCGATGGAGACAAAGAAACTGGGGTATCTACTTCAGGATATGCTATGAGTCTTGGATCAGGAGCTGTCTCCTAGAGATCACACAAACAATCAGTTCCAGCAGATTCCACAACAGAAGCAGAATACGTGGCAGCAGCTGAAGCAACAAAAGAAATTGTGTGGCTCAAAAAAATTCTTGAAGATTTGCAGGTAAAACAAGTACAATCAAGTCCACTAATGATTGACAATACCTCTACAATAAAGTTGGCCAAGAACCCAAAGTTCCATGATCGAATGAAGCACATCAATACTAAATATCATTTGATTCGACATCATGTTGAGGCCAAGACAATACATCTCCGTCATTGTTCCACTAATGAGCAAATTGCAGACATCTTCACCAAAGCGCTTGGAAGAAAAAAGCTTGAACGATTCAAAATGATGCTTGGACTCACCAACATCCCTTCAGATTAAGGGGGGGAATGTTGACACCTAATCATTAGGATTGGGTGAATAAATACAATTGATGTAAATAAATAGTAAGAAATATTAACAATCATCGGGAGATGAAGTGAACAGTCTCCCTCATGTATATAATAAAGACCTACCTGAAGGAATAAGATGAATTAATTTTGTGGAGTTATTACCTGGCCTGATATTATGCTTAAACAAATGAGCGGGATGATGCCATCGTATTATACTATATTGGAAGTATAAGCCCAATGTATTTTTATTGTGCACGTAGAGGAAGTGTTGGGAAACATCCGTTGGTTACAACATTCCAAATTGGTTGCAACATTTTCTTGGTGCCTAAGCTATATGAAGGCCATATACATCCTAGGATTCTTAATCTCTACTATGAAATGTATGCAATCTCTCCCTTTGTTTCTACATTGAATTGTTGGTTAAAGACATCAATTAAATTGGCTCGTTAAACTACAAATTCATTAATTTACACTTTATCAATGTTACATATCAAAAATTTACATTTTGGTTGTCTCTTTGGTTTTCTTGTAGAAAACTTTTGGCACACCATTAGTTAGCCTCATTCTCATAATTATTCATTTATTTCTATATTATTAATAGTAATTGGATGTTGCTTTAAAATTAAAATTATATATGTTTTAATGATGGGTCAAATTGATATAGAGGGGATCACTAAAATTCTTTATTAATGTTGCAGAAAGTTATTATATTTTTTTTTTTTATTGATAATAATAAGAAATTGGAAAATTCCTCTTAGTAAAATTGAAGAAGATATTATTGTTGATTACCATAACATTATAACAAAAAGAAACAAAATATATATATATATATATATATATACATACAAAGATGCCATAAATATAAATATATAAATATATATATAAGAGCATGAACATCTTTGTTAGATATTAGATTTGAGTAAATTATATTAAGCATTTCTTGATTGTTTAAAAAATCCTAGGCATGAATATTTAGATTCCATAATTCATAGCAAACATATCCCATATATATCGAGTATTTTCTTTCGATGAAAAGTCCATTAAGCCCAACATTCACAATTTCATGACAATTATGAGTTAAGATATATGTACATCATACTTAACCTGCATCATTACTTATTACTTATACTTTGAATAATGAGAATTGGAATGCTTGAATCTTTTGGCACAAAATAGTCTCAACTTAATAGTTCTTAAACGAGTGGGAGAAGAATCAAGTCCATTGGAAATTGTTCTAGACCAAAAAATAATTATATATAAAAATAAAAAATAAAAAATAAAAATTATAATTTTAAAGTCTATTCTAAACAAAAGTGTTTTTAAATAATTCTAAAGACAAAGATTGAATTTATAATTTTGAAAAGGATCCATACTAGTGAAGTAAGCCAGTTATAATTCTCCCACTTACAAATCAATTGAGAGAAGCCCAGAAATAGTAGAACACTTCAATTTGTTTGCAACAAAAATATCCGACATAATTAGTATCAAACGGAACAAATTAAGAATTGAATCACCAAGAAGAATTGTATAATATTAATGATGTTGAAACATTTACATTGAATATGTTCCTGGTTAACAAATCATTAATCTTGGGTTATTGGAAAATATTTCCGCTATATGTTACTATTTATATCATTTGGAAATAATGGAGAAAACAATTTTTCCGTTGTTTTGATTGTGTATTTTTTTAATACTTAGATTTTATTTCTTAAGAGTTTGTTTTCCAATTTTAATTTGGTATCAAAACTCATATGGCCTTGGGACTTGGCCCTTATCTAGTTAAGAAAATAGAAAGCATATGTATTTGTCTTTATTTTAATTTGATATCAAAATCCACATGAGCCTGGGCAGGGTAGGAATTTCAAATCTGAATCACTCGTCAAATTTGACAGTTTAGGAAACTCTAACCCCTATTCTAATCATTTTAACAAAAGATGTTAATATTTATGAAAAAATTCTAACTGTATTTGACGGACAAATCACCTCATGATGAAAAATTTGCCCATCAAATTCTATCCCTAGGCCTTAGCCCTTACGGGCCAAAGAAATAGAAATCATATGTATCTGTTTTGAGATGTATTAGTAATGTGTTTTTATTTGAATTTGTTGTCCATAAAATAAACCTGCAGTGTGGACAACTCAAGCTACTGGGCCAAGGAAATAGAAAGCATATGTATCTGTTTTGAGATGTATTCTTAATGTGTTTTTATTTGAGTTTGTTGTCCATAAAATAAACCTACAGTGTGGACAACTCGAGCTACTAATGCTCATGAGGAGAGCCAATATGGCTGTAGTTGTTGCTTTCCATGGTGAAGTTATCCGGCAGGTACTGAATCTGCTGTGTTTTTAACAGTTATTGGGAGAAGAACATAAGCGCACCAGTCTGTCCAGAGGAGTCTGCATGCAAAGGAGGCTGTGGTGTGTGGAAGACCCATTTTCAGCTGCAACCTTAGGTGGAGAGTTGTGCGCATAAGGAGGCCGAGCTTGGCATACGTCTCTGTGGAGACACTGTCTGATGGGGCCAGCCCACGTGGTCCCACGCTGACTCAAACTACGTGGACTCACACTGAACCTTACTGTGTTATGTGATTGCAAATGATTTAAGTTTGGTGGTTGATTGGTATTAATGTCATTGTACCTTCCCGGCTCCTCCTTATGACACCTGCCCTCCTCGTGATTGACGAACCCTAATCTCTTTACCGCGCTTTACATTCACCTTTTCGCATCCGCTCGGTCATTTTACCCTTGGAAACTGGCTCTGTGGTTTGTTTGGTCTCGGCCGCTTCTGGTTATGCTGCTAGTGAGGCAACCCTGTTGAACTCTTGCTGTTACCTTATGGCGAAACTATGTCTTCCAACACCGTCAATACATTACCATGGGCACTGTCGTGTTTGCTTCAGGCTTTTCTGGTAAGTCTCGGTTCCTCTCTGTACATTCGACTGAGTTTTATGATGGAATGAGCTTGTTTGTTCTGTGCTTGGGTTAAGTCGTTCGTATGGCCTTTCCGTTAATCTTATTGGTGTTTTCTGGTAACGAAAATGGTTATGCTTTCGCTCGTGGGTCGAGTTCACAGTTCGAATGCTCCCCTGTTCGGCTTCCCTCCGGCGTTCAGCTCTGTATATCAGGTAAGGTTTCACTCTATGCTTTATGTCTTCGCCCTCTATTTGTTCCGGAACTAACGTTCCTCAGCTCCTTCGTGAGCAGGGATAATTTTGGATTCTGTAGGCCTGGGTCTCGGCTCACCTCAGGTATGAACCCTCTGTGCCCTCATACTCTGTTTCGCGGGTTCGTTTGCACATTCATGCCTTAATTTCCTGTGCAGTCTTTATAAATGGTTTTCAAACCCTAACTCTGCCTTACTCTGGTTTTGCAGGTGTGGCCGCTCCCGTGGATGCGCAAGGGTTACAAACCTTCTTGTTTCGGGTAGCTCTGTCTTCACTTCTACTTTCTCTCAACGGTTCTTGGTTGAATCTGCTTGTTTGTTGTTTGCAACTTGTGTCTTTAAACGAGTCTGTTTGTGTGTTGGGTTCTCCCAACCCGTGGCCGTGACTGGGTTTTGCTGTGAGCTTTGGATAGCTCGGGACCACGAACCCTCCGTGCACGGTTTCTATGTTATTGAATTTGTACAGGCATACAATGTAACACTTTATAATATATAAACTTGTTGTAAATGGCTTTTTGGTTGCTTACCGGTTTGGCCGTAGTTTGTTTGTTGTTCCACTGTATTGGTTCTGCGCCTTAATGTATGGTGCTCGGTCTCGGTCTTGACTGGTTGACAGACTCCTTAGACTTGTAAAAAGAACTCTGCTATTCGGCTTATCTGGAATGAATTTACTACACAGTAATATGAAAATACATTTGAATTCAAAGGACGTAATTCATAGAAATAAATATTTAATTGTGCATTGTATTTGATGAAGGAAGAATATTGTCTGTATTACTGATAATCTTTTTTACATATGCTGCTGCTCAACTGAACCCCTCTGGGTCGTTTCATTTGCCTTTTTGTACAATGGTTTTGGACAGTTGGTTAACTGCCTGGTAGTTATGCTCTTGCAGTTTATACGGTTGCTCAGGCACATGTTTCTTTTATTATTCGTTTGTTTACATACTTTTGACACTATTCTGTATCTAGCATTTTTAACTAAATCCTATTACAATAATTAAGACAAACTAAACATGAATTAAAACAACATTGTTTGGTGCTGTAATTGACCCTGAAAATAAAATAAAAAAAAACAACAATAACTCTGACAGGCTTGCTGTCCAAATTAACGAAATATTCATCAACCCCAATCTTCTTCAGAAACTTTCTCTGTCCCTTCTCGGTCTTCGCCCTGTCGACCAGATGCTCCTGCATCAGGCTGCCGGGGTAAAAGAGAGTTCTCATGGCTCCGTTCCATGAGTTCTTCCACCGAGTAGCCTGCCTTTCGGATCTGCATCTCGTCAAGCCAGGAACTGTCCTCCATTGGACGGTCCTTCCACTTAACGAGATAACGCAGATACTCCTTTCTGCGTGTCTTCTTGGCCACCTGTGTGCGAATGATTCCTTCTATCTCATGGGTCTTGACCGATGGTAACTGTTTCTTCCAAAGACTGTCCTCGAACTGGGTGTCCCGTTGTGGCTGTACCACTCGTTCATCCTCTGCCTGGGCATGATATGGAAACAGGTCTGCCACGTTGAATATGGGTGATATGCCTATATCAGGTGGCAGCTGAATTTCATACGCATTTGCTGAGAATTTTCGCAGAATTTTGCATGGGCCGATTTTTTTGAACTTCAGTTTGTTATACGTACCCTTAGGAAACCGTTCCCGGTGCAAATGTGCAAGGACTTCGTCCCCAACTTCAAAGTTTACCTCTCGCCGCCTTGTGTCTGCATGTTGCTTATATTTCTGCGTGCTGTCCTGTAATCTTGACTTGACCTTTTCATGCAGCTCACTCATCGCTTCTGCAAAATCTTCTCCGTCTGCACTTCTCCTTTCTAGCTGTCCCAAATCTCGTAATTCATGTACTCCTCGCGGATGCATACCATACAAGATTTGAAATGGGCTAAGACCGGTGCTCCTATTTGGTGAATCGTTATAAGCGAATTCTGCCTGGGTAAGAGCTCGGTCCCACAATCGCGAGTTCTCTCCCGTCAAGCTGCGTAACAAGTTGCCCAAACTCCTGTTTACCACCTCTGTCTGTCCGTCAGTCTGCGGATGATACGCAGAGCTGAAATTTAATTGTGTGCCCAGCTTTTTCCACAGGGTGCGCCAAAAATGTCCTGTAAATTTCACATCCCTGTCTGATACAATAGTTTTTGGTAAGCCATGTAGTCGAACTACTTCCGTAAAAAAAAGATGTGCCACGTTCGTGGCGTCGCTTGTCTTCCGGCAAGGAATGAAATGAGCCATCTTTGAAAACCTATCCACCACCACCATCACTGAATCATACCCCCGTTGCGTTCTAGGCAATCCTAGGACAAAATCAATGCTGACTGAGTCCCACGGCCTGCTTGGAACAGGTAGGGGTGTGTACAGCCCCGTGTTCTGGCTGTGTCCTTTCGCCAGTTGGCAGATTTTACACCTGGCTATATATCTCTGTACGTCCCGATTCATCCTTGGCCAGTAATAAAAATGCCCGAGCTGCTCCACTGTCTTATTGACGCCAAAATGTCCCGCTAGTCCGCCACTGTGTTTCTCTCTCACCAGATTTTCCCTCATCGAACAATCTGGAACACACAACTGTCCCCCTCGAAACAACAATCCTTCCTGTAGATTGTAATCTAGCCATGGGCTTGTATTCCTCAATACGGGATTCTGGCATGCTTCAAAAGCTTCTTTGAAATCCGCGTCCATCTGGTATAAGTCTTTCAAATACTCAAATCCCATCACCTGTATGCCACTTTCCTGTAAGAGCAGGGCTCTTCTACTTAAAGCGTCCGCCACTTTGTTGGCTTGCCCACTTATGTGTTTCAACACAAAAGTGAAACTTTGCAGGTACTCCACCCACTTGGCATGTTTATGGTTCAGTTTGTGCTGCTGAGTTATGTACTACAATGCAGAATTATCAGAGAACAAAACGAACTCATTTCCCAGTAAGTAGTGCCTCCAATGTTTCAAGGCTTGAACCACTGCATAAAATTCCTTATCATATGACGAATACTTCTGCCGACTTTCATTCAGCTTCTCACTAAAGAATGCCACTGGTCTGTCCTCTTGACTGAGTACAGCACCAATAGCTGTCCCGCTGGCATCACATCGAACCTGAAAAGGTTTGCTGAAATCGGGCAGTCTCAAGATTGGCCTTTCTGTTATTTTACGCTTCAGGAGTTGGAAACTGTTTTCTGCCGCCTTAGTCCAGCAAAAAGGTTGGCTGGCCTTCTTGATGGTTTCCAACATGGGTGCGCAGATTTCACTAAAATTCCTGATAAACTTCCGATAAAAACTTGCTAAACCGTGAAAACTACGTACCTCGAATAAACTCTTAGGTGACGGCCAACTCATGATCGCTTCAATCTTTTCTGGGTCCATCTTCAGCTCATTCTCTGCCACTACAAATCCCAGATAAATCAACTCCTTCTGCAAGAAAGTGCATTTTTTTAAATTTATCAGCAGCTTGTTCTGCTGCAGCTTTTCGAATACCCTTCGGATATGCTGAAGGTGTTCTCTTTTCGTCCTGCTGAAAATCAAAATGTCATCCAGATAGACTATTACAAACTTTCCAATAAACTCCTTTAACATCTCGTTCATCAATCTCATAAAAGTGCTTGGAGCATTACTCAACCCAAATGGCATGACCAGCCATTCGTACAGTCCTTCGTTAGTCTTGAAGGCTGTCTTCCACTCATCTCCCTCTCTAATCCTAATCTGATGGTACCCGCTTTTCAGATCTATCTTTGTAAAATATGCTGCCCCACTAAGACAGTCCATCATGTCATCCATTCTAGGCAAGGGAAACCTGTATCGAATGGTGATCTTGTTTATAGCCCGCGAATCTGTGCACATTCGCCATTCTCCACCTTTCTTGGGTGCAAGGACTGTAGGTACCGCACAGGGGCTTAAACTCTCTCTGATCAGTCCCTTATCTAACAATTCCTGCACTTGTTTGCGTACTTCCTCATTGTCCTTTGGACTCATCCTGTACGCTGCCTTGTTCGGTAAACTTGATCCTGGTATAAAGTCAATATGGTGGCTGATGCTCCTCTTGGGAGGCAACTTATCAGGTAATTCCTCAGCCGCAATATCTTGAAATTCTTCTAACAGCTCTTGGATCTCCTTGGGCAATTCTGATCTCTCTAAACTCAGTAACACTGGCTTCATCCTCCTCACCACTGCAAAATTAATCTCATTTTCTTCAATCTGTTTTATGTACTGTTTTCCTCCAAGTAATAGCGCTTTTGTCCCGCTTGATTCTGCTGTATCTTCCTCCTTGATGGGTACAAGTGTATGTTTGACCCCATCCTTCGTAAATTTATAACAATTTGTTTTTCCATCGTGTGTCACCTTCCTGTCATACTGCCATGGTCTTCCGAGCAGTATGTGGCACACGTCCATTGGCATGATATCACAGACCACTGTATCATGGTACTTGCCAATGCGGAACTCCACCTCGCATTGTTCATCGACCAACAACTGGTGGCCTTTCTACAGCCACGACACCTTGTAAGGTGTGGGGTGCTTCAGCCGCTTCAATCCCAGCTTTTCCACCATCTCTGTGGCAACCAAGTTATCTGTACTCCCGCTGTCTATGATGACCTTACAGCACTTTCCATGCGATTTACAGACTGTCCGGAACAGTGCTTTCCGCTGGGTTGTTTCGGCCACTTCCTTGGTTGGCTTTATCAATACTTTATTCAAAATTAAAGCTTCCCCCGTCTCCGCCATGTCTTCCACTTCCCGGGGTTGTGCTTCAGCTTCTTCAGGCTGTGCCATCAGCGTCCCCCTCTGACCAGCCTGTTCAACTTCTGAACACTCAAAGGCTCTGTGCCCCCATTTGTGGCACCTGTAGCACTGGACATTCGCCCCTGTTCCGCGGCCATTCCCTCGTCCTCTCTGGTACGACCGACCTCCTCTGGTGCTATCCCCTTTTTCGGCTATCCCTGAAGTTTTTGAACTGCTGCCTTCTTCGCTGTTTGCAGCACTCTTGCCTCTTCCGTAGGACTGTCCCCGTCCTCTGCTACTTCCTCTCCCTCTTCTGCTGTTTTGTTTCCTATTAATCTTTTCCTCAGCCTTTACAGCGCTCTGAAAGGCTTCTTCAATATTCCGGGGAGAAAGAATACTGATTTCATCCAATATCTCCATCCTCAATCCATTTACGTACCTTGCTGTCTTTTCTGGGTTATCATCAGTATAACCAGCACGTAAATTCACTCTATAAAATTCTTCTGTATACTCCCTAACTGTCATTCCTTTTTGCCTTAAACCCTGCACTCGCCGATATAATTCCACCTGGTAATCTTTTGGCAGAAATCTGCCTTTCAACTTCGCTATCATTCTGGACCATAGTCGTATCGGCGACTTGTTCATTTTCTTTCTGTCTGCTTGGACACTGTCCCACCATAGTAGTGCGTGTCCCTTCAACTTAGTGGCAGCGAACTTAACCCTTTTATCCTCACTGACTTCTTCATTTTCAAAATATTTATCCAGTTCGCTTATCCAGTCCAACAGGACTTCCGCAGACAGACTGCCATCATAATTAGAGATTTCTGTTTTTGGTTTGCTGCTGGCCATTAAAACCTGTCGCAGCAACCTCAATTCTGGAGCTTCCTCATCAGACCCTTCTGCAGCAGTCATCACCTCCTCTTCACTGGTGTCTCCCAGTTCTGGGTCTCTTCGTCTACCCGCTTCTACCGCTTCCAAGCGAGCTGTAAGAACTCTAATTTGTTCCCGCAATCCTTCATCTGCTCCTCTACGTGCACCTCTTCCACGTCCTCGTCTTGGCACTTGTCCTTCTGCCATCTTCCTCTAAATAATAAAAAAAACTGCTCTGATACCAATTGATGGGGCCAGCCCACGTGGTCCCACGCTGACTCAAACTACGTGGACTCACACTGAACCTTACTGTGTTATGTGATTGCAAATGATTTAAGTTTGGTGGTTGATTGGTATTAATGTCATTGTACCTTCCCGGCTCCTCCTTATGACACCTGCCCTCCTCGTGATTGACGAACCCTAATCTCTTTACCGCGCTTTACATTCACCTTTTCGCATCCGCTCGGTCATTTTACCCTTGGAAACTGGCTCTGTGGTTTGTTTGGTCTCGGCCGCTTCTGGTTATGCTGCTAGTGAGGCAACCCTGTTGAACTCTTGCTGTTACCTTATGGTGAAACTATGTCTTCCAACACCGTCAATACATTACCATGGGCACTGTCGTGTTTGCTTCGGGCTTTTCTGGTAAGTCTCGGTTCCTCTCTGTACATTCGACTGAGTTTTATGATGGAATGAGCTTGTTTGTTCTGTGCTTGGGTTAAGTCGTTCGTATGGCCTTTCCGTTAATCTTATTGGTGTTTTCTAGTAACGAAAATGGTTATGGTTTCGCTCGTGGGTCGAGTTCACAGTTCGAATGCTCCCCTGTTCGGCTTCCCTCCGGCGTTCAGCTCTGTATATCAGGTAAGGTTTCACTCTATGCTTTATGTCTTCGCCCTCTATTTGTTCCGGAACTAACGTTACTCAGCTCCTTTGTGAGCAGGGATAATTTTGGATTCTGTAGGCCTGGGTCTCGGCTCATCTCAGGTATGAACCCTCTGTGCCCTCATACTCTGTTTCGCGGGTTCGTTTGCACATTCATGCCCTAATTTCCTGTGCAGTCTTTATAAATGGTTTTCAAACCCTAACTCTGCCTTACTCTGGTTTTGCAGGTGTGGCCGCTCCCGTGGATGCGCAAGGGTTACAAACCTTCTTGTTTCGGGTAGCTCTGTCTTCACTTCTACTTTCTCTCAACGGTTCTTGGTTGAATCTGCTTGTTTGCTGTTTGCAACTTGTGTCTTTAAATGAGTCTGTTTGTGTGTTGGGTTCTCCCAACCCGTGGCCGTGACTGGGTTTTGCTGTGAGCTTTGGATAGCTCGGGACCACGAACCCTCCGTGCACGGTTTCTATGTTATTGAATTTGTACAGGCATACAATGTAACACTTTATAATATATAAACTTGTTGTAAATGGCTTTTTGGTTGCTTACCGGTTTGGCCGTAGTTTGTTTGTTGTTCCACTGTATTGGTTCTGTGCCTTAATGTCTGGTGCTCGGTCTCGGTCTTGACTGGTTGACAGACTCCTTAGACTTGTAAAAAGAACTCTGCTATTCGGCTTATCTGGAATGAATTTACTACACAGTAATATGAAAATACATTTGAATTCAAAGGACGTAATTCATAGAAATAAATATTTAATTGTGCACTGTATTTGATGAAGGAAGAATATTGTCTGTATTACTGATAATCTCTTTTACATATGCTGCTGCTCAACTGAACCCCTCTGGGTCGTTTCATTTGCCTTTTTGTACAATGGTTTTGGACAGTTGGTTAACTGCCTGGTAGTTATGCTCTTGCAGTTTATACGGTTGCTCAGGCACATGTTTCTTTTATTATTCGTTTGTTTACATACTTTTGACACTATTCTGTATCTAGCATTTTTAACTAAATCCTATTACAATAATTAAGACAAACTAAACATGAATTAAAACAACATTGTTTGGTGCTGTAATTGACCCTGAAAATAAAATAAAAAAAAACAACAATAACTCTGACAGGCTTGCTGTCCAGATTAACGAAATATTCATCAACCCCAATCTTCTTCAGAAACTTTCTCTGTCCCTTCTCGGTCTTCGCCCTGTCGACCAGATGCTCCTGCATCACTGTCAGTGGTGTCATAGATGATTATTGCTGAAGTGTTGGAAGACATATGTGGAAGTGGCGAACCAGCATGGTTGAGTTCGTGGGGTCGTGGATCTATGGTAACCTGTGTGTAGAAACAAAAAAACCTTCGACGGTATGAAGGTGAATACCTCGTTGGATATAAAAGAGAATTTACAAGGTATTACGATATTTTAATGGGAGTGCTTTATTCGATGCGGTATTAAGGTATTACGATATTTTAATGGGAATGCTTTATTCGATGTGGTATTCTTTTGAGGTGTGGTAACCAATTAAGCATACAATCTCTTTAATGGCTATGTTAAGGAATAAGTGATTGGTAATGTCATTGCCTACTAATGGATTTATGGTAAGCATTTTGGATTATCGAAGATAATTTTATTGAGTTTAGCAAATTTAAAGTGTAGTGATTTTGTTAGAGTTGGTTAATTGAGCAAATTACACATATGTGAATGTCGAAATTGAAGATAATTATTCAACAATCATGTTGAAGATGTCAAAGATAATGTTGTGGGTGATATGAATAATTTATGAGAAGCAATAACAATTAAAGGATGATGGACAACTAATTGAAAGTTGGTGAGTTTGTGGAATAGACTCGATTAAAGTCTATTATTTGTCAAATTCATGTATTAATAAGCAATTTTATGATGTTTTGTAGTGGTCATTCAAAATTTTGTAATATTATGTAGCTATAATTGTGTGTGCCCCTATGAAGTTCGTGGTAATCTTAAAACCACTTTGGAAGTGTAGGTTTGTGGTAAGCCATAAACCACTTGAGAGTGTGTATGTAAGTGCAAGGTTGTGGTAAGTCGGAAACCACTTTGTATTGTAGGTTTGTGGTAACCAAGAAACCACAAGTGTGAGAGTGAAGTAGGCAGGGATTCTTGTAGCATGGTTTAGGGTCAATTGAGAAAACTACGAGCATGGTTTAATGTAAGATGATAAAACCTAATGCATGGTTATGGGTAATCTGAGGGAACCCAAGTTGATCAGGATGGAGGAGGACTTATAAGTACATGTACAAGGATGAATATATAATGGTTGACTGAACCATATACATGAACGACATCCTAGTAGACTTGCAATTGCAACGGTTGGTACCCATGCATTATCATAGATGGTTGTTCTTTTATGTGGACATCAAATATTCTTTTTGTTCATGTTTGTAAACCCCGGGGCCACACCTAGACTTTGTTGATTGAGATCGAGGCAAATAGTCATTAAGGGGGGACTTGGAAAATATATCTCCTACTTGTCTTGGTTGTGATGCTTTCTATGTACAGGAGTTTGTTCTTAGTGTTTAGGAGTTTGTTAAGGTCTAGTTGGTGGATAGATTCTATCCAACTACTTAACCTCCTAAATTGGTGTGTGGTTGAGATATTCAATCAATCAAGAGATTGTATGTCCAAGATAGATTAACTCGAGACATAACTCCTTGTGCTTATAATGTATTGATGTGAATTGAATTTTTAGTATCTATTATATAAATTTAATTATAGCTAATCGTTTAACAAAATTATGTGGTGTATGTGATATCTTCATTTTAATGCAAAGGAATCTCCATATATATAACATATTATTCTATGATTTAAATTGTGTTATATAAAATAGATAATACTACACAATTTTCTTTATTTACTATTAGCAAATCTTTCTAATGGTTATGAGTTTAAGTGATTTCTATATTGTATTATTTGATTTTGTCTCTTATTCGACATCCTATTTTAACATGACATTCTTGAATGAACATTTTGTAATGCAATCCTTAATGCATTTCCTTGAATATGACACACCACTAAGGCATAGAGAAACACTTTGTTCACTAGGGCATAGACAAACACTTTGTTGATGGGATTATTAAATACGATCATATATTTTTAATTGGAAAATATAGTTTTATTAATTTATTAATATAAAGAAAAAATAGTAGTGAAATATTTTTATAATTTAATTTATATTAGTCTTTTTAAATATTTATTTATAAAAATATTAAAATAATTAAAACAATTTTTAATATTAAAAAAAATATTTGAATAAAAAATATTTAATTCAAATCATAATTTGGTTGAGAAAAAATTATGCTTATTCTACAGTCTAGTATAATGTGTCATTTTTTTCATCATCAAAGTTGAAATTTTATTCATCTTGACCCAAATAAAAATTTAAAAGAAAAAATAACTATACAAAATATTTAAATAATGTTGGTTCATAAAAAAATTTACACTTGAAGAAATTGGATCCCTCTCAACTCATGTTAGATCAGTATTTAAGATGGATCTATGTTAGTATTATTAGACAACTATACATCTCACCTTTCTTCCAAAATATATTAACATCTCTAACATGCTCTAGCAACTAGAATGTGAAGGCCAAATTGCTAGTCATGTTAAGATCATGAAATATTGAGAGAACTTATGGCACCCTCACAATGACCCTCTTAAACTTGACTCTATAAATTTATGAATAGGTTTTTAGTTTTGGATTATGAGAACCCATGATTTGTTCGATAGTATTCAACTTTAATATAGCATATTTAAAAAGAGAAAGACTTCATGTTAATTGGTCTGAATGACGAATAGAATCTTAGAAATAGTGTTTTAGACACTACCATTATTCTTAGTATTTCCAAATCCTAACCAAGAACTCAACAATGTGATTATTAAATATAGTTAAAAAAATTCTAAAATATTCAAAAAATGATTTAAAACCCAAAATACCGTAGAACTATCATTTTTATTTTTCAAAATACAAAATATCATTTTGAACTTCAAACCTGCATTGCCATGCCATATGGGATCGGAACCTCAATTACCTGATATAAGGATTGACTTAAAGCCTAATCAAGTTTAAGTTAATTTAATGTGGATTGAAGTAACGGATTTGGTTAATGTTTAAATTTATTATTAGTATTTTTATTGGGTCATTTTCAGGAAATTTAATTGATTTTCAAATATTTTAAAAATATGAAAGAGAAAAATAAATTATTCCACTTGATCTTCCGAATATTTCCAAATCTCCTTCTTTTCCTAATATTTTCAAATCTACAATAAGCTTAACATATTTGGAAATCCACAATCACCTTACACTAAAGTTTAATATTATTCCTCAAGCCATTCGGTGATACTCACGAACCATTAATTGCGTTTTGGACCAAGACCTACAAGAAATTAGAAATTAGCTTAAACGCTGGAAAATTTAAGCTGCATTGAGTATACAACCACAATTTACAGATGTGCTGGAAATGTTACAGACGAAGTAAATTCAACGAGAAATGCAATGAACTACAAGCCTTTCACATGATACTGCTATCTATCCACAGAACTTGTTCAGTAAAAACGGTCTGCTCGAGTACTATCATTTTGCTGGATCCTTTTGATGCATATATGGCTTAGTAACTTGTCTAAATTGTTATGAGAAGATCCTTTTTCCTGGACTGCTCGCTTGGCAATTTCCTTCAGTTGTCCTATTCTTCTCCTTATAATTTCATTTGCTCCCTCTCCTTTTATGAAATTCCTCACCAACAACGCTAACTCTTTTTTCCTCACCGTCTTTTTCAAGTGCATTCCAATTCCCCATTCTTCACAAACGAATTTCGCATTTGTTTGTTGTTCCGCAAAGAAGGGCCAGCATATCATCGGCACTCCTGCGCTTATGCTCTCCAACGTGGAGTTCCACCCACTGTGAGTTAGAAATCCCCCAACAGATTGGTGTGATAATACCTTTATCTGGGGCGCCCACTCCACCAGCAGACCTCTATCCTTTGTTTCCTCCAAGAATTCCTTGGGTAAAATGGCAGATTCACCATGAACTATATCTGGCCTGATAACCCACAAGAAGGATTGGTTGCTGGAGGCCAGTCCCCATGCAAATTCCAGGAGTTGTTCATTAGACAAAACTGTCAAGCTCCCCAAACAAACATACATGACGGAGCATGGCTTCCGAGTATCCAACCATGTGAGGCAGCTCCTTTCTTCTTTCCACATACTCAATTCATCTGAGAACCCATCCTTAGCGTTACAATGTAGCGACTGAGAGAGCAGCAGAGGGCCAATGGCACAGACAGGGAAGTGAAGTGAGAGTGCCTGTAAGACTGGGCCTTCGAGCTCATCG
This sequence comes from Pinus tabuliformis, assembly GCA_031772625.1. Lineage (NCBI taxonomy): Eukaryota > Viridiplantae > Streptophyta > Pinopsida > Pinales > Pinaceae > Pinus > Pinus tabuliformis. The sequence goes on along the minus strand of CM062817.1, from coordinate 1,606,160,914 downwards.
AAAGTGTTAGAGTATTAACCCATCTGCTGCTAACGTGCCTTGGGCTTGATTTATTGAATTTTGAAAGAAGAAATCCGAAGGATCAGTAACTAGGCAGAAACTGGGCAGCTCCTTCAACCGCAGCGGGGGCATTCCCGGGATGCAAGTTATTATCACTTCATCAAGAGATCCCTCAGTGAGGCAGCCCTCATCTGTAAAATATGAACAATATTCTGTCTCAATATAAAGCAAACATAAGCAATCTTCTATTCCAGTACACAAGCGAGCATATTGTTGTTAATGAAAATGAAGCTGAATACGAATAGGTTTACAGTCTGCGTTAGTGGTAAATGTTCTGCACATCGTTCTTCCCCGCCTCCATACTCAATGGGTCGAGAAATATGAGAAAGATCTCATTGAAGTTTTGACAGTGTCTCATGGAGCACCATGGAAAATTAGAAAAAACAGATTAAAGTGTGTTTTTTTTTGGCTTTTTTTCCTTTTAAATAATAAAAAGCAAGTCAATAGCCAATTTGGACGCCGGTGTTTAGAATAGATTTGCAAAGTACACTTTTCAAATCTAAGTAATATAAATTTATCAAAGAATTGAACCCAAAAAAATTCTAAAAAAAACATGGATATAAATTACTAAATTTTGTTTTAAAATATCATTATTAATTAAAAAATTTAATACATGAATTAAATTTATATATATATGATTATATTATTATAAAAATAAGAAAATCAAAATTTTTAACTCTTAGGATTTATTTTCAGTTATATTACGAAGATTTTGAATTTATAAATAGACTTTATTATAATACTATAGCATAATATTATAGTTTATTATTATTACATACTTAAAAAAATCACGACTCATGGTTAATTCATTTTAATTAATCAATTTAATTAAAAAAAAAATAGAAAGAGCATAACTTATTTTTAAGATAATTTGAACGATTGATTTGTGATTGTCATTCAAAATATTCTGAAATATTTAGTGGAGATTAAGTCTATACTCTAACATCTACTTAATAGTTATTGCTAATTGAATTAAACTTTTAGAAATAATGATAATGATAATACAAAAAATAGTTTTCTATTTATTTTTAATATTTAAACCCATGACCTATAGCAAGGAGTGCCTTACCAATACACCCATTCACCGTCAATCCAAAGCCTCGTGGGCATTATATATTAATGTTAATTTAAGTAGATAAATTAAATGGTTGATAAACACTTATAAATAACAAAACATTGATATCATAATATATTTCACTTTATCTTAATTTTTAAAAATATAAAAAATTAACTAAATTATAATATATTTTAAATTATTATTGTTATAATTAATTACAAAAAGATTAATATATGAATTAAATCTATATATTGAGAAAAAATGTAACAAGATTTTTAACTATTAAAATTTACATTTAGATTCATTATGGAGATTTAATTAGAGGTTCTTGTAATACCATGGACCAATACCATAGTTTACTATTACCCCATGCCCAAAAAAACAATGACTCATGTCTATATGATTATTCTTTTTTAATTAATCAATTCTTTTAAAAAGGTAGAAAGAACATAAATACTTCTGTAAGTACTACTAAAAATATTCTTAACTACCCCCTAGTTACTGATCTTTCAGATTTCTTCTCTCAAAATGCAATAAATCAAATCCAAGGCACGTTAGCAGCAGATGGGTTAATACTCAACATCAGAAGTGATAATTTTTTTGATATTTCAAAATTTTCAAAATAAATAAATAAATTTTATAATTTAAATAGAAAAATAAAAAATAGTTAGGTACAACATTTTATTTAATTAAAATGAGGATAGAAATAAAATTGGAGTTGTCTTTACTGCGATTTTTTGGAGATTCCGGTGACGGAATCTGACAGAAAAGATTGAGGTTAAATCTTGATTTGTATTATTTAAAATGGTTTTTCGATATTCCGGTGACGGAATTCGGCAGAAAAAATTGAGGTTAAATCTTGATTTGTATTATTTAAAATGTTTTTTAACTGCATATTTGGATTCAGCACACTGAAAACCCCTGGGACTCTTTGATTGTGCAGAAATTATCTATCAAACTTGCAATTTCAATAAATTGCTGCCGGATTTTGACCAAAAAAACCCACTGGAAAAGCTTCCAAAAAATCTCTTTAAAGACAACTCCAATAAAATTTGTCTGTGAATATTGTGATAGCATCTGAGTGAATGCGAGAAGGGGGCAGTTATTAATTCTCTGTAGAGATCTTTCACCCTTGGAAATTTCATGCTTTCCTCTGTATATGGGTTCGGCCTATCATTGCTTGGTGTGTGCAGCGTAGGAAGGCGTCGTTCCAGTTTTACGGTCCTCTTCTTAGGCTTAGGCTTAATGTGAATTGCATGTTTCTTTCATGTCATATTATTGCACCAGGTTTGCATAAACAATTTCTCTCTCTGTCCTCCGCACTACTGGTTGGGTCATGGGCGAGTGTAGGGTTGAGGAGCTAGAAGAAGGGTCATCTGTCCTCTTTCACTATGGTCAAGTCTTATCTGGTTGTTGGGGCCTCTGGATGTGGAGGAATTCTTAGGCTAGTAAAGGAAATAGTAGGGGATCAACTTCAAGAAAGCCTCCAAGACAGCGAGGAATAAAATTTGATGCCAAAATTTTACAGGGAACCATCCAGACCTATTATCGTGGGACTCCGGCCCAGGTGAAGCAATTCATTTCGTCTTGGGAGGAAGAATTGAACCAAAAGAAGGAAATTGAGGTCCCGACAAAGGATTGCAGTGCGCTGATTCCGGATCCTTGTCATAACCCCGACCATCTTACTTTGTACAAGCAATCAGTTCATCTCTTATGTCTTATGAAGAGAATCATCACCAAAGCCATTATGTCCTCTCTAGCTATTTCTGCAAATTCCAGCCCCGGTCTTTAGGTTATTCAAAAATAACTTCAGTTGATCCAACTTCAAATCCAACAACAAAATGCTCACCTTGGTCAAATTGAGCATCACATTCCTTGTCAGCCTCAATCTGAAGTGCCAGGCTCAAGCACAAAAGACCCCACTCTGATGGAGTCATCTAATGAATAGATGGCTAAATGACAATGTCTGATATCATTTTTTATTTTGTTTTGTGATGTATATGTCATTCAAATTTCCATTTATAGCTATATGGTCTGTACATGGTTTCTAGGTGTTAAGGCTTATAAGACTATGATAGATAAACTCAGACTGCTTAAGTTTTGAATGGCATACAATGCCATTTGGTGGCCAAATTTCCCAAACATCTTTTTATAATTGTAAGCTATTTGATGATTTGAAATGAACGAATAAATGAAAAATACAACCAAACTTTACAAAAGATTTTTCGGGGAAGATCACATGAAACATCATTTTTTTCGGGGAAGATCACATGAAACATCATTTGTAGACGCGTTTGGAACCAACCAGTGTGGTTCATCGTTAGGACAAGTTGAAGAAACAGATCCAGCTTAGCAAGTTAAATAGACAGAGCAGAGCCTCCAATGGCTAAAAAGACCAACAGCTACTTTGGACTAGGTACCGGGATCAAAACCCCTTTTTTAGTAATTTAAGGAAAAAGTTACCCTAGGGGGACCAATCCCTTAAAATAAAATAAATAAAAATAATATTATGATAATAGTTACTTAAAAATATTAATAAATAATTAAAATAATATGTAAAAAAAAAAAAAATTAATTCATGATAATAGTTAGTTAAAATAAATAAATAAAAATTATATTTAAGGGAGAAAATTACGCTAGGGGGACGAATCCCTAAAATAACTTTACGAATAAAATTATTAATAAATAATTATTAATTTATTAAAAATTATTAATAAATAATTTTATGATGATAGTTAGTTAAATAATTGAAATGCTATGTTAAATTAGTAATTAAAATAATTCATGATAATAGTTAGTTAAAATAAATAATTAAAAATTATATTTAAGGGAAAAAAATATAAAAATATAAAAAATATAAAATATAAAAAATAAAATAAAAAATAAAAATAAAAATAAAAAATAAAAAAAATAAAAACTATCATAGGGGAGCAATAAAATAAAAATAATTTAATGATAATAGTTAGTTAAAAATTATTAATAAATAAATAAAAGTTTTATGTTAAATAAATAATTAAAAATAGTAAGTTAAATTAGTATTAGATGAATTAAAAACAGGACTATAAAGATAAATAAAAGAAAGAGAAGGTATGAATGAAAAATATTTTATTATAAAAGTCAACTTTAAAAAAAAAAAAATTAAATTAAATAAAATAAATAAATAAAAATAAAAATTAATAAAAAAAGTTAATTGAAAAAAAAAAAGCTACTAGGTCGAGAGTGGTGGGACCCAACATCGACTGATTTTCCAACCATCATCTTATCCAGCCTCTTTTCAATCTCCAGCGCCTCCCTAAATTTCGGATGATGGAAGTGCGAAACCTTAGCAATAACACTAGCTTACTCAATACAAACATGATGATTGGTTTTCTCAGCATGCTTTGCTTCTTCAATACAAACATGATGATTGGTTTTATGAGCATGCTTTGCTTCCTCAAAAGAAACATGATGATTGGTTTTCTCAACATACTCAGCTAAAGTGGAAAACTTCACCAAAACAAAAATTAAATATATTAATAAATTCAATATTTAAAAAAACATAAAACATTTAAACTACATGATTCAAACTTATAACTCTAACAAATCCTCTACACCTTCAAATAAAATTAATTAAAATTATATATAAAAAAATGCCCACGTTGATATATCTATTATCAAACCCACACCATCTTGATTTATCTATTAGACCCACATCACAGATCAGACTTCAAACACCCGCAAAACTTAAAGTTAGGCAACTCATTGGCCAACTGGTTGTAGGATGAAAAAGGGTTATGCTTTACCGATGAGAACGATCAAATATTCTCACTGCCTTTTATTTTTTTACTCTATGTTTATCTGGATTGCAGATTTTCGTGTTCACGTAACTGGCGATATGAACAAATCGTTACCTTTACTCCATACTGGGTGCCTTTTCTCCAGGCTACTTTGATGATGACAATTTACTATAGGTATAAAAATCACCCGTGACCTTTGAGCGGAAGATCCTTCCTATGTGAGGACACGGATATATATCCTTCAAGCATAATATATATGAGCACAGGTATATAGACATGAAATAAAGCATGAAGCTACCTTTGAGGGGAAGATATCCTTCTTCTATGAGTTGAGGCATGAAGAAATAAAGGGGACCTTTGAGAGGAAGATCCTTCTATGTGTGGACACGAATATATCCTTCATGAATAATATATCTATGTATATAATGAATAATATATCTATATATAAGCACAGGTATATAGACGTGAAATAAAGCATGAAGCTACCTTTGAGGGGAAGATATCCTTCCTCTATGAGCTGAGGCATGAAGAAATAAAGCATGAACCCGCACGCACTGGTCGTCCAGAAGGCTATTCTTGGAACACCAAAATCGATGGCAATATTTTGCAACTTTGATAAAACCCCATCCGACACTATAAAGCTGACCGGAGGAATGTCGGGACGATTCTGGAGCTTCTTCATTAACTGGCGCAAGTGAATATGAGCGTTATGTTCCATGGATTTGGCCACGTCGGTAATATCATGAGTACGGCCGTGTTGGGCAGGCAGGCCGTCGGGCACTGTTTCGAATCTTATATTCATCGAAGAATCGTCGGTCATAGGCCCACCAGACTCTGCCAGGCGCTCCTGAACAAATTCGGTATTCACAAAAGTGATATAAAAACCGCGTGAGGACAAAACTTTGGCCAAGTTCATGAAAGGCTTTATGTGGCCCTGCAAGGGAAATGGAAACAACAGGGCATGGCGGGGGCGCTGCTCATCAACTGAAACTGATTGCCCTAATTCCATATTCCGTTAACAAAGGGAAGACTACCGAGAAGGCCTTGAATTGTGGATCGATTATAGGGATGCGCAGGTATTTATAGATATTGATGTATTCAATACTATTCTTTAGAATTGACTAGATATAATATTAATAGAGAATAGACCAAATGTAATATTCTTGAGAATGGACCAGATGTAAAGAAAAATAGACCACCATTATGTTTTCAATTTTATTTTTTTTAATCTTCAAACAGATATGAAATGTTTGAAAGTTTTCAGCACGAGGCTGTCGCAATGCCCTAGAATCACGTTCGAAGATTAGTGATCCATATGCGTCAATGCTTGACGTGCAAATTAAAAGGCCCAGAAATTTTAAATTATGTCAAGGTAAGTTGTTGTCAATTTTAAATTTTAAATGCGTCAATCCCCGAATGTTGTTGTCAATTTTTTGAGTGGACGTTTCAGTTAACGTGATCAACAATCAACTTTTGACGATTGAATATCGACGTCTTCAGTGACACTCCGGTTGGCTTTCTTGGAAAACCAACAAAATAGAAAATATTTCTTAATAATATTCATTCACATCTTAATACAATATAAAAAACAAAAGAGTAATACAACTTCAAAATTTAATTAATCAAAGTATGAAATTCTAAATAGAATATCTACAAAATACAAAAAAATGGCACATGTTTAATAGTTAATTATTAAAAAATAGCACATGTTTAATAGTTACTTAATTATTAAATATGAAATGGCTGAGTGGGAAAGGTAGATTCTCACAACTACCACTCTTTACTATTATAATTTTTAGTTGTGGTTAAGTGGGAAAGGTAGATTCTCACCACTACCACACTTTTATAATTTTTAGTTTAAGTTTAGTAGCTTAGACCCATAGTAACCTAAAAATAAACCCATTCACCATATATCCATTCATCATTGGTTTCAATATACTCATTTATTAATTCTTCCCTTAAATATATATAATTTTAATACTAAATTTAACAATATAAAAATATTTTTTACAAATTTTATCACAAGTTTAAATATACTAATTTACAATTCTTCTCATACACATATATAATTTTAATAATAAATTTAACAACTTTGGTTTCGCTAGCATCAACTTTGTCACTATGGTTTTTTGTTTTTTTTTTAACCATATTTTGGTTAAATGGTTTTTTTGTTAACAATAGTTTAGTTAAATAAGTTTTTATAGTATAATATTAATCAATATAAATCTATTTTCATTTTAAATATATTATTAATGCTTTAAATATTATACACATGTAAAAAATAGTGTTAATTATGAAATATATTATGTATAATTTTTTTAATTACAACTTTATTTTTTTAAATATAATTTTAATTTTTTTAGTTAATTAAATTTATATTAATTATATATAATATTTAATATATTCAATTTTATATTGAATATAAAGGAAATTATATCTTTCAAAAAGGAAATTATATCTTTGAAATAGATTATGTATAATTTTTTTGAATTACAATTTTATTTCTTTTAAATATAATTTTAAAATTTTATTTTTTGAAGTTAATTAAATTTATATTAATTATATATAATATATAAAATATTCAATTTCATATTGAATATAAAGGAAATTATATCTTTCAAAAGTAAGTACACACTATTAATTTTAAATATTATTAGAATATTTTAATTATTTCTTCTATTCATTTGATAAGTACTCTGAATAGAAATGATGGATGAAAAATTAGAAGATGTTTGAATCATCTTTTTCTCTTAATTTTCTTCTATTGGTTTGAACCCCTCTCTTTGTGGCTTTGATTTGTTACTTTTCTTTTTTGTTTTCTATTTCCTTTTTAATGTGGGTTTTTCTTTTATAATTTTTTAAATCCATAAATTTTCTTTTCAATTTTTTGAATATTAATTGTTATATAATGATACTTTTATTCTTTTGTTTATTAAAATTTCTCCTCTTCCTTATCAGTATTGTTGCTAATATTTTAATAATATATATATAAATGCTCATACACATTGATTATATATAGAGAGATTAATAGTTTCTGATCTATTAATACCTAATAATATTTTTTTCCTTGAGTTATTACTAAGGTTATAATTTTTAATTTTTAGTCATTCATATATATAAGCTACATATTTATTTTTACAAATATTAATATATATTTAACATTTTACTATAATATTTATCCTAATCCTTTTAACTATAAGTTATTTTCTTTTAATTTTTCTATATTATTTTATATTCATTTTTTATATTTTTTCTAGCTATTTTTGTTTATCTATATATATATACTCTTTTCTCGCTATTTTCAATATTAAAATATTTTCTTCTTAAACCTTGTTTTTTATTTTATTCTTTTTATTCTATTATTTGGTATTTAATTTTTGTATTTTCCATATTTATTATTTAATTAATAGTCTATTTATTGTTATTGATTTTCTCTTTATTTATGTTCTCTAATAATATTAATTATTTTATTTTTTGTTCTTAAAATTTATATTTAAATGTTACATTAAATTATTTTTATTCATTTTGAATTGTTACCGTTAATGTTTTGGCCGTTTGAATTTCCTCTCTATATTATATATCTTCATTGTTAGATTAGAATCTTCCTCTTAGTGCTAAGGATGAACCACGGTTGATGTTGACCAAAAATTATAAATGTAATTTTACTAAAAGAAATCTTTCATAGGAAAATAATTATTTATAATTGATATATAAAAATAGATAAATAAATAATGCTAAAATATTTTTATTATTATTATTGCCTTTTTTAATCATTATGTGTCAACTTCATGTTAAATACTCAAATAATTACACCTCTCTTTCATTTTTGTAGGTAGAAAAATACTAATCAATATGTTGTATATGTTTCTCAAAGGCAGTTCTTGGTTGTGAAAACACGTCGAAAAACTAACTTAACCAGTCTTTAGGTTCAAGATGGCCCTTGAACTAGAGGGGGCTCTCTCAAGTGTTACGAGGCTTTTTATAACACTATTCACTCTCAGTAGACAACAACATTTGTATCATAATAGTTAGATCTATTATTTGTTGTGGGGAGTTACTTATGAGTATCCAATCTCTGCTCAGAAACAAAGCCCTCTCTTGTTGAAACTTTATCAAAGTGTTAACGTCTAATTCCGACATAAAAAATAGCTTAAAAAGTTTGGTGGAGGAAAATAAGAGAAATCAGATAATTAAGTAATCATATTGAATACTTAATCAATCAAATATGTAGATGTGTGTAGAAGAGTTTTACAAACAAACAAATATACATTCAAGAGATGACAAAAGGCAACAATAAAAGATGCAGAGGAACTTATTTCAAACAAAATGTTCAATAAGCTAATATTTCTAATGATATTAACTTTGTAGTGGGCTGGCAAGGAGGTCGATTCTCTAACCTAGCCTTTCCCTAGCTCCTATGTTACCTTGAACATATGCAAAAATAAAGTATGAAAGCACTGGAAAAACATATAGAGGAAAAACAAATTTTTTCTTGAACTAGAGCTACAATACTTTAATTAAATTCATGTGATAAAAGTCTTTACAAAAATGGAAACATTCTGGTGTTAAAAGTCAACCTTTGTTTATTACAAATGATGGAATATATAGAATAAACTTCTTCTAAACTGTTACAATATTTCTGGAATAAAATCCTAAACAATATACTAAAAATAAAAACAATCTCTAGATAGCCTTCCAGAAGCTTGGAACTATTTGTAAGTATTGTGCCTTGATATCTGGAAACTAGTTGAATGAGTACTAAGTCTCCTCATTTGAATCTTGAACTGATAATTTTTCCATTGCCAAAAATAGTGAAAGAAATCTCATGTTAATCCCTTCAAAACTAGAGTTGTCATATGCATTCCCTTTGACTTTGATTTTATGCCACTTTTCTAATGTGCGCACAAGTTCTCTCATTCAAATTTATATCATTATGTATTGTATTCGATTTGAAAATAAGAATGTTCTTATGATAATTAATAGAAAAAAAAACTACTAGTCCAAGAGACGTTAAAGAATGTTCCTTTGTCAACTTCAAGTTAAATAAGTTTGACCATAGTTTTCACAAGAGCTTAACAATCATATTGAATTTTTAAATTTGCAAATTGAAGGCCTTATGTTGTATTGTTGTTGATTATACATTGTAACATTTATGCTTGGGATCTTCAGAAATACATGTTCCACCTTGAAACTAATCACCCATAATTATCTTCGGGGGAAATGAAATGATCTGCTTCATGACTTGTCGTACCATGATCACCAAATTCTACTACATTATTGTCCAATACAACATTACACTTTCCATCCCTATGCAACTAATCTTGTGCCTAGAATAAGTATTCTCAGGATGAAAGATGAAACAAACATTGATTCCCCTTGTTCAAAATACAATCAATTTAAACAAGATGCCAATCATTCCTTTAATACAAAATTGTAACATAGTCAAAATATTCATTGGTTATCACAATGCTATAGAGTATCAAGTTGAATGAGCAGTTATTTGCTCTTACCAACTGTAAAATTCATGTTAAAAGAGCATCCCAAAACATCTTTTCTATTTTCCAACTCCCTTTGCAATTCCATAAATGATGACAAATTAGGGGTGAAATAATGGCTTGATCTTTCTATAGAATTTTTCGACCTTGCAAATAAGAATCTTAGTCTCACAAAAGAGTGATTTTGCTTGTAGAATTTTTTGACCTTGCAAATAAGAATCTGAGTCTCACAAGAGAGTGATTTTGCTAGAATGTGAGGGTTATTTAATGAAGTATTATCTGCATCAAAATTCAAAGACAAGATATTTGAAATAATATTATTTTCTCCACCATCTCAGTTATTCATATCTACTTATAGAAATATATATCTTCATTAGTGAGTATGCAATTTTTGCATTGAACTTTTGCAAGAAAGAAGGTAGGATTGACAACATATTCAAAATGGTACAACTCTCCTCCATCAAGGAAACAATTAAGGCATGAACAAATTACTCCATTTTTTTATTTTTGATAGTAGCATATCTCCCATGCACGAGTATTGTTAGAACGCCTTGTGCTTAATGAAATTAAACCGAGAAAAGTGTTAGTTTCCACCTTTTCATCACTTCCTCGAGTAAAGTGAATGACCTTACTGTCTTCAATATATACTCCTATAGTAAAATAATGATAGCGAAATAGCCACCCGTTGAATTGTCTAGAAAAATTAGTCTCTATGCTGTCATGTTGGACCCATTAGCGAATTTGCAGGAGGAAGATAGTTGTAAGCGGGTTTTCACTGAGGGTGCCCCACAATTCACAAAAGTATGCCACGTATAACATAATGGTATTGGGAAAATGACTATTGCAAACCCCCTCCCTGTTAAATGTCGAAAAACACAAGTTTCGAAATTGAATCATGGTGGTTGATTATCAAGAGCCAATGTCATTTGTTGAAAATTGAGAGCATTTTAATTATTTTGATACCCTAGTTCATATCTGCTAAAGGTGTTGTGTACTAGAGGATCTTTCACTTCAATGGAGTATTGCCCATAAAATGGTTGTTGAAATATTACTTTCAACTGCAGCGCCAATCCTTGCCTGAATCCACCATTAAACAACGATTTATTACGGAATGGTGGTCATTTACGGAATGGTGGTAATTTATTACGGTTGTTGAATGTAGGTAGAACTTTTTTTTGTTTTTAATTCCAGAAGGTGGTATTAGTTCAGTTTTTTTTCCCACCACTCCTTCCCTTTTTGATGTAATGCACAACAATACAGAGACATAGTGTTTTTGTAATGCACAACAGTGCGGAGGTAGAGGGCTCCAGTGATTGTAGGAAGTTTTACACAGGAGTTCCACACTCTGATGTTTGGTTTTGATTTACCGCTTTTGTGAGCTCAACTAAGCTCCACTATCAATCTACCCACGATAGAATTTAGCAGCTCTCTGTTGTGACTTGATTGAGGATTTTGGTTTCACTTGTTGGTTGAAGGTTTTCAGTTTTATTTATAAGCATGGATGCCAGGAGACTTCGAACTGCAGTCTTGTTGTAATCCCTCTGATAGAGGAAGAATTTTGTAACAGTCAGTATTATTAATGAATAGAAGTATTTTGTGTGTGTAAAAATCTGTCCTATGGAAACAATTTTTAGTTTCCCTATGTTAAAAATAGAGCATTATTCTCTGTTCAGTTTTTTTTTTGTTTTGGAATAAGTAGAAGTTTCCAACATGGTATCAGAGCTTGTCCAGGCTCTTTGAAGGTGTCAAAGAAGTTGAAGGAAGGATTTCTTGTTGCAGCAGCTTCTCCAGCAGTGTGAAGAATCAGTCAAGAAAGAATCCAAGGAATGGCTGGAGCCAGCACTAGCATGGGTATCTTTAATACTCAACTCCCACAATTTAATGGGAAAAACTATGACTATTGGGAAATAACTATGAGAGCTTTGCTTGCTTCCCAAGACGTATGGGAATTTGTTGAGGATGGTTTTGAAGAACCAGCAGATGAAGATGAGTTTAATAATTTGACTCAGACAGAGAAAGAACTGTTGAAGAGCAATAAGAAGAAGGATTCTAAAGCCCTCTACTTTTTGTATCAAGCAATGCATGAGAGTGTGTTTCCAAGGATAGCAGTAGCCAAGAGATCCAAAGAAGCATGGAAAACTCTCAAGATAGCCTATCAAGGCATGGAGAAAGTGAAGACAACAAAACTACAGTTGCTGAGGAGAGATTTTGAGACTCTCTGCATGAAGGAGTCAGATAATATTGACTCATTCTTCACACATGTGATTGGTCTGGTCACATAGATAAGGTCTCATGAAGAGATTCTTGAAGAAAGGAGGATTGTGGAGAAACTATTAAGGATCCTACCCTCAAGGTTCGATGTGATTGTCACCACCATAGAAGAGACAAAGGATCTCACAAACTTCTCAGTTGATGAACTACATGCATCGCTAATGACACATGAGCAGAGATTGAGTAGAAATGAAAACTCATCTCTAGAGCATGCCTTTAAGACCCATATGTTCTTTGGAAGAGGAATAGGTCAAGGCAGAGGAAACAAGAGAGGAAGAGGCAGAAGCCAAAACAGAGGTGGAAGAAACAGGCTAGCAGATGCTCAAGGAAGAGGCAACAACCCAAATCAGAACCAAGGCCAAGGTAGCAGCCAACAAAGTGGACAACATCATGCTCAAGGACAAACGTATGATAAATCCAATGTCCAATGTCACTATTGTAAAAAATATGGGCATTATGCAAATGAATGTAGGAAGAAGCAACATGATATGAGTAATAGAACTAGTGCAAATTTCACTAGAGAAAATATCAGCCAAGATAATTTGTTTTTGGCATATGATATGGCTGAAGAAAAGAGTGAAGATGTATGGTTTCTAGACTCCGGTTGCAGTAACCATATGACAGGAAACATAGCCCTGTTTTCTATGTTAGATCAGAGTGTGAAGTCACAAGTCACATTAGGGACTGATAATAAAATTTCTGTTATGGGAAAAGGAGAAGTAAATGTCTTAGTAAGGAAAGGTGAAAAGAAAACCATAGCAGATGTTTATTATGTTCCTGGAATGAAATGTAACCTCAGAAGTATTGGACAGCTTATTCAAAAAGGGTACAATGTTTTCTTTGTGGATGATGTATGCACCATTATGGATAAAACACCGAGCAAACAATGTATTGTTGAAGTGAAGATGACATGGAACAAGATGTTCCCTCTCAGAATGAAAGCAGATTTAAAAAATGGAGAAGAAATAGCAGCAGTGACACAAGAGGCTTTCCAAAAACAATGTAAACTTTGAAACGGGAACTATAAACTCAAAACGGGAATTCTGGCCAAAAAACCCCGAAAAAACATCAAAAACGGTGCTAAAAACGAAAAGTGTTGATGCTGGAATAACACTTTTTTTTTTCAAAGCTAAATTTTCAACATGTTTTAAAAATGACGGTGAAAACCAATTTTTGGTGTAAAAATTGTCCAAAAAACGCCCAAAAAACGAAGTGTTGATGTTCGAATAACATTTTTTTTTGTCTCAATGGTAAATTTTGTGCAAAAAACACCCTCAAAACGAAAAGTGTTGATGCTGGGATAACAATTTTTTTTTCAAGGGTGAAATTTCAACATTTCAAAATAATAGCATAAAATATTTTATCATGACCCCGAAAAACATTAAAATTTTAAAAAATAAAAATAAAAATAAAAATAAAAATAAAAATTAAAACAATGAAAAAACACAAAACAAAAAAATAAAAAATAAAAATAACAAAACATAAATAAAAATATATACTAAAAACAAAACATAAAATAAAAAACACAAAACAAAAAAAATCAAACATCAAAAATAAAATCATACTGCGCTGTAAAGTGAGCCTCTAGACTCAATAAACTAACCAAATCTATATATTCAACAATGATGCATATGACTTTGAACTTTCCTCATTATATTCATTCATGATTAATAAACCCTTAATATAGTATACAACAACAATTGCTATTAAATTTGAATAGTCAATTTTAAATTGAATGCTGATTTTTTTTCAAATTTTTGTTAGCATTTTTCACTATTTTCATTTATATTTATACTTTTACTTAGAGTAACATGTTTCTATTATTTAGAAATACACTTTTATATTAAATGAATTTTCTTTATCTCTATTTTTATTTTGATGTAAAGTAATAAATTTAGTATTCATAAATACACTTTTATACAAAATGGTTTGGAGTTGAATATTTATGAAAATATCTTTAATACCGATATTATTAAAGGTGGGAAAAACCTATTTTAATGTATCAAAGTATTATTAACACAATAATACACAATACTAAAGAAATGAATAAATATATCACAACATATTTCTAAATGTACCCCCAACGTATTTCTATTGAACAAATATTAACGATAAAAGCATCTTATTTTATTTCTATTGAACAAATATTAACGATAAAAGCATCTTAAAATAAGATAATGCCTGAGTAGAAAAATCATAAAATAATAAAAAGTCAATACATTTAAATCGGTTGGCTTGTTTAACCAACTATATCTAACTTCTACATAAACTATTGCGAATAGTACACCCAAATTGTAAACACATAATTAAGCTACATGTTTATATTTACTAAATCAATACATTTGAAAAGGTTGCTTGTTTAACTAACTATATCTAATTTTTATATAAGCTAATGTAAATAGTACACCCAAATTATAAAAACACAATTAATTAACATGTTTATATTTACTAACATATAAGATAATTATATAAAAAGTAACTTATACTACTTTAATACATACTTACCAAGTTTGACCGTATTGGTCAAACAATTCAGAAATTTGCCCAGACGATTCGGTTCGCCGATTTATTCGTCAATTCTAATACGGTACGGAACTCTTGATTACTCAAAAATTTCTATATTTGAAAAACAGAAAACAGTATTTTCTAAATAGAAAACGTTATAGAAAATAACAATGGTAGAAAACAGAAGTTTTGCATTAAAACATTTTTGAGAAGAGCAAAAAAACAGTAATATCTAAATTTACATTATAGAAATTTCAGGTTAAAAAATAGCAATCGTTGAAAACAATAAGTTTAAAAAAAATGTAGTGGTAGAAAATAGTGAGTTTTGTATTCAAATAGTGTGGAGCAAAAACTAAATTATATTTAAAAAGTTGTAAAAATTTTAAAACATATTTTTTATTTTTTATTTTATAATGTTTTTGGGCCATAGTAATTAGAATGTTGGAAGTTATCGCAGTTAACTGGAAATGAGGATTACTCATGTGAAATTGAAATTGAATGAGGAAGGTGACCATTTAGAAATTTTCAACACTTGGGCGGACCATGAAAAATTAGATCTAACACTTCCAAATATGTTTAAGAGTATAACACTTCCAAATATGTTTAAGGGTATGAATAAGAAGCCACGCGTGCCCTTAAACATTCCACAGATAATTAAATACGACTTGTACATACGCACAGCCTGTGCTTCAGGTGCAAAGGATCTCATCTGTGGCAGTGGTCCCATGATACAAAATTTGGTCGGGTTTAGCTGTTAAACCCGAGACGAATCTTAGAAAACAATTCTATCCTTACTGGCTTTCAGTATATTTGAAAAGTGTTAGGTTAAATTCTATATTTCTTTATAAACTCGGCTTCGGATTCCCTGCCATTTCTTCTTTTGGCCATTTCAACGGAACACTTTCTCAGTGTTCAAGCTATCTTTTCAGTGCAATAGGGTTTCTCTCCTCTATAATCCGAAGCATACGAATCGAGGCCGAACAAGGGAATATAAGAGCGTACCCCGCCCCGTCCTCCACCCGCCCAACCCGGCCTCCTCCACCCGCCCCCTCCCCGGTCTCCTCCACCCGCGCAGGGCCACCCCCGGGCCGCACCGCCCCGCCCGACTGGCGGTGGGTCGATTCCGGGAATCGACCCGCCGCCCGTCGGGTGGGGTGGGGCGGCCCGGGGGTGGCGGTGCCGGGCCGCCCTGCCCCGCCCGACGGGTGGCGGGTCGATTCCTGCGCGGGTGGAGGAGGCCGGGGAGGGGGCGAGGGGGGCGATGTATGATTATCAATAATAAGATAATATATATAATTTTTGAATGATTATTAATAGTAAGACAATGAAGATAAGATTCATGGTAAATTTGTAAGTTTGATTAATGTTATAAATGAGAAGATAAAATATTGGTTAAAAAGATGTATTATAATTTTTTTTACTAATATTATAAATGAGAAGAGATATTCTAAAAAAGTATAAATTTATATTAAATGGTGTCATTTTATTCTTAATTTTTTTTCTTAATACATTAGTGAATTAAAATAAAATTACATCGAATAACCTTTTTTTATAAAATTTTAATTACAAATATACTAATTACAATATAAAAAATGAAATATAAATATCTTCTTCTATAATTACAAGCTAATTTTCATCTAATAAATTCGTTTATAAAATTTTAATTACCAATATACTATTTAAAATATAAAAAAATGAAATATAATTATCCTATTCCATTATTACACGCTAATAAATACAATTTTCCTTGGAAAAATATATAGTAATATGTTTTTTAACAACAAAATGAACTGTTTATGACATAAAAGTATAATTAATAGTAAATCAATTAAAGCCCTGAAATATGGTGTTCCTATTTCATGATTATACACAAACAAATACAACACATTGGTTATATATATATATATATATATATATATTATGATTTATATTTCGAGATAAATAACATATTGTTTAAAAAAAACATTATAATTTTTTTTAATTAAAAAAAAATGGTTTAAAAAAAATGTAAATTTATAGTTTTTTTTTAAACATAAAATGTAGGTTTAATTTTTTTTTTTTTTTTTGAAAATATAAAATGTAGTTTTAATAATTTGAATTTTTAAATTAAAAAATAATAATAATAAAAATTGTTTAATTTTTTATTTTTATTTTTAATAAAAGACAAGATTGTTTAAAAAAAAAAATTATTTATTTAGTTTTAAATAAAATACGTATATTTAATAAAAGATAATTGTATTTTTGTTTTTTTAATAAAAAATAATAGTTTATTTTTTTTATAATTTAATTTAATTTTTGTTTTTTTAATATTAATTTTACTAGTTTTTCTTTTTCGTTAATTTTCTTTTTTTTTTAAGCTAGTTTGTTTTTATTTTTATATTTTTTCCTAGTTTTTTCTAATGTTTTTTTTAATTTCTCTATTTCTACTTTTATATATATATATATATATATATATATATATATATATATATATACTTTTGTTTATTTTTTCCAACTTCTTTATGGTTTGTGAGATTTTTTTTTTAAATATTAATTTCACTAATTTTTTAAATTTTTTCCGTTATTTTTCTATTTTTTTCTTTAAACTAGTTTGTTTCTATTTTTTTTTCCTAGTTTTTGTTAGTATATATATATATATATATATATATATATATATATATATTTCTCAATATTTACTTACTTAATTTTATATATATATATATATATATATTTTTTTTTTTAACATTTTTTATTGTTTGTTTTTGTCTTTTTTATATATATTTTTATATTTGTTTTTTAGAGACAATTATTTCATGTGCACTGAAAATTTAATTAATGATGTATAAATATGTAGAATATCGAAAAATGTAAAATATCGACCTTCTTCTTTAAATATGCAAATCAATGAAAGCCCCACAACAAAAACAAAAATAAAAAAAATAAAAACTAGAAAATATGAAGAAGAAGATCACTTCCAAAATTATTAAATTTACGAAATAATTATTTACATTTCATACATTAGAAAATTTAAAGTCAAAAAATAGGTCTTTTAAAAAAAGGGTTACAAAATAATTATTTACATTTCACACAGTAGAAAATTTAAAGTCAAAAAATAGGTCTTTAAAAAAAAGGGTGTGATGTAGAATACTCACTTTTTAAAATCAGCATGAAAATCACTACAATTCTAAAACTTAATGCACATGAAAAAAATTAAAGTTCCAAAAACCATGTTCTAAAAAAAACATGTGTATTCTGCATCACCACTTTTGAAAATCGGGTCATTTTTTGCTATCTCTACGAAACGGGTAACAGTATCAGTTCCCGTTTCAAAGTTTACATTGTTCAAAGCGAACCAAGAGAAGAAAATTGGTTGTGGCACTTGAGATTTGGACATCTCAACTTTGGAGGTCTTAACTTGTTGAATAGAAAAGGAATGGTAAGAGGATTACCATTGATAGAGAAACCATACAGCCTTTGTGAAGGTTATATCTTGGGAAAACAACACAGAGAAAGTTTTCCATCTGGGAAAAGCATAAGGGCAAAGGCACCCTTAGAGATTGTCCACTCAGATTTATGTGGACCGATGCAAACTCCATCACTTGCAAGAAGCCACTATATGCTAACATTTATTGATGATTTTACTAGAAAAACTAAGGTTTATTTCCTGAAGAACAAAAGTGAAGTGTTTGAAAGATTTTGTAATTTCAAAGCACTTGTAGAAAACCAAAGTGGGCTGCATATCAAAGTTCTAAGAACTGATAGAGGAGGTGAGTATATCTCCAAAGAATTTCTACGTTTTTGTAGAGAAAGTGGAATTCATAAGCAGTTTACCACTAGGTACACTCCACAACAAAATGGAGTTGCCGAAAGGAAGAATAGGACAATCATGGATATGGTGAGGAGTATGTTAAAGGAAAAGCATTTGCCAAATGATTATTGGGTTGAATTTGTACACTGTGTAGCGTACATTTTGAATATATTCCCTACAAAGGCAGTCATGAATAGAGTGCCGGAAGAAACATGGAGTGGGACAAAGCAAGGAGTCACCCACATGAAATTTTTTGGATGTGTGGCTTATGCACCCATTCCAGATTAAATAAGGAAGAAGTTGGACAACAAAGGGTAGAAAAGTATTTTCATTGGATACAGTGAGGAATCCAAAGCTTATAGGTTGTATAACCCATCCACCAAGAAGCTTATTCTGAGTAGAGATGTTCAGTTCATTAAGAAGGAAGCTTGGGGTGGAAGCATATAGAAAACAGTAAATGTTAAAAATTGTTTGTCTCATGATGAAGATGATGAGGAGATGGCTGAAATACATCCCCAAATAGCAGCACCAACACAAGGACAGCAAGAGACACCCTTGAGGAGAAATGAAAGTGCTTCTCCAAGCACACCACAAGGAGGAAATTCAAGTGCTTCTTCAAGCACTTGTACACCAAATGAAAGAGGTAAGAAGTTCAGAAATTTAAGTGGAATTTATGAAAAAGAGGCAACAAATGAAGGTATGAACTCTTTGTTTGCTTTATATTGTCATGTTTATGACCCTATTCATTTCGAAGAAGCAATTAAGGATAGGAAATGGATAGAAGCTGTGGATGATGAGATCAATTCCATAGAAAGAAACAAGACATGGGATTTAGTTAAACTACCAAAAGGAAAAGAAGTCATTGGAGTTAAATGGGTCTACAAGACTAAGAGTAATGTTGAAGGCAAAAAAGAAAGACACAAGGCAAGAATTGTTGTCAAAGGATATAAGCAGCAGTATGGGAGAGACTATAAGGAAACTTTATCACCGGTTGCTAGAATGGAAACCGTGAGAGCAGTACTGTCCATAGCACCACAAAACAAGTGGAAAGTTTACCAAATGGATGTGAAGTCAGCATTCCTAAATGGAGTGTTAATGGAAGAGGTTTACATTGAACAACCTCTAGGCTATGAAAAGAAAGGCCAAGAGCACAAAGTGTGCAGATTGAAGAAAGCTCTTTATGGGCTAAAGCAAGCACCAAGGGCGTGGTACAGTAGGATAGATTCATATCTACTGGAAAATGGATTTGAAAAGTGTGAGGGAGAACCCACCCTCTACATCAAAGAAAGGGATGTTAAAATACTAATTGTTGTGTTATATGTTGATGATATTATTTTCACAGGTAATGATGATTACCTTATTGAAAATTTCAAAACAGTCATGAAAGAATAATTTGAAATGACTGACATGAGTTTGCTGAGATACTTCTTAGGAATAGAAGTAGAACAAAATGGAAATGGGATTTTTATCTCACAAGCTAAATATGTTAATGAAGTGTTGGAAAGATTTAATATGCAGGAGAGCAAAGCAACAATCACTCCCACAGTGATGGGATTAAAACTCAGCAAAAAGGACAACAGCAAGGATTTTGATCCTAGTTTGTACAAGAGAATAGTTGGTAGCCTCATGTATTTGACTACAACTAGGCCGGATATAATGTATGTTGTTAGTTTGATCTCCAGATTCATGGAGAGGCCAAAAGAAACACATTGGAAGGCAGCAAAAAGGATTCTGAGGTATGTTAAACGTACTAAAAGGTTTGGCATTTTATATACTATTTCAAAATGTTCAGATTTAATTGGATACATTGATAGTGATTGGGCTGGAAGTGTAGATGATCGGAAAATCACATCCGGTTATGTTTTTCACATGGGCTCAGGAGCCATTTCATGGGCTTCTAAAAAACAGCCTATTGTAGCGTTTTCTACAGCAGAGGCAGAATATGTGGTAGCTACAGCAGCAGAGTGTCAAGAAATTTCGATGAGAAGGATGTTAAGGAGTTTATGCCAAGAGCAAGCAAAAGGCACTGTGATTTTTTGTGACAGTAGCTCAGCTATTGCATTATCCAAGAATTTTGTGTTTCATAAGAGAATGAAACACATTGACACAAAGATTCATTACATCAGGGAATTGGTAAACAATGGAGAAATTGTTTTACAACACTACAGAACTCAGGAGAAGGTCGCAGATATTCTGACCAAACCATTGGGGCAGAAAAGTTTTGAGTTTTTGAGGAAATGTTTGGGTATGACTGATAACCCAGCAGTTGAAATTAAAGGGGAGTGTTGAAATATTACTTTCAACTACAATGCCAGTCCTTGCCTGAATCCACCATTAAACAACGATTTATTATGGAATGGTGGTCATTTACGGAATGGTGGTAATTTATTACGGTTTTTGAATGTAGGTAGAATTTTTTTTTGTTTTTAATTCCAGAAGGCGGTATTAGTTCAGTTTTGTTTCCCACCACTCCTTCCCTTTTTTGATGTAATGCACAGTAGTGCAGAGACAGAGTGTTTTTGTAATGCACAGCAATGCAGAGGCAGAGGGCTCCAGTGGTTGTAGGAGTTTTACACAGGCGTGCCATGCTCTGATGTTTGGTTTTGATTTGCTGCTTCTGTGAGCTCAACTAAGCTCCACTATCAATCTACCCATGGAAGAATTTAACAGCTCTCTATTGTGACTTGATTGAGGATTTGGGTTTCACTTGTTGGTCGAAGGTTTTCAGTTTTATTTAGAAGCATGGATGCCAGGAGACTTTGAACTGCAGTCTTGTTGTAATCCCTCTGATAGAGGAAGAATTTTGTAATAGTCAGTCTTATTAATGAATATAAGTCTTTTGTGTGTGTAAAACTCTGTCCTCTGGAAACAATTTTTAGTTTCTCTGTGTCAAAAACAGAGCATTATTTTCTGTTCAATTTTTTTTGTTTTTGAATTAGTAGAAATTTCCAACAATGGTCGGCCCATAGATTTCTTCCTATTAAAAAGGAGAACTTCTTCAACTTCCTCTGTGAAATAGTGCCCAAGCGTGTTCTTCACATAAAGTAGATAATAGAATGGAAATATTCAAATCGAGTCCTTTACAGCTTTAAGTAAAAACCATGCTTCCGTCGAAATTATAAGTAACCTGGTGGTAAACAATACACTTGGTGTTATGATTAGCGTTGTACCTCTGCATATTTGAAAAATTATTCATTTGACATTTGTGAACCCCTTTGATTTATCCACATTATGTATTGTTTCAACATCTGAATCACATCATATGATCAATGAAATTCTCCTTTCGCATATATAGAATTCACTTAATAATGACACATGCAAGGCCCTCTGTGTTATTTAATTAGTGTTGGCTTAACACATTTTTAAACACTTAACTTGTATATACTTTGGCGCTTTTATATTTTACTTTCCATTATGGAAATCATTACATTTGTAACATAAATACCTCCATTCATCTTTATATATTAACAATTACACCAGCATGACCGACGCTTTATACACCGTTATACACTCCTCATGTATCTTCGCATGATTTGGTACTTTTGTTGAATGCTAAGATTGGCTTGCGACTTGACCGTCTGCAAACTGAGAGGGTTTAAAATGAACGGGCCAAGTTTTGTTGGCAGGTAGGTAATGGGGTATTTTCAATCCTGACCTGACCATACCACCAGTGGAGAGTGTGAAACATGGAGAAGAAAAAACAGAAGCCCTTGCAGGATCTAAGCCAGACATAGAGTACCTAATTTTTGAATGAAATTCTACTGGATTTTATAATTTGGTAAAAGGTCGAGCAAATGATAAACTATAACAGAACTCTTACGAGGAGGGATTCATAATAGAATGGGTGGATTGGAAATTACACCAATCACTTTATGACCACTAAATGGAACTCGTTGGTATTCATTAACTTAACTACGATAAAATATCACACATCGATTTAGCAAAGGGTCCATTGGTGTTTATATGCACCAATCCCTTCATTCTATTCCGACGCTTACTGCACATATATGCTTCCCTTCTCTCTTGAATGAGCACTTGATATGTTGGGATTCGACTTGTCTTGTGATTTTGATGCCTTTGTAAACTTCAAAGGCATATGTAACATGAGTTTTCCTTAAGAGCACTTTGTTTGGAATATTCCTTTGCACTTCGAATGCCATACGTAACATATATAACGTGAGTTTGCCTTAGGAAGGCATATGTAACATGAGTTTGCCATATGTAACATGAGTTTAAAGGCATATGTAACATGAGTTTTCCTTAAGAGTACTTGATATGTTGGGAAGTATACGAAAGTATGTGTAACATGAGTTTGCCTTAAGAGCACTTGATATGCGAAGGCATATGTAACATGAGTTTTGCTTAAGAGCACTTGATATGTTGGGAAGTCTATGAAGGCATATGTAACATGAGTTTGCCTTAAGAGCACTTGATATGTTGGGAAGTCTACTAAGGCAGCAACATGAGTTTTCCTTAAGAGCACTTGATATGTTAAGAAGTCTACGAAAGCATATGTAACATGAGTTTGCCTTAAGAGCACTTGATATGTTGGGAAGTCTACGAAGGCATGTTCGTATATGTAACATGAGTTGAAGGCATATGTGACATGTAACATGAGTTTAAACTTGATATGTTGGATGTAACATGAGTTTTCCTTGAGAGAACTTGATATGTTGGGAAGTCTATGAAAGCATATGTAACATGAGTTTGCCTTAAGAGCACTTTGTTGGGAATATGTCTTTGCACTTCGAAGGCCATATGTAACATATGTAACATGAGTTTTCCTTAAGAAGGCATATGTAACATAAGTTTTCCTTAACAGCACTTGATATGTTGGGAAGTCTATGAAAGCATATGTAACATGAGTTTTCCTTAAGGGCACTTGATATGTTGGGAAGTCTACGAAGGCATGTTCGTATATCTAACATGATTTGAAGGTATATGTAACATGTAACATGAGTTTACACTTGATATGTTGGATGTAACATGGGTTTTCCTTAAGAGCACTTGATATGTTGGGAAGCCTACGAAAGCATATGTAACATGAGTTTGCCTTAAGAGCACTTGATATGTTGGGAAGTCTGCGAAGGCATGTTCATATATGTAACATGAGTTGAAGGCATATGTAACATGTAACATGAGTTTACACTTGATATGTTGGGAAGGCATATGAGTTTGCCTTACGAGTACTTGATATGTTGGGAAGTCTACGAAGGCATGTTTGTATATGTAACATGAGTTGAAGGCATATGTAACATGTAACATGAGTTTACACTTGATATGTTGGGAAGGCATATGAGTTTGCCTTATGAGTACTTGATATGTTGGGAAGTCTACGAAGGCATGTTTGTATATGTAACATGAGTTGAAGGCATATGTAACATGTAACATGAGTTTACACTTGACATGAGTTTACACTTGATATGTTGGGAAGGCATGTTCATATATGTAACATGAGTTGAAGGCATATGTAACATGTAACATGAGCTTACACTTGATATGTTTGGAACTGATATGTTGGGAAGTCTACGTAACATGAGTTTACACTTGATATGTTGGGAATTCTATGAAGGCATACACTTGATATGTTGGGAAGTATACGAAGGCATATGTAACATGAGTTTACACTTGATATGTTGGGAAGTCTACGAAGGCATACGTAACATGAGTTTACACTTAATATGTTGGGAAGTCTACGAAGTCTATGAAGGCATATGTAACATGCCTTTGCACTTTGAAGGCCATATGTAACATGAGTTAAGTGTGAAGGCCATATGTAACATGAGTTTCCCTTAAGAGCACTTGATAGAGTTTTCCTTAAGAGAACTTGATATGTTGGGAAGTCATGAGTTTGCCTGAGTTTACACTTGAAATGTTACGAAGGCATATGTAACATGCCTTTGCACTTCAAAGGCCATATGTAACATGAGCTTTCCTTAAGAGCACTTGATATGTTGGGAAGTCTACGAAGGTATATGTAACATGCCTTTGCACTTCGAAGGCCATATGTAACATGAGTTAATTACGAAGGCCATATGTAACATGAGTTTTCCTTAAGAGCACTTGATATGTTTGGAAGTCATGAGTTTGCGTTAAGAGCACTGATATGTTGGGAAGTCTACGAAGGCATATGTGAAGGCATATGTAACATGAGTTTGCACTTGATATGTTTGGAAGTCTACGAAGGCATATGTAACATGCCTTTGCACTTCACATGTTTGGAAGTCTACGAAGGCATATGTAACATGAGTATGAGTTTGTCTACGAAGGCATATGTAACATGAGTATGATTTTTCCTTAAGAAGGCATATTTAACCTGTGATTATGTAACATGAGTTTGAGTTTGCCTTAAGAGCACTTGAAGGCATATGTAACATGCCTTTGCACTTCGAAGGCCATATGTAACCTGAGTATGAGTTTTCCTAAAGAAGGCATATTTAACCTATGATTATGCAACATGAGTTTGAGTTTTCCTTAAGAGCACTTGATATGTTGGGAAGTTTTGGAAGTTTACGAAGGCATATGTAACATGCCTTTGCACTTTGAAGGCCATATGTAACATGAGTTTGCCTTAAGAAGGCATATGTAACCTGTGATTATGTAACATGAGTTTGAGTTTGCCTTAAGAGCACTTGATATATTGGGAAGTCTATGAAGGCATATGTAACATGTCTTTGCACTTCGAAGGCCATATGTAACATGAGTTCGCCTTAAGAAGGTATATGTAACCAGTGATTATATAACATGAGTTTTAGTTTGCCTTAAGAGCACTTGATATGCTCGGAACTCTATGAAGGTATATGTAACATGCTCTTGCACTTCAAAGACCATATGTAACATGAGTTTTCCTTAACTGGTATATTTAACATGCCTTTGCCCTTCGAAGGCCATATGTAACATGAGTTTGCCTTAAGAGAACTTGATATGTTGGACTTGATTTTGTAGACTTCAAAGGCATATGTAACTTGTGATTATGTAACATGAGTTTGTAGGCTTCGAAGGTAATTTTGTAGACTTTGAAGGTATATGTAACCTGTGATTATGTAACATGAGTTTGCAAACTTCGAAGGTGATTTTGTAGACTTCGAAGGCATATGTAACCTATGATTATGTAACATGAGTTTTCACTTCTAATGCATATGTAACATGAGTTTTTGATTTTGTAGACTTCGAAGGCATATGTAACCTGTGATTATGTAACATGAGTTTGCACTTTGAAGGCATATGTAACATGAGTTTTCCTTAAGAGCACTTGATATGTTGGGCTTCGACTTGGCTTGTGATTTTGTAGACTTCGAAGGCATATGTAACCTGTGATTTTGTAGACTTTGAAGGCATATATAACTTGATTTTGTAGACTTCGAAGGTATATGTAACATGAGTTTGCCTTAAGAGCACTTGATATGTTGGGAAGTCCATGAAGACATATGTAACATGAGTTTGCACTTCGAAGCCATATGTAACATGAGTTTGCCTTAAGAGCACTTGATATGTTGGGCTTCGACTTGGCTTGTGATTTTGTAGCCTTCAAAGGCATATGTAACCTGAGTTTTCCTTGAAGGCATATGTAACTTGAGTTTTACTTAGAGATAATGGCATATGTAACATGAGTTTGCCTTTGATATGGGTTATGAATCCAATAATTTTACACAAAATTAATATATATAATTTTTTATAACTTTTTTGCAAGCTTGGTAGGACTCTTCTTTTCATTTTTTTACATGTCCATTATTCACCCCGCTACGGGGAGTGTAGCACAAAATTTGAACCCAAGACTTCCGGTTCAGGGAGACTTCATTTTCACGGCCAATGCCACTTGAGCTACCCCAAACAGACCACAAAATTAATATTTTATCAAAAAAAAAAATATTTTTATATTTTTTTTATAAAATTAAATTTATTTAAAAATTAAACTCAATATTAAAATAACCCAAGAAGTAGTATATACACCTTTATTCATTAGAATTATGTCAGGGAACAAACTGATAGATTTCAAAAAAATTGTAACTTTTAAAGGTGTCAGAGAAAAGTTACAACATCGGCTCCAACTGGGATTGTTTCCCCCTGTGGGATGTAGAGCACCTAGTAGACCATCTGCCTTGAATTTATTGGGCATGGATTCAGTTTATAAACCTACAGTCTATAAATCTGAAACCATACTACCTGCACTCATTTAGAGACTAGATTTCACACTAAAAACTGAAAATTGTTGAAGTGAAACAACTGCCACTGCAAGTGGAAATAAGCACAATAGTGCCTAATTCATTGGGTTGTGGAGTCAATTAGTCAATCAACAATAAATTTACTCCTTTCAATCCCCTGCAAGTCATTACACTCAACCAAACCAAACTTCATACTCCAAACTTGAAACACAAATTGAAACAACTGTTGATATACTGCATTAATCCATAAACTGCAAACTTACTGAACTAAAACTTTACACTATTAAGTGTAGTGAAACTTCCAGTGTAACCATTTGAGAAGTGGATTAACTGATAGATCACCTTGTATGAAGAAGAAAACTTGAAAGATATTTACAATGTGAAATATAAATTCCACAATGATGATGGACAATACATTAGGGAATCTCAAGCTGGGGGGTCATTTGCCGTCACAAGATATGTGAACGGTGAGCCCCTGGGGAGAGGAACTAAAATCACTATGTTTCTCAAGGAAGATCAAGTGTATATAAATGCTCTCTTCTGTTTCTTCATCTTTTCGATTCCCCAACTACCATTAGGTATATATAAATGCTCTCTTTCGTTTCTTCATCTGTTCGATTCCTCAACGGTAGTTGGGGCTTTACTAGATTTAAGGGCATGGCATTTAGAGAGTTGTTCATCTCTTTTTGAATGTGTTTTGACAAGTGGAATAATTGGAATACTTACCATTCAACTTAGAATGTTGCATCCTCTGTTGACAGCATATTCAAAATGGTGCAATGCTCCTCCATAAAGGAAACAACTAAGCACAAAAAAATTACTCCATTTTTGTCATTTTGATAGCAGTGTATCTCCCATGCATGAGTATTGGTAGAACGCCTTGTTCTTAGTGAAATTAAGCATAGAAAAGTGCTAGTTTCCACCTTTTAATCACTTCCTTGAGTAAAGTGAATAACCTTATTGTCTTCGATATAGATTCCTGTAATAAAATCATGATAGAAAAATAGCCACTGGTTGTCTTGTCTAGCAAAAGTAGTCTCTATGCTATCATGTTGGACCCATGAGTGGATTTGTGGGAGGGGAGGGGGTCGGGTACATAGTTGTAAGTGGTTTTTTACTAAGGGGATACCACAATTCATAGATGTATGCCATGTATAACATGGTGGTTTTTGGAAAACTACTCTTCATGACCCCCTTTCCTTGTTAAATATCATAAATCACAGGGTTGTGCAATTAAATCACGACAGTTGATTTTCAAGAGCCAATGTCATCCGTTGAAAACTCAGAGCATTTTATTTATTTTGAGTCCCTAGTTCATATCTACTGAAGGAGCTATGTACTGGAGGATCTTTCACTTCAAGGGAGTATTTCCCATCGAATGGTCGAACCAAAAATTTCTTCTTGCTTCATAATATTAAAAACCAAAACTTCTTCAACTTCCTTTGTCCAATAATGCCCGAGCATTTTCTTCACATAAAGTAGATAATATAATTGAAAGATTTAAATCGATTCCTTTCCATCTTTAAGTAAAAATCATTCTCCCACCGGAATTATAATGAACCAAACTATAAGGAACTTGGATTTTATAATTTGGTAAAAAGTTGGGAAAATGATAAACTATAACATAACTCTTACGAAGAGGGATTCATAATAGAATGGATGGATTGGAAATTACATCAATCACTTGATGATTGCTAATTGGAACTCGTTGATATTCATTAAATTTCCTACAATAAACTATCCCACATCAATTTAGCATAGGGTTCATTGGTGTTTATATGCACCAAGCCCTCCATTTTATTCTGATGTGTAGTGCACATATATGCTTCCATGCTCCCATGGTTGAGCGTTTGATATGTTGGGCTTTGACTTGGATTATGACTTTCATGAGTTTGTAGACTTCAAAGGCATATGTAACATGTCTCTAACTTAGAGATGGGCTGTGAACCCAATAATTTTACACAAAATTAAGATTTTAAATAAAAAAATTTATATATATATATATATATAATTAAATTTATTTAAAAATTAAACTCAATATCAAAAAAACCCAAGAAGCAGTATTGACACCTTTATGCCTCAAACTTATGCCAAAGAACAAACTGAGAAATTTCAAAAATTTTGTAACTTTAAAAGGTGTTAGAAAAAGTTACAACACAATAAAATATAATTTTTTTTAGTTTCATTATTATTATTATCATTATTAATGATATAATTTGTTTTTACTTATTTTATTTTTTTTCTAAGTTAAGGCTAGTTCTATATTAATAAAAGTAAAAATATGTACATGAATTACATCTTCCGAGGAGGCCGAGGCCAGTCCTCAAACAGCAGAAGCTGGACCTTACTATCTGACTGCTGAAACTGAGAAACAAAATACAGTCCACAATGATTTTTCCTGGGCTTCAGACAGCCTGGACTGGAACTAACAAAACCACTAATGATGCTGGCCAGACATAACCAGTGTACACTATTGTCTCTGATACAAAAAAAGCAGACTATAATAGCTTGAGATTGACAAACGTGGATGAACTGAGACCTTAGACTGAAATAGACTGAAGGAGAAAACATCATAAACATAGACATAAGCGCCAAAAAACAAGACAGAGCACCTGGTGAAGTTTAGGCTGGGCGATTTGGCGACGCTGGCTGTGTTCCTTTGTCCGGACTGGGCGAGTCAAGCCAGATGACGAGCCCCTCCCCATCCAGAAATGGCTCTCCCAAGCTTGGCTGAGTGTGGCCCCCATGCGCTTCCCTTTCCATAACTGAGTTGTGAGGCGGCAGAACCTCCTGAACCGAAATAGCTTGACCCGAAACCTCTTGAGCCGCGGCTTCCTGTACCAGGGCGTGCTGAGCCGAAGGTGCTCCGTTGCGGTGAGATTTATACACTAGGCTGTTCATGTCCCCCAGTAGAATTTCACTGTCCTGGATGCTTGCAAAGGCAGGAGAGATCGAGGTGTGGTCTCCAGGCTCCTCCTCAGAAATGTAGACCGTGAGGTTAATTACCACCTCTGGCCTGATGAGCCGACTAGGGAACCTGAGTCGAAACGTCTGGTATGTGCCTTGCGGGACAAGGCTTTCCTGCTCAGAGCTGGGGGATGAGGGTGGAGCAGAAGCCATCGGAGAAATTGAATGCAATTCTGCAATATCAGGGGCAACCCGAATGCCGGACCTCCCTCCTCGTCGAGGCACACCTCTGCTACGCGGCATGGCGTCTAAGTCCAAAGACCTCAAACGCTCCTCTACCCCTCGAGTTCTAGAGACCAGAGTATCCCAGCTCGGCACACCAGCAGCAGTTGGACAATTCTGGTTGTGAATTGACATGGTTATCCTCATATAAGGAGGAGCATCCGTTAGCATCGCGGGAGGATGGCGGCGAACCATAAACCAGGCTGGCATCGATTGCAGAGCTTTCATGCTCGAATTGAATGGGCCGTCCCCTCGGCTCTGTCTCACATCGCCTCCGTCTGCAAGTCGCATTAACTTATAACCTCGTCTGCCGGCCTCCGCGTACAGGTGCCGTTCAACTGTCCGCAGCCCAGGTGGCGTGGCGTGTGTCATGCTTAATGTCAATTAAAAGCACCCGCATCCGGGTGCGAATTCTCTATCAGAGCTTTGTCCTGATAGATCGTTGCTCTCAACTTATCCCTTTGGTCTCTGGAAGATAGGCTGTCTATAGTTCCTTCAAAGTGGTTTTCTTTTGCTTCCACTCCAAGGTTGGCTAGAAGGTCAGCCAGCTTATTCCCTTCTCTTCTGGTATGCTTGAAAGTAATTGCTTGGTGTTGGGAGATCCAGCGATTGATAAGCTCAAGTCTCTGGCTCATTCTCCAGCTGCTGCTTACCTTATGAATAGGAGATCCATGTTGAAGCTTTGTGGCCATTCTGATGATGATTTGCGAGTCTCCTTCTATGACTAGGGGAAAGAAGTGCTTTCTGTGTGCTATTTTGAGCCCTCGCCATAGTCCTTCCAATTCCGCTGAGTTGTTAGTGTCCCAGCCTGTCGAACCCATGTAGATGTCGAGAGAATTGCCCTTATAATCTCTGAAAACTCCTCCATAACCTGTTTGTCCTGGGTTTCCTTTAGACGCCCCATCAAAGTTTAGTTGGATCATGTCAACTGGGGGAGGCATCCAAGAGTTTGCTTCCTGTCTGTGTTTGTTGGTATTCCTACTGCTGGCTGAGTTATGGTTAATCTGTATTTGCCAGTTATCCCAAACAGCTTTTTCCTGTGGCAGAGTAGGAAGATCCTCAGGATACCATTCTTTGAGCGAAAGAGTCTCTGTTATGTTTTGATGAAAATTATTCCATAGGTTGTCCAGCGGCATCAATTGATCTTTGAATATTCTTCGATTGCGTTCTTTCCAGAGGTTCCACATTAGTAAACCTGGAATTAATTGCCATAACGCATTGAGAAGAGAGCTTTGAAAAGGGGTTTGGCTTCCTTTGCTGATAGTTCCTTTGAGATCGTCTTGCATCCTTCTTTCAATTTGACAGCGGAAGGCGATCTTCTCCCATAATTTTTTCCCCTCTGGGCAATTCTGCATAAGGTGAAGTGCTGTTTCTTCCTCCTGTCGGCACATGTAACATATGGATGGTCCAGAGAAACTCCTCTTTCTGAGATTGTCCCACGTTAGTATTCTGTTGTGACTGAGAAGCCATAGAAATGTGGAGACTTTCGGCCAATTAGATTTATGCCAGACTTTTTCCCATAAGCTGTCTTTGTGTATCTGCCCTTGTATGATTATATTGTAAGCCTCCTTGGTTGTAAAAGTTCCTTTTTCTCCGTAGCCCCATCTTAAGATGTCCGGTTCTTCTGAGACTCTTATCTGCCTCTTTTGTAACTCTGTTTCTAATAGATGTTGAGTCTGTTCTGAGCTATTCGGTAGTATCTGATGAATGTCTTTCCACTTCCGGTAATCCTGAGTGGCAGCGGAAGTCCAGCAATGGTTAACTTTGGCCAGATTGTGTATCTCTCTCTCATCAGCTGGAATTTCTTGGAGAATGTCCTTGATTTTTGGCAATTGCTGCCATGAATCTTCCCAAAACCATGCTATGTTACCATTTTTGATTTCCCAGAAGCAGTGTTCTTGAATGAGAGATCTATGTTGTAGGGCTGCGTTCCAGATTGCAGATCCCGAACTTGTCTCAGTCATTCGCAGTCTTTCCTCCATAGGATAGTTACTTGCGTACTTGGTTGTCCAAAGGGCAGCCCATGGAGTATTAGGATGGGCCAGCCACCACCACCAAATTTTAGCTCCCATCGCTTTGTTACTATGCTCAGGATCTCTAAGGCCTATGCCTCCTGCATTCTTGGGAAGACACACTTTCTCCCATTTGAGTAGCGCCCATTTTCGGTTCTGTCCAGAGCCTCCCCATAGAAATTTTCGTTGTAGATTCTTGATTGCTTTAAGGACCCATTTGGGGGCAGCTAGAATGGAGAAGAGATACAGAGGCATGGAGTGAAGAACAACTTTTATGAGAACTATTCGGCTGGCCATGTTCAGAGTTCGATTGGTCCATAGGAATAGTCGTGCTTCTAATTTTTCTAACAGCTGTTTCCAGGAAGAATGCTTGAGAGCAGAGCTCATAAGCGGGGCTCCTAAATATTTGGAAGGCAGAGAAGCAGAGGTGAAGCCTAGGATGCGTTCAATGGCTTTTTGAGTAGAAACAGGGGTATTGAAGAAAAAAAATTGTGATTTGACTCGATTGATAAGGGCACCAGAGGCGTCAGAGAAAGTGGATAGAATGGATTTTACAAGACGAGCTTCCTGTACTGAAGGGTGAGCAAAGAGCATATTATCATCTACAAATTGCTGGTGGGTGTGGACCGGGGAATTGTGAAATGAGAGCCCTTTGAGACGCCTAGAGAGCTTAGCAGCTGTGATGCTTCTACCCAAACCCTCAGCCATAATTACAAAAAGAAAGGGAGATAAGGGATCCCCCTGCCTAATGCCTCTAGAAGGTCGAAATGTGGCTGAAGGGGTGCCATTGATTAACACTGAGAAGAATGCTGAGGATATTAAACTGTAGATCCATCTAACCCAAGAGTGAGCAAAGCCAAAAGCAATAAGAATTTTTTGAATGTAGACCCAACTGAGGCTGTCGAATGCTTTAGAAAGGTCTAGTTTAAGTAACATACCTGGCTTTTTGGTCATCTTTAGGGAGTGAATTAGCTCATGCGTGAGAATGATTCCATCCGTTATTTGGCGCCCTTCGACATAGCCCGATTGCTCAGGCGAGATGATGAGAGGAAGAAGCATTTTAAGCCTGGTTGCAATGACCTTTGAAACAATTTTATATATCATGTTACAGAGGGCTATGGGCCTGTATTTGTCGGGGGTGTTGGAGTCTTCTCCTTTAGGCACAAGTGCAATGAAAGTAGCATTTAGTCCCAGGTACATCCACTTGAGCTCTCTAGATTCCTCCAGAACCTGCCAAACTTCATTTTTTATTAGGTCCCAGAATCTGTGAAAGAAGTTTGCTGTGAAGCCGTCCGGACCTGGCGCCTTTCCCTCCTTCATTTGTTGCACGGCTTCTTCAACTTCCTGCGGATTGATGGGTTTGATCAGTAAACTGTTATGCTCCTCCGTTATGACCTTGGGTATGTTCTGGAGAAGTTGATTGATGGCTGGTATTCTATTGAAGTCGGGCTCTTTGTGGGCTTTTTTGAAGTAGTTGATAAATTCCTTTTCAATGCCCTCATGCGTTTCAATCTTCTCTCCCTGCTCATTGTTAACATGAGTAATTTGGTTTATCATTCTTCTCTGAACAGTGGTTTTGTGAAAGAATTTTGTGTTTTTTTCTCCACTTTTCAGCCATCGAATTCGGGATTTCTGCCTCCATAATGTTTCCTCCTGCTTGGCCCTTTCTAGAATTTTTGATTCTATGGCTTGCTCCTGTTTAGAGAGTTCCTCTGTTCGCCCTTCATTTATAATGGATTGTTGTATTTTCTTCATTTTAGTATTGAGCAGGGCTTGGTCGGCGAAGATGTTACCAAAAACCTTGTGGTTCCATTGTTTGATGGTCTTTTTCAGATATTTAAGCTTTTGTTGGAATCTGGCCATTCTTGTCCCCTCGGTCGAATTGAAGCTTGTCCAGCTTGATCTGACCAGATTTTCAAATTCTGGATGAGAGAACCAAAATTCTTGAAAACAAAAAGGGCGTCTAATATTGTTACCTGGCCTGTTCCATTGGAGCTCGATGGGCCAATGATCCGATCCGGAGAAAGGGAGAATGGAAGTTGTAAATTCTCCGCCGACATGAGTGGCATTGTCTGAGATTAGGAACCGATCAAGGCGTGATGCAATTTGTTGCGCTCCTACTCTCTTGTTTGTCCAGGTGAAGATACCATTGCTTGTTGGGATGTCCATTAACCAGTTGCTGTTGATGAATTCCTTTAGAAGGCCGTCATCATTGCTTGAGCTGCTTCTGCCTCCTCTCTTTTCTTCCATGCTGGCTATCATATTGTAATCCCCTCCAGTAATCCATAGAGGAAGTGGTCTATTTCTGTTGAGTTCTGCTAATGTATTCAGAAGCTGACTCTTTTGAGCTGAGTCTTGAGGGAAATAAACGTTAGTTAGCAGTCCATGAGCATTCGTACCTGAGAGGTGAAATGTGGCTTGGATGAAATTTTTGTGAGCTTGAATATTGTTGAGATGGATGATCCGGGCATCCCAAAGTATTGCTAGGCCTCCCGAGGCCCCTTGTGCATCAACCGCTGTCACTAGGCCTCCTGGCCAAGCCTTCGCAGCTATTTTTTCCAAAATGGTGGAGCTACACTTCGTCTCCTGCAAGAAGAGAATACTGGGTTTTTCTTGCTTCAGCATATTTTTTAAGATTCTTCCTTTCCTGGGGCTATTGAGCCCTCTGATATTCCAAGAAATTAGCTTCATTGAGAAGGGTGGGGGTTTGCATTGAAGTACTTAGTCAGTTTGGCATACCTCCCTGACTCTACCAGAATTTCTCCTATCTTGATTGTTCTTTCTAAGGTTGTTTTCCTGCCCCTCTTCTTGCTGTCCTTGGTGATAAATTTGCCATCCCATGGACTGCCAATCTGGACCCCTAGAGAGTATTTCTTCTGTGCTCTGTT
Organism: Pinus tabuliformis; assembly: GCA_031772625.1. Classification (NCBI taxonomy): domain Eukaryota; kingdom Viridiplantae; phylum Streptophyta; class Pinopsida; order Pinales; family Pinaceae; genus Pinus; species Pinus tabuliformis. The sequence goes on along the minus strand of CM062817.1, from coordinate 1,606,125,712 downwards.
TAACACTTCTACTAGGTTGTCTACTTGCTGTTCTGGAATTTTTTCAAAGTTCTTTGTGCGGCAAGCATGTTCCAGACCTAAAATGTGCAGCTCCCCTATATCGATGGGCTCCTGGTCTTCTTCCATTACTTGGGGCGATTGAAAAGAGTCCTCAGTTTCGTTTGAGGCTTTTTCGACTGGCCGAGAGAACTCCATATCCATTTTTTCCGGTTGCTTTGACATGTTTTTGTTTTGTGATATCCAGTGCTCTGGATTTGTCGATTTCTAGCCTCCTTTCATTGATGTTTCACCTGGCTGCCTCTGTTGTTCTGCTTCATCTTTCTCTTGTTCCTCTTCCACACCATTCACATCAGTTTTGTATAGAGCTTCGAATCTATTGCTCGTTGCTGCTTTATTGCTCGGATTTGCTTTGGGGTTGTGGGTGGCTTTTTTGTTTCCTCTCCTTCTATTGACTACCTTTGTGAATCCATCTGTGGTATGGTTATCAGACTTTTCAAGAAAGGAGGGTATCTTATTTAGCGGGCAGTCTCTATAGAGATGTCCTATATCATGACATTTTCTACACCTAAATGGCACCTGTTCATAATCAATGACTTGAACCCATTCAGAATCTTCATGAAAGAAGCTTACCGTGTCTGGTAGTGGTTGCTTGAGATCCATGTATACACAGATCCGCGCATATGAAGTGTGCTTGCAGAGTTTTGTTTCCTCTGCTACCCTTACAAATTCACCAATGGCGTTTCCGATCTCCTGCAGAGATTTTTCCTCCCAATATTCCCATGGCAATGAGTAAAGCCTTATCCACACTGGCGCACAACTCAGATCCTCCTTATCGGGGTTGAATCTTTCCACCCAGCCTTTGAGAAATAGGCCTGCAGAGTTAAAGAAATATGGACCACCCTCCAGAATTCTAGTTCGATCCTCTAGACAGTTAAATACCGCCGTAAAGAAGCCCTTGGCCCCCAAATGCAGAGATATATCCCCTTTTGGGCGCCATACGGTGCTGATCCAAGTTCGCAGAGCTCTTTCTGTTGGCCAAATCCCTATAAACTTGCCGATCAGTGCATGATCCCGCATGTACTGTATTCGGGCATTGATTCGCTCACTTGGGAAGTAGACCTTTGGTCTATTGGTAGCAACTAGTTTGCAAGTTGAGGAACTTGCTTTATTTCTGTTCTCTGAATCAATACCCTTACCCTTATGCTGTCATTAACCTTGTTTGCGGTCTCCCAATCCGTTGTTTGCCGTGCGCTAGTACCTGGAGACGGGGGAGGCTCCTGGCCCTCCCCCTGGGGGGGAATCATTGTTCCTGCTCGTATGGTTCCGTCCGTCTGCACCAGGCCTCTCCAAACGCTGCCGCAGGTACCTGGTTCTGCAGACCTGCCGCTTGCAGGGTTCTGTCAAAACCCTAACGCTGTACCCGGTCGCCTGTGCTCATCCTCTCCCGATCCCCTGCTCCCAACCATTTCATTCTTGGTTCCTCCATCATAATTTGTTTTTACTTAACATGGTTATTAATATATATATTTAAATTAATATTTTTTATTAGCAGATTTCAACTTGATGTTAAAAAAGAAACTACACATCTTCTATATATTAAGTTATTGTAATATATTTTAATGATAAAATATTACAATAAATTAATACGAAGAATATATATATAGATATAGATATATATCATGTTTTGTTTAACTTATTTTGACAACAACAAAAAAATAATTTTCGACACTCACATAGCCCAACAAAAGAAATTGGTTCTGACATTAAGCACACCTATGCACTATAAGAAAATAGATACATGAGTAATGAGTTACAACTAAAATGTAAGTATAAAAAATAACAAATTTCACTTTGTAAAGGTTTAAGGATAGAATTTGTGGTATTGCAGTAAAAAAAAGTGTAATGGTACACTTATGTTAATGCAATGACATGGTTAATATAAATATGTACACTAATTACTTAGGAAGAGGTTTTCTAAATTTTGTTTGAAGTTAGAATGTTACATCTTTCCAACATTTTAATTTAAGAATGAAAATGCGTATTAATTGTGGATTTGACTCAAATACAAGGGAATATTTTTCCAAGCCCTTGTTTAGAGTAAGTTGTCACAGACTAGTGAGAGATGAAATCCAAATTCATTTTACCCTACCAACTATAACATGACATCTTCAAATAGTCATCCTAGATAAGTAGTACTTCACCATGGACTAGATCTTATTTACGACATCATAGTAGTATGTGATTGTTCAAAATATAAATATTTTAAGGTGAACACTCCATGAATCATGTCACCATACTATGTTAATGACCAATTACCCAAGTTTATTTTGGGATACTTCTTTCTAGTGTTGAGGATATGATAGATGATATAGAATAAACATTTAGGGACACTTCTATATTATTATTTTTTTTTTAAGTAAAAAGAAAAACAATTGTGTTTCATTGAAAAATGACAAACCCATGTGTGAACTAATATCTTTAGTGAATGAAAATATCATATTAACAATACCCCTTATATATTTATTATAAGGTTCAAATATTTGTACGAGATTAGAAGCCATCTCCACGTACACATCAAGATTGTCTTAATCATTAAAGGGTAGAAATGAATTCTCTCTTCATATTCAAATGCAAGGTAAATATGAAACCCTTTGCAATCATGCTTTCTACGACATTTGATCATCATTATTTCATGCAACTAATGTTGGGAATAAATTCTTATTTTTGTGGTAATAGTTACATGATCTCCATGTTTAGAGTAGATGTTGCAAATCTTAGATTTTTTGGTCTTTCATATGTGTTCATTTTTCCTAAATAGACATTAGCACTCAAATTCCATTATGTGTTCATAATTATAACAAAGGATTTTTAAATGTACTCATAATTATATTCACATGAAAATAATAATACAATCTAAATACATGAGGCGATGTCTCAAGATAGCTAGTCTATCTTGGACATACAATCTCTTGGTTGAGTTAATATCTCAACCACACACCAATCTAGGAAGATAACTAGTTCGAGATAATCTCTTAGCCAACTAGACCTCAATAATCTCCCAAATACTAGGAACAGATTCCTGAACATAGAATGAATCACAACAAAGACAAGTAGGAATTATATTTTTCCAAGTCCCTCCCTTAATGCCTACTTGTCTCAATCTCAATCAGCAAAGTATAACTATGGTCATGTCGTTTACATACATGATAAAACAATAATATGTTGATGTCCATATAAAGGAACACCCATCTACCAGAATGCATGAGTATCAATAGCTGCAAGAGCCAGTCTACTAGGATGTCCTTCATGTACATTGTTTAGTCAACCATGATCTACATACATGTACCTATACATGTAAATCCCCCTCCATCATCATCATCATGGGTTTTCTCAGATTACCCATAACCATGCTCTAGGTTTTATCGGCTTACAGTAAACCATGCCCAGGGTTTCGTCGGCTGACCCTAAACCATGCCTACAGGAATCCCTATCCACTTCACTCTCACACATGATTTCTGGCTTACCACAATCCTACACAGCAAAGTGGTTTATGTCTTACCACAAACCTACACTTACATACACTCTCACAAGTGGTTTTAATATTACCATGAAATTCATGGGGGTACATATGCCTCATCAGGTTTACATTACACACTGCAACTCATGGAATTACCAGGTACACACTTTCCAAATACCACTACAAAACATCATACTTGCTTACTAATACATGTGTGATTCACATTAAAACATAATATTCAACCTTGTTTATTTCAACACATAATACTTTACCTTGTTTGTCAATCATCCTTTAATCTCTCATGCTTCTCCAATCACTATATTCTGATTCCATTTTTAGTATCATGTCTTCGTCATATCTGGTAATCAATAATACCTACAACTTTGTTTATTGTTGGAATAGCCACTCTCTTGTTTCCCTCGGCCCACGAAGGGTTAAGGCTCAGGACCGTACAAGCTCTAATACCAAGAAATACTTTTTAAATGCACTCGTAATTGTATTCACGTGAAAATAATAATACAATATAAAATACGAGCCTATGTCTCGAGATAACTAGTCTTTCTTGGACATACAATCTCTTGGATGAGTGAATATCTCAACCACAGACCAATCTAGGAAGCTAACGAGATGGAGACGATTTCTCAACAAACTAGACCTCACCAAACTCCCAAATATTAGGAGCAGACTCATAAACATAGAATGGATCACAACAAAGGAAAGTAGGAATTAACTTTTTCCAATTTTATAGGAAGTTTGATTCCATAAATATTGTTAAATAAAAATGTAGCATTTCCATGTATTAATATGTGCACGAACAATTACTCTTCTTGGAATTTTGATGGAAGAATTTTTTATATATTAATGGTCATTAACACATTCATGAAGGCATAGAAAGGTTTATAAATAGGCATAGGTGTAGAACATGCATATGTAGTATCTTTTGTATTGACATGTTACTGATGAACTAAAACTTTTGTAGACCAGTGAATTCTAATCAACATACTAAATTCATTATATTTATTAATACCATTGATTTAATACTTAATAATTTTTCAATTAAGATTTAGATGATGAGTGACATGTTTATTATCTACTATTCCACCCCGCTATGTTGTCGACTCAATACAAGTTGACTGAATAAGCGCAGCTCAAAGAGGAGGCATACTAAGCATGTTTGGAACAATCGCCTATTCAATTTCGACTATGTCAATTTCGGCTATATCTTAAGTCATGAATTACAATATCTATAATACAATTGTTTCTTCAAATGCTTCATATGAAAAAAACTACAACTTTGTTAGACTAGTGAATGCTCATCAACATATTAAATATGTTATATTTATTAATACCATTGATTTAATACCCAAAAAATTTTCAATTAGGATTTGGACAATGAGTGACATATCTATCACCTACTATAACACCAAAATATGATGTTAACTTGAGAAAAAAAACTAATTGAACATAGATTAAAGGGGGTTCATGTCAAGCATGGTTGGATCAATTCCTTATTCAATTCCTGCGATGTCCAAAGTCATGAGTTCATAATATGTATAGTAGCATTGATTCTTCAAATGTTGGGTATGAAAAAATGATAAAAAAGTTCTTATGGATAATTCCTTATAGTATACTCATGTGCCTTTGAGAGGCTTTTTTTTTAAATCATTCATAAAAGATGGGATCAAGCATGATGCTCATATTGTTGATGCCTTCTTTCAAAGCATGAACTATGCTTCCATCACCTCCTATTTAGACATGAGTTAATCTCTACCCTATTAGGAGCAACCATGTTGTTATACAAAATGAAATAAATCTAAGGTATGTTAAATTAATGCTTCTTGATGTTACCATGTAAACTAACCAGTAATTCCAATACACTGTAATAGATATTGTCGTACAATTAGAAAACAAAAAGGATTTTATGCATGCTTAATGATAACGTACATTTATATTATTTTTTAATTTCGATTAAAAGATTTTGTATTTCCAAGTGATGATGTGCTCCTCAATAGTTGTAAAGACTTAAAATAATTGCTAAAAGGATTAGGTGTTGAGTGCATATAATATCAAATGTATCTATATGATTGTGTTTTTCATAGAGGTGAATACATGACCAATGGATATGTCCAAAATATACACATGATAAGTATTTGAAACATTTTAAAAGGGGTGAAAATGGTAATCCTCATAGATTCCTATAATCTAAATGATTCAAAGGATATTTCATTATAAATAGTTACCTGTATTGAAAGGATAGCATGCCTCACACTTAAGTGAACCAAGAGTTATGCATATCCCAGTGGATTCAATAGCCATGAAATCTACAAAATACCATGGCCCAATAATTTCAAATTTTAAGTACAAAGCCCTTTATTAAGCATATCCATGGGTGGACTTAACCCCTATTGGATCTAAAACACCAACTATTCTCTTCTGCAAGTGATGGTGATCATTAATAATATATCCACATGGTTTTTTGTGAAGAATGAACATATTATGTTAGATGTTAGATGTTACAATTCATGGTTGAATACAAGTAAAGATAATTAATGTCTACCTCTAACCATTGATTAAGGAATTGAAACAATTATGGGAAAGTATTCATATGTTTGATGTATCAAGACATTTCCTAATGGAGATCACCTCCAAAATGTATATGGCATATGTGCCTACGTCACATATGATTATCCAAGACTAGGAGTTTTCTCTAGTAAGCATATTGAAATATATTTTTTTTGTAATATTATTTGGCAAACTTAATTTTGTGAAATTGTATCTTTGAGGTTAACATGTTCCATATGAAATAAAATCACAAATATTATAACAAAATTTTATCAAGGATGTTAATATTGTGGACATTCTATAAAGGATAGTTCCTCTCATGGCCTAAGAAATATATTATATGACTACTCAAGGGTATTCCTCCAAAAGTACCACCCTAGTAGAAGAGTTTTATTTGCTTTCACTGTTAAATGAGAGATAAATTGAATACCTAACACAATGACATAGAGAAGGTAAAGGAAATTGTATAATATTGAATGAAACTTTTCTTAATGGTATTGAATTTTTAGACACCTACTTTGAGAAACTACTCATTAGGATGAATAGGAAGTCTATATTTTTTGAGCTTCTATGTTGGGATCATACTAATATTTCTCACTTCTTGTAATACATGCATCTAGTAAGAACAATAATCATCTTCTTTATGGAGGCATATATTATTGAAAGAGGAACACATAGGTGTAAGGAGAGGACTAATAACACAAAGACTAAAAGGAACACTAGCCATAATAATTAAGTAGAGGATAGATTGATCATTAAAGAAAGTGATGTTTGATTTATTTTGAAGGAAGATAAATTTTCTCTAGAGAAGGATTTTATATTGCGCATAAAGATACCTTATTTATATGAGTTGATTCTAGGTCATTGCTTCACCATATAAAGGAATTTGTTGAGATTGATCTCACATGATCACCTAAACCTTGTAATGTTATATATATATATATATATATATATATATAGAGCGAGAGAGAGAGAGAGAGAGAACATTATTACTTTTCTATAATGTATATCATATGGTATGTATTCACAATATTATCCCATTTATTACTTTATATGTTTATTGTGTATTGTCATTATCCTTTTCCTCTATAAGGTTTTCTGAACCATGACCTCCCCCATGACCTATAATACATAATATCAATCTTCTCTACATGTGTACATTGGATTATATCAAAGGAGATCAACATGGATAGCATTCCATGGTGTCATCAAGATAATTTGAGATTTTTTATATGTTTAAAAATGAACTACCCACAAGTTTCATAGACTCGAAAATCCAGCTCCTAATTCACATATTTGATGAGGTTGAATTATCTAGGGTGGTCTCATGTCAAGGGAAGGATTTTCTTATTGGATAACTACATGGAAAAGTTGAAGGGTTTTGTTCAATAAATGGAAAAATTATTAATGGGTCTATGGTGAAAGGGATAGTATATGAGTTGTCTTATTATTCTATTGAGTACATCAAACAAAATTATGATGCAGTAAGAAAAGTGGTTTGGAATGACTTACATGATAAATAGTAAGTAATTTATGTTAATTTTCTACAAGATTATCATTTATACTAGACTCAACGATATCTTGCACTATTTTTTTCATAAATACATTAACAAATTTTGAAATTGATGAGATAAATAAATTTAGTATTTACAATGCGGAAAAAATGTAACCATGGTTCATGTTGCATAAACAAAATAAAAGAAAATGGGGAATTGTAAAGAAATCATATAGATGAATACCTTGATCATTTAAGAGAATATATGACAATGATATGTCCCAATGATTGGATGGTTAACCATATTAGAAAAAAGTATGTCGTGTATAATGATTATATTTGTGGTGATAATGATTCACTAAAGATGAGAATCATGTGTAATGGCCATATAATAATCTATCTATGTCATTTATTCATTGTGTGATCCAAATTTGAATTATAACATGTATTTGTTTTTATTTCTTCAATTACAAGACATATGATACCATTGTCCTTTATCCATATTTTTATAGGTGTATTTGTCCATATATGTAGGCATTTGGATATCATTTTCACTCTGAGAATTTCAATGATGGACATGTTAAACATGAATATGGAGAATAATTCAAAGTTAAACCAATTCAATTATGTTTTCCATTATAAACAAAACCTAATAAGGTAGGGAATTTATTTTACAACAAAAAATACATAAGATGATGCAAGTAGATTTCTCATATTTTCAAAGACTTAATTTTAGGTGCATGTGGAATGATACATTAGACCAAAATAATGTAAAAAATATCATGATAGTATGATATAGTGTGTAAGTTCCCAAGATTTAAACATACTTTTACAGAAAATACGTATATAAATTCAATATCATTGTTTGATAATCATAAAGAATATGATAGTATGATAACATGTGTAATGGCCCAAACTTTAAGCATAGTTTTACAAAGATTACATACAAAAATTAAAACCATTGATTGATGACATAAAGAATATTCTATTCATGATTACATAACCCATGAGTTAAATGGGTCATGAGAATTTACCTTTCAGATAAAAAAAACCTAGTTTACTTATAAAACTAGGGACATGGAACCCTTGAGCTTTAGTCTCTAATCCTACTAAATGCAACCAATATGTGATGAATGACTCTCCACCCGACCATAAGCTCAATCGAAACCTATATATTTATAGTTATCAACCCTCACACCCATATTCAACTATCTCTAGCATTTTTTAGTCACTACTTCCCAATAATTCTCTAGGAAAAAGACACCTAACATCATTGTCCTCATCCATTAAATAGAATTCCTTTGTCTAAAAATGGAAAGAAAAACTCCATACAAATAATCCACTTGTCATTATGCATATTTATTTGATCTCAACTTCTTATTAATTTATCTTTACTTATTTTTACTCATTAATCTTTTAATAAAATAGTTAGTTTTATTTATTTATTATGATCTTTCACTTTATTATTATTATTATTATGAGACCTCACAAAATCTCCCACTTCAAGGAAATTTGTTCCAAAGTTAACTTTAATAATGTAACTTATAATTTACTTATTTCATTATTCTCTCATATATTTTACACAACACCCTCTATTGTAACTAGTATAAGGGCCACAAAAGAGATCATAATATGCATTGAAAAGTCACATGTTGTAGCGGCTACAACCACCCTCAAAAATTTTGCCTTACCCCATTTTGGAGCCTCTCTACCAACCTTTCACAACACCTTGTCTTGCTTCATCAAGTACACAAGCTTCATCGTTTTCTTGCACAAAGGCAGCCTATTGATCATAGCTTGATGCATTCCCCTGATAGACAGTTCACCGGGGCTTGGTCCAGCTGCAGGCTAAACAACTTCCCCAAGAAAATTGCGCATTTTTGGAGGGAAACTAGCCATCCCTCTAGAAATTATGCAATCATGTCTGAAAGCCTACTAGGCTCCAGAATTTCACAATTCTTCTAGTCAACACTCCCAATAGGAATTGCACAAAATTCCCCAGCAGGGCTATTCAGCCTAGAATTTGCACAAATATAGGCAGTAGTCAGTTGCTCTGCCCAGAAATTCCACAAACCTCTTGGATAGTCAGCACAACTCCCAGCCAGAAATGCACATTTTTCTCAAGCAGTTGAGCAGCTTCATGCATGAGCAGTCCGGTTGACCAATCCCACCCGGGACAAAGGAAAATTGACTTGAATGCATGCATCAATTTATTTTTCCCGGAATAGGAAAAGGAAACATGCAAATGGCATCCCATGATTCAGGGAGCTTTTTTTAGCAGCCGAAGGTTACATGCAAAGTTATTTTAGAAACGTCCCTCCGAGTGTCTCTTTTTCCTAGATTTGTGGCATACGCGTCATGAGCCCAAACTTATTTATTCAATGCATCAGAGCTAATTCTTTCACATTGATCTTGGAGCTCTAACATCCCACAACACATCCAAGACTCTTCAATACATTCGGCTCAACTATTCACAGGTAAGTGGCCTCAACATGTCTTTTTCAGCATTTCTGTCTCTTTTTGTGTATTGGCTTGTGTGAGTGATGTTTGCTTGATTTCTTTAAATGCCTGATGTTGTTTATATGTATACTATCTTGTCTTAGCTCTGTTTTAGTTTTCGTTGCTATCTCATTATTGTCGCATGCATGAAACTATTTTGCACGAACATTCGTTGAACTGACGAATCACTTCACCCACATGCATGTTGATCTGTTTTTTGACTCTTTCATTCATGTTTTGCATGCACTGTCAATCACTTCTTCTTTCACTTAGTGTCGCCATGCATTCACTGTCTTATTTTCTTTCAGTTTCTTGTCGGCGAGTCGAGCCAACCTTGGCACAAACTGTGCCTTCACTGGGACTGCATTGCACAATCTAGGGAAGGAAGGCTCTGCCTTCCTCTCCAAAAATGCTTATTTTTTCCCAGAATTGCCCTCCAGGACTGCTTTGTGCATTTCTGAGGGACAGTGAGTGTTGGCCCAGAAATTTGCGTAATGCAGTCCCTAAGCCTACAATCACTCCCAGCTGGAATTGCGCATTGTGCAATCCCAGTAGCCAGCATCCAGTCTGGATTGCACATTACGCAGATCCAGTAGCCAGTATTGCCTCCCAAACAACCCAGACTACCTTTTTCTTAGATCTAGCATCCAGTCACCCATCCTCCTAGAAGAAATTGCGCAATCTTTCCCATTAGTTTCCCAGGTATGTCTTGTGCCATTCCCTAAAGTTGCTTTGTTTTCACTGATAGATTTCTTGTCATGCATTTTGCTTGTCTCCAAATCTTTCAAGTGTTCATCTATCCCAATGGCTTCCAAGAGAACAAGATCACAGGATCACATATGGAAATGCAGCTGGAGAAACAATTGAGCAAGTGTCCTCTAGTCTGCCAATCTATGAAGATAAAAAGTTGTCTCTAGACAAGGACATCAAACTGAAGTGGAAAGAGTTCAATGAAACATTTGCAGGCACTTTTGGGGAATACCCTAAAGACCATCAAGTGTACATGAACATTCAAAAGTCTGGCTTGTATCGGATTGCATGTAGATATCCCGTGTTCCCATGTGCGATCATGATACACTGGATTATCTCTCATACTAATCCCGAGATGATCACCTTGAGTAGTGTCAGTGGGACGAAGCTTGTGACCTTCTGGGAATGACATTTTAATGAGATGTATCAAATTTTAGAGCTTGTGACTATCATGGAGACTCCATTCAGCTTTCTCAATAGCAGTGCTAACTCTAGAGACATTCTAAAGAATTGGGTAAAGGATCCAGCTCCATTCAGGTTATCACCCAACCAAATCTACAAGACAAAGATACTGAGGAAGGCGTACCAATACTTGATCATATTTGCTTGTCAATTGTAGAGCTAAGCAAGCATGGAAACCTTCCCACAGAGTTGGGTAGTTGCACTGGACCAATTGGCCAGAGAAGGAAAACCATGTAACTAGTCCGGCATACTGGCTCATCAACTAAAGGAACAAGTAATGAAGGTTCGACAGTCACTCAGAGGTATGCATGCAAAAATTTACATGTTTTCCTACATCTTAGATGGAGTATGTGCCCGATAGGAGTTCCTGGACTTGAAGTGGAGATGGTCACCGGTGAAGACTGTTGTGAACACATATTTCAAGTTATTGTCCGAATGCAACTTCAAAGGAGTAATCACACGGTTGTCCAATCATTTTGTCACCCCAGTGTACAAGATGATATTCGAACAAAATCCACTCTGCATGTCAAAGGAAGCAAAGGAGGCACTGATAGGCATTGCAGATTGGTATGACTCACCGCCCGACACTTTCATCTGAATGTTCAGTGCAGAGAAGCCTCCACATGTTCTGCCAAAGTTTTTCTTGGACGTGCTTGTCATGCAAGAAGTAGCATATCATATCTCGGTAGGTTTGACACCTACACTACATCAGAAGAAGAAGGAACCTTGGCTCGCTCTTTTGTTGTGGGTTAGGTTATATGAGATTTGAAGTATCAAGTAAGAGGATTTCGAAGTAGAACTGATGAAGAAGTACCCATTCGACCTTTGAAGCTACAATCCGTATGACCCACATTACATTGAAAGATCACTACACGAGAGTTCAGTTCAACTAAATCCACGGGGCATGTCATTGGGCCGAGGAGGACCCATGGAGATATTTCTACAGTTTCTCCAGACCCAATGAACAGGTCATCTTCGCTGTGGAGTGGTTAGAAAAACAACATGAAGTAGCATCACTGAGAGCACCAGAGGTATCAGCAGTGGTAGCAGAGGCAAGCTTCCACAACAATGCTTCCACATCCTCATCCTTTCTTGCGAGTGCATCTGCCATCACATTTTGCTTCCCTTTTTTGTAGATGATTTCAAAGTCATAACCCAACATCTTTGTGACCCACTTTTTTTGCTCTTCATAGGATAATATTTGTTCTAAAATATATTTAAGGCTATCATGATCCATTTTTACCTTGAAGTGTCTTCCCATTAGGTAGGGTCGCCATTTCTTAAGTGCATGTAGTATTGCCAACATTTCCTTCTCATAAATAGCTTTGTGTAAAAGCTTTCCCTTGATTAGACGACTTTCAAAAGCAATGGGTCTTTCATATTGCATTAAAACAACACCAATTCCATTTCTTGAAGCATCACATTCCACAATAAAGGTTTTTGTGAAGTCCGGTGTAGCTAAGACCGGTGCTTGGCACATTGCCTCTTTAAGATGTTCGAAGGCCTTTGTTGCTTATGGAGTCCATGAAAATGCATCTTTTTTTCAATAATGTTGTTAGAGGTGCTGCTATTCTCCCATAATTCCTAACAAGCTTGCGATAATACCTTGTCAACCCAAGAAATCCTCACATATGCTTTATGGATGTGGGGATTTTCCATTCCTTAATTGCTTTAATTTTTCTAGGGTCTACCTTAACTCCTTCATGAGATACAATATGACCTAGATATTCCACCTCTTGTACTCCAAAGAAACATTTGGATCTTTTTACATATAATTGTTTCTCCTCCAATAGTTGTAGCACCCTGTCAACATGTTCAACATGATCCTTCCAAGACGTGTTGTAGATTAGCATATCATCAAAAAATACTAACACAAATTTTCTAAGGAAGGGTTTGAAATGGAATTCATCAAACCTTGAAATGTAGAAGGTGCATTGGTAAGGCCGAAAGACATGACCAAAAATTCATAATGACCCTCATGAGTTCTAAATGTTGTTTTCAGAATGCCTTCAGTCTTCATTCTGATTTGATGATATCCTGAACGAAGATCCAACTTGGTGAAGTAATTTGATCCATGCAATTCATCCAGTAATTCATCAATGACAGGAATGGGAAACTTATCTTTAATAGTGAGCTTGTTGAGCTCCCTATAATTCGGACACATGCACCATGATCCATCCTTCTTGTGCACTAATACTACTGGAGCAGAGAAAGAACTTTGACTAGGTTGAATTATACCAGCCTCTAGCATTTTTGCAACCATACGTTCAATTTCACTCTTTTAGGCATAGGGATATTTGTACAACCTGATGTTTGGAGGAACACTTCCTGGAATCAGATGAATAACATGATCATGATCACGAATAGGTGGGAGACCTTTGGGAGTCTCAAATAACTTGGAATGATTGTCCAAGACTTTTTAGAGATCTGGAGAAATAGATGATTTCGATGTGGAAACATCTAGCGAACATAATTGTGCAATTACACCTCGTTGTTCCTTTTTTAGAAGCTTTGTCATACCGTTAGAGCTAATTATCTTTTCCAGTTTCCTTGAAATACCCCTTCATTGAAATTCCTTTCCTTCCACAGAAAATTTCATGAAAAGTTCTTGAAAATTAAAAGCTATTGTACCCAAGGATTGTAGCGATTGGACTCCTAGTACAACATCATCACCTCCCATTGGAATGGAAAGCATTAGGCTAGTCAATACATATTATCCCATGCATAGCTTGATATTATGGCACTTTCTAGATAAATTTATTATTCCTCCATTTGAAACCATCACTTGACACTCTGGTGCTGGAAATAGGAAGCAATTCAATTCTTTTGCTACCTTACAATGAATAAAATTGTGGGTACTTCCTGAATCAATCAACACTATTAGCTTTTTCTTCTTGATTTGTCCTTCTATCTTGATGGTTTGAGGAGTGGTAATTTTAGCGAATGCATTACAAGATATGGTCGGATTCATTTCTTCTTTATCTAGGCTTTGTTCTTGGAGTATATCCTCTTCTTTTGACCTTTCTTTCTCCTTTTCGTCTTCCTCTTCACAATCTATGTAGAATAATTTCTTCTCGGCACACTTATGACCTTTAGTGTATTTGCTATCACAACTATAACAAAGCCCTTTTGCTCTTTTTTCTTCCATTTGTTGAGGTGTCAACCTTATAGGTTGTCTAAGACTAGGGGCAATAACTCTTCCATCTTTATAGTTGTGAGTGGTATGCTTCCTGGTCGCCATAATTTTTCTTTCCATTTTTCTTGCTAACCTGAATGCCTTCTCTAATGAATCAGGTTCCCAAAGGCAAACATCATGTTGGATATTATCCTTTAAAGTCCCTATGAACACATCAATCCTATGCTCCTCTGGAATATTTTTTACCCTTATGTTCAATTTTTGGAACTCCTCAATGTGCTCCATTATTGAACCCTTTTGTTTGAGACTTATCAATTGGCTAAAAAAAGTGTTGCTTTTTGTATCCTCATAATGTGCTGTCAAATATTCCATAAAAATTGCCCAAGTGATAATTTGTTTACGAGAGCAAAGCCACTGATACCATACAAATTGATTTGGTTCCAAATATAAAGTTGCAGTACGTACCTTTTGTGTGTTTTGCACATTATTGAGATCGAAAAATTGCTCCATCTGTAATATCCATGTTGCGAGATCCTTGCCATCAAACTTCCTCATATCGATTTTTGGAATATGGTGGGTCTTCGATCCAAAATTAGAGTCTATGAAATCAAGATTAACATTTTTTTTGTTCTCATCATGACTTTCCTTTACTACACTTTACCATTAGTAAGTATTTCTTGTAGAAAATTTGTCAAATCTGCCTTCAAATCCATGTCTGTCTTCAAATCTGTCTTCAAATCATCCATCTTAGCTTCCACATCATTCATCTCAGCTTCCACGCCCTTTATCTTATATTCCATGCCATTTAACTTAGCCTCTGTTAGCTTTTGTGAGAGTGACATTTGTTGCACTTGGTCTTGTAATTTTGATATATCATGTAGCATTTCTTCCTCTTCTTCATGAGTCATGCTAGAGCTTTCAGGTTGCTTACTAGGTGTTTTCATTTTCTTTCCTCGGGGCATCAGTTACCGAGAATAATGCCTATGCCCTTTGAATTCCTTCAAAATAATTGTTCAAACCAAGCTTAAGCAAAAACTTAAAAAAATCTACACACCTCTTTTCACTTTGTAGGAGCTCGATATTGTTGCTGATGTTTCTCTGTAATTTTGGATCATCTAGTTCTGAAATTGCGACTTGCAGTAGCCCTCTTTGTCCTCTTTCCAATTCCAGTAGTCTGATGCAAATTGGATTCTCCAAGGAAGAGTTATGCCAAATCTCCTACAGTGACCTGATTATAGACTAGTTCAGTAGAGCGAACTTGTACGGCATGCCACGTTTCCCTGTTTCAACCTTTGGCTCTAAAAAATATATACAAGAAACTACAGTCCGTCCTATTTTTATACCTTCTTACAAAATTTCAATCTGATCCTCAAAGAGAAAGTTATGACAATTTTCCTCAGGTCACCTGTTTGGAATGTAATTCATGAGTTTGCAAAAAGACCAACTTCCTCAGATCATATCTCCGCAAATATAGCACAAAAAGCTCTAAAATTCGTACCCGAGGTTTAGTATGATTTCGTCTCAAATGGGTTTATTTTTTTGCTTTTGAAATGTCACAAAAAAAAAAAATTATAGAGAAAATGCCATGATGACCTATTTGGAGTAGCAAAACCCTAGAATCCAAAGCTCTGATACCAAATGTTATGAAACCAGCTCACAAAAAGATGGAAAAGATAGATCAATGCCTTAGAATTCAGCCTCTTCGAGGGGGCAACCTCTTTTACATTACACAAATGAATGATTCTCTGATGATTCAAATGACAAAACCTCATTTCTATATATAAGAGTTTAAGGAGTCACAATATAACCCAGACGACCTAACAATAATAATATAAAGGCACAAAAATAACAATAGAGGGATTCTATGGGGCACAGTAATCACAATATGGGGACAATAGGGGCACAACAATATTAATAAGGGATACACCTACAATAGTAATGGGGTAATCACTATTATTGTAGGGACCTAACATTGTCTATACAAGTACGTTCCCGACACAAAAACAAAAATAAGTCATGTAGTGGGAGATCTAAATCTCTAGCAAAACCTATAAAGGTGGTGTGCTAGAAATGCTGAAAGGAAGGCCACTTCAAAAGGGACTATAAATCTAAAGCTCCTGACAAAGGAAAGGGATCTGATGATGCTCCTTCTGCAGAGGCGAAAACCACCTCAAATGAAGGTGGGGATGTGTACTTGGCTTCTTCAAGTACACATGTAGATCATGAAGCATGGTTGATTGACTCAGGTGCATCCTTTCACTTCACTCTCCATAAAGAGTGGTTCTACGAGTATGAGAAATATGATAGTGCTGATGTCTTCTTGGGGGATGACAGGAAGGTAAGAATCATTGGTCGTGGAAAAGTAAAGTTGAAGTTGCAAGGTGGAAGGGTTAGAACACTTCCAGGTGTTCTACATATTCCCGCATTAGCCAAAAATCTGATTTCTGTAAGAAAGCTAGATGATGCAGGTGTAAAAACAGTGTTCGAGAAGGATACCTGCAAAATGGTTCAGGGAGCACTGGTATTGATGCAAGGAGTTTAGATTGAAAATCTATACAAGCTACAAGGTAGCACTGTTATTGATGGGTGCAACAGTTCTGTGGTTCTTGAAAGTGGAGCAGAAAATCTAGTGGTCTCTGGAGAGAAGACCATGCTATGGTATTAAAGGCTTGGACATATTGGAGAGAAAGGCCTTCGAATACTTCATGGTAAAGGTATGGTAGAAGGTATGAGTAATAGCTCTCTGGATTTTTATTTCTGTGAAAATTGTGTATATGGGAAGCAAAATCGGCTGAGTTTCCCCACTGGTGGTAAGAGGGCGAAACAAATATTAGAGCTTGTGCATAGTAATGTGTTTGGACCTGTGAAGGTTCCATCACTGGGTAATTCTATGTACTATGTATCATTTATAGATGACTTCTCAAGGAATAGATGGATATATTTCCTTAAGAAGAAATCTGAAGTATTTGACAGGTTTAAAGACTTTAAGGCTCTAGTGGAAAACTAGACAAACAAGAAGATAAAGGTGATGAGGACAGATAACAGTGGAGAGTTTGCAGTAAGGAATTTGAAAAATTCTATAAGAATTGTGGTATATCACGGAAGAAGACTACTCCATATACACCTCAGCAAAATGGAGTTGTAGAAGGAATGAACAACATGTTGATGGAAAGGGCAGGAAGCATGTTCAGTGGTGCTAGGTTAGGAGAGGAATTCTGGGCAGAGGCGGTGGATACTGCATGTTACCTAGTCAACAGGTCACCTTCATCAGTGTTGGAGGATAAGACTCCATAAGAGGTATGGACTGGTAAGAAACCCTCTCTTTCACATCTAAGGGTATTTGGATGTGATGCATATGTACATGTTCCAAAGGACAAATGAACCAAGCTGGATAGTAAATCTAAAAAGTGCATCTATATTGGGTATAAGGATGGTTTATACGGTTATAAGCTTTGGAACCCAGTAACAAGGAAGGTTGTGTATAGCCGAAATGTGGTGTTCAGAGAGGTGAAAAATGTTATTAAACATGAAGTCCAAACAAAGGAACCTGAGAAGATAGAGTTTGAGCTAAATGAGGAAGAATCAGACTCTACAGTAGAGGAAGAATCAAAAAATGAAGAGCCACAAACTTCGGCTGTGAGAAGATCGGTTCGAGAAAGAAGGCAGCTAGAAAGGTATAGTCCATCTGCTTTCTGTTCAAATTTTTCTTTGTTTCTTTACTGATAATGATCCTAGAACTGTGAAGGAAGCAGTGGATTTAGAGTATGGAAAACTCTGGAAAGAGGCCATGGTTGATGAAATGGCATCTTTGCACAAAAATGAGGCTTGGGATCTGGTAGAGTTACTAGCTAGAAGGAAACCCATTGGTAGCCAATGGGTGTTAAAAAAGAAGACAAATGCAGAAAAGTCGAGAAACACAAAACTCGGTTGGTAGCAAAAGGTTATTCCTAGGTGCCGGAAATTGATTTTGGGGACATTTTTTCTCCTGTTGCCAAGGTAACTTCTATTATATTACTTTTATCTGTTGCTGCTACTTTTGATTTTGAGGTAAAACGGATGGATTTGAAGACAACATTTCTTCATGGGGATCTGGAAGAGGAGATCTACATGAAGCAACCTGAAGGTTTTGTGGTGAAGGGTAAGAAAGAAATATTATGCAAGCTAAAGAAGTCTCTGTATGGGTTAAAACAGTCACCAAGGATGTGGTATCAGAAATTTGATACATTTATACGGGGAATTAGATTCATCAAAAGCAAAGCAGATCATTGTGTGTATTTTAAATTAATTGGTGACCGTGTTATTTATCTGGTCTTGTATGTGGATGATATGTTGCTGGTTGGAAATGACAAAGAAATTATCCAGGATTTGAAGACCCAATTTTCCTTCAAATTCGACATGAAAGATCTTGGTGCTGCAAAATATATTTTGGGCGTGGAAATTAAAAGAGATCAGGAAAAGAGGAAGCTCTAGTTAAACCAGAGGAAGTATGTCGAGACAATATTGCAGAGGTTTAATATGCAGGATAGTAAACCGGTGAAGGTTCCTATTCCTATAGGTGTGAGGTTATTTGCTAAACAGTGTCCCAAGACACAAGAAGAGGAAGACGACATGTCCTGTGTTCCATATGCAAGTGCAGTCGGTAGCCTAATGTATGGAATGGTCTATACTAAACCAGACAATGCACATGCAGTGGGAGTATTGAGCAGGTTTATGTCAAAACCAGGGAAGGAGCATTGGACCGCAGTGAAGCGAGTTTTCAGGCATTTGCATGGCACTAGTGATTATGGTTTGTCCTACCAAGGAAGACTAGGATTGGACAGAGTGTTGGATATTCGTGGCTTTCTTGATGCAGACTGGGCTGGAGATCTGGATCAGAGAAGATCTACAAGTGGGTATGTGTTTAACCTATTTGGAGGTGCAGTTAGTTGGATGTGTAAGAAACAATTTGTAGTGGCACTATCAACTACAGAGGCAGAATACATGGCAGCCACTCATGCAAGCAAGGAAGCAGTTTGGTTGCAGAGATTGTGTTCAATTATGGGGTTAGTACAGGAAGCTATAAGGATAGACTGTGACAGCCAAAGTGCAATTTTCTTGGCAAAGAACCCCGTATATCATTCAAAGACAAAGCACATTGATGTTCAGTATCACTTTGTGAGGGACATGATAGAAGAAAAAAAATTGTTGCTGGTAAAGGTGGACACTTTAAAGAATACTGTAGATGCATTGACAAAAGCTATGAGCTCTAAGAAGTTCTCTTGGTGTAGAGAGACAATGGGTGTTTCAGGGCTAGAAAAATGACTAAGCTCTCTTGTGGCCCCCTATGGAAAGAAAACAACAAGTGGGAGAATGTTGGGTTGTGTTATATTCTTTCCATGACTAGCCCACGTAGTTAACCGGGGGGTTAGAGGGGGGTCACATGGGGTTTGAGGTGTACCCGTAACCCCACTTTATGGGGTCCGAGGCAGCGCCCCGGAAAATTTTGGTTTTGGAACCTATGTTAGGTTGGGCAGACCCACCTATTGTTTTGTGCATGATTTTCGCACATGTTTGTTGGACGTGGTGGTTTTTGATCCACGGTATTGGACGTGATGGCTTTTGGTCCATGGTATTGGATGCTTCCGAATGTATAAATATGTATTGTAACATTGAAAGGAACATAATGACACGTGGCATGGCAGGAAAATCAAAACAAAGGATAGGAACATGATCTCAAATGTACATATATGGTGAAAGATCTATTCAACAGCGAATCTAAAGCTCCTGGATACATGGTCAATGCTGGTCAAACCCCGCCTTTTTGGTCACAAAAGCAGCAAAAAGCCATAGTTGCCTAAACTGATTTCGTTTTGCTTTGGAAATCAGTTAAGATTAGAAAAGACAAAAATCACCTTTCTTGTGAAAGCAGAAACATCTGCATCATAATGTATGTGCATCCGATTATCGACTAGAAGGGAAAGTTAGTGAATGAGGATAGGAGACAAGTAGATAAAAGGACTGTGTATTGTATTGTCTAGAACATTGTTGTTCTTGTGTATTGTTTCCAAAACATTGCTCTTGCATGTGATTTGATTTCTAGAACTTAATTACAGGCATCGTTTTACCATTACAGTGCTTATGCATTAACGTTTTCATCATTTGAAGTTTCCTAAGTGTGCCATTGAAGCGTGGACGGGCCCTACGTGGAGAATGGTATACTTTTATTTTCATTTCCAAAGCGTTTTCAAATCTGAATAGTGTTGAATAGTGTTTAATGTTATTTTCTTGCTGAGTTTATTGATTCAATTAGAAGTTCTTGCAAGTATT
This sequence comes from Pinus tabuliformis, assembly GCA_031772625.1. Classification (NCBI taxonomy): domain Eukaryota; kingdom Viridiplantae; phylum Streptophyta; class Pinopsida; order Pinales; family Pinaceae; genus Pinus; species Pinus tabuliformis. Next base: position 1,606,104,985 of record CM062817.1, on the reverse strand, counting down.
ATTCATGGTGATAGTTTGAGAATTCGATTGCTAGATTATTGAACAATATCTTGTAAAATATTTAATCGACCATTGAATTTTGAAGTATCTTCGTGGACTCTGTTTTCATGCATCTGAGTTTTAATGTGCTTAAAAGAGTTTTTGGTTTTCGTGAATGGTTAGTGTGTTATCTGGAAAGAGATTTTGTGAATGATATCCTTGTAAGAGGGTTGAAAACTCAGACTAGTAACACGTTGTTTCTTTAGAACAGTTAACTAAATTAGATTATCTGAGTGCTAAAGTGTGAGAGGAAACATATTTCAAACTCCTGTAAAGGAGTGTTGTAGCCTGTCACAGTAAATACTTAGCTAGGTAGATGAGATCCTTTTAGGTCTATAGACTTTAGACACGTGCCTCTAAGTTTACCTACCTTAGTTGATATTAAATCTAGTCTAATCTAGCACCCTAGATTGGCCACTACATTTTGGTGCCGTTGCCAGGGAGGCGCAGCTAGAGGATTTCTAAAAACAAAAACAAAAAAAACAAAAACAAAAACAAAAACAAGCAAAAACATATATTTAATTTTAATTCATCATTTTAGAAGTCATGTTTACTTATGTCTAGATCTAGAGATGATAAAGGTAGATTCATAAAAACCCCCCATTCAAATGCTAATTTACCACTCGGAGCAGACCCTTTAGGAAAATTTGAACACACAACACCAGTTGGGAGAGTTACCATACAAACATTAGAGGATAAACAGAAATCAGGGCTCTAGACTTCATAGGACCCATCAATCCAACTTCTAAAGGTAAAAAGTACATCTTAGTATGTATTGATTACATGAAAAAATGGGCTGAAGCCAAAGCACTAGTCCGAGCAACTCAACAGACAGTGGTAAACTTCCTTTTTAAAGAAATTTTTGTAAGGTATGGAGTACCAAGGGAGATAGTGACCGATCAAGGTACTCAGTTTACCTCAAAGCTAGTCAAAGACATCACATAAAAATATAAAATCAAGCAAAGGAAAAGTAGACCTTACCATCCACAGGCCAATGGCCAGGTGGAATCTACCAATAAAACATTGGAAGGAATTATCACTAAGATAGTAGAAATGAACAGAAAGAATTGGGAAGAGAAGCTCAAAGATGCACTCTGGGCTTACAGAATCACGTGGAAGAACACTACAGGATTTACACCATATCAGTTGGTGTATGGCAAAGAGGTAATGCTTCCTATTGAATTTCAAATACACACTTATAAGATGGCTACAAATTTAGGAATTGATCTCAATGAAGCCCAACAAGAGAGGATTCAGCAATTGAACCAGCTAGATGAAATGAGGCAGCAAGCAGAGGAGACAACACTCCTAATGCAAAAACAAAGGAAGTAGTGGCATGATGCACACATCAAAAAGAAACAGTTCAAAGAAGGAGACTGGGCTTTACTCTTTGACTCTAAATTCAAAGATCATAAAGCCAAATTTACCACACATTGGATGGGCCCATATGAAATAGTTCAAGTTTATGAAAATGGATCAGTCAAGCTTACTACCATTGATGGAGAAGGCAACCCCTTTCTTGTCAATGGCCATAGGTTGAAACTCTATCATAAGCCCATCAACAAGGAGGATTTTCTTCAAACTGTATCTCAACAAAGGGAGGTTGAGATATTGTAGCCTTTAGCTATGATTTCTTTACCTTAGTTCATTTCATTTCATTTTTACTAAAAAAATAAAAATAAATAAATAAATAAATAATAAAATAAATAATAAATAATAATGGTTTAGATGTGAAAACCAGACTCTGCACACTCTAACCCAGAATTCTTACTTGAAAACCAATCCTTTGGCTGGTAAGAATTCCTTGTTCTGTTTGTTTACTATTTGGTTCATCACTTCAATAATGACTTGAGTACAAGTCACAGCTTTAGTGGGGGAGAAGCATCAACATTTTGTTTTCCTTATCTCATCTCCTCATTTGTAAATCTTCAAAGAATTTGTTTCAGCACTCGAGTATTTCAATAAAGGAGTTGTTTTTGTTTTTTTTCTAATCAGAGGGACCTGTTCAAGTAATATGCAGTGGGACCTGTTCAAAAGACTATGTTACCAGTACCAATATTAAGGGACATGTTCAACAAACATCAAAGGGACCTGTTAAAGATTGCATTCAAGATACATCAAGCTACTTCAACAAAGTTTCAACAGAGTTTCAAAGGTTTCTCATCATCAAGGCTACATCAACACCAAGGATAAAGGAAGCTGCACAAACATTCTTCAGATTTCAGAGGGACCTGTTATATCCAATTTCATCTCAAAAGGGACCTGTTATGGACAGTGAAGATCAGTCCTACCTGTGCATGCAAACTCAACTTTTGGTCAACCAACAAGTGTAATGTATTGTTGTAATTTTTGTTTTTAACATTTAAAATTCTTGAATTATTTTAGTGTTAAATATGATGATTATGATTGCTTGTTATCAATTTCACACACCCCTATACCCACCACCCTTCAAACCTTGTCATTAACTCCTCATTTTTGAATCGGCCATCAAACCTTGTCATCGATCCATCATCTTTCCAATCGGCCAAGCACCAAAAAGTAATGGACAAGTGGTGAATCATTGGAAAGACAAGTGTTCAATGATTTCATTCATTTTTGAATCGGCCAAGTTATAAAACGATTATTTGACCCAAGTCGACTCATGAAACAATTGTTCTCATGATTGTACCTATGCAAACCAGTACAGCTCCTCTATCTTTATGATCTGAATGCGCTCTGCATTATCATTATAGTAATTTGGGTAAGGTCGGTTGTTAAGTTTCATTTCATAAAACTCTCAGTTCGTAAAGGGCGTTACCATATTAGTGATTCAAACTCTGTGATTTCAAAGAAGGCCGAGACAGCAGGAGCTACAAAGGGAGAGCATAGTAAATAGTCTCACCAGGAGTTTCTACCTCCGCCCATAATCTAAGGACATGAATCCAGTCGCTGCCCAAGAAATTGAAGGAGACCCCGAGAACTGAGGGCGCTACCAGGTCGGTTAAGCGGAGCGCAGAACAGAGGTAACAAATCGAGAGAGCCTTGTTGAATTGTTGAGCATAAACAAAAAGGGTTAGAACAGGAGTTTCTTTTTCAAAATGACCAATAGAGCAGAGCCTGAGACATTTGATAGTTCCCAATATCATGATGACTGTATTACGATTTTAAGGGAAAAGCAATGGTTATCCTTCTTAGAGAAATTTAATGGGAACAATAAAGAAGTGACTAAGTAGTTTTCATTCACATTTAATGGAGAGAAAGCATTGATAGGCAACTTCTCTTTTAGGATTTCAGAGGATACCATAGCACAAACCTTGGGAATTAGTCCAGAAGGGGCAAAATATTTCAAAACAAAACAATTTAAAGAAAAATCATGGACTGAGTTTATGTCTAGGTCTAGGGTTTCCTCTGTCAACTGGAAAAAGGGTGTCCCTAGAAGCTGGCCGATGCACCCATGGGATGAAATGGTGTACATTATTTAGAAATTTGTTACATGTGAAGGTCGTTACAGCATAGTATATCTATATCACATCAAACTCCTGTTGCACTTAAAAGGGCAATGCACCATCAGCCTACCCTATTTCCTCTTACAGAGTTTTACTAAGATGTCAAAAGCTATTTAGAAACAAAAGGGTAATTAAGATAAAAGTTTGTATCATTTTAGGTTGATAAAATTCTAATTGAATTTGAAGTGTAGAGGAGGGGGAAAACATGGAAAGAATTTTTGGTTGCTAATCAAATAAAAGATGGAGAAGATGAACAGGAACAACAAGAGCGCTTAGAGTTTATGCTTGATATTGATGAGGAAATCCCTGAGCGTAAGTCAAGAAATGTTCCTCCACACAGTAGTAGTGTAAGGAAAAGAAGGATGAGGCAAGAAGCTGCCCAGAAAATTGAGCAAGACAAAATCTTCACTACATATACAAGAAGATCAAGGAGAATACAAAAGACCCAAACACAAGATGATCAACCAGAGTCAAATTTAGATGCACCAATGGACATTGAGAGCGGTGCTGATTCACAGCCAGGATCGGAAGCAGAAATGGATGTCGAGAGTAACAATGGACAAGGGAAAGAACCAGCACCTACAAACAAGAAACAAAGGAGGTTAGAAAAACAAATTGAAAAGCTAAAAGAGGAATTGATGGAGACAAACATGCTAGAGAAAGTCATCAAGAAGGAGAATGAAATGTTGAGAGCTCAGAGCAAGAAGAATCAGCAGAAAAATGAGAAGCTAAAGGAGAAAATCAAAGAACTTAAGACTGAACAAACCGACATTTGCAAATGGGCAACCAAATGGTAAACTCAAAAGAAAGCTCTCAAAGAAAAATACAAGAATATGAAACATGAGCTCCACGTCCAGAAAAATTCCCAAGCTCAGAAGAATATAGATGCATTGCTACAAGTGACAGAGGCACACGCAGGAACAGAGTATAAAGGGAGCACATCAGGATTAGCATGAGGACATGCTAAATCATTAAGCTTGGGGGAAATGTTGGTACCATTTCATTGCCATCCTTTTCTTCTAGAAATCCATCATTTGTCTATATTTTTCTCCCATAAACCCCTCATAGTCCATTGAAATTGATTAATCAAAGCATTATAGTTGTTATTTTACTTTAAATTTAATTTGTGAATTTTTATGTTAAAAATTAGAAATTTTCAACAAAATTACAGGATGTCATGACTTCCTGTAAATGGTTTATGATGTGACACGTGGCATGGCAGGAAAATCAAAACAAATGATAGGAACATGACCTCGAAAGTACATACATGGTGAAAGATCTATTCAACAGCGAATCTAAAACCCCTGGATACATGGTCAATGCTGGTCAAACCCAGCCTTTTTGGTCACAAAAGCAGCAAAAAGCGAGAGTTGCCTAAACTGATTTTGTTTTGCTTTGGAAATTAGTTAAGATTAGAAAAGACAAAAATCACCTTTCTTGTAAAAGCAGAAACATCTGCATGATAATGTATGTACATCCAATTATACACTAGAAGGGAAAGTTAGTGAACGAGGATAGGAGACAAGCAGATAAAAGGACTGCGTATTGCATTGTCCAGAACGTTGTTGTTCTTGTTTATTGTTTCCAGAACATTGCTCTTGCATGTGATTTGATTTCCAAAACTTAATTACAGGCATTGTTTTACCATTATAGTGCTTATACGTTAAAATTTTCATCACTTGAAGTTTCCTAAGTGTGCCATTGAAGCGTGGACGGGCCCTACGTGGAGATTGATATACTTTTATTTTCATTTCCATAGCGTTTTTGAATATGAATAGTGTTGAATAGCATTTAATGTTATTTTCTTGCCTATGAGTTTATTGATTCGATTAGAAGTTCTTGCAAGTATTATTCATGGTGATAGTTTGAGAATTCGATTGCTAGATTATTGAACAATATCTTGTAAAAGATTTGATCGACCATTGAATTTTGAAGTATCTGTGTGGACTCTGTTTTCATGCATCTGAGTTTTAATGTGCTTAAAAGAGTTTTTGGTTTTCATGAATGCTTAGTGTGTTAGCTGGAAAGAGCTTTTTTGAATTATATCCTTGTAAGAGGGTTGAAAACTCAGATTAGTAACACATTGTTTCTTTAGAACAGTTAACTAAATTAGATGATCTGAGTGCTAAAGTGTGAGAGGAAACATATTTCAATCTCCTGTAAAGGAGTTCTGCAGCCTGTCACAGTAAACACTTAGTTAGGTAGATGAGATCATTTTAGGTCTATAGACTTTAGACACGTGCCTCTAAGTTTACCTACCTTGGTTGATATTAAATCTAGTCTAATCTAGCACCCTAGATTGGCCACTACACATCCATTAGTTACAACATTCCAACTTGGCTGCAACATTTTCTTGGTGCCTAATATATATAAAGGCCATATACATCCTAGGGTTCTTAATCTCTACTATGAAATGTATGCATTCTCTCCCTTTGTTTCTACATTGAATTGTTGGTTAAAAACATCAATTAAATTGGCTCATTAAACTACAAATTCATTAATTATCACTTTGTCAATGTTACATCTCCAAAAGATACATTTTGGTTTTCTTGTAGAAAACTTTTGACATACCATTAGTTAGTCTCATTCTCACAATTATTCATTTATTTCTAAATTAGTAATAGTAATTGGATGTTGGTTTAAAATTAAATTTATATATGTTTTAATGATGGATCAAATTGACATAGAGGAGATCACTAAAATTATTTATTAATGTTGCAAAAAGTTGTTATATTTTTTTGTTGATTGATAATGATAAGAAATTGAAACAATTCCTCTCTTAGTAAAATTGAAGAGGATATTATTGTTGATTATCATAGCATTATAATAAAAGAAATAATTTATATACATCTATACAGAAATGCCATATATATATATATATAGAGAGAGAGAGAGAGAGAGAGAGAGAGAGAGCATCTTTGTTAGGTATTAACTTCACTAAATTATATTAAGTGTTTCTTAATTGTTTAAAAAATCTTATTGTGAGAAACATGAATAATTGGATTCCATAATTCATAACAAATGCATCCCACATATATATCTAATATTTTCTTTCAATGAAAAGTCCATTGAGCCCAACATTCACAATTTCATGACAATTATAAATTAAAATATATTTACATCATAATTAACATGCATCATTACTTATAACTTTGAATAATGTGTATTCGAATGCTTGAATCTTTTGGCACAAAATAGTCTCAACTTAATAGTTCTCAAACGAGTGAGAAAAGAATCAAGTCCATTGGACATTGCTTCAAGTAATTATATAACAAAAAAAACTATATACAAAACAAAATATAAGTCTTAAAGTCTATTCTAAACAAAAATATTTTTATATAATTCTAAGGACAAAGATTGAATTTATAAATTTACAAAGAATCCATAAGTTAATTATAATTCCCTCATTTATAGATGAGTTACAAATCAATTGAGAGAAGCTAAGAAATAGCAGAACACTTCAATTTGTTTGCAACATAAATATCCGACATTATTATTATCAAACAGAAAAAATTAAGAATTGAATGACCCAGAAAAATTGTATAATATTAATGATGTTGCAACATAAATATCCGACATTATTATTATCAAACGGAAAAAATTAAGAATTAAATCACCCAGAAAAATTGTATAATATTAATGATGTTGAAACATTTACATAGGATACGTTCCTGGTTAATAACTCATTAATTTTGGGTTATTAGAAAATGTTTTCCACTATATGTTGCTATTTATATCACTGCGAAATAATTGGAGAAAACAATTGTTTGATTGTTTTGATTGTGTATTTTTTTAATACTTATATTTTATTTCTAAAGATTTTGTTTTCTTTGGTATCAAAAACCCATATGGCCCTGGCCCTTACCCGGGCAAGGAAATAGAAAGCGTATGAATTTGGTATCAAAACCCATATGGCCCTGGCCCTATCAAAACCCATATGGCCCTGGCCCTTACCCGGGCAAGGAAATAGAAAGCGTATGTATGTGTCTTCCCATTTCAATTTGCTATCAAAACCCATATGGGCATGGGCCGTGGTCCTTACAGGGCCAAGGAAATAGAAAGCATATGTATCTGTTTTGAGATGTATTCGTAATGTAATTTTATTTGAATTTGTTGTCCATAAAATAAACCTCCAGTGTGGACAACTCGAGTTACGGAGCCAAGGAAATAGAAAGCATATGTATCTGTTTTGAGATGTATTCTTAATGTGTTTTTATTTGAGTTTGTTGTCCATAAAATAAACCTGCATTGTGGACCACTCGAGCTACTAATGCTCATGAGGAGAGCCGTATTGGCTGTAGTTGTTGCTTTGCTGTGTTTTTAACAGTTGGGAGAAGCACAAAAGCCCACCAGTCTGTCCAGAGGAGTCTGCATGCAAAGGAGTCTGTGGTGCGTGGAAGACCCATTTTCAGCTGCAACCTTACGTGGAGAGTTGTGCGCATAAGGAGGCCGAGCTTGGCATACGTCTTTGTGGAGACACTGTCGGTGGTGTCATGGATGATTATTGCTGGTGTGTTGGAAGTTTTATGCGGAAGAGGGGAACCAGCGTTGTTGAGTTTGTGTGGTCGTGGATCTGCGGTAACCTGTGCGTAGAAAAAAAAAAAAACCCTTTGACGGTATGAAGGTGAATACCTCGTTGGATATACAAGAGAATTTACAAGGTATTACGATATTTTAATGGGAGTGCTTTATTCGATCTGGTATTCTTTTGACGTGTGGTAACCAATTAAGTATACGATCTCTTTAATGGCTATGGTAAAGAATAAGTGATTGGTAATGTGGTTGCCTACTAATGGATTTAGGGTAAGAATTTTGGATTTTCGAAGATAATTCTATTGAGTTTAGCTAATTCAAAGTGTAGTGATTTTATTAGAGTTGGTTAATTTAGCAAATTATGTTGGTTAATTTAGCAAATTACATATATGTGAATATGGAAATCCAAGATAGTTATTGAGCATACAATCTCTTTAATGAGTCTGTTAATTTAGCAAATGACATATATGTGAATCTGGTAATCTAGGATAATTATTGAGCATGCATGGTAAAGAATAAGTTATTGGTAATGTGGTTGTCTACTAACAGATTTATGGTAAGAATTTTGGATTATGGAAGATAATTTTATTGAGTTTAGTTAATTCAAAGTATAATGATTTTATTAGAGTTAATTAATTTAGCAAATTACATATATGTGAATATGGAAATCTAGGATAATTATTGAACAATGATGATTTTATTAGAGTTAATTAATTTAGCAAATTACATATATGTGAATATGGAAATCTAGGATAATTATTGAACAATGATGTTAAAGATAATGTTGTGGGTGATATGAACAATTTTAGAGGAGGAGGTAAATACGAAGCAATAGCAATTAAAGGATGATGGACAACTAAATGAAAGTTTGTGAGTTTGTGGAATAGATACCTGATTAAAGTCTATTATTTGTCACATTATTGTATTAATAGGCAAGTTTATGATGTTTTGTAGTGGTCATTCAAAATTTTGTAACATTCTTTAGCTATAACTGTGTGTACCCCATGAAATTCCCAATAATCTTAAAACCACTTTGGAAGTGCAGGTTTGCGGTAAGCTAGAAACCACTTGAGAAACTGTGTAAGTGCAGGTTTATGGTAAGTTGAAAACCACTTTGTATCATAGGTTTGTGGTAACCTAGAAGCCACGAGTGTGAGAGTGAAGTAGGAAGGGATTCTTTTAACATGGTTTAGGGTCAATAAAGAAAACTACAACCATGGTTTAGGGTTAGCCGACAAAACCATGGGCATGGTTTAACGTAAGACCATAAAAACTAGTGCACGGTTATGGGTAATCCAAGGAAACCCAAGTTGGTCATGATGGAGGAGGACTTATAAGTACATGTACAAGAATGAATATATAATGGTTGACTAAACCATGTACATGAAGGAAATCCTATAGACTAGCGATTGCTGGTTTTTCTTTTATATGGACATCAAAATATTCTTTTTGTTCATGTTTGTAAACACCCGTGCCACAACTAGACTTTGTTGATTGAGATTGAGACAAATAGCCATTAAGGGGGTGACTTGGAAAATATATTTCCTACTTGTCTTGGTTGTGATGCTTTCTATGTGCAAGAGTTAGTTCCTAGTGTTTAGGAGTTTGGTAAGGTCTAGTTGGTGGATAGATTCTCTCCAACTAATTAGCCTCCTAAATTGGTGTGTGTTTGAGATATTCACTCAATCAAGAGATTGTATGTCCAAAATAGATTAGCTCGAGACATAGTTCCTTATGCTTATAATATATTAATGTGAATTGAGTTTTTAGTATCTGTGTGATGTACATGTGATATCTTCATTTTAATGCACAGAAATCTCCATAGCTATATAACATATTATTCTATGATTAAAATTATGTTATATAAAATAGATAATACTACACCATTTTCTTTACTTACTATTAGCAAATCTTTCTAATTGTTATGAATTTAAGTGATTTTTTTTATTGTATTATTTGATTTTGTCTCTTATTCGACATCCTATTTAACATGACATTCTTGAACAAATGCATAGTGGATGAACATTTTGTAATGCAATCCTCAATGCATTTCCCTAAATATGACACACCACTAAGGCATAGACAAACACTTTGTTGATAGGATTATTACATATGATCATATATTTTTAATTGAAAAATATATATTTTTTAATTATTAATATAAAGAAAGAAATAGTTGCGAAATGTTTTTATAATTGTTTTTCAAATATTTATTAATAAAAATATTAAAAAAATAAAAATAAAAATTTAATATTAAAAAAAAATAATTTGAATAAAATATATTTAATTGAAATTACAATTTAAAGTAAATTCAACTAGAAATGCAATGAAATACAAGCCCTTCACATACTGCTATCTATCCACAGTCAACTCAACTTGCTCAGTAAAAACTGTCTGCTTGAGTACTATCATTTTGCTGGATCCTTTTGATGCATATATGGCTTAGTAACTTGTCTAAATTGTTATGAGAAGATCCTTTTTCCTGGATTGCTCGCTTGGCAATTTCCTTCAGTTGCCCTATTCTTCTTATAATTTCATCTGCTCCCTCTGCTTTTATGAAATTCCTCACCAACAACGCTAACTCCTTTTTCCTCACCGTATTTTTCAAGTGCATCCAATTCCCCACTCTTCACAAACGAATTTCGCATTTGTTTGTTGTTCCGCAAAGAAGGGCCAGCATATCATCGGCAACCCTGCGCTTATGCTTTCCAACGTGGAGTTCCACCCACTGTGAGTTAGAAATCCCCCAACAGATTGGTGTGATAATACCTTTATCTGGGGCGCCCACTCCACCAGCAGACCTCTATCCTTTGTTTCCTCCAGGAATTCCTCGTGTAAAATGGCAGATTCACCATGAACTATATCTGGCCTGATAACCCACAAGAAGGATTGGCTGCTGGAGGCCAGTCCCCATGCAAATTCCAGGAGTTGTTCATTAGACAAAACTGTCAAGCTCCCCAAACAAACATACATGACGGAGCATGGCTTCCGAGTATCCAACCATGTGAGGCAGCTCCTTTCTTCTTTCCACATACTCAATTCATCTGGGAACCCATCCTTAGCCTTACAATGTAACGACTGAGAGAGCAGCAAAGGGCCAATGGCACAGACAGGGAAGTGAAGTGAGAGCGCCTCCAAAACTGGGCCTTCGAGCTCAACGAAAGTGTTGAGTATTAATCCATCTGCTGCTAACGTGCCCTGGGCTTGATTTATTGCATTTTGAAAGAAGAAATCCGAAGGGGCAGAAACTGGGCAGCTCCTTCAACCGCAGCGGGGGCATTCCCGGGATGCAAGTTATTATCACTTGATCAAGAGATTCCTCAGTGAGGCAGCTCTCATCTGTGAAATATGGACAATATTCTGTCTCAATATGAACCAAACATAAGCAATCTTATATTCCAGTACACAACCGAGCATATTGTTGTTAATAAAAATGAAGCTGAATACGAAGAGGTTTACAATCTGCGTTAGTAGTACATGTTCTGCACATCGTTCTTCACCGCCTCCATGTTCAATGGGTCGAGAAATATGAGAAAGACCTCATTGAAGTTTTGACAGTACCTCATGAAGCAAATTAGAAAAAACAAATTTAAGTGTATGTTTTTTTGTTTTTTTCTCCTTTTAAATAATAAAAAAGAAGTCAATACCCAACTTGGGCCCCGGTGTTTGGAATAGATTTGCAAGTAAAAGACCAATAATAAAAACCAAGTCAATACCTAATTTGGGCCCTGGTGTTTAGAATAGATTTACAAGTGAAAGAACATCCTAATTTGGGCCCTGGTGTTTAGAATAGATTTACAAGTGAAAGACCAATGTTCCTGTTCAAATTCAAGTAATTTAAATTTATCATTTAAAAGAGTTTTGACACCAAACTCTTTTTTTTAAAACATGGATATAAATTACTAAAACTTTTTGGTTTTTTATTTGTAATATTAATTTATCATTTTAAAAAAATTTGGACCCAAAAAAAATCTTTAAAAAACATTGAGATAAATTACAAAAACTTATTGGTTTTTTGTTTTTATATTTATTATTGTATATTAATGTTATATCTAATATTATATATTAATGTTAATGGATGAATTAAAGGGTTAATAAACCCTTATAAATAACAAAATACTTATATCATAATAAGTTATAAATCATGGTAATTTTAAGAATTTATAAAATTAAATTAAATAGTAATTTTATTTTAAAATATTATTATTAATTAAAAAACTAAATATATATCTATATATATATGAAATAAAAAATTATTAATTATTAAGATTTATTTTCAGTTTTATTATGGAAATTTTGAATTTATAAATAAATTCTATTATAATACTATAGATTAATATTATAGTTTACTCTTATTACATATCTATAAAAAAAAAAAAAAGAGGGTTAGCTCAAATGGTCGAGTTCCCTGATAGTACTCTCCGGTTTGAGAGGTCATCAAATCTCCTCGATGCCCTCGGGGTAGGCCTGATGGCCGTGCAGCTCTACGTGGACGTAGCGGCCACCTCCGGTGCCCCCGTGAACCACATCGAAAAAAAAATATCTACAAAAATCATGATTCCTGGTTAATTTTTTTTAATTAATCAATTTAATTAAAAGAGTAGAAAAAACATAATTTATTTTTAAGATAAATTTGAACGTTTTATTTCTGACTGCAAAAAAATATTCTGAAATATTTAAGTAGAGATTAAGTCTATACCCTAACATTTACTTAATAATTATTGATAATTAAATTAAAATTTTAGAAATAATGATGATGATAATGGAAAAAATTGTTTTCTATTTATTTTTAATATTATATATATGTTTTTTCTTTTATTAATAATTTTTGTTTCTATCCTCCATTTTATTAAATAAAATGTTTTAATTAAATAATTTTTATTTTTCTATTTGAAAAATAATTGTATTTATTTATTTGGGGAATATAGGAATATGAATTTTTTTTATCAAATTCAAATGGTATAGATGTAATAACTTATATCTTTAAAAAAATAAAAATTAATTAAAAAAAAAAATAGAAAATATATCCCTAAAAAAGATTAAAAAAAAGATAGAAATGTAGAGATATTATTAATTTAAAAAGAAAAATTTAATTTTTTGAATTTTTTTATTATATATTAATGTTAATGTAAATAGATAATTTAAATGGTTGATAAACGCTTATAAATAATAAAACACTAATATCATAATATATCTCACTTTATCTTAATTTTTAAAAATATAACAAATTAACTAAATTATAATATATTTTGAATTATTATTATTATAATTAATTTAATAAAATAATATATTAATTAAGTCTACATATTCAGAAAAAATGTAACAAGATTTTTAACCATTAAAATCTACATTTAGATTTGGTATGGAGATTCAATTAGAGGTTGCTGTAATACCATGGACCAATACCATAGTTTACTATTACAGCATCCCCAAAAAAACGCATGAGTCATGTTTATGTGATTATTCTTTTTTAATTAATCAATTTCATTAAAAAGGTAGAAAGAGCATAAATACTTTTATAATTACTACTAAGAATATTCCTAAATATTCAGTGGAGGTTAAATCCATATCTTAACTTGTACTTAACCTCTAACGATAGTAAAGAAAGAGGAATTACACAAATACTTTTTTATTTATTTTTAATATCTATTTTATGTTTTTACTTTTATTAATAAATTTTATTTCTATCTTCATTTTGATTAAATAAAATGTTGTACCTAACTATTTTTTATTTTTCTATTTAAAATATAAAATTTATTTATTTATTTTGAAAATTTTGAAATATTAAAAAAATTATCACTTCAGATCTGAGGTTTTTGTGAGAAGAGTGATTATGTTCAAATATGTCACAATTACTCATATGACCACCCAACAAGTGTAGTACATCTATGAGCCATACTCATGTAAATATGAGTAATCATGAAATATTTGAGGTTTTTGTGAGAAGAGTAATTATGTTCAAATATGTCAGGATTACTCATATGACCACCAAACAAGTGTAGTACATCTATGAGCCATACTCATGTAAATGTGAGTAATCATGAAATACTTGAAAATAAAATTTATGGCATTCAAATTGTATAAATTACCTAACTTAAATTTACAATTCCAAAAAATTGTTATAAAATTTTGAAAAAAAATAATTAAAAAAATAGAAAATATAACCATAAAAAAAATAAAGTACACAAAAAAATCTATCTTTGAATAAGTTTGTATGAAAACATAACAAAATTATTAAAAACTATTATTCTCATCACTAAATAGATTTCTTCATATTTTCTATTAAAATATACCCATAAAAAAATAAAGTACACAAAAAAAAAAGTTATCTTTGAATAAGTTTGTATAAAACCATAACAAAATTATTAAAAACTATTATTCTCATCAATAAATAGATTTCCTCATATTTTCTATTATTTGCATCTACACCTTCATAATCAATTATATAAATAAATAACTAAAATTAAATACTTTTTTCCTTACTTAACTTTTACATCTATAAGTTTCAATATCTATCTATCTATCTATATATATATATATATATATATATATATATAAAATTTAAGTTGAAAAAAAATTATAGTTCCATTATCAAATAAGTTCTTCTAAATATGTTCTGGAATCTTCATCTTCTCATGCATCAAATATTTATCTTCTCAATTGTCAAGAACTTTTATCTTTTTTACTATAATATCTCATTTATAGATGAAATTTATTGTTTCAAGTATATAATTTTTAGTTAAATTATGATTTTTAGTTCTTTCAAAATTTATTTTAAATATCCTCGATCCGGGTGTGAGCCACCTAAGGATTCGTCTAGGGATCGTTGACATGTTTAATCATATTTATGAAAGGTCTAGTGAGCAGCCTCACCCATGCCCTCACACAATTTGTCACCTTAAGTGAAGGGACAACCGCAGCCTTCAGGAGAACAACAAAATGAGGTCTAGCAGCGATTTAACATACTAGGTGGTGAGAGTTGGGGTATTCATGAACCCATTTGTCCAGTATTTAGTCTAGCTTGAAAGTCACGATGTTAGTGGTATTCAATGTTCCAGTATTGATTGGTCTCAGATAATTGTGCTCGGGTTTGAGGAGTCTTGGCTGTGGGGAGGAACCTTAGCTGTGGCTAGTCGTTGCAAGCGGATGGTGAACTCGGCCTAGTATGTCCTTATCCTGATCATTTTCCTTAGGTTGGGACTGCCATTTTCTATGTGCCTTGTGTATGGAGGGGAAAAGGCTTACTGGTGGATTGGAAACTTTCTGTGGTGGTCTATAATGGCACTCTCATTCACATTACACCGATTTCAGTTTTTTACGACACTTTATTATCCCATATGGGATTGTTTCGTATGTTCTGGGTTTTATGTAATCTGTATTCTGCATTCGGGTTATATGTGTTTGGGGGTAATATAACATGGCCAACCCTACAAAAGGGAAGGGCAAGTGCAGCTTTATCGAGCCGTGTCTATGAATTTTGTGAGAGCATCCAAGTGAATGAGAGAAGAGGGGGTGTTATTAATTCTCTGTGGAGATCTTTCAGTCGTGGAAATTTCATGTTTTCCTTTATATATGGGTTCGGGCTATTGTTGCTTGGTGTGGTGCAACGCAAGAAGGTGTCGCTCCAGTTTTACGTTCCTCTTCTTAGGCTTAGGCTTAATGTCAATTGCATGTTGCTTTCATGTCATATTGTTGCACCAAGTTTGCATAAACAATTTCTCTCTCCATCCTCTGCACTACTGGTTGGGTCATGGGCGGGTGGAGGGTTGAGGAACTAGACGAACGGTTGTTTGTCCTCTTTCACTATGGTCAAGTCTTATGCGACTGTTGGGGCCTCTAGATGTGGAGGAATTCTGAGGCTAGTAAAGGAAAGAGTAGGGGATTGACTTCAAGAAAGCCCCAAGACAGTGAGACATAAAATTTGATGCCCAAATTTATAGAGAATTGTCTAGGCCTATCATTGTGGGACTCCCGCCGAGGTGAAGCAATTGATTTCGTCTTGGGAGGAAGAATTGAACCAGCAGGCACAAATTGAGGTCCCAACAGAGGATTGGAATGGGCTGATTCTAGATCCCAATCATAACCGCGACCATCTTACTTTTTACAAGCAATCAATTCATCTCTTATGTCTTATGAAGAGCATCATCGCCAAAGCCAATATGTCCTTTCAAGCTATTTCTGCAAATTCTGACCCGGTCTTTAGGTTATTCAAAAAGAACTTCAGTTGTTCCAACTTCAAATCCAATTGCAGAATGCTCACTTTGGTCAAATTGAGCATCACAATCCTTGTTAGCCTCAAGCTGAAGTGTCAGGCTCAAGCGCAAAAGACCCCGCTCCGATGGAGTCATTAGATGGCTAAATGACAATGTTTCATATCAATTTTGATTTTGTTTTATGATGTATATGTCAATTCAAATTTCTATTTATAACTATCTGGTATGTAGATGGTTTCTAGGCATTAAGGTCTATAAGGCTATGATAGATAAACTTAGACTGTTTAAGTTTTGAATGGCATACAATACCATTGCATGGCCAAATTTCTGAAACATTTTTTTTACAATTGTAACTTGCTTGATGATTTGAAATGAACAAATAAATAAAAAAATACAACCAAACTTGCAAAATAATTTAAATATATTAATAAATTCAATATTTTAAAAAATCATGAAACATTTAAATTATACAAACGACACCATTCAAACTTATAACTATAACAAATCCTCTTCAACTTTAAATTATATTAATTAAAATTATATATAAAAAAATGTCCGCGTTGATTTATCTATTATTAAACCCACACCATCTTGATTTATCTATTAAACCCACATCACATATTAGACTTCAAACACCCGCAAAACTTAAAGTTAGGCAACTCATTGGCAAACTGGTTGTAGGATGAAAAAGTGTTATGTTTTACCGATGAGAAGGATCAAATATTCTCACTAGCCTTTTATTTTTTTACTCTAAATTTATCTGGATTACAGATTTTGTGTTAGTTTATGTTAATTGTAAATTTTGTGTTAACGTAACTGGCAATATGACCAAATCGTTACCTTTACTCCATAGTGGATGCCTTTTCTCCAGGCTACTTTGATGATGAAAATTTACTATAGGTATAAAAATCACCCATGACCTTTGAGCGGAAGATCCTTCCTATGTGAGGACACGGATATATATCCTTCAAGAATAATATATATTAGCACAGGTATATAGACATGAAATAAAGCATGAACCTACCTTTGAGGGGAAGACATCCTTCTTCTATGAGTTCAGGCATGAAGAAATAAAGCATGAACCCGCAAGCACTGGTCGTCCAGAAGGCTATTCTTGGAACACCATAATCGTTGGCAATATTTTGCAACTTCGATAAAACCCCATCCGACACTATAAAGCTGACCGGAGTAATGTCGGGACGATTGTGGAGCTTCTTCATTAACTCGCGCAAGTGAATATGAGCGTTATGTTCCATGGATTTGGCCACGTCGGTAATATCATGAGTACGGCCGTGTTGGGCAGGCAGGCCGTCGGGCACTGTTTCGAATCTTATATTCATCGAAGAATCGTCGGTCATTAGCCCACCAGTCTCTGCCAGGCGCTCCTGAACAAATTCGGTATTCACAAAAGTGATATAAAAACCGCGTGAGGACAAAACTTTGGCCAAGTTCATCAAAGGCTTTATGTGGCCCTGCAAGGGAAATGGAAATAACAGGGCATGGCGGGGGCGCTGCTCATCAACTGAAACTGATTGCCCTAATTCCATATTCTGTTAACAAAGGGAAGACTACCGAGAAGGGCTTGAATTGTGGATCGATTATAGGGATGCGCAGGTATTTATAGAGATTTTCGATGTAAATATCAATTTTAGTCGAGTCGTTAAAGTTGCGTGCAGATAAATAGATAGGAAAAACTCTTCACATAATGAATAATCCTAACACCATGGTCAAGAGTTGAATGATTCATGTGTATCTTTAAATATTAAACTCTAAATGTGTATCTTAAAATATTAAACTCTAAATATAAAACTTAGTATAATAATAAATGTAGTTGATATATTCAATAAGTTTAAATTTATTTTAACATTTATATTCTTATTTTATTTATCTTATTTTATGAAGATAGAAACAATCACTCTTACATTGACACCTCCCTATGTGTAACGACCTGCGGTTCAAAGGCATCACCACCAAGATGAAGTGCGACTTGGTTGAGTGCACAAGTTGGACAAAATGACAGAGCGGTCACTTATGCGTGCGTACAAGTGAGGAGCGAGTCACATATTTATAAAGGATGGACGAGGGCGTTCAATCTCATCAAGCCGACGATGAAGGATTGTTGATTGGGGCGTTGGTCGATGGGCCAACCAACCAAAGGAACAAACGAAGGCACCGGTTGGAGATAAACGAAGGTCGGCCAAGGGGTGGCATGACCACACAAGCAAGCATATATATTATATGCGATGTTGGTTCATTTAGCACCAACGAATTCGAACATCACAACTCGAGCAAGGAGAAGTGCAAGATAGAGGTGAAGCCACAGCAAGGTGAGGCACAGCTCTTATGCGCCCATCCTTGGGCAAGGCCACACAAAGATAACGCACAGGTCTCGGTTCTTGGGTGAGGGCGTGGGTGAAGGCGCCCATCATTTGGACAAGGAGCGTGGGTGGTGACTCGAGTGAGTCACCCGCCTGACTTGCAAAGCGAAACATGGTGCTAGTGAATGGGGACTCGGGTGAGGTTGCCTGCCCACCGTGCGAAGGTGTGAAGGGTGACTCGGGTGGGTCGTCCGCCTGTCGAAACAAAGTTCGGTTGAGGAGTCGGTTGGCAGCTCGTGTGAGGGCGCGCCCGCCCAACTCGGGCAAGGAACTTTGGTTGGCACACGAAGGTGTGGCAAGTTGTAAATTTGGCTGAGTATGAAACTTGGTGTTTCCAAGTATACTTGTAAAGCTTTGTAAACATTGTAAAGTTGAATAATATATTGTATTCGGGCAAGCTCATTGTTCAGGGAGTTGCCCCTCCCTTTATACTGTGCAATTGCGTTCTCTTGTATAATTGCTGATAATAATGATTTTGTATGGGTGTTCATTGATATAAAGGAAACATAATAATTACTTTGTTGAGAAACACAAACTAAGTAGGACAAGTGGTTAAGCGTAGTCCATGAACATAAGTATTGGTGAAAAGAAAGTGTTTAGTGGTGCCACACCTCGCCAAGTACGGTTGAAAGACTACCGTAGGCCTAGGGGTGTGATAGGTGGTATCAGAGCAGGTTCACAGTAGGTAAAGCCGATGTATAGTGAAGAGCTGATACACACCTTGACAGGTGGTATTAGAGTTGATGATCAGGAAGCTAATCAGGTTGACGATGAAGTGTTGATCCCACTGCACTGTGGCAGTTGGTATCAAAGCAAGACTGAAGACTTGGAGAAGTCTTGTAGGAAGCTAAGTGGAGCAAGTGCATACGCACTTGATAGTTGATGACAGTGGAAGCAGGTACTTGCAGGTGAAGGAAGTTGGTTTCACATACAAGTGGAACAAGGGCTGGTTCATGGTTGCAGGAAACTTGGTGAACTGAATCAAGGAGCTGATTCTATGAAGACCAAAGACTTGAAAGGAAGTTCAAGTTTTGCAGCTGACAAGTGGTATCAAGGTGATTCAGGTGAATGTGAAACAGGTTTAGCAGAGGTAAAGCTTAGTGCTTAGGCCAAACTGAACAACAAGACATGGCAGGTTTGGAAGAATGCAAAGGGAAGCTCTTGCTTACCTTATACAGGTTAAAGCGGTTGAAAGAATAGAACCCCCGGATTCGAAAGGAACTTGAAGTCTTGGAAAAGAATGTTGAAAACGAACTTCTTCAACTTGGTTAAACAATGGAGCAAGATGAAGTTGTAGATTATGCTGACAAGGAAGAGGAAGCCGTGATGAATGAGGATGTTGCAGATGTGACAACGATGGAGGATAAACTTGAGGTTGATCAAGTTGGACCAGGATCGTGCAGTTTGCAGACATGGATGGATGGGGATACTCACACGGAGGAGCCTCATGATGATGATGTAAGTACCATTGATACTTGTGTTTCATTTGAGCATTTGGGAGATGAGCCATATGCAAGGAAGGGCAAAGCCAGTTTGTGGATGCTAGGGAGCATCTTACCATGGATGTCTATGATGAGACCTTGTATGGAGAAGCAAGGATTGTTGATTGTTGCAGGACTTGTTGGTGTTGTTTGTGACCTTATGGTAGAAGCTGAAAAGGCCCGTGACAAGGGAGGAACATGATGATCATTGCGGAGGAATGGGTGAAGCTTTAGCCATATGGAGAATTGGCTAAGTGCCCGGCATGACTCATTGACAGATTGGAGGAGGGCACACACTTGAGGTATGATGATGCATTGGTGGACTTCTCATGGTCGAGACCAAGAGCAAGTCTTGGTGGAACCTTCAGTGGGGGAGTTATGATGGAAGGGACTTGTGATGATGATGATATGGTTAGGTGACCGAGTTCACTAGACCGAGGATTACAGACTTGGATGGGGATGACCGATTGTTGTGATGAGTCTACTTGGTTGGACTACATGGGCAACTTAGTCATGGACATCAAGTTGGAGGCATGGAGCATGGCAGTCTTATGCAGGGACATTATGCAGGAGCACTTGTAGAGATGTCACTTATGGGAATCCAAATAGGAGTGTCGAGGCAGGGATGTTGTGCAGGTAGATTTGCTAGTGTGACATGGAGATGTTTTACTTATAAGCTGGTGGGGATGTTGTGCACTTTTGTACAACAAGGCCATGGAATTGGATGGAATTTTAAGCAGACTATGGAGCATTCCTACTACATGGAGAGCTGAGGCATCTTGTAGAGACCTTTGGGCTGAGACTTGTATGCTTGCTGAGATGTTAGTTGGAGATAACTCATCGAGCTCATGATGACATGAGGTTGTGACTTTCAGGGAGACTTCATATATGGTGGACTTGGAGGATCTGATGCATTGAGGAGTTGAGGTCGGAGACTTTGATGGAGAATTGGATGCATACTTCCTAGTACATGTATGGGTGTCGCATGGAATAGTGACTTGATGTGGAGGATCGATATGAGACACTTTGGAGTGATGGAGTTACAACGATGACGATGCCTTGGTGGCAACACTTGGGCATGGGTTGAGCTGAGACTTAACCACTTTTGACACATGGGAGCTGATTGATCTATGATCATGGGTAGCACATGGATAGATGAGACAAGTATATACTTGTTTCTATGGCAGACTTGAGGGATGGCACATTATAGATATTATGGAGGTTGCTTCGTGGACCTGGATGTAGCACATCGAGAGTCTGGTTGATGAGATGATCTCTTCACTTTGAGGAGATGGATGTTTTGCAGATAGGTGATGATGTTGGGGTAGATGTGGCTGATTTCATGCAACACCTTAGTACCAAACATCATGGACAACATGTTGCAGATGAGATGAGGACTACTTCATGAACCTGAGCATGGATTACACTTATATGGAGATGGATTCTTGATCGAGTTGAGGATGTGACAGGATGTTCTGAGAAACGACTGATGGTGACATGAGAATGTGCATTCTCATGGTTTGAGCGTGACAGTTGGACTGATCACTCGACTAGTTCAATCATGAGGAAGCTCAATGTGGAGAGATGTGTTAGCATTGTGTTGGAGTATCATGGCAGCAGTTCACTCGAGGATGACACATGATGAGGTTGACACGATATGTTGCAGGGAGCATGTAGCTTGAGATGGAAGGGCTAGCCTTCCACAATGGAGAGCAGCATGTGGAGATTGCGACGAGATGGTTGATGGTCATGGATTGAGATGATTTCCGATGTATGACATACCGATGTGGTGAATACCTTGGTATGGTGAGCTTGGTGACAGATGGTTGCAGGGATGAGACATGATGGAAATGGTAGTTCTACATATGTTACAGGGATGTTTGCAGTATGTGGAAGAGTTGATATCATGGATAAGACTGTTTGAATATGAAAATATTGATAATAGGATGGTTACAAAGGTGGCATGATTGTCGAGGACAACAATGATTTCATCACCGCCGAGATGAAGTGCGACTTGGTTGAGCACACAAGTTGGACAAAATGACAGATCGGTCACTTATCCACGCGTACAAGTGAGGAGCAAGTCACATATTTATAAAGGATGGACAAGGGTGTTCAATCTTGACAAGCCGACGATGAAGGATTGTTGATTGGGGCATTGGTCGATGGGCTGACCAACCAAAGGAACAAACAAAGGTGCCGGTTGGAGATAAACAAAGGTCAACCAAGGGGTGGCATGACCACACAATCAAGCATATATATTATATGCGATGTTAGTTCATTTAGCACCAACGAATTCGAACATCACAACTCGAGCAAGGAGAAGTGCAAGATAAAGGTGAAGCCATAGTAAGGTAAGGCACAACTCTTATGCGCCCATCCTTGGGCAAGGCCACACAAAGATAATGCACAGGACTGGGTTCTTGGCTGAGGGCACGGGTGAAGGCGCCCGTCGTTCGGATAAGGAGTGCGGGCGGCAACTCGGGTGAGTCACCCGCCCGACGTGCAAAGCGAAATGTGTGGTGGTGAACGGGGACTCGGGTGAGGTCACCCGCCCGCCGTGTGAAGGTGTGAAGGGTGACTTGGGTAGGTCGCCCGGCCCGTCGAAGCAAAGTTCGGTTGAGGAGTTGATTGGCAGCTCATGTGAGGGCTTGCCCGCCCAACTCGGGCAAGGAACTTTGGTTGGCACATGAAGGTGTGGCAAGTTGTAAATTTGGCTAAGTATGAAACTTCGTGTTTCCAAGTATACTTGTAAAGCTTTGTATAATTGTATTCGCGTAGGCTCATTGTTCAAGGAGTTGCCCCTCCCTTTATATTGTGCAATTGCATTCTTTTGTATAATTGCCGATAATAATGAATATGTATAGGTGTTCATTGGTATAAAGGAAACATAATAATTACTTGGTTGAGAAACACAAACTAAGTAGGACAAGTGGTTCGACGTAGTCCATAAACATAAGTATTGGTGAGAAAAAAGTGTTCGGTGGTGTCGCACTTCGCCAAGTACGGTTGAAAAACTACCATAGGCCTGGGGACGTGACACTATGAGAGGTGGATGTGAGGAGGGGAAGAGTGAATGCATACCTCCATCCCCAAGTTTAAAAAGTATATTAAGTATTAGAATGTGAAATTATATCACAATTATAATGTTAAACTTGTATCTTATCATGATGAAAGTCTTTACATAAATATGTAAATGAAAACCCTAATTCTGCACTTGATTTAAAAAGTTAAAAATGAAATTATACCTACAAAGTAAGCACTAGTTTCATTGTAAACACTAACTTCATTGTTCTTCTTCTATATATTAGAAATAATATAAATTCATTTCTAACTACAATAAAATAATAAATTCATTTCTAATACAATAAATAGTAAATAAAATATTTATAAAAAAGGTTTTCGATACATCTTAGAACTGACGATCATTTATAAATCATTTATAAATCAATCAAATTATAAAATAATTTATTTAAAATTCTACCCTGCAAGACTAAAAGATACAAAATAACTCACTCAAAATTAATTAATTAACCATATAATTATAATTATATTGGAATGATTCTTTGTTTTCATTTTCTATGAACATGTAACATCAAACTGTCATAAATCTCTACACTGTCATCTTAATATTTGACCCAACAACATTAGAATAAATAATTCTATGTAAATGCCTATGATCAAAGTAATATTTGACCAGGGACCTCTCTGAAGGTAATCAGAGTAATATTTGACCAGGCACCTCTCTAAAGGTATCTATGTACTTTAGTTTAACACCGCCAACTTATCTGTATGCCAGCTGAATTTCAAGTGATGTTTGGTCTCGAGCTAGCTCTAAAAAAGATAAATAAAATAATTTGATGTTTGTCGTCGCGATCACCTCATCACTCCTATCATCTTTGAAACGTTTGGCCGACCATAAAAAGCTATGTCGTGTTTTTCCGTGTAAAATTAAAAGGACATTAACAGGTGTGTTTAAAAAGGTGGTGAAATGAATAATTTTTAAATTAAATTTGTTATTTTTTTATTTGAAACTAAAAATTTGTTTAATTATTTTCATATTATCAGGTGATGATGTATTAGAAGAAGAATATTTTTTGAATCAAATACTGTTTATTTATTTTTGTAAAAAACAAATTTTTTTAAGCCTAATTCCAATATAGATTAGGCTAAGGCATAACCATATTATAAATCAATAATTACTTTACTATTTTTACATATTATCTATTCAATATTATTTTTTAGAATGATGTATTAGAAGAAAAATATTCTTTTTAAATCAAATATTGTTCACTCATTTATGTAAAAATCAAAGTTCTTTAAACCCAATTCCAATATAAACTAAACTAAGGCATAATAATCTAATAGGTCAGTACTAACTTTTACATATTACCTATTCAATACCAACTAAACTAAGGCATAATAATCTAATAGGTCAATACTAACTTTTACATGTTACCTATTCAATACCAGACAAATGTAATATTAATTAAGTAAAGAATAGACCAGATGTAATGTTAATTAAGTAAAAAGGACACAAAACGTAATATTCTTGAGAATAGACAAGAGGTAAAGAAAAGTAGACCACCATTTAGTGCTTAATACTTGTTTCCAAAATCTGATATCATCTTGTATTGAAAATTGAAATGGACTGTATTGAAAATTGAAATGAAGTTGCAGATTTTATTTTATGTTTTCATATTTTTTTTTTAAAATCTTGAAACAGAT
Organism: Pinus tabuliformis; assembly: GCA_031772625.1. Classification (NCBI taxonomy): domain Eukaryota; kingdom Viridiplantae; phylum Streptophyta; class Pinopsida; order Pinales; family Pinaceae; genus Pinus; species Pinus tabuliformis. The sequence goes on along the minus strand of CM062817.1, from coordinate 1,606,080,128 downwards.
ATGAATGTTTGAAAGTTTGCAGCACGAGCCTGTCGCAATGCCCTAGAATGACGTTCGAAGATTAGTGATCCATATGCGTCGATGTTTGACGAGCAAATTGAAAGGTCCACCAATCTTAAATTATCTCAAGGCGATGCCTGCGTTTGTGATTTAGGTTATTCTATGGGAAAGGTGTTGTCAAATTTTTGAGAGGACGTTTCAGTCAAGGTTAACGTGATCAACAATCAACTTTTGACGATTGATCAAGCTGTCTCGTCTTCTTAATCTTGAAGTATCAGATTGCATAATGATTTACGTTTCTTAAATTTCAAATATCAGATTGCATAATTCTTTATACCAATTCATGTGTGAATATCAAAGTCTTTACGGACACACTCCCGTTGGCTTATTGGGAAAACCAACAAAAACTTCAATGTCTCATGTGACATTCTCTTGTCGGTACTATTCATAAAACCTACGTAGGACAAATAAAAAGCATTTCTTAATAAGAGTCGTTCACATGTTAGATAAAATATCTAACAAAATACAAAAGAGGACATATCGTAAATTTATTCAGTCAAAGTTGGAATTTTTGTAGAAAGCCAACAAAATACAAAAATAGAAAATATTTTTTAATAATATTCATTCACATCTTACATACAATATCTACAAAATACAAAAGAGTAATACATCTTCAAAATTTATTTAACCAAGTATGAAATTGTAAATAGAATATCTACAAAATACAAAAGAGTAACACATCTTTAAAAGTTATTTAATTATTAAATATGAAATCGCTAAGTGGGAAAGATAGATTCCCACAACTACCACTTTTACTTTTTAAATTTTTAATTTAGGTGGGGTGGGAAAGGTAGATTCTTACCATTTCCATTCTTATTCTTATAATTTTTATAATTTTTAGTTTAGGTTTCTTAGGTTAAATTAATAGTAATTTTTTTGTAAGCTTGGTACTTATTTTTTCTATTGATATTTCATGAAAATAAGTATGTCTTCAACAAAAATTGCAGGCAGCCTCAACCTGCCCGTAGGAAATCAGGTTTGTTGGCTACCTGTCTGCATCGAACGTTGTTCAGAATTTAAAAAGAGCTTTCCTTACCATCTAAGCTATGTTGACAGCTTTATCTACTATATAATTCTGAATAAAACAGTAAATACTAACCGTCATATAGACAAAATTCTACTGAAAGGGTAGCTTCAATCATCTAATGAGTCCACTAACGCTGGCACTTCAACTCGAGATTTCACTTCTCTTCATATCCTAAAGGTTCTGTTCAATCCTGTTCACCGTGAGATTGTTGTAATACAGTTGCAATTGGACAGATTGGATCTCCCTTTGCAAATCCTTCATGCTTGGCTCAATTGGTCTACCTTCCTCTGGTTCTTCTCTTTCCTTATAGGTTGTCAGAGTGGGCCAGGATGTTTTTCATGACCCAGTACTGTTGAATTGTTTACCATAATAGTGTTTGCCATCCTTTGGTATTCTCGGGGTCTTTAACCATTGTTTCCCAATCTTCTACCTCGATCTCTTGATCTGCTATGTTATTGTTTAGCTCTCTTTCCCATTCAAATATTACTTCTTTCACCTTTAGCAGTGTTCCTACAATGTATGCATTAATCAAGTTCTACATACTCTCCTTCCCAGTTTTCCTGCCTCTTTTACTCAGTCTTCTGCTGGAAGTCAGTTCCAATCCTTTCATCTTTTTTCCGGCCTTTCCCATTCCTCTATTTACTTTCTTTCCCGATTGGTTACCTTCCTTTGCCATATTAAACTCCTTCCGGCTTTCTTCCCCCTTTTCCGAGCGGCGCACCTGTTCTTGGGTTGGAGCACGAATTGAGTTCCGAGACTCCAAAATTTTGTGCACTCTACTTGTTATATTACACAAAACAGAAACTAGGAAAATAACCTTGTAAGTTAACATCATTTTAAACAGGGTAACCTCAAGCTTCCCCCCTTCCGAGTGGGGCTTCTCTGGCACGAGCTTTTTTCAGTCACTCCCTCCCTGTAGAACTATGATAACCTCCATTAACAATTGAATTCCCCCCTCCTTCCTCACAGAATTGTAGACTAATGACGTCCTCATATTTTCCGTGATTTCTTGTTGGATTTTGAAGAGCCCAGTTACCCAGTGCCCACGAGGCTTCTCTACTTCTCCACCCGACTATAATTGTAGCCCTACCCTGTGTATCGCCACCCCAGCGGCCAAGGGAATACTTCTCAGGATGGATGGATGTAATTGCAACCCTACCATGGGTCTCGACAAAGGAGTTGAACAAGAATTTTCTCAGAGCTATATTCCTACCCTGATTGCAACCTGAATTACTACCTCTGTTCTCGCGGCCCTTATCAAGGTCTAGGCTCAGCTCAGGATGGAGGATTATCACCCTTGTCACCAAATCAAAGAACGCTTCTAACCCAACGCACTTAACTAGGACACCTTCCTTCCCAAGCCACATTCTCAACCAAAGCAGCTTGATAGGTTTGTTCCTACCTCCATTGTGGAAACCCCAAAGGATGTCCCAGCAGGCCACAATACCCCGAGACCTATCTACCCCGAGACGAAGACCGGGGTTCCCAAACGCCCTTCCCTAGTTGACAATCCTGACAAATTCTCTCCACGATAACGAACGAGAACCCCAAGAGAAACAGAAGGTCTTCACAGTTGTCACATCCGGGGGTATGATTTTCATTAACCAACATTCATCTTCTAAAAACATGTTTGCCAAGCAGTCTCAAGTGAGAGCTGAGAGGACATACCAATTCTTGCAGATGAAAACTGATCACACCCGACGTCTTCCAGGTCTCCACTTCCACCACCTTCACTTGAACGTCCTATCTTATCTCTCTACGTGCAAATGCCTCTTAGGCTAACTATCTTCCCTTTTTGTTTTCCTAGCCACCTGCCCCACCTACCGCCCAAAGGACTCACCATGTGCCTTCGTCCTCCATCCACCACCCTTTCTCCCGCACGATTTTCTTGGAATGGGGTTTCCCTAACATCTCCATTATTTCCCTTCATTAATCCTCTCCTACCGTCGGCTACTCCTACCACGAGTTTACTCCATCTACATTGCCACTTGCTAGCTGCCATTGCCTTCCTCCCACTGGCACACTTGACATTTGGCCTTCTTCTCTCCCCTCTGCCCTCATCCCCATCTGTCTTTTCCCTGTACTGTCTTCTGCCCCATTGCCCTTTACCTTCTCTCGTGGCCTCATGCTGACCTCTTCTCCCTCTGCCCTCCGAGCCAGCTGGGTGATTGATCCCCCTCGGCCCACGATTTCCTAAGGCCTACCTCTCCTTCATTTACTTCATCATGCGTTTCACACCCCGATCAAAGGTAAACCAATAATAATTTAAAAATAAGTCGATTCATCATTAATTTAAATATACTCATTCATTAATTCTTCCGCACATATATATATATATATATATATATAATAAATTTAATAATATAAAAAAAAATTTCACAAATTTCCTCGCTAATTTAAATATATTCATTTATTAATTCTTCTCCTACATATATTTAATTTTAATTTTTAACAATATAGAACTAATTTTCACAAACTTCGACTTATTTAAACATAGAAGATATCCTATCTCTTTTGGCTAACATCAACTTTGTCACTCTGGTTTTTTCTCTTTTAACAATATTTTGGTTAAATGGTTTTCTTTATTAGCAACGTTTTAGTTAAACTTTATTAGCAACGTTTTAGTTAAATAGGTTTTTGTGGTATAATATTAATCGATATAAATTTATTTTTATTTTAAATATATTATTAATGCCAGATATTTTATATATATAAAATATAGTGTTAATTTAAAATATGTTATGTATAATTTAATGCAAGATATATTATATATAAAAAATATAGTGTAAATTTGAAATATATTATATATAATTTAATACGAGATATATTATATAAAAAAATATAGTGCTAGTTTGAAATATATTATGTATAATATTTTTGAATTACAATTTTCTTTAGGAAAATAATTTTAAAAATTTATTTTATTGAAATTAATTAAATTTGTATTAATTATATATAATATATAAAATATTCAATTTCATATTGAATATAAAATAAATTATATCTCTCAAAAACTAAGTATACACTATTAATTTTAAATATTATTAAAATGTTTTAATTGTAGGAAAACGTTTGAGTGAGGATATTGATTTTCTCTATTTATTTGATAAATACTCTGAATTGAAAAGGATAGATGAAAAATTAGAAGATGTGGAATCACCTTTTTCTCTTAAATTTCTTCCTTTCATTTGATCTTTACTCTTTGTGGCTTTGATTTGTGGCCTTTCTCTTTTGTTTTCTATTTTCTTTTTCTTAATGTGGTTTTTTTTTTTTTTTAATTTTTGAAATTTTTAGATTCTCTTTTCAATTTTTTGAATATTAATTGTTAAATAATAGTAGTGCTTTTATTCTTTATCTAATAAAATCCTCTTCTTTATCAATCTTGTTACTGATATAATAATGCTTTTAATCTTGTTACTGATATAATAATGCTTTTATTATTTTGTTTAATAAAATCATCTTCTTTACCAATCTTGTTTTCTATATATATATATATATATATATATATATATAAAAGGTTACACATGTTGATTTTTATATCTAAATTAATAGTTTCTCATCTAATAATATTTTTTTCCTTTTTTTTCTTTTTAAGTTATTACTAAGTTTACAAATATTAATTTTTACTCATTCACATATAAAACTATCTTTTTATTTTTACAAATATTCATATATATTTAAATTTTTACTATAATGTTTATCTTAGTCCCTTTAGCTATAAGTTATTTTCTTTTAATTTTTCTATATTTTTCTATATTTTTTCTTTATATATATATATATATATATATATATATATATATATATATATATATATATATACTTTTCTCACTATTTTTAATATTAAAATATTTTCTTCTTGACCCTTGTTTTCTATTTCATTTTTTTTATTCTTTATTTTATTATATTATTTGGTATTTAATTTTTGTATTCTCCATATTTATTATTTAATTAATGCTCTATTTCTTTTTTATTGATTTTCTCTTTATTTATATTTTCTAATTATATTAATTATTTTATTTCTTGTTCTTATAAGTTATATTTAAATGTTAAATTAAATTATTTTTATTCATTTTGAATTATTATCATTAATTTTTGGATTGTTTGAATTTCTCCTCTATATTATATATCTTCATTGTTAGATTAGACTCTTAATCTTAGTGTTGAGGATGAACCACGGTTGATGTTGAGAAAAAATTATAAATGTGGTTTTATCAAAAGAAATTTCTCATAGGAAAATAATTATTTATAACTAATATATAAAAGTAGATATATAAATAAATCTAAAATATTTTTTATTATTAATTTTTTTTTAATCATTATGTGTCAACTTCATGTTAAATACTCAAATAATTACACCTCCCTTTCATTTTTGTAGGCACAAAAGTATTAATCAATCTATTGTACATGTTTCTCGAAGGCAATTCTTGGTTGTGAAAACGCACCGAGAAACCAACTCGACCAGTCTTTAGGTTCAAGTTGACCCTTGAACTAGAGGGGGCTCCCTCAAGTGTTACAAGGCTTTTTTTAATGCTATTCAATGTCACTGGACATCAGCCTTTGAATCACAATAGCCAAATATATTATTTGTTGTAGGTAGTTACTTATGAGTATCTAATCTCTGCTCATAAATAAAGCCCTCTCTTCTTGAAACTTGATCAAAGTGCCAACGTCTAATTCCGACAGAAAACATAGCTTCAAAAGTTTGGTGGAGGAAAATAAGAGAAATCAAATAATTAAGTAATCATATTGAATACTTAATCAATCAAATATGTCAAATATGTAGATGCATGTAGAAGACTTTTACAAACAAACAAATATATATTCGAGAGATGACATAAGGTGACAATGAAATATGCAGAGGAGCTTATTTCAAACAAAATGTTCAATAATCTAATCTCCCTAATGATAATAAGTTTGCAGTGGGCTGGAAGGGAGGTCGATTCTCTAACCTACCCTTGCCCTAGCTCCTATGTTACCCTGAACATATGCAAAAATAAAGTATGAAAGCACTGGAAAAACATATAGAGGAAAAACAATATTTTTCATGAAATAGAGCTAGAATACTTTAATTAATTCTTGGAATAAAAGTATTTACAAAAACGGCAAGGTTCTAGTATCAAAAGTAAACCTTTGTTTATTACAATTGATGAAATATATAGAATAAACTTCTTCTAAATTGTTACAATATTTCTGGAATAAAATCCTAAAAAATATACTAAAAATTAAAAAGGATCTCTCGATAGCCTTCCAGAAACTTGGAACTGTTTGTAACTATTGTGGTTTGATATATGGAAATTAGTTGAATGAGTACTGAATCTCCTCGTTTGAATCTTGAACTACTAATTTTTCCTTTGCCAAAAATAGTGAATGAAATCTCATGTTAATCCCTTCAAAACTGGAGTTGTTATCTGTATTCCCTTTGACATTGATTTTCTACCACTTTTCTAATGTGTGCACAAGTTATCTCCTTCAAATTTATATCATTATGTGTTGTATTCGATTTGAAAATAAGAATGTTCTTATGATAATTAATAGAAAAACAAACTACTACTCCAAGAGAGGGTAAAGAATGTGCCTCTGTCGACTTCAAGTTAAAGAAGTTTGACTATAGTTTTCATAAGAGGTTAACAATCATATCGAATTTTAACGTTTGAAAATTGAAGACTTTATGTTGTATTGTTGTTGATTATACACTACAACATTTTTTCCTGTGATATTCATAAATACTTGTTCCACCTTGAAACTAATCACCCATAATTACTATCAAGGGAAATGAAATGATCCACATCATTATTTTTCGTACTATGACCACCAAATGCTACTACATTTTCCATCCCTATGCAACCAAGCTTGTGCCCAAAATAAGTATTCTCAGGATGAAAGATGAAAACAAACGTTGATTCCCCTCGTTCAAAATACAATCAATTTAAATAAGATGTCAATCATTCCTTGAATACAAAATTGTAACATAGTAAAAATGTTCATGGGTTATCACAATGCTACAGAGTATCAAGTTGAATAGGCAATGATTTGTTCTTACCAACTGTAAAATTCATGTTAAAAGAGAATCCCGAAACATCTTTTCTATTTTCCAACTCCCTCTTCAATTCCCTAGATGATGCCAAATTAGGGGTGAGATAATGGCTTGATCTTTCTGTAGAATATTCCAAACTTACAAATAACAATCTTGATAGAGTGTTGCATTTATCAGTCTCACAAAGGAGTGATTTTGCTAGAATGTGAGGGTTATTTAATGAAGTATTATCTGTATCAAAATTCAAAGGTAAGATATTTGAAATAATTTTGTTTTCTCCACCATCTCAGTCATTCATATCTACTTGAAATATATATCTTCATTAGTGAGTATGCAAGTACTGCCTCAAACTTTTGCAAGAAGTAGGGTAGGATTGATAACATATTCAAAATGGTACAACTCTCCTCCATCAAGGAAACAATTAAGGCACAAAAAAATTACTCCATTTTTTACTTTTTGATAGTAGCATATCTCCCATGCACGAGTAATGTTATAACGCCTTGTGCTTAATGAAATTAAACCAATAAAAGTGTTAGTTTCCACCTTTTCATCACTTCCTTGAGCAAAGTGAATGGCTGTATTGTCTTCAATATACATTCCTATAATAAAACCATGATAGCAATATAGCCACCCATTGCATTGTCTAGAAAAATTAGTCTCTATGGTGTCAGGTTGGATCCATGAGCAGATTTGCAAGGGGGTAGATAGCTGTAAGTGGTTTTTTACTAGGGGTGTCCCACAATTCACAGAAGTATGCCATGTCTAACATAGTGGTTTTGGGAAAATGACTATTGCAGACCCCCCTCCCTGTTAAATGTCAGAAAGCATGAGTTTTGCAATTGAATCATGGTGGTTTATTTTGAAGAGCCAATGTCATCTGTTGAAAATTGGTAGCATTTTAATTATTTTGAAACCCTAGTTCATATCTACTAAAGGTGCTCTGTACTGGAGGATATTTCACTTCAATAGAGTATTGCCCATCGAATGGTCGAGCCATAGATTTCTTCCTATTAAAAAGAAGAACTTCTTCAACTTCCTCTATGCAATAGTGCCCAAGCATTTTCTTCACATAAAGTAGATAATAAAATTGAAATATTTAAATCGATTCCTTTCCAGCTTTAATAAAAAATCACGCTTCTGCCGAAATTATAAGAAACCTAGCAGTAAACAATACACTTGGTGATTATGATTAGCATTGTCCACCTCTGCATATTTGAAGAATTATTAATTTGACATTTGTGCGCCCCTTTTATTTATCCACATTATGTATTATTTCAACATCTGAAGAACATCATATGATCAATCAACTTCTCCTTTAGCATATTAGGAATTCACTTCATAATGAAACATGCAGGTGCCTCTGTGTTATTTAATTAGTGTTGGCTTAAATAATTTTTAAAAAATTAACTTTTATATACTTTGGCATTGTTATATTTTACTTTCCATTATGGGAAATCATCCTACATTTGTAACATAAATACCTTCATTCATCTTTATATATTAGTAATTACACCAACATGACCGATGCATTATACACCATTATAAACTCCTCACAGATCTTCACATGATTTGGCACTTTTGTTGAAAGCTAAGATTGGCTTGCAACTTGACTGTCTGCAAAATGAGAGGGTGTAAAATGAATGGGCCAAGTTTTCGTGGCAGGTAGGTAATGGGATGCCTTCATTGGCATTATCACATTATTTGTCGTAGTCATATTTTTTCTTCTCATCAGGGATTCTATTATTCATAATATTTTCAAGCCTGACCTAACCATACCACTAGTGGAGAGTGTGAAAAGGGCAGAAGAAAAAAAAGAATCCCTTGCAGGATCTAAGGCAGAGAATACCTAATTTTTGAATGAAATTCTATTTGGTAAAATGTTGGGCAAATGATAAACTATAACAGAACTCTAACGAGGAGGGATTCATAATAGAATCGTTGGATTGGAAATTACATCAATCACTCGATGACCATTAAATGGAACCCATTGGTATTCATTAAGTTAACTACCATAAATTATCCCACATCGATTTAGCAAAGGTTCCATTGGTATTTATATGCACCAAGCCCTTCATTCTATTCCGTTGGACACCTAATCCTCAATGGGTTAGTGTGGAAGCCGAATAGACAAAAGGAGTCCAAGACACCTTGGGATGTGGAACCCAATAGTCAAATCATGTACTATAAATATATATCTCTTGTTAATAAAAATATACTCTCATTTTTTTCCTTTTGATTCTCTTGCTTCCCATGTGTGTTTAACATGGTATCAGAGCGGACGATCTCCTACCCTACTCAAATTTGATCCATTTCTTTTGTGGCCTCTATGTGCATATCAGTTATGACATTTATGTTCAATGTCCATAGCATTCCATTAATTCACTGACAGTCAAAAATTTGATGCTTCTACTCTGTCAATTCGTTGATTATCTCTCTATTGTGCCTAATCGAAATTCATGCACATCTACTATAACGTATTCTGCTTCCACTACCTTTGACTGTTTCTCTGTCAAGTCTGTGCCTTCTGTGGCAGTGTCATATATGAGTTTTTCTGTCAAGACTGCACCCTTTGACATATGCGTTTTTAAGTAAACGTTGAATGCTGGTATATTGAACACTGGTATTGAACACTAGTAAGGTGATAGACAGAATTGAAGCTGACCTCGAAGCGACCGGCTTTCCAAGGTTGAACTCTCTTCTGACTGTCACCTAGCAAAGAAGACCATGCAATTTGGCATATCCAGAAACCTGAATGGCATGCTTAGCTTTCTCTGGACATTACAGACCTTTATATCAGGTATTTAAAGAGTGGACATGGAAATATTGAGAGATATATTTAAAGAGAGTTCAGTTATGCATTGAGTAGGGAAGATCTTGAAAATGCTATCCTAGGTGGACCATAAAGTACGCATTTTTAGAGAATGTTCTACTCATGTAAATATCGTTATGGCATACATCTCCTCATTCGATTTAGTTGACCTTAATTTCATGTTTATTCTCTGTTAAGTGAAGGAAGTTCAAAGAGCCTACCTCCAACATGTGAAATGCCTTTTTCTACCAACCTCGGGGACGTTTCTGCTCTTCAAATACCATAAAATCTAGAACTTCAATGTCACAAATTTTATTATATTTGTAAACATAGGTAGAGCACATTCCTTTGCTCCAACCATTAAGAATGTTGTCACTTTAACGTGGAAAATCAGATGTGCCCCCCGATTTATGGCATGATCTGAATTATCATTTCCAGAGCCAACGGACCAATCTCTTCTTGAACTTTCTAATGATTCTGGATACCTTGTATTTGTATTGCCAGAAATTACAACCCATCTATTTCCATCAATTATTGATTTAATGCGTGCTCTAACTACATCCATGGAAAGACCTACAATAGTGATATGGCCCATCTTATGTTGCTTTCTCATTTCTGGCTTCTCATATCAGTGAATGTGTAAATCATTGCCATCATTTGCTGGGCAGTGGTAAAATACCATTAGCTACTTGTCAAGAAAACACTATACATTCACTATGGAAAAAGGAAGATGAGTACCCAAATATTTGGAGCTTATGCTTTTGAAGAGTGCCTTGCTGGAATATCTTATTTGTATGGATGATATATCAGAGCCTCCTTACTGAAGATAATCCCAGAATGTGTTCACAGTCTTCAAGAGCTGTGCCAGATGGTCCATTGGAACGTTGCCCCTATTCGTTGTCATGGTGATTTGTAAATTCAAACCCTGTGTTTATTTGAGCACTAGTAGTTCTTGCTCGTGGTATCAAATCGCTGCTAGCATCTACAACATCATTGTGTAAATTTTGAACATGTATTTCAGTGAAGAGTGAAGAAGTTTGTGGTTGCTACACTTGTTATTAGTATTATTTATACTTGCTGGGTCTAAAGTTGATATTAAATTAATATTTTGAAGTTCTTCCACAAGTATTTGTTCCAGCATATTATGTATTTACATAAGCCAGCAACAAGGAATGCACCTATATCATTTGATACACAAATTGTTTGTTAAAATACTACAGTGGACCAAACCATACAAACTTAGGACTCTTTGTGTTGTTCTCTTAGTTATTCCGGTTGGGTTTCTTACAGTGGACTATTGTTTTCTTTGAAGAAAGTGGCTAGATCAGAGAATATTTGTTCATACCCTAGTCAAAGCATTTATATATGAGCATTCAAGTACTGTTCATGACATGGTGCTATAGTTGTTGAAGTTTTGATAGCCACCATTTCTGCTTTGAAAGTGAAGGAGTATTTGAAGGATCCAAGCAAGTTTGTAGTTATTGTTTCCCCATTGTGGCATTGTATTTAAAACTCATTATAGTGCATTGATTCCTTGATTCCGCTGCTACATAAAGAGTTTGGTGCGCTTATTGTAATCTTTTATGGAGACAATTTTTGTCGGTTGTATTGTCAAAACATAATGTTGGTCATGAGTAAACTATTATTTTTTATGTAATGGATTGTAATTGGTGTTTTTTGGTTGCACACTGATAATTTGCTGACATTTATAAAGGATATTGCTGTGTACTGTGAGTGGGTATTACTTTTCTGCATTGAGTAGTTGTTGTGATCAGTTTTTAAGGTGTAAATCTGACATTGAAGAAAAAATGGCTAGAATCAATGAAGTATTAGAGTTCCTCAAAACTCTCATATTGTCTACTAATCATGATACATTAAAAGTCAGCAAAGTTTCTCTCACAAACATTCAGGTCTGTCTACGAAATGCACAAGAGAAAATTGATCTTTTGCAGCTCGAATCTCAGCTATAGGGAGAAGAACTAAAACAGAGGAGTCACTCTAAACATGTTTCTGTTCAAAACATTGAGACTGCAACCCATCAGAATCAAGTCAATAATGTTACAGTTGGTTCAAATTTAGTACCCAATAAAGAAGCAGTTGTACATGCAGATGCAGAAACTCAGTCTGCACTTCCCAAGCCCATCAGCATACCTTGGGAACAGCTTATCCACAACAAGCACAGAACTGGTCTTGGATATGACAAGGACTTGTCCTTTCATATTTTAGACTACTCAGAGCCCATTCAGTTTCAGAGTGCTCGATTCATTCATGACAGTTCACCTCCAGCTGTTATAGATTATGGTCCTCTTCCACAACAACAACAACAGATTGTGAAATCCCAACACTGTGACCGAGTTGGCCATTTGAAATATCACTGTTTTTATCTTCATTCATGTAAGAACTATCATAAAACCACCCATTCTTCACATAGATGCTTCAAAAACAAACATCCTACAAGAACAAAGATTTATCTTGGATGGATCGCTTCTTGGCAATGGGGATCAATAGCCAAGAAGATATTCCAATCACATGTTAGAACTTGTTCCACAGTATTGAATAGTCTTGCAGTTGCATTTTCTCCATCATCTCACCTTGTATCTGACAGGGGGGGAAATGATGGTCATCTGCAAGCTTCAAAGTCACATCAAGCGAGCTTGAGCCACAACTTACCACACCAGTTTCAGAGTTGTAGCCATAAACAAATATGCCCCTAAGCATGCCTTTAGTTGGTAATCTGGGACACTTCCTCTAGAAGAATACTTCAGCTTCTTTCCAGTTTTGGAAGAATTCCAGGAACAAAATTGAGAACACTTCCTCTAGCAAAAGACTTCATCTTCTTGCCAGTTTTGGAAGAGTTCCCGGAATTGCGTTAAGCATTCCAGAGTTTTTGGTCATCCTTAAACCATCATAAGTTGAGACTTCTCTTTTCAGGTTGAAGTTCTCCCTTTTATGCGGGGTGAGACCTCCCTTTATTGGTTGAAGTTTTCCCTCTTCAAAATAATAGGAGCACTTCCTCTAGTAGAAGACTTTAGCTTCTTGCTAGTTTTGGAAGAGTTCTGGGAACTGCACTAAGCGTTCCAGTGTTGGTGGTCATCCTTAAACCACCACCCTTTATACCAACATTTTAGAGAGCACATTCAGCCTAGTGTTGCCATGCATTTTTGCACATTTTGTATTACAACTCTCTTCTTGGACTCATACATAACCCTTTGGATTAAGGTGGGGAATGTTGGACACCTAATCCTCAATGGGTTAGTGTGGAAGTCAAATAGACAAAAGGAGTCCAAGAGACCTTGGGATGTGGAACCCAACGGTCAAATCATGTAATATAAATGTATATCTCTTGTTAATAAAAATATACTCTCATGTTTTATCCTTAAGATTCTCTTGTTGCCCATGTGTGTTTAACATATTCCGACACGTAGTGCACATATATACTTCCCTGCTCTCTTGGTTGACCGCTTGATATGTTGGCCTTTGACTTGGCTTGTGATTTTGATGAGTTTGTAGACTTCGAAGGCATAGGTAACATGAGTTTTCCTTAGAGATGGGTTATGAACCCACATTAATATTATATATATAATATATATATATATATATATATATATAGATATTGTAAGCTTGGTAGAATTCCTCTTTTTGTGTTTTTATATGTCCATCATTCACCCAGCTACAAGGGGAGGGTAGCATGATATTTTAAACCAAGACTTCCAGTTCGGTGAGACTTCATTTTCATGGCCAATGCCACTTGAGCTACCCCAGGCAGATGACAAAATTCATATTTTAAATAAAATATATACTTTTTATGTTAAAAACATACATGGCTGAGGCAATGTGAAAGATAAATATCAGATTACTTTTCTTATTCACAATGATACATATTTATAACACATAGGAGTGATGCTTGGTTTCATATTCCAAGTGGTCCCTTGGATTCCTTTTGGTTGTTCAGCTTCCACACCAACCCTTAGAGGATTAGGTGTCCAACATTCCCCCCCTTAATCTGAAGGGTTATGTATGAGTCCAAGAAGAGACCTCTAATAAAAAATGTGCAAAAATGCATGGAAGAACTAGGTTGAATGTGCTCTCTGAAATGTTGGTATAAGGCAGGTGGTTTAAGGATGACCACCAACACTGGAATTCTTAGTGCAGTTCTCAGAACTCTTCCAAGTCTGGCATGAATTTCAGGTCTTCTGCTAGAGGAAGGGCTCCTCATGTTTTGAAGAGGGAAAACTTCAACCTTGAAAGGGAGTTCTCACCCCGCATAAAAGGGAGAACCTCAACCTGAAAAGGGAGGTCTCAACCTGTGATGGTTTAAGGATGACCAACAACTCTGGAATGCTTAATGCAATTCTTGGAACTCTTCCGAAACTGGCAAGAAGCTGAAGTCTTCTGCTAGATGAAGTGTCCCCAATTCTTTGAAGAGGTATCACTGACTGAATGTATGCTTAGGGGCATCTTTGTCTCTGGCTACAAATCTAAATCTGGTATGGTAGGTTGTGGGGCTCACTTGATATGGCTTTGAAGCTTGTAGATGACCATCATTTCCCCCCATGTCACATACGAGGCGAGAAGATGAAGAGATCTCAACTACAAGACTTTTCAATTTTCGAGAACAAATCTTGTTGTATGAGCTAAATATCTTCTTAGCTATGTTGTTGCCACAACCACCACCCTATTAAGACATGCTCTGGTAGAAAATTTTGAATGGGCCCCCAAGAAGTTTGATCTTTCATATTTCTAAATGATCTGTTTTATCAAAGGGATTTTAACTCTTCATAGAGTCAAAATTTCCATGTCTAATGGCTAAGCCCCTTGAATAAATCTCTGCTGCATGGTTCATTCATGACCCAGCTTAGCCCTTCATTCATTCCCTTCATCGGGACTTTTCAATATTCATAAGAATTCATGGTACATTTTAGCCCGCACATATAATCACCCCCACCCTTATTATAATCGTTTGCGTGCTTAACCCACAAAATCTTCCATCACTTCTTTATTCCCATTACAACTCCTTATAATGGGAATACTTCACAAAATACACATAACACTCCTTTTTGCTTATCACATTCAACATTGGCACGCAATGTGTAACATGACACACTGAACCTAACGACATTATAAACCATAATTTATATATTTCGGGTTCGGAGCCCATTGCATATCACAATCAGTAGTGTCCATGGCATAAACATAAAGCGTAATCCAATATGGCGCACCCGCCGGGACTATTAACCTCAGCACATATGTATTTCGGGTCCGCCTCCCCAATCTTTTATCGCAATCGACGGAACCCGGGGATCATATATAAAATACAATGCGATTTGGCGGACCCACTGTGTTATTAAATATAACATATATATATATATATATATATATATATATATATATATATATATATATATATATATATATATATATATATATATATATATTGGGTCCAGCCTAATCGCATATTGCAATCGGCAGAGCCCTACGCCTATGCATATTGCGATATGCGGTATGGAAGACCTGTCGATCCTATTAAACATAATATATATATTATCGGGTCCGCCCCCACCCCATCGCAAATCACTATTGGTGAAGTCTAGCACTTATGCATAAGGTACAACACCATATGGCAGACCCAATGATGGCTATAGATCTAATGCATAATATTTTAAGTTCGCCTTAGGGTCCAGCCACAGTTTTGCCATGTTTTCCTGTGCATTCAATGAAATGTTATGGTCCAGGTTTTCAAAGGAAATCCGATAGGGGTGATGTTGCATATGATTTCCCGTTGAGATGTGTGATTGCGACACGGTCGCAGCACAACTTTGGCTGAGCCAGGCGTTGATTCTTTCGCACTCGCTCCTTTTGATTTCATTATGCCTTATCATTTTTAAAGTTTCAATGATGGAAAGAGTTGTTCTTGGGTGTTTCTATTATATGTTTATAGCAATAAAGCTAATGTTAATCGTCTCTGCAGGCGAGGAGTAAAAGATGCTTGAGCGGATCCGAAGAGTTCAAGTATGTGGGTATGTTCTGTTTAAAGATCCGACCTTGGGCGTTCTCGATTGGGGTTCCACACGTAGCCTGTGTATTCTAAATACAAAGTTGTCCTGAGTTTCATGATGGGGAGATGACACATAGTCACCCCCTTTAATTAGCGTATGTCCATTTCCCCAGGAAATGAAGTGCTCTAGCAGATATGCCTTCTACGTGTCAGCGGTTACACTGACGGTTCTATCTCTGTATATTTTGATTTGTATACCAAAAACACCAGGGGAAAGGGGAAAAGTGAAAGAGAATACCGAAGGTCATCTCCAGAGGCATAAATATTACCTCCGTAGATGAGGGAGGGGATTTTTTTTTGGAGAGAACAACTTTGATTTATTATGAATAAAGAAGAATGTTTGGTTCAAGAAGGAGCCTTTGATTTCTGATTTATTTTGCTTTGCTTTTATGTGTTTTGAAACAGGGTGTTGTTGCTAGCATAAATACAGATGTGTTTTGTTTTTGTGCATATTGATAACGATACAGCTTGTGATTAACCTTGGTTGTTTGAATGTAATTCTTCATCATAGTTAACTCATGAGCAGTCCTTGATTTGAAACTATGTTAGACATCAGTTGCAAGCTTTATTTGTATGAAAAGGAATGTGTATTCCTGTATGAGTAATCAGATTGCAATTCAGATTTAATGCAGCCTTGTTCTTATGTGAACCAGTAATTGATTCATTTGGACTTGGAATTTATATATGATGTTTAACCTCTTTTTGCTATGCTCCTACAGGATAGATTAGGATAGTTAGGACTAGCTTAAGTAGTTTAGATAGGATTTGATACATATAGGTTAGTTGTTTCCTTTTGTTGATTTAATTGAAGTCTTCCTCCCGGAAGCCATCCTTCAACACCTTTAACAGTTTATGGGGTCCTTTAAAACCCATTGGAACTAGGCACTCAAAACGAAATCAGATCTAAATGGGGCCTGCAATTGGGTTAGTTCCCCTTATTGGTATAGCGAACATTTTCCATGTCAACAAATTGGTGCTAGAAGGAGGGCCTGAAATGTCGTCCATAGATTCTCAAGATTCATCTATAAATGCCATGCATGGATTCAAAAAGATTAATGTATGGATTTTAAAGGTTGAAAAGACCATTCCGCCCATTGGGAAAAGCCTCATTTCTAAGAAATAGAGATCCCTCTCAGTCCCGTGTCCGGGTCACCCAAAGAAGAGAGATTGTGGGAGTATCCTGTCACCCAGGAGAAACCAATCAGAAGACTTACTTGGCCTTACACTCGTTCCCTATCACAGATCCCTATCTTTTAGTCTTTACCTCTGACAGCAAAAAGAAATCCAAGGGTCTATCATATAAATGAAGAGACATCTACAACCCCTTCTCTTGAAGATATTGTGCTAGATGATTTGTAAAGTATCGAATATCCTTGGGAAGAAATTCCTAAGGATTCCCTTTTTGAAGGCAATCCCTAGACTGATTTGGAAAATCCTAATGAAGAAACCCTCAACCAGAACCTTCATATCCACAACATGGCTAACATTCCTCCTCTAGGTGGGAATCAACCTCTACTTCCCTCTCCGGGTGGGAATCAACCTCCACCTCCTCCAGGAGCACTCCCTCCTTGGCTTGCACAGGATGTTGTAGCAGTACCTAGGTAGCAGCATCCCTTACCCAAGAATGTAGATATAGTATTACCTAAATTCGACCCTGAGTGAGGAGATACTACTGATAACCATATTCACTCTTCCTTCCTAGCCGTGCACATGTTAGGGGTAGCTGACGAGGATGTGGTATGTCGGTTATTCCCTTTCACTCTAATTGGTGTGGCCTCCACATGGTACTGTAGCTTGAGGATAGGATCAATCACCTCATGGGGTGCCTTTTAGCAGGCCCTTTTAGAAAAGTTTGGCGAGGACAAAACACCTCCGGCCTTAGTTTTAGAACTATCTCGTTTAGAAATGGAATCCAAAGAAATGTTCAAGGATTTCAACATCCGGTTCAACACTTTGTTCGATAGAATCCCGGTTAACGATAGACCTACTGATGAGGTGCCCATGGAATTTTATATCACCGCTCTACCTATCCCTACTGCGATATGGGTCAAGAGAATTAACGCACAAACCTTACAAGGTGCTATCGATGAAGCGATAAAAGTCGATAATGAAATGATCAGTCTCACAACATGTCATCATACAACCGAAGGGAAGAAAGATGCTTAGTCATCTAAGAAGAATAATGGGAGTGATAACAAAGAGGCCAAGGGCAAAGAAAGGGACACCACAGATGTGGAAGGTTTGCATCAGATCATTAAGAAACTGACAAACAAAGTCATTGATATGAAAAGGAATTCTAAAGAGAGTGGAGGAGAGTACTACAATAGAAAATCCTTCAAACCTTTCTATCATAAGAAGACAGAAGGTGTTCAAGGTCAACTTTCATTGCTTACTCCACCCAATGAAGGGAATCTAAATATGGAAGAGTTGGCTCTTATCGGACCACTTCTTAGCAAAGAAGAACCTATAGTGGAGTTGGAGCTAGAACAAGACAATGAGGAAGAATACCAAGTTGAAGAACCCTTGGAGGAAGAATCTCAAATCAATGTACAATGGTATTTCTATGCAAAAGAGAATGATGACGACGAGGACGATAGCACGACATAAATCCACACATGAAGTAAAGGGCCACTTGTGGGTGTGATGAAGCCTATAGACCAGAAAAAGAAAGATGTTCACCCTTTGAAGGCACCCAATCCTAAAGTTCCTATTGAGAAGGGTAGACCTAGTCATCAGTCCAAGAATACCCCAGTTGCAAACCATCCAGAGAAAGATAATACATCTCCCACTACAACGAAGGCAACTCAAAATGGTAATCTCCCACCTAAGAATGGAAAATTTGGTATGTTTACTCTGCCCTATCCTGTTTATAACATTCATTACAATATTGTGGATGATCTTAAGAAATCTAGGGCTAATATCACATACTTTCATTTGCTAAAATTAACGCAACAAAGAGATCTGCTCTTGAAAGCTATGAATGAGCAGAACTGCAAAATTCCCACCATCCCAAGCTACCAAACCAAGAAGTTAGTGTCCAAACCTGTCAACATCTCCATTATAGCCCAAATACCATTAGCTATGGAAGCCACTCTGTCTAAAATGAATCGAAAACCCCAAGATGTCAGTGCAGCCATGATAGGGAGAAAATCAAAATCCATGACTCCACCTTTCCTTATCACATTTGAAATCCTCAACATGAACATACACAATTGCTTGGTAGATTCCAGTGCCTCGTCCACTATGATGCCTTATGCTCTTGCTAAAAGACTGCATGTGATACCCGAGAAAACTGGGACTCGAATTATGCAATTGGACAGGACAAATTTGAATGTAATTGGGGAATTCAAAGATGTGTTGATTCGGATGGCTGCTAAACCACAATATACACAAGTCATTGATATAGTGGTAGTCGATATACCAGAGACTTATGGAATGTTGCTTAGTAGGGACTGGTCAGCAAAACTGAATGGATATTTCTCAATTGATTGATCCCATCTCTTACTGCCTTAGAAGGGGAAGGGTGATATGTTGAGAGTTGATCTAGAAAGATACATCAAGTATGTGGTGACAGAATTAAACAGCCCCAATGAACCTATAATGTTTACCAATTCTATCCTTGGGAATTATAGTTTCAATGTTTGTGCCATGGAAACCTGTTTTGGAGAATTCCATGCAGAGACAGTTGAAGAAATTTTGACAAACACACAGTTAGAAGCTCTCCCTCATAATCCAATAGATGAATTATCATGTATTATAGTAGGTGATCGGACTAATCTCATAGATAGTAGTTCAATTGATGTAACATTAGATGCTATATTTTGGACACTCTATTTTGATGGCTCTAACTGCCTTGAAGGTGCAGGTGTTGGGACCATTCTCATTGACCCACAAGGGAACCAACATCTGATGGCCAACCTGTTGGAGTTTGCGTGCACCAACAACACGGCAGAATATGAAGGCTTGCTGCAGGGCCCGAAGAAAGCCATCGATATGAAGGTAAAAAACCTTAAAGTTTTTGGTGACTCACATATAATTGTGGATCAAGTAAGGAAGAGGATACACTACAATTCGCCACACCTGGTAAGGTACTAGCATGAGGTATGGAGCTTAATTGACATTTTTGATTCTTTTAATATCACATACATACCTCAAGGACAAAACCAAGATACCGATCTGATGGCTGGTATGGCGGTGAGGATTTTTCTTGATTTTAGATTAAAGAAGAATAAATGTTATGTTGAATTGATTTTCAGACCATCCGTGCCTAATAACACCTCAAATTGGCAGGTGTTTAAAGATGACGAGCAAACCCTTGAGTTCTTGCACTGCGAGAAGACATTCAAGAATGCAATCATTGATGAAAAGGAGTATGACAGGCTTATGAATGAGAGGGAAGATGAGGAAAAAGATTAGTCCAATATGATTCCCAAGTCAGTTTTCAAGATGGAGCACTTGTATGACCTGCATGATAAATTCAAGAAGCCGACTACCTGCAAAATGCATAGCTCATCCATGAAGTATGAATCGGTCAACCTTGCAACAAACGAAGACCCAAAAAGTGTCAATTTAGGCCTGGGGTGCTCTCCACAAGAGAAGGCTGCATTTGTTAAGTTATTTAAAGATTATAAGGACGTCTTTGCATGGACATATAGTGACTTAAAAACCTTTGATACTAGCATTATGTAGCATGTAATTCCTCTGGAAAAGGAGGCTAAGACCTACCAACAAAAGCTTCGCAAGATGCATCCCAGCCTAGAACCATTGGTGAAGAAAGAATTAAACAAAATGTTGGATGCTAAAATCATTTTTCCAATCATACACACCCGTTGGGTAGTCAATCTCGTGCCAGTAAGAAAGAAAAATGGAGACATCAGGCTGTCTATCGATTTCAGAAACCTGAACAAAGCATCGCAAAAGGATAACTATCATGTCCCTTCTATGGATCACATTCTTCAGTACATTTCTGGGTCTGAAATGTTGTACCTATTAGATGGGTTTTCAGGATATAATCAAGTGTTGGTATCTAATGGGGATCAGCTTAAGACAACCTTCAACACTAAATGGGGCACTTACGCATATCGTCAAATGCCTTTTGGACTTATCAATGCGGGCGCCACATTCCAGAGAGCTATGGACATAGATTTTAGAGGGTTGATTAATAGATCAGCAGTGGTTTACATGGATGACATTATTGTGTATTCATATCACAAAAGGGATCACATTTATCACCAAAAACAGATTTTTGAAAGATGTCAAAGGTATGGAATATCGTTGAATCCCAAGAAGAGCGTCTTCGCAGTTACAGAAGAGAAACTATTGGGTCATATCCTCTCTAAAGAAGGGATTGTTATTGATCCTGAAAGAATAGAGACCATCATGAGAATATAGCTCCCTGCAAATAAAAGTGCAATGCAATCTTTCTTCGAGAAGATCAATTTCGTTAGGAAATTTGTCTCTGGTTTCGTAGAAATAGTGTGCCCCATGCAGCTAATGATGAAGAAATATGTTGTATATAAGTGGAGTGGTGAAGCCAAGAAATCATTTCAGTAAATTAAAGAGGCCATCTCAGAAGCCCCTGTGTTAGTCAGTCCCGATTTCAACAAGGAATTCCTCCTATACACTTTCGCTTCTGATGTTTCATATGCCGCAGTCCTCACTCAAAAAAAGGATGATGGCAATGATGTCCCGATTTCTTATATGAGCTCCAATATTCAGAGAGCAGAACTGAACTACCAAGACGTGGAGAAACAAGGCTTTACAGTGTTTAAAGCCATAAAACACTTCCAACCTTATTTATTAAAGGCCAGGACTAAAGTAATCGTTCTCCATCCTGCCGTAAGAGCCCTCTTCATGTAGAAAGAAATGGGTGAGCGGAGAGGAAATTGGATAACCGAACTTCAAGAGTTCTACCTTGAGATCAAGATGGCAAAGATAGCTCGAGGGCAAGGATTGTGCAGGCTAGCATCAGAAGCCTTTGCAGATAAAGAAGGGGCATTTGAAGAACCAAAAGCGTGGAGCTTGTGAAATGAATAAGTAGAACTCAGGGAGGAGCCCCTATGGATTAATGAGATGCTGATGTGTGAGTACGAAACATCGGAAGCCCTTTTGGATCCTGAGTCGTGGTATTATGACATACGCTTCTATCTCACACGGGGAGCATTCCCTGACCACATGGATGCATTGCAAAGGAGAGTGATCAGATTGAAATCTAATCAGTATCACTTGGCCAATGACACATTATACAGAAAAAATTATGATGGAATCTGGCTGAGGTGTTCGGAAAATGGTGATGTTGATCGTGTCTTGAAAGAAATGCACGATGGCCCAGTAGATGGTCACTACGACGGAGAGACCACTACTGACAAAATATTGAGAGATGGATATCATTGGCCCACAGTGTTCAGAGACTCGCATGCCTACGCTCGCAAATGCAAGGTGTGTCAAACTGCCGCAGGACGAGAAAGAAAGCCAGTTGTTCCCCTTGGGCCCGTTATGATTTGTCGCCCATTCCAACAATGGGGCCTAGATATCATAGGCGAGATCACTCCAAACTCTTCACAACAGCATAAGTATATACTCACAGCAATCGACTACTTCACCAGATGGACCAAATCCATCCCGCTTCGGAAGGTAAACGAAGATGAGGTAATATCATTTATTGAGAAATTCATCATCAACAGTTATGGCATCCCTGACACTTTCATATTTGATAATGCTTCTTACTTTTCATTAATGAAATTGACTGAATTTGCTATTGATAAATCAATTCACGTAAGGTATGCATCAAACTATTACCCCCAGGGAAATGGAGTTGGAGAGTCCTCAAATAATAACCTCATATGCATAATCCATAAATTTGTCGCTAACAACTAGAGGAACTAGCACAACACTCTAAAAAATGCCCTTTGGGCTGATAGGGTCACCCCAAAAGTGGCCTTAGGAAACTCCCCATACTTTCTTGTCTACAGATAGGAAGCCAACTTGCCTCCCAACATTACCCTTTCCTCTCTACAACTCTCCCAAGTCTCAAGAGGGACCCCTTCAGCCTTACTTCAAGAAAGGATCAACCAACTGATGAGGTTGGAGGAATTGAGAGATAAAGCGAGAAATAAATTCAGAAATCACCAAATGATTGGGAAGAGATGGATTGATCGCCATCTGGCAAGAGATAAAGATTACCAAGTAGGAGAGCTAGTCTTGAAATGGGACAAGTTGAATGAGCCAAAAGGGAAACAAACAAAATTCCAAGACTTATGGTTGGGCACATTCCAAGTTGTGGAAAAAATTGGTCAGGGAACTTATAGATTGAAAACTTTACAGGGAGAAACTAAAAAACTCCCTGTTAATGGCCAACATCTGAAGAGATACTTCCAGTAGCCACCACGTGGTGGTTACCTCCTAAATAGGTTAGATTTCATTTCATTTTTTCTGTTAGTTTAGTTATATTTCCATCTTTTCCGTTCTTGTTTTTCCGCAAAGCTTATTTTCCTTATGTTTTGAATTTCAACCCTTTTTAGCCAACCGATTCTCATTCTCTAGACTCGTTTTTACCTTTTTCAGATTGCCCTCATCCACCACCTTCAGCTTTTTCACCCCTCATTAACCTGCTAATGAGTCTGCTAATTCTAAATCCATCGTTACCTTGCAAATCAAACAAATTTTCAATAAGCCCATGAGAACTTGAAAATCAGCTGTGGAATTCAAACCAAAGCCACTCATTGGCATCTGTTGGGAACTAGGTAAGATCTGTTGATAACTTAGATATTTGGAGCATGTAGGGGCGTCTTTATAAAACAAAAAATTTGTAACTACAACTGGATTGGCATGGAGGAACACTGCATTTTTAAACAAATCCCACTCAGACCTAACCTATACTTGCTTGTAACGTTTGCAGTTATTCTCCATTGGTCCCATCCACCACACTAAATTATCCAATACCTGTCAGCTACAAGTAAACCTTATTTCATGGGCTAAGCTCACTATCATATACCCTGTGGCAAATCCAATTGTGCTCTACTCCTTGTGCCTGAATCTGGAAGGAGTTATTTAAAAGAAAATGAAATGTGAAGTCCTTGTGCCAACTCTAGAAGGACATGTTGTTTGGGAATCAGGTTAGAGTAGGGACTGTTGTTTGGCTTAGAGTACCGGTTGACATGGTAAGCCCAACCTTGCTTAAGCGGTTTAAAAATATGGCATGATCCATGACTACGCCCCATCCAATCATAAAAATATAACACTGAAATTCTCATATAAAGTGTAGATGAACATATCTACATCAAGTTTGATGAGCAATAAAGAGCTAAGGTACACACCTGAATAGGTATTGACAGACCAGTGATGGCCTTGAAAGGAATTTGAAAGTAGAAAATAAGTAAAAGAATGTCAATAAACCCCATAATATGACCATTGGAGAATGCCTATCAAAACCTTATCAGTAAGAAGAAGCTATTTTTCTTTATCCCGCCTAAAAAAATTAATGTTGAAGTGGAACCCATGCTTGTTCATCTATACAGTTTGCATTTCAAGTTTATCTTAACACCATGATGTTTTATTGATCCAAAGTTTATTTGGAAACAGAGATAATTGGTTCGCTCAGCGGTTTTCCATTTGTTGTGGCCACAACCACCACCCTATTAAAACGTGCTCTGGTAGCAAATTTTGAATGGGTCCCCTAGAAGTTTGATATTTCATCTTTCCAAATGATCTGTTTTATCCCAGGGATTTTAACTCTTTGCTGAGTCAAATTTTCAGTGCCTAATGGCTAAGCCCCTTGAATAAATCTTTGTTGCATGGTTCATTCATGACCGGGCCTAGCCCTTCATTCATTCCCTTCATCGGGACTTTTCAATCTTCATAAGCATTCATGGTACATTTATGCCTGCACATATAATCACCCCCACCCCTATTATAATCGTTTGTGTGCTTAACCCACAAAATCTTCCATCGCATTTTTATTCTCGTTATAACTCCTTATAATGGGAATACTTCACAAAATACACATAACATTCCTTTTCGCTTATCGCATTCAACATTGGCGCACAACGTGTACCATGAGGTATCGGACCCGACGGCATTATAAACCATAATTTATATATTGCGGATCCAGAGCCCGTCACATATCACAATCGGTGGTGTCCATGGCATAAACATAAAGCGCAGTCCGATATGGCGGACTCGTCGAGGCTATTAACCTTAGCACATATGTATTTCGGGTCCGCCTCCCCAATTGCTTATCACAATCGGCAGAACCCAGGAATCATATATAAAATACAATGTGATTTGGCAGACCTTCCGTGTTATTAAATAATATATATATATATATATATATATATATATATATATATATCAGGTCTGGCCTAATCACATATCGCGATCTGCGGAGCCCTAGGCCTATGCATATTGCAATATGCGATATGGCAGACCTGATGATGGTTATAGATCTAGTACATAATTTTTGAAGTCTACCTTAGGGTCCAACCGCGGTTTTCCCATGTTTGCCTGTGCATTCGATGAAATGTTGTGGTCTGAGTTTTCAAAGGAAATCTGATAGGTATGATGATGCATATGATTTCCCATTGAGATGTGCGATTGCGACTCAGTCGCAGCACAACTTTGTCTGAGCTAGGGGCCAATTCTTTCGCACTTGCTCCTTTTGATTTCATTATGCCTTATCATTTTTAAAGTTTCAATGATGGAAAGAGTTGTTCTTGGGCGTTTCTATCATATGTTCATAATCATAAAGCTAATGTTAATCATCTCTGTAGGTGAGGAGTAAAAGACGCTTGAGCGAATCCGAAGAGTTCAGGTATGTGGGTATCTTCTATTTAAAGATCCAGCCTTGGGCGTTCTCGATTGGGGTTCCACACATAGCCTTTTTATTCTAAAGTCAAAGTTGTCCCATGTTTCATCATGGGGAGATGACACACAGTCACCGCCTTTAATTAACATATATCCATTTCCCCAGGAAATGAAGCGCTCCAGCAGATATTCCTTTTACGTGTCAGCAGTTAGACTGACAATTCTATCTCTATATATTTTGATTTGTATACTGAAAACATCAAGGGGAAGGGGGAAAGTGAAAGAGAATACCGAAGGTCATCTCCAGAGGTATAAATATTACCTCTGTAGATGAGGGTGGGGATTTTTGTTTGGAGAGAATAGCTTTGATTTATTATGAATAAAGAAGATTGTTTGGTTCAAGAAGGAGCCTTTGGTTTCTGATTTATTTTCCTTTGCTTTTATGTGTTTTGAAACAGGGTGTTGTTGCTGGCATAAATACAAATGTGTTTTGTTTTTGTGCATATTGATAATGATACAGCTTGTGATTAACCTTGGTTGTTTGAATGTAATTCTTCATCATAGTTAACTCATGAGTAGTCCTTGATTTGAAACTATGTTAAACACCAGTTGCAAGCTTTATTTGTATGAAAAGAAATGTGTATTCCTATATGAGCAATTGGATTGCAATTTAGATTTAATGCAGCCTTGTTCTTATGTGAACAAGTAATTGATTCATTTAGACTTGGAATTTATAGATGATGTTTAATCTCTTTTTGCTATGCTCCTACAGGATAGATTAGGATAGTTAGGACTAGCTTAAGTAGTTTAGATAGGATTTGATACATATAGGTTAGATGTTTCCTTTTGCTGATTTAATTGAAGTCTTCCTCCCGGAAGCCATCCTTCAACACCTTTAACAGTTTACGGGATCCTTTAAAACCCATTGGAACTAGCCACTCCAAACGAAAGCAGATCTAATTGGGGCCTGCAATCGGGTTAGTTCCCATTGTTTGTATAGTGAATATTCGCCATGTCAACAAGCTGTTGAAGCCCATTTCCAAGAAGAGATCCATCCAATATGAATCATTGGTCTTGCAGGATGTTTGTTTCTGAAGCATCTATTTGAAGAATGACTGGTTTTATGACAGTGCTTACATGGATGAAGATCAAAACAATGATCTTTCATATGGCCAACTTGGTCACAGTGTTGGCATTTCACAATCTGTTGTTGTTTCTGTGGAATAGGGGAAAAGCTGAAGTTGAACTGTCATGAAGGAATCCAGCACTCTGAAACTAAATGGGCTTTGAGTAATATGGAATATGGAAGGACACGTCCTTCTCATATCCAAGACCTGTTATGTGCTTGTTATGGACAAGCTTTTCCCAAGGTCTGATGATTGGCTTGGGAAGTGTTGGCTTAATTTCTGAGTCTGCACGCAATTTTGCTACTTCATTGGGCACTGGATCTGAATTAACTTACTGCTTATGGGAGTCTATTTCATTTTTCTAAACAAAAATAGGTTCAGAATGATGACTCCTCTATTTTAATTCCTTTTGTTGAAGTTGAGATTGAAGCTCCAAAAATTATATCTTCTCTTGTGCATTTTGCAAACAGGTTCTAATGTCAACAAGAGAAGCTTTGTTGATTCTTACTGTGTCATGATCGAAGGAATGTATCAAAGTTTTTAAGAACTCTAATACCTCACCCGTTTTGGTTATTTTATCCATGGTTGAAATTACACTTAAAACCTATCACAATTATGAACCTGTAAAGAAGAACTAACACTCATTCGCAATACAATGTCACTGCAAAATATTTTGTAAATGTGCAACAAATAACCAGTGTGAAATAGCCCTTTAAAGCTATCAATAATCCAAAAAGAACTATTTTACACCAACAATAACTCTATCAATCCTAGCCATTTTCTTCAATCTTAATACCTTAGGCTAGAAATTGCACAAAATTTGTTGGATTATCGTTGCAACTAACAACACTTTAAATACCGCTACACAAACTGTGCAGTGAGTATGCCACTAAAAACAAAACATCAACTAACCAATTCATATGCCGAAATTTTAAATAATTGAGGGACACGCCAATGCATATAATAACTTCAATGAAAGATTAAAATTCTCCATGGGAATTTAATATCAATGCGTAAATCCTACTCTCAAACTCCAAAATGGCATCTGAATTTTGGGTCACAAAGCCTTGACTCAGCAACTCCTTCACCCTCATTTTGGTCGCAGTCCGCTGCTTCTACTTAGGAATTAATTGGAAAATACTTGGCTTGGATACACATCAAGAAAATACATCGCGTACAAGATGAGTTCCTCGAGAAAATAGTAGACGAACACGTTGCCCAGAAAGACCCCAATGTCACACGAGATCTAGTAGATGTTTTTCTTCAAGCAAGCATTAGAGCAGCCGAAATTCCACCACCTCAGATCTCCATATGAAGGTACTGTGAAAAAATTAGCATTCGCCAAGCAGTTTGACGCCATTGAAGAAATACTGGAGCACTCATTGTAGGTAATCGAATAGCATTATATGCTCTATGGTGTAGCAGGAATGCCTCAACATGCCATTAGAAGCTTCAATCGAATGAAAAGTCTTAATATTTCTCCGAATTTCAGGTCTTTCAATGCCCTACTAAATTCCGTCGTTGAATCTAAATGCCCAAAATTGGCTTATGAAATCTATAAAGATATAGATATCTTTGGTATATCAGCAAGTATGCTTACTTACAATATTGTAGTGAATGCTATTTGTGAAATGAATGAGCACGAGTCTGCATTTTCATGGCTAGCATGGACACGTCGACTGTAGGAATAGAGTTGGCAATGTACACATTGTTGAGGAACCCATCGGCGATCCAGAAGCTTAAGGACGAGCTGCAACGTGTTGTTGGAATGGGGTGCATGGTGCATGAATCTAATATTCATCGCCTCCCTTATTTACAAGCTGTGGTGAGAAACACTTAGACTCTATCCACCACCGCCACTTGCCATTCCCCACTTCACACTACAAAGGAAAAGTGTATTGTATCTAAGGCCATTAGCATAAATATGAGGGATGCAAATTATAAGTGTGCCCACAACAGAGGGAAAAGAGGACCTGTGTCTTCATCTAATACGCATAATCTACACCCTATAATGAACGATGTTGCTGAATGTGAAATCTGATTGGAATATATGCAAATAGGTGAACACATTGGACTAGGTTCTTATGGAGAAGTTTATCATGCATACTAGAATGGAACGGAAGTTGCAGTTAAGAAGTTTCTTGAGCAAGATTTTTCAGGAGATGCATTAGAGAAATTTCGTAGTGAAGTGCGAAGATTGCGTAACCCAAATATTGTTCTTTTTATGGGAGCTCTCACTCGGCCTCTAAATCTCTCTATTTTGACTGAGTTTCTTCCAAGAGGAAGCTTGTATAAGCTAATCCAACGCCCTAATATTCAGATAGATGAGAAGCAGCGTTTACTAATGAATTATTTTCACAGTAGCAATCTTGTAATAGTTCATCAAGAAGTAATTCTCCTTTCAATGCACACCATAGGAGTTACACTTAGTAGCACAAAGAAGTAGTAGAATAGTGAACCTAATATGAATCTAGCTGAGAGGTCAGTAGGACAGTGTGTAGCAAGAATAATAATGGCAGTTCTAACACACAGGAAGGCGGCAGGAAAGCAGAACTGACATTAGAGAGTCCACAAAACAAGTGGCTCAAATTAGAGCAGGCCAGAATTCTTCTGCAGCTCTGATACCATGTTAAACACATACATGGTGGAGGCAATATGAAAGATAAACATTAGATTACTTTTCTTATTCACAATAATACATATTTATAATACATAGGAGTGACCCTTGGTTTCATATTCCAAGTGGTCCCTTGGACACCTTTTAGCTGTTCAGCTTCCACAACAACCCTTAGAGGATTAGGTGTCCAACATTTTATTTTTTTATAAAATTAAATGTATTTAAAAATTAAACTCAATATTAAAATAACCCAAGAAGTAGTATATGCACCTTTATGCCTTAGGATTATTCCGGGGAACAAACTGATAGATTTCAAAAAAATTGTAACTTTTAAAGCTGTCAGAAAAAGTTACGACATCGACTCCAACTAGGACTGCTTCTCCTTGTGGGACATAGAGAACCTAGTAGACCATCTGCCTTGAATCTATTGGGCATGGATTTAGTTCATAAACTTTTAATTTGAAAATATGAAACCATACTACCTACACTAATCTAGAGACTATTTCACACTAAAAAATGAAAACTAAAAATTATTGAAGTGAAACAACTGGCACTGCAAGTGGAAATAAGCACAACAATGCCTAATTCGTTGGGCTATGGAGTCAATCAATCAATCAATAATGAATTCACTTATTTCAATCCCCTTCAAGTCATTACACTCAGCCAAACCAAACTTCATACTGCAAAGTTGAAACACAAATTGAAATAATTCTTCATCTACTACATTAATCCATAAACTGCAAATTCACTGATCTACTGCACACACTCCTACTTTACTAAACTAAAACTTTACACTGTTAAGTGTAGACAAACTTCTAGTGTAATCATTTGAGAAGTGGATTAACTGACAGATCACCTTGTATGAAGTTGAAAACTTGAAAAATATTTACAATGTGAAACATAAACTTCATAGTCAGCTGATGCTTACCATTGAGCTTAGAAAGTTTCATCCTCTGTTGACAGCATATTCAAAATGGTACAATTCTCCTCCATTAAGGAAACAATTAAGGCACGAAGAAATTACTCCATTTTTGTCTTTTTGATTGCAGCATATCTCCCATGCACGAGTACTGCTAGAACACCTTGTGCTTAATGAGCTTAAACCTAGAAAAGTGCTAATTTCCACTTTGTCGTCACTTCCTCGAGTAAAGTGAATAACCTTATTGTCTTCAATATATATTCTTGTAATCAAACCATGATAGAGCTATAACCACTGGTTGCCATGTCTAGCAAAATTAGTCTCTATGCTATCGTGTTGGACCCATGAGTGGATTTGTGGGGGGTACATAGTTGTAAGTGGGTTTTTACTAGGGGGTACTACAATTCACATATGTATGCCACATATAACATGGTGGTTTTGGGAAAATACTATTGCGGGGATTGCGCAATTGAATCATGATAGTTGATTTTCAAGAGCCAATGCCATCTCTTTCTTTTTTTGTATACAGTGGAATCAGCAACAGGGGCAGTCTCGCAACTCGCATTACACGGGATCGATCCTGACTGCTACCTCTATAACCACTGGGAGCTGTGCCCGCCCCTCTCCACAACGTCAGGTTAGTCCAGGGGAATTGAACTCGTGACCTTTAGTACGGGGCCTGCCTTTCTAACGAACTTCACCGCATTGTGATTACCAACTTGCCTACCCCCATGGGGCTGAGCCAATGCCATCTCTTGAAAACTAATAGCGTTTTAATTATTTTGAAACCCTGGTTCATATCTATTGAAGGTGCTATGTACTAGAGGATCTTTCACTTCAAGGGAGTATTTCCCATCGAATGGTTGAGCCATAAATTTCTTCCTGCTTCATAATATTAAAAACCATAACTTCTTCAACTTCCTTTGTCCAATAGCACCCAAGCGTTTTCTTCACATAAATTAGATAATAGAATTGAAATATTTAAATCAATTCCTTTCCACTTTTAAGTAAAAAACATGCTTCCATTGAAATTATAAGGAACCTGGTAGTAAGCAATACAATTGGTGATTATGATTACTTTCACTATCCACCTCTCTATATTTGAAAATTTATTTGACCTTTGTGCACCCCTTTGATTTATCCACATTATATATTGTTTCAACATTTGAAGCACATCATATCATCAGTGAACTTCTCCTTTAGCAAATTTGAAATTCGCTTAATAATGGCACTTGCAGGTGACTCTATGTTCTTTAATTAGTGCTTATATAAATTGTTTTTAAATACTTAACTGTATATACTTAGGCACTTTTATATTTTACTTTCCATTATGGGAAATCATCCTACATTTGTCACATAAATACCTGCATTCATATTTATATATTGGCAATTACACAAGCATGACCAACACGTTTTACACCATTATACACTCCTCATGGCCCTTTGCATGATTTGGCACTTTTGTTGAATGCTAAGATTGTCTTGCAACTTGACTGTCTACAAATTGAGAGGGTGTAAAATGAACGAGCCAAGTTTCGGTGGTAGGCAGGTAACATGGACTCCTTCATTGGCATTATTGCATGATTTGTGGTAGTCATAGTTTCACTTCTCACCAGGGTTTATGTTATTCATAATATTTTCAAGCCCAACTTGACCATACTACCAGTGGAGAGTGTGAAATGGGGAGAAGACAAAAGAGAATCCCTTGCAGGATCTAAGCTAGACAATACCTATTTTTTTAATGAAATTCTACTCGATTTGATAATTTGATAAAAAGACGGAAAAATGATAAACTATAACAGAACTCTTACGAAGAGGGATTCATAATAGAATGGATGGATTGGAAATTACATCAATCGCTTGATGACCACTAAATGGGACCCACTGGTATTCATTAATTTGCCTACAATAAAATATCCCACATCAATTTAGCAAAGGGTTCATTGGTGTTTATATGCACCAAGACCTCCATTCTATTCTGATGCGCAGTGCACATATATGCTTCCATGCTCCCATAGTCGAGCACTTGATATGTTGGGCTTTGACTTGGCTTTTGTAGACTTCGAAGGCATATGTAACATGAGTCTGACTTAGAGATGGGTTAGGAACCCAATAATTTTACACAAATTAATATTTTAAATAATAATAAAAATATTAATTCTATATATATATATATATATATATACATATATATATATAACTCAATATTAGAATAAGTCATGAAGTAGTATCGGCACTTTTATTCCTCATAATTATGCCCCGGAACAAACTGACAGAATTAAAAAAATTTATAACTTCTAAAGGTGTTAGAAAAAGTTACAACACAATAAAATATAAAGTTTTTTAGTTTCATTATTATTATTATCATTATGATATATATATATATATATATATATATATATATATATATATATATATAATAATGATAATAATAATAATGAAACTAAATAACTTTATATTTTATTGTGTTGTAACTTTTTCTAACACCTTTAGAAGTTATAAATTTTTTTAATTCTATATATATATATATTACTTAAGATGGTTATTAAAATATTTTATTTATAGTCCACATTGATTTTTTAATTAATATTTTTTATTAGCAGATTTCAACTTTATGTTGAAAAAAAAACTACACATCTTCTTCGCATTAAGTTATTGTAATATTTTATCATTAAAATATTTCTAATTATATATATATATATATTAATGATAAAATATTACAAACTTATATATATATATATATATATATATATATAATATATTATATATATATATATATATATATATATATATATATATATATCATGTTTTGTTTAACTTATTTTGACAAAAAAAAAATCATTTTCGACACTCACATAGCCCAACAAAAGAAATTGGTTCTGACATTAAGAACACCTCTGCACTATAATAAAATAGATACACGAGTAATGAGTTACAACTAAAATGTAAGTATAAACAATAACATATTTCACTTTGTAAAGGTTTAAGGATAGATTCCACTCAAACTCCCTAAATCAATACTAGTGCTCCCCGAACAATCTTGCATGTATCTTTCTTGAACATTGTTTTTACACATGCATCATCCATCTTTCTTACAAAAATCAATTTTATGGCCAATGAAGGAATATGCAAAACACCCTTAGGTATTCTAATCCTTCCACCTTGCAAATTTAGCTTGAATTTTACACATTCAACGATTCTAGCCTTCCTATCATCCCCTAAGAAGACATCACCACCATCATATTTCTCATACTCCTAGAACCACTCTCTATGGGGAGTGAAGTGAAAGGATGCACCCCAGTCAATCAACGATGCTTGATGATGTACTTGAAGAAGAAGAAGCCAAGTACACACCTCCACATTCATGTGAGGTGGTTTTCGCCTCTAAAGAAGGAGCATAATCAGATCCCTTTCCTTTCTCAGAAGATTTAGATCTACAATCCTTTTTGAAGTTCTATTCCTTTCTGCATTTCCAATACACCTTTACAGGTTTTCTTAGAGATTTAGATCTCCCACTTGAGGACTTATTTTTATTTATGTTATGGGACCATTCTTGTACAAACAAGGCATCTCCATTATAACTATCCATATTTGTCCATCTCATATCCTCCGACAGCAAGGATGAGACTATTTCATCAAACTTCAAGGTAGTTGTATTGCTGCATATTGCAACAACAAGACTATTCCATGAATCTCGTAGAGAACATAGAAAACTGATGCACTTATCTTCATCTGGAATTTTAATACCAAAAGATAACAACTGGCTTACCACAGTATTAAGTGCATTGAAATGATTTCTCATCGAGTCCCCATCCTTCATCCTTGGGTTATACAAATTTTTCCGTAGGAACAGTTTGTTCACCTGAGACTTGTATTGGTACAAAGTTCTTGACTTTTCCCACAAAGCCTTTTCCCTAGCTTCCCCTGATACATTCAACAATACTGAATCTAAGATATAGAACTGTATTATGCTCTTTGCTTTCTGATCCAAATTCTCCCAGTCTTCAGCTAACATTATCATTGGTTTAATACATGGATTTATAACAATCCATTGACCTTTATCCACTAGTAGATCCTCCATCTAGATTTTCCACAACTCAAAACTCTGACCATTAAATTTATTGATCTATATCTTTCCACTACTTTCCATCTTCTTTCACCGCAAGAATCGATTTCGTAGATTGCCCACTGAACAGGGTTTACCACAGGCCTGAAAAAAACCCTTAGAAACAAAGGTGTCTCCTTGAAGTCGAAATAACTCTGGTACCAAATGTAGGTTTTAACCTTGTATATTAATTACTTTCAAACAAATTCTTAAAATCAAAACATATACAATGGTGAGAAACACAACACAATTACACAGAGATTTTTCCCCTGGATCTCAAAACCAGGACTACCAGATTGATTTTTCATTATGTTCCTCTCAATGTTACAATACATATATATATATATATATATATATATATATATATATATATATATATATATATATATATATATATACATGACGAAGCATTTATAAACCTCAATCCATTAGCCCTAGCTTAGAACATTATTGTAGTTCCCTTGACCAGATCTACACAATACATTTGGTAGAAAACCATCATGCCCAAAACCATGTGCATAATGCATGCACGAAACCATAGGTAGGTTCGCCCAACTAATATAGGGTCCAAAAAAAAAATTCCCGGGATGTTGCCTCAGACCCGGTGAAACCCCTTGATGGGAAGGGTTGTGCCAAACGCAATGAACACGAGTGACTTTCACCCCCCTGTGATCCCCCCGCATGTGTGACTAATCGTGGAAAGAATATAACGCACACCCAACAAAACTAATTTTTGGAAATATGTTGTCATTGATGTCAACACATGACAAGGGTATCAAAGAGGGACTCAGTTGATTAAATTCCAAGCACAAGAAGAAGATTCAACGAGTAGCATGGATTAGGATGATGAAAAGACTTTGGTGCCAGTTTTGGAGAAGTAGTTCATCTCAAATACAGATGAAACCCAACTTGATCGAAAGAGCTTAGAAAAGTATTTCCATTGATATGCAGAAGTCTCAAAATGGCCTCCTAGTTTGAAAGATAGAGCCAGTCAAAATTGCAGTACTCCCAAAGTCAAATAGGAGAGTTAGAAGAGGTTGGGAACCATTTTTGGCATCACATCCAAACTCAGCAGAAATGGTGGAGGAGTGGCAAAAAGATGTACAAGGCTGACTTATAGTGACAACAAAGCAGCAGGAAGGTTTTCTATTGGCCATAAGCAAGGACCACACTACAGCCTGGCCCGACGGACATACCCCCATGAATTTGATATTATGCTCAAACAAATGAGCAGGTTGATGACACCATATTATACTGTATTGGAAGTATAAGCCCATAGTATTTTTAGTGTGCACGCAAAGGAAGTGTTGGGAAATATCTGTTGGTTACAACATTCCAACTTGGTTGCAACATTTTCTTGGTGCCTAAGCTATATGAAGGCCATATACATCCTAGGGTTCTTAATCTCTACTATGAAATGTATGCAATCTCTCCCTTTGTTTCTACATTGAATTTTTGGTTAAAGACATCAATTAAATTGGCTCATTAACCTACAAATTCATTAATTAACACTTTATCAATGTTACATCTCTAAAACTTACATTTTGGTTGTCTCTTTGGTTTTATTGTAGAAAACTTTTGGCACACTATTAGTTAGTCTCATTCTCATAATTATTCATTTATTTCTAGATTAGTAATAGTAATTGGATGTTGGCTTAAAATTAAAATTATATATGTTTTAGTGATGGGTCAAATTGATATAGAGGGGATCACTAAAATTCTTTATTGATGTTGCAGAAAATTATTATATTTTTTGGTTGATTAATAATGATAAGAAATTGGAACAATTCCTCTTGGTAAAATTAAAAAAGATATTATTGTTAATTATCATAACATTATAACAAAATGAAATAATTAATATACATATGTACAAAGATGCCATAAAAATATATATATATAGAAGAGCATGAGCATTTTTGTTAGATATTAGATTGAGTAAGTTATATTAAACATTTCTTAATTGTTTAAAAAAACTTATTGTGAGAAGCATGAATATTTAGATTCCATAATTCATAGCAAACGCATCCCTATATATATATATATATATATATAATTTTCTTTCGATGAAAAATTTAGTAAACCCAATATTCACAATTTCATGACAATTATGACTTAAATATATGTACATCATAGTTAACATGCATCATTACTTATACCATTGAATAATGAGAGTTGGAATGCTTAATGTTTTCACACAAAATAGTCTCAACTTAATAGTTCTCAAACGAGTAGGAGAAGAATCAAGTCCATTGGACATTGTTTCAAGTAATTATAAACAAAAAAAAATTATATAAAAAAAAAATTTATAAGCTTAAAGTCTATTCTAAACAAAAATGTTTTTATATAATTCTAAGGACAAATATTGAATTTATAATTTTGAAAAGGATCCATACTAGTGAAGTAAGTCAATTATAATTCCCTCACTTGTAGGTGAGTTACAAATCCATTGAGAGAAGCCAAGAAATAGTAGAACACTTCAATTTGTTTGCAACATAAATATCGGACATGATCATTATCAAACGGAACAAATTAAGAATTGAATCACCCAATAGAATTGTATAATATTAATGATGTTGAAACATTTACATTGAATATGTTCATGCTTAACAACTCATTAATCTTGGGTTACTGGAAAATGTTTCCACTATATGTTACTATTTATATCACTTGGTTGTTTTGATTGTGTATTTTTTTAATATTTAGATTTTATCTCTTAAGAGTTTGTTTTCCAATTTTAATTTGCTATCAAAACCCATATGGTTTTGGGACTTGGCACTAACCCAGCCAAGGAAATGGAAAGCATATGTATGTCTTTTTATTTTAATTTATTATCAAAATCTATATGAGCCTAGGCAGGGTAAAAATTTCAAATCTGAATCACTCATTAAATTTGAGAGTTTAAGAAATTATAACACTTATTCTAATCATTTAAAAAAAAATGTTAATAGTTATGAAAAAATTCTGACTCTATTTGACCGACAAATCACCTCATAATGAACAATTTACCCATCAAATTCTATCCCTACCGTGGGCCTTCGCCCTTACCGGGCCAAAAAAAATAGAAAGCGTATGTATCTGTTTTGAGATGTAATCGTAACGTGTTTTTATTTGAGTTTGATGTCCCTAAAATAAACCTGCATTGTGGACAACTCGAGCTACGGGGCCAAGGAAATAGAAAGCATATGTATTTGTTTTGAGATGTATCCTTAATGTGTTTTTATTTGAGTTTGTTGTCCATAAAATAAACCTGCAATGTGGACAACTCGAGCTACTAATGCTCATGAGGAGAGCCAATATGGCTGTAGTTGTTGCTTTCCATGGTGCAGTTATCAGGCAGGTACTGAATCTGGTGTGGACAACTCGAGCTACTAATGCTCATGAGGAGAGCCAATATGGCTGTAGTTGTTGCTTTCCATGGTGCAGTTATCAGGCAGGTACTGAATCTGGTGTGTTTTTAACAGTTGTTGGGAGAAGCACATAAGCACACCAGTCTGTCTAGAGGAGTCTACATGCAAAGGAGGTTGTGGTATGCGGAAGACCCATTTTCAACTACAACCTTAGGTGGAGAGTTGTGCGCATAAGGAGGCTGAGCTTGGCATACGTCTCTATGGAGACACTGTCAGTGGTGTCATGGATGATTATTGCTGAAGTGTTGGAAGACGTATGTGGAAGAGGCGAACCAGCGTTGTTGAGTTCGTGTGGTCGTGGATCTGTGGTAACCTGTGTGCATGGAAAAAAAAACCTTCGACGGTATGAAGGTGAATACCTCATTGGATATAAAAGAGAATTTACAAGGTATTGGATATAAAAGAGAATTTACAAGGTATTACAATATTTAATGGGAGTGCTTTATTCGATGTGGTATTCTTTACAAGGTATTACGACATTTTAATGGGAGTGCTTTATTCGATGTGGTATTCTTTTGAGGTGTGGTAACCAATTAAGCATACAATCTCTTTAATGGCTATGTTAGAGAATAAGTGATTGGTAATGTCGTTGCCTACTAATGGATTTATGGTAAGCATTTTGGATTATGGAAGATAATTTTATTGAGTTTAACAAATTCGAAGTGTAGTGATTTTGTTAG
Source organism: Pinus tabuliformis (assembly GCA_031772625.1). Taxonomy (NCBI): domain Eukaryota; kingdom Viridiplantae; phylum Streptophyta; class Pinopsida; order Pinales; family Pinaceae; genus Pinus; species Pinus tabuliformis. Next base: position 1,606,041,487 of record CM062817.1, on the reverse strand, counting down.
GGTTGGTTAATTTAGCAAATTACACATATGTGAATATCGAAATCTAAGATAATTACTGAAAATCATGTTGAAGATGTCAAAGATAATGTTGTGAGTGATATGAATAATTTATGAGAAGCAACAACAATTAAAGGATGATGGACAACCAACTGAAAGTTGGTGAGTTTGTGGAATAGATTCGCGATTAAAATCTATTATTTGTCACATTCATGTGTTAATAAGAAAGTTTATGATGTTTTGTAGTGCTCATTCAAACTTCGTAATATTATGTAGCTATAATTGTGTGTGCCCCTATGAAGTTCGTGGTAATCTTAAAGCCACTTTGGAAGTGTAAGTTTGTGCTAAGCCATAAACCACTTTAGAGAGTGTATGTTAGTGCAGGTTTGTGGTAAGTCAGAAACCACTTTGTAGTGTAGGTTTGTGGTAGCCCAGAAACCACAAGTGTGAGAGTGAAGTAGGCAGGGATTCTTGTAGCATGGTTTAGGCTCAATCGAGAAAACTACATGCATGGTTTAGGGTCAGCCGAAAAAACCGTGGGCATGGTTTAACGTAAGACGATAAAACCTAGTGCATGGTTATGGGTAATCCAAGGAAACCAAAGTTGATCATGATGGAGAAGGACTTATAAGTACATGTACAAGAATGAATATATAATGGTTGACTGAACCATGTACATGAAGGACATCCCAGTAGAGTGGCGATTGCAATGGTTGGTACCCATGCATTCTCATAGATGGTTGTTCTTTTATATGGACATCAAAATATTCTTTTTTTTCATGTTTGTAAACATCGGGACCACACCTAGACTTTGCTGATTGAGATCGAGGCAAATAGTCATTAAGGGGTGGACTTGGAAAATATATCTCCTACTTGTCTTGGTTGTGATGTTTTCTATATACATGAGTTTCTTCTTAGTTTTTAGGAGTTTATTAAGGCCTAGTTGGTAGATAGATTCTCTCCAAATAGTTAGCCTCCTAAATTGGTGTGTGATTGAGATATTCACTCAATCAAGAGATTATATGTCCAAAATAGATTAGCTCGAGACATAGCTCCTTGTGCTTATAATGTATTGATGTGAATTGAATTTTTAGTATCTATTATACAAATTTAATTATATCTAATCATTTAACAAAATTATGTGGTGTATGTAATATCTTCATTTTAATACAAAGGAATATCCATATCTATATAACATATTATTATATGATTAAAATTTTGTTATATAGAAGAGATAATACTACACAATTTTCTTTACTACTATTAGAAAATCTTTCTAATGGTTATGAATTGCTATATTCTTTCTAATTGTTATGAATTTGAGTGATTTCTATATTGTATTATTTGATTTTTTTCTCTTATTGGACATCCTAGTATTTTAACATGACATTCTTAAACAAATGCATGGTGGATGAACATTTTGTAATGCAATCCTTAACGCATTTCCTTGAATATGACACACCACTAAGGCATAGACACCACTAAGGCATAGACAAACACTTTGTTAATAGGATTATTAAATATGATCATATATTTTTAATTGGAAAATATAGCTTTATTAATTTATTAATATAAAGAAAGAAATAGTAGTGAAATATTTTTATAATTTAATTTATAATTTTTTTTCAAATATTTATTAATAAAAATATTAAAATAATAAAAAAAATTAATATTAAAAAAAATATTTGAATAAAATATATTTAATTCAAAATCATAATTTGGTTGAGAAAAAATTATTCTTATTTTACAGCTCAGTATAATGTGTAATTTTGTGTCATCAAAGTTGAAATTTTACTCATGTTGACCTAAAAAAAAATTAAATAAATAACTGTACAAAATATTTAAATAATGTCAGTTTATAAAAAAATTTACACGTGAAGAAATTGGATCCCTCTCAGTTCATGTTAGATCAGTATTTAAGATGGATCTATATTGGTATTATTAGACAACTATACATCTCACTTTTCTTCCAAAATATATTAACATCTCTAACATGCTCTCACAACTAGAATGTGAAGGCCAAATTGCTAATCATGTTAGGATCATGAAATATTGAGAGAAGTTATGGCACCCTCACAATGGCCCTCTCAAAATTGAATTTGTAAATTTATCAATAGGTTTTTAGTTTTAGGATCATGAGAACCCATAATTTGTTCAATAGTATTCATCTTTAATATAGCATATTTAAACCTTCTTAGACTTGACTTTGTAAATTTAGTAATAGGTTTTTTGTTTTAGGATTATGAAAACCCATGATTTATTCAATAGTATTCATCTTAATATAGCATATTTAAAAAGAGAAAAGCTGCATGTTAATTGGTTTGAATTACAAATGGAATCTTAGTAATAGTGTTTTAGACACTACCATTTTTCTTAGTATTTAAAAATTGATTTAAAAGGCAAAATACCGTAAAGCTATCATTTTTATTTCAAAACCCAAAAATCATTTTGAACTTCAAGCCTGCATTGCCATGCCATATGGATTGGGAACCTCAATTACCTGATATAAGGATTGACTTAAAGCCTAATCAAGTTTAAGTTAATTTAATGTGGATTGAATTAACGGATTTGATTAATGTTTAAATTTATTATTAGTATTTTTATTGGGTTATTTTCAGGGAATTTAATAGATTTTCAAATATTTTAAAAATATGAAAGAGAAAAATAAACTATTCCACTTGATCTTCCGAATATTTCCAAATCTCCTTCTTTTCCTAATATTTTCAAATCTCCAATAAGGTTAACATATTTGGAAATCCACAATCACCTTACGCTCAAGTTTAATATTATTCCTCAAGCCATTCGGTGATACTCACGAACCATTAATTGCGTTTCGGACCAAGACCAACAAGAAATTAGATGTCGACTGAGCTGAAAATGAAAATGAGCTTAAACGCTAGAAAATTTAAGCTGCATTGAGTTTACAAGTTACAACCACAATTTACAGATGTGCTGGAAATGTTACAGACGAAGTAAATTCAACGAGAAATGCAATGAACTACAAGCCTTTCACATGATACTGCTATCTATCCACAGTCAATTCAACTTGTTCAGTAAAAACGGTCTGCTCGAGTACTGTCATTTTTCTGGATCCTTTTGATGCATATATGGCTTAGTAACTTGTCTAAATTGTTATGAGAAGATCCTTTTTCCTGCACTGCTCGCTTGGCAATTTCCTTCAGTTGTCCTATTCTTCTCCTTATGATTTCATTTGCTCCCTCTCCTTTTATGAAATTCCTCACCAACAACGCTAACTCTTTTTTCCTCACCGTCTTTTTCAAGTGCATTCCAATTCCCCACTCTTCACAAACGAATTTCGCATTTGTTTGTTGTTCCGCAAAGAGGGGCCAGCATATCATCGGCACCCCTGCGCTTATGCTCTCCAACGTGGAGTTCCAACCACTGTGAGTTAGAAACCCCCCAACAGATTGGTGTGATAATACCTTTATCTGGGGCGCCCACTCCACCAGCAGACCTCTATCCTTTGTTTCCTCCAGGGATTCCTCGGGTAAAATGGCAGATTCACCATGAACTATATCTGGCCTGATAACCCACAAGAAGGATTGGTTGCTGGAGGCCAGTCCCCATGCAAATTCCAGGAGTTGTTCATTAGACAAAACTGTCAGGCTCCCCAAACAAACATACATGACGGAGCATGGCTTCCGAGTATCCAACCATGTGAGGCAGCTCCTTTCTTCTTTCCACATACTCAATTCATCTGGGAACCCATCCTTAGCCTTACAATGTAACGACTGAGAGAGCAGCAGAGGGCCAATGGCACAGACAGGGAAGTGAAGTGAGAGTGCCTCCAAGACTGGGCCTTCGAGCTTATCGAAAGTGTTGAGTATTAACCCATCTGCTGCTAACGTGCCTTGGGCTTGATTTATTGCATTTTGAAAGAAGAAATCCGAAGGATCAGTAACTAGGCGGAAACTGGGCAGCTCCTTCAACCGAAGCGGGGGCATTCCCGGGATGCAAGTTATTATCACTTCGTCAAGAGATTCCTCAGTGAGGCAGCTCTCATCTGTAAAATATGAACAATATTCTCTCTCAATATAAACTAAACATAAGCAATCTTCTATTCCAGTACACAAGCGAGCATATTGTTCTTAATAAAAATGAAGCTGAATACGAATAGGTTTACAGTCTGCGTTAGTAGTAAAGGTTCTGCACATCGTTCTTCCCCGCCTCCATGTTCAATGGATCGAGAAATATGAGAAAGACCTCATTGAAGTTTTGACAGTATCTCATGGAGCACCATGGAAAATTAGAAAAAACAGAACAAAGTTTTTTTTTTTTTCTCCTTTTAAATAATAAAAAGCAAGTCAATAGCCAATTTGGGCCCGGTGTTTAGAATAGATTTGCAAGTACAGTGTTCAAATCTGAGTAATATAAATTTATCATTTAAAAATAAATTTAACCCAAACAAATTCTTTAAAACACATGGATATAAACTACTAATTTTGTTTTAAAATATCATTATTAATTTAAAAACTTAATATATATATATAATCAAAATTTTTAACTATTAAGATTTATTTATTTTTAGTTTTATGAGGAAGATTTTGTATTTATAAATTGACTCTATTATAATACTACAGATTAAGATTAATATTATAGTTTACTACTATTACATACTTAAAAAAATCATGATTCATGGGTAATTTTTTTAATTAATCAATTTAATTAAAAAAGTAGAAAGAGTATAATCTATTTCTAAGATAATTTGAACATTTGATTTGTAATTGCTATTCAAAATATTCTGAAATATTTAGTGAAGATTAAGTCCATACCCTAATATCTACTTAATAATTATTAGTAATTGAATTAAACTTTTAGAAATAATAATAATGATAATGTAAAAAATAGTTTTCTATTTATTTTTAATATTTATATCTATGTTTTTTCTTTTATTAATAATTTTTACTCCTATTCTCATTTTTGTTAAATAAAATGTTTTAATTAAATAATTTTTATTTTTCTATTTCAAAAATAAATGTCTTTATTTGTTGGAAAATATAGGAATATGAATTTTTTTATCAAATTCAAATGGTACAAGTGTAATAACTTAAATATTTAAAAATAATCAAAATTAATTAAAAAAATAGAAAATATATCCCTAAAACAGATAAACCGGGAAAGAATTTATTAATTTTAAAGAAATTTAAAAAAAAAAAAAAAAAAATTAATTTTTTATTATATATTAATGTTAATGTAAATAGATAAATTAAATGGTTGATAAACACTTATAAGTAACAAAACACCCATATCATAATATATCTCACTTTATCTTAATTTTAAAAAATATAAAAATTAGCTAAATTATAATATATTTTAAATTATTATTGTTATAATTAATTACAAAAAAATAATATATAAATTAAATCTATATATTGAGAAAAAATGTAACAAGATTTTTAGTCATTAAAATCTACATTTAAATTCATTATGGAGATTCAATTAGAGGTTGTTGTAATACTATGGATCAGTACCATAGTTTACTATTACGGCATGCCCAAAAAAAACCATGATTCATGTTCATATCATTATTCTTTTTTAATTAATCAATTCTATTAAAAGGGTAGAAAGAGCATAAATACTTTTGTAAGTACTACTAAGAATATTTTTAAATATTTAGTGGAGGTTAAATCCATATCCTAACTTTTACTTAACCTCTAATGATAATAAAGAAAGAGGAAATACACAAATGCTTTTCTATTTAATTTTAATATCTATTTTATGCTTTTACTTTTATTAATAAATTTTATTTCTATCCTTATTTTAATTAAATAAAATGTTGTACCTAACTATTTTTTATTTTTCTATTTAAAATATAAAATTGATTTATTTATTTTGAAATATCACTTCAGATCTTATGTTTTTGTGAGAAGAGTGATTATGTTCAAATATGTCACGATTACTCATATGACCAACCAGCAAGTGTGGTACATCTATGAGCCATACTCATGTAAATGTGAGTAATCATGAAATACTTGAAAATAAAATTTATCGCATTCAAATTGTATAACTTACCTAACTTAAATTTACAATTTCAAAAATTATTATAAAATTTTGGAAAAAAAATAATTAAAAAAATAGAGAATATACCCATAAAAAAATAAAGTACAATAAAAAGAAGATATCTTTGAATAAATTTGTATAAAAACATAACAAAATTATTAAAAACAAATTATTCTCCTCACTAAATAGATTTCCTCATATTTTCTATTTTTTTTATCTACACTTTCATAATCAATTATATAAATAAATAACTAAAATTAATTATTTTTCCTTACCTTACTTTTACATATGTAAGTTTCAATAAATAAATAAATATATATATATATATATATATATATATATATATATATATATATAATTTAAGTTGAAAAAAAATTATAATAAAAGAAAAGTACATCCATTATCAAGTAAGTTCTTCTAAATATGTTCTAGAATCTTCATCTTCTCAAGTGTCAAATGTTCATCTTCTATGTTGTCAAGTTCTATTAAATATGATTAAGAATTTTTATCTTTTTTAATTATGTAATATCTCATTTATAGATGAAATCTAATTGTCTTAAGTATATAATTGTTAGTTAAATTGTGTTTTTTAGTTATTTCAAAATTTATTTTAAATATCCTCGATCGGGGTGAGAGCCACCTAAGGATCCGTCTAGGGATTGTTGACATGTTTAATCACATTTATGAAAGGTCTAGTGAGCGGCATCACCCATGTCCTCACACAATTTGTCACCTTAAGGGAAGGGACGACCGCAACCTTCAGCAGAACAATGAAGTGAGGTCTAGCAACGATTTAGCATACCAGGTGGTGAGATTTGGGGTATTCATGAACCCATTTGTCTGGTATTTAGCCTGGCTTGAAAGTCATGGTTTCAGTGGTATTTAGTGTTTTGGTATTCAGTGGTCTTAGATAGTTGTGCTCGAGTTCGAGGAGTCTGTACTGTGGGGAGGAACCTCAATTGCGGCTAGTCTTTGCAAGCAGAAGCGGATGGTGAACTCGGCCTGGTATGTCCTTATCCTTATCCTTTTCCCTAGGTTGAGGACTGCCATTTTCTATGTGCCTTGCTAAGGAGGGGAAAAGGGTTAATGGTGGATTGGAAAGTTTCTGTGACTATCTATAATGGCACTCTCGTTCACATTACACCGATTTCAGTTTTTTACAACACTCTATTATCTCATATTGGATTGTTTCGTATGTTATGGGTTTTAGGTAATCTGTATTCTTGATACGGTTTATATGTGTTTGGGAGTAATATAATATGGCCAACCCTGTGAAAGGGAAGAGTAAGGGAAGCTTTGTTGAGCCGTGTCTGTGAATTTTGTGATACCATCGGAGTGAATGCGAGAATGGGGGCAATATTCAATTCGCTGTGGAGATCTTTCGCTCTTGGAAATTTCATGCTTTCCTCTGTATATCGGTTCGGGCTATCGCTGCTTGGTGTCGTGCAGCACAGGATGGTGTCATTCCAGTTTTACGGTCCTCTTCTTAGGCTTAGGATTAATGTGAATTGATGTTGCTTTCATGTCATATTGTTGCACCAGGTTTGCATAAACAATTTATCTCGCCGTCCTTTGCACTACTGGTTGGGTCATGGGCAGGTGGAGGGTTGAGGAATTGGACGAAGGGTCGTCTATCCTCTTTCACTATGGTCAAGTCTTATCCGGCTGCTGGGGCCTTTGGATGTGGAGGAATTCTCAGGCTAGTAAAGGAAAGAGTAGGGGATCGACTTCAAGAAAGCCTCCAAGACAACAAGGAATAAAATCTGGTGCCCAAATTTTACAGGGAACCATCCAGGCCTATCATTGTGGGACTCTGACCCAGGTGAAGCAATTCATTTCTTCTTGGGAGGAAGAATTGAACCATAAGGCAGAAATTGAGGTCACAATAGAGGATTGGAGTGGGTTGATTCTAGATCCAGGTCATAATCATGACCATATTACTTTGTACATGCAATCATTTCATCTCTTATGTCTTATGAAAAGCATCATCGCCAAAGTCATTATGTCCTCTCCAGCTATTTCTGCAAATTCCAACCCGAGTCTTTAGGTTATTCAAAAAGAACTTCAATTGATCCAACTTCAAATCCAACAGCAGAATGCTCGCCTTGGTCAAATTGAGCGTCACATTCCTTGCCAGCCTCAATCTTAAGTGCCAGGCTCAAGCACAAAATACCCTGCTCCAATGGAGTCATCTAATGAATAGATCACTAAATGACAATGTGTGATATCAATTTTGATTTTGTTTTATGATGTATATGTGGACTCAAATTTCCATTTATAGCTATATGGTATGTAGATGGTTTCTAGGTGTTAAAGTCTATAAAGCTATAATAGATAAACTCAAACTATTTAAGTTTTGAATGGCATACAATGTCATTAGATGGCCAAATTTCCCAATCATTTTTTTTATAATTATAACCTGCTTGATGCTTTGAAATGAACGAATGAATAAAAAAATATGACCAAACTTACAAAACAAATTAAATATATTAATAAATTCAATATTTTAAAAAATCATAAAATATTTAAATTATAAAAACTACACCATTCAAACTTATAACTATAACAAATCCTCTACAACTTCAAATAAAATTAATTAAAATTATATAAAAAAAAAGTCCATGTTGATTTATCTATTATCAAACAAATCCTCTACAACTTCAAATAAAATTAATTAAAATTATATAATAAAAAAAAGTCCATGTTGATTTATCTATTATCAAACCCACACCATCTTGATTTATCTATTAAACCCACATCACAGATCAGACTTCAAACACCCGCAGGACTTCAAACACCCGCAGAACTTAAAGTTAGGCAACTCATTGGCCAACTGGTTGTAGGATGAAAAAGGGTTATGTTTTACCGATGAGAACGATCAAATATTCTCACTTGCCTTTTATTTTTTTACTCAAGTTTATCTGGATTAGAGATTGTGTTAGTTTATGTTAATTGTAAATTTTGTGTTAACGTAACTGGCAATATGAACAAATCGTTACCTTTACTCCATACTGGGTGCGTTTTCTCCAGACTACTTTAATGATGAAAATTTACTATAGGTATAAAAATCACCGATGACCTTTGAGCGGAAGATCCTTCCTATGTGAGGACACGAATATATATCGTTCAAGAATAATATATATGAGCACATGTATATAGACAGAAATAAAGCATGAAGTTACCTTTGAGGGGAAGATATCCTTCTTCTATGAGTTGAGGCATGAAGAAATGAAGCATGAACCCGCAGGCACTGGTCGTCCAGAAGGCTATTCTGGGAACACCATAATCGTTGGCAATATTTTGCAACTTTGATAAAAACCCCATCCGACACTATAAAGCTGACCGGAGGAATGTCGGGACGATTCTGGAGCTTCTTCATTAACTCACGCAAGTGAATATGAGCGTTATGTTCCATGGATTTGGCCACGTCGGTAATATCATGAGTACGGCCGTGTTGGGAAGGCAGGCCGTCGGGCACGGTTTCGAATCTTATATTCATCGAAGAATCGTAGGTCACAGATCCACCAGACTCTGCCAGGCGCTCCTAAACAAATTCGGTGTTCACAAAAGTGATATAAGAACCGCGTGAGGACAAAACTTTGGCCAAGTTCATGAAAGGCTTTATGTGGCCCTGCAAGGGAAATGGAAATAACAGGGCATGGCGGGGGCGCTGCTCATCAACTGAAACTGATTGCCCTAATTCCATATTCTGTTAACAAAGGGAAGACTACCGAGAAGGGCTTGAATTGTGGATCGACTATAGGGATGCGCAGGTATTTATAGAGATTTTCGATGTAAATATCAATTTTAGTCGACTCGTTAAAGTTGCGTGCAGATACATAGATAGGAAAAACTCTTCACTGCAACGTACAGGAAGATGTTAACATGGGTTTAAAGGGTGTTGAAATGAATGATTTTTAAATTAAATTTGTTATTTTTACGCCGTAAGGCGTTTCGCTTTGGAATGAATTGACCCAGCTGACACGGTGTCCTATTGTTAGCCGTTGATTTGTGGTGTTAGACGATCGAACAAAGTTTGATTGTTGATCTGGGAAGCCGAATATCGTGGGAAGCCGAACAATCAAAAGCAGTTTTCTTGTCATTCTCCTGTTTGTATTCCTTCCTTCTGCCCTTGCGCGCTGGTCCTTCGCTCGACCAGGATGCCTCAAATTCAGTACTCAGATAAATACACTTATTGCGCGCTGGTCCTTCGCTCGACCAGGATGCCTCAAATTCAGTACTCAGATAAATACACTGATGATACTTATGAATATAGGTCTGTAACTCAGAGTTTGCGCTATTTTTTTTGTTAAATAAAATATTTGTTTTGCTTTTTGGCTGGATGGTGGACTTTCAGATCCAGGAGTAGCTGTAAATGCTTGCCAGACAATCTCAGAAACATTGCAAGGCCAACAACACTGCAGGTATGATCTTCTTTACACCTCTCCATATGTTTTCGATTAGCCAAAAACTCTTCTCTACACCTCTCAATATGCTTCTGACTGGTTTAAAACTCCGCATAATGAGGAAATATTTCTTTATTTTCTGTTTTATGATTTCTGGAAGAAAATGCACTCCAGTGGATGAAAGTCCTTGTAAAATGGAAGGCTTTCTGGCAGCTGCGCCTGTCGGAGCAAAGGTGAAGGCTTTCGAGCAGCTTCGCCTGTTGAAGCTTTTACTTTGACAGTTTTAACAGCATGCAAATGCCCTGTTCAAGATATTATGAACCAGAAGATGCATTTAAATCACTTAGTTATAGAAAATTTAAATGCACGATTACGATCATGTGTTTAAAGGTTTGATATTGAAAATTTCCTGGAAATACTCTGGAAGAATTGTGTTCCAGTGGATGAAAATGCTTGAAAATTTAGGCTTTTGAGCAACTGAACCTGTTTGACTGTTTTACCTGCATGCAAATGTTAATTTGAAGAAAAGACTACGCAGAAGGAACCGGATTCAAAGCATTTACTTAGAGGAAATCTAAATACACGCTTAAGATCTTTGAGTAAAGGTTGGAAGATTTCTTGGAAATATGTTCTGTGCTTTTGGTTCTGGCCAGATATTTATTTTTACCTTCTTTAATTTTATATATTTATTTATTTTTAAAATTTTATTTGACGAAGCTGGACAAAATTTACCGATTTAGGCACAGCTTATCACTGAATGTGACTATCATATATTCTGCATTTGATTTCAACGCCACTTCCATCGGGCTGGGCTGTTATCGATGAAATCTCGATTTATGCATGAAATTGGTCCTCAAACAACTTTTAATGGTAGCTTCACGGATGGCCTCTAATAAAGATACTGTTTCATAGAAAAATGTTAGATTGAAATGCTATTACGCTGGTCTTTGTTGATCTTTGTTAATGTTTTTCCAGAACAGAAGCGGATGCTAAAGCTTATATCATTTTTGTTCTATTTGTCGGAAAGTGAATATTAATACTGTAGGTAGCATCTTCATCAGGATTCGGTTGCATAGAGTTCCTTTTGCCCTTCTTGAAAAGCGTTTAAATTTTTTATTAAGAAAACTGAAAGGGAAAAATGTAATAGTGCTAGGACGAGTTTCTCGAGAGTTGTTGCAGTTGGAACTTGGGACTTTATTAGCATTTGCATCTGATGATTCCATAACAAATCCAATTCGAATGACGGGGTTTTCTTCTTATAGACGGGTTGATTGAATTTTTTATAGTCGGTAAAAGACTGCCTGTGTATCTCTGCCCAAATCATAGTTTAAAAAGAGTGGTTTCATATTGAATAGGATTCAAAAACTTATAACCTTTTTGTTAAAGACGGTTAGATTCATTATAATTGCATTTAGAACAGATAGTAACAGGTCTTGGGAAGCGTGTTTCAAATTTGTCTTGATTTACATGGCTGCTTTTATTCCACTCTGTATCTTTGTAAAAATATTACGTTAATAAAAATAGTTTCAAATTGAATAGGAATTCAAAAGTTTATAACTTTCTTGCTGAAAATTGATAAATTCTTTATAACTGTATTCAGCAGATTTTCCTTAAAGGCAGATCATAGCTCTGTCCCCTCAAAACAACCGACATGAATACATCAATATGGTGGTCCATCCTTGTCACCACTTCTTTCTGATTCAATTCCATTCTGAAGAGGTCAAAACTACCTGTGTCTTTGTCCAAATCTTAGTTTAAATAGAGCAGTTCCATATTGAATAGAATTCAAGAGCTTATAACGTTACTGAAAATTGTTGGATCCTTTACAGCTGCAATAAGAACCGATAGTAGCATGTCTTGGGAAATCCTGTTGCAAATATTCCGTGTATGAATTGTCAATGTCTTGACTGAAGCCATTCCACTCTGGAAGAAGTCAAAAGCTACCTGTGTGTTTCTGTACTAGTTTAAAATTAAATAGAATTCAAAATCTTATAACTTTTTGTGTGAAAATCGTTAGATTTTTTTTTGTTTGTGAAAATCGTTAGATTTTTTATATATATAGAGGATTGTAGAATATATATATATATATATATATATTTTTTCCTCTCTCTTCTCTTTTTCCGGGAAAAAGAGGAAGCAACGCTCACTGGTAGATATCAAGATGGATATGGTTGCTGCTTCTCGCTATGCCTTATTGCTTTCATAGGTGCACAACTTCGTTCACCGCCTCAGGTATTTCTAAAACTTGTTTTCCATTAAAATAATAATAATAATTATAATAATGGATCGAACACTATATGCAGTGAATTATTGTTTTATGTTCAAGATAATGGATAGCTTTTAATATTTTTAAATTCTAGCTGGTAGCTATCTGCTTTTTGGATAAATCTTATATTTATTTAGATGTCAGGATTGATATCCATGTTACTTCTTCTTTTATAGGTGCACAACTTCATTCATAGCCTTTAGACATGCACATGCAGGGATTTCTGAAACTTGTTTTCCATAAAGATAATGGATCAAACACTATATGCATTGAATTATTGTTTTATGTTCAAGATGATGGATAGTCTTTAATATTTTTATTTTCTGGTTGGTAGCTATCTGTCAATGTCTCACCTTGCTTAACAAGGCTAATCTCATTCTATTCTGGAAGAGGTCAAAAACTACCTGCCTACCTGTGTCTCTGTAAATCTTAGTTTAAAAAAGAACTAATTTCATTTTGAATAGAATTCAAAAACTTAGAACCTTTTTATTGAAGACTCTGAAATATGCTTATGATTATGTTAAAAACAGATACTAAAAGGTCTGCATTAAGAAAATATATTTTCTATCGGGGATTGTTCTTGGTTATGTCAAGAGCATCAAAGCTGTCTAGATGGATATGGACGTTGCTCCTTAGCCTAACGAATTACTAATTTCATATATGCACAATTTCATTCACAGCCTTTGGACTTGTATGTATTTTTTTTCTTTTTCTATTAGGATAGTGGATGATGGATGGAGACTATACAATGGATTATTGTTATTTCTCAAGATAATTGATAGGTTTGGTTGTCTTTATAAATGTTATGGTTATTATCCATGAATTTTTTAATCAATTTTATAATTTATTTATTGTAGTAATGAGTTTAAAGCAACTAATCATAGATGCAGAAAGATAATTTATATTTGAGTTATTTACCACTAAAATTTATTTGTGTGTTTTTTTAAGTAATAGAACACTTCCAATCCGCCTCAGTGATGTAGTGAACAAAAATTTGTATTATCATTTGCTTATGAATATCTACAATGCTTAGTGCAGAGAGGAGAAACGGAAATGTTAGAGAGAGCATGGAAAAATGTTAGACACAGTATTTTCGTCATATTCGTGCTTCAAATCTTCCAGGTACGAATTTTCAATGTCCCCTTAAAAGGGTTGTTCCCATTCCATTCTGGAAGAAGTCAAAACGGTCTATGTTTCTTTGCCCAAATCTTAGTTTAGAGAGTGGTTTCATATTGAATAGGATTCAAAAGCTTATAACCTTCTTGTTAAATATTGTTAGATTCATTATAATTGCATTTAGAACAGATTATTCCATTCAGGAAGATGAAAAAAACTAATTGTATCTTTCTAAAAAATCTAAAATTAATAAAATTCAAAAGTTTATAACCTTCTCTTTGAAAATTGATACATTCTTTACCACAGTCACACTTGCCCATGGAAGACACAAGGAGAATCTTTCCCTCCCAATTTCTAATGGCAGCGTCATATATGCCAAACTCATTATTAGACCTTTAAGAGACTAGTTGTATCTGAAGCCCATTCTTGAAAACAAGCAGTCCACTTTCTGACAAAATCCATATTTTCAAACAAATGGAATAGCTCCTTTTTTGTACTCTATATTGCTGGCAATTGTACAACTTTTTACATGACACGGTCTTCAGAATTTTGTGAAATATGTCAGAATATACTTAAGACATCCGATACCTTTAAGAGTATCGCCTAGGTTGGAGGGAGGGATATTTCCGACAAAACAATGACCTACAGGAAATAGGGGGGCCCTGGAGTAGCGCTAAACAATAAGGACTGCGGATAAATAGGTAGGGGTGCGCGACGTCCTACCAGCAAAAGTGTTGGGTGTACTTAGCCAAACCAAAAAGCGATGTGTACCCAGCTGTACATGGGAAGAGGTGGTTTCAGGATACTTCATAAGGCAAGGGCTAACTAGCCTGCCATAGGGCATTAAATGCCCAGGAATATGCATGCTCTATAACAAAATAACACCCAGTCTTTACTTTTAATTTATGTAGCCACCAAGGACTCTGTGTTATTTTGTTATAGAGCATGCATATACCTGGGCATTTAATGCCCTATGGCAAGCTGGTTAGCCCTTGCCTAATGGAAAGAACGTTCAGGGAAAGAGGGTAGTACACAAAAATTATTTACTACTTTAATTTGACTTGAAACCATCGCATAGATTATAAGAGCTGAGGATTATCTCGAAAGCTATACAGATTTATCAAACTTATTAGTGTAGTTTAGATTTATTATTAGTTTATTTAGCCGATAAGTCTTTTTATGCATCAACAATTGTCAACATTTTTACTTTGCGTCGTTCGATCAAGTGAGACACTTTCAACCGTTGATTTGAAGTGTCATCTGGCAAGCATGCACTATACTTCGAATGCTTTTTCCAAATATTGGTTGAGTTGCCTTCTTTTCACCTCCGAGTTATGCGGTGCATTGAACCTGGCCCTATTACACAAAAACTATGATCCCTTGAAGGCCCTCAGTGTTACTACATAGAGTTCCTTTGTGTCACTTTCCTGATCGCCTTTGTTGTCCATTACTTCGTGACTTCGTGGGCCGACGGCAAAACGAGCAAATCACCTTAGCCTGGGCAACGTAATTTGCAACGAAGGACGGGGTCTTTGAGAAAAATTTTAGTTTATTAGGTACCGGGGATGGAAACGATACTCCCTTGCTGCTGAAAGAAGGACAGAATGTCTTCAAGTTTTATGCCAGTGGGCGCCGATATTGCCAGGGCTTGTTGGCGACCATGGAGCTTTAGAGCAGGCATGATTTGATCTCGAGGATGTATAATTCTATAGTGCCTTGTAGGGATGAGGTAAATATTGAGGTTTATGTGAATGAGGATGGTATGGATGCTGTCGTATTTGCGCTGGCCAGGAAGAACGCTGCCAAGAGTATGCACAAGGATACCAGGGATCTCCAACAGTGTGCCAGCTTGCTTACGCCGCCTTCGAACCAGAAGTGGCTCAGCAAGGAGCTCATTGCAATTTCTGAGTCGCAGATCCTGTTTTCTTTCCCCTCATTTTGGTTTAAATTCTGCTTCTTTGTTTTGAGCGATGCCGAACAAACCATCTTTGATGTCAAGAGACTCATTGGGAGAAAGTAAGTACTCTGATCTCTGATTTTCTCATTCATTGGACAATTATATTTATTGCAAGTCCAATTCTTGCCTTGATATTGAACCCACAAGGATGCCAATCATGAGATTGGCATGTTAAGTTAGGGGTCGAGCAACATTCTAGTTGGGGTCAGATCAGGATTTGATTTCTGCCCTGTCCAAACATCAAGAAAATGATTTCAAACTTTTACTTGATGAGCACAATTAAATGAAAACATTTGTTTTATATAGGTTTGAAGGCAAAGAAGTTCAGAGGGATATGAAACTGGTACCATACAAGATTGTGAACAAAGATGGGAAACCTTATATTCAAGTTCAGGTACGATATGGAGAGACAAAGGTATTTAGCCCTGAGGAAATCAGTTCTATGATTTTGACTAAGATGAAGGAGATTGTAGAAGCATTCCTTGGCAAGACTATAAAGGATGATGTGGTCACTGCACTAGTACCATACAAGATTGTGAACAAAGATGGGAAATCTTATATTCAAGTTCAGGTATGAGATGGAGAGACAAAAGGAATTTAGCCCTAAGGAAATCAGTGCTATGATTTTGACTAAGATGAAGGAGACTGCAAAAGCATTCCTTGGCAAGACTATAAAGGATGCTATGGTGACTGTCCCTAGTATGCTTTCTTTTCAACCTTTTTTTTAATGAGGTTGTGGGTAACCAATTGTTGATTGCGTTGCCACTATCAGCTTGTGGGCTTGCGCAGGTTATTTTATTGATGCACAGCGCCAAACAACGAAGGATGTCGTTGTTATTGCTGGCTTGAATGTAGCTCGTATTATCCACGAACCCACAGCTGCAGTGATATCTTATGGCATGGACAAGAAGGGTGGAGACAAAAATATTGTTTTTTTTTATCTTGGCGGTGGCATGTTTGATGTCAGCGTTTTGACTATTGATAACAGAGTTTTTGAGGTTTTGGCTACAAATGGTGATAGCCATCTTAGAGGTAATCTGTCTAAACTTTGTCTCGCAGTTTTACATTATGAATTTGAATGTGTGCACAGTGGTTATCATTGAATTTTTTGGTTGGCGTTCGAGCTTTAAACTTACCGAGATGTACACTAATATGTAGGTGAAGACTTTGACCAAAGGATAATGGAATATTTCATCAAATTGATCAAGAAAAAGCACATAAAGGATATTAGTAAGAATAGCATAAATGAAATAAGACATTCAATGTGTTCCTTGTAATATAGATATAATCAAAACATCTAAAGAAAAGTAATTGTACAATGATGCAGTAAAAAAAACAAGGTTTTTCACAAACCACTTAACTCTTTTAGAAAAATTCAGCAATTCCAATTTAATAATCCTATCGGCATCTCTTTGTACTTTTTGGGACAATCAAAGTAACAAAACCATACAAATTAGGTAGCACAACCAGATACTTCTCAACATACATACCGTCAAAGACCTTCCTTCCTTATCTTTGGAAAAGCAAAGAGCGGAAAATGGCTTGATATAGAAGACCCACCTTCTGTCATATCCAGCTCTGATGGATCACCATCTACTCTCCAGTCAAAAGAGTGCAGCAGCTGAGCTAGTGTAAGGTCAATCATGGAAACAGCCATGGCAGCCCTTGGGCACCCTCTCCTCCCTGCTGAGAAGGGAAGCATCCTGAAATTTGATTGACCTGTCACTAAATCCATAACATGGTCATGCTCACCCAATTCATGCATGAATCTCTCCGGCTTGAAAACCAAAGCATCCACCCCCCACACATTGGGATCCCTTCCAATAGTCCACACATTCACGATTACTATTGTTTTTTTAGGTATATTGTATCCGCATACGCTCGCGGTCTCTACAGATTCATGGGGAATCGCTAGCGGCCCCGTTGGATGTAATCGCAGCATCTCTTTCACAACACATTGAAGGAACTTCATCCTTCCCACATCGGATCCGTTTACTTTGCCACATTTTCCGACACAGGATTCTATTTCTTGCTGCAACTTTTTCAGGACATGGGGATGTCTGAGCAGCTCACTCATTGCCCATTCTAACGTGGATGCCGACGTCTCCATTCCAGCGATGAATATGTCCTGTACAAACCAATGGGAAAATAGTTTATGTTGTCAATTAAAAATCAATGTAATATTGAATTGCTGAAGTTAATTTATTTGCATCTAGATTCAGGGGGTTCTTCGGAATATTTTGAAATTTGAAGGACAGGGCAGAGTGTAGTAAAGAGGGATGTCAATTATGTGACCTTCCAATAGATTTCCTAAATTTACAATAAAAAAGAATCGATTTAGCTGTTTAACTCGATTTAAGATTTCCTATCTACATACAAACATAATCAATTTAACTGCTTCTCGTTTGGCTTTGGTGTCTCCCTTTATATCATTGTTATCAGCTGTCATCTGCAGCAACACATCCATGAAATCTTTAACATGCTCTGCCTCTGCCTCTGTCGGTCCCTGGCTGTGGCCGTCACTGGAGGGCGTGGCGGCCTGAACATGAAGATGATCGTCTATAATTTTCTCAGCGAAGGCATCGTATGTTTTGCTTATTTCCACCATACGCCGCTTGTTACTTGTGTTCTTTGATGGAAGTTTTGTAATGAATGAACGAAATGTGTTCTTTGATGGAAGTTTTGTAATGAATGATTGAAAAATACATGGTGAGAGAAAAATGCATATTATGCTAATTAAGGAACGTTTTTCACTTGTTGAACTTGTAGTATACATGTTAATCTATTACTTGTGTTCTTTGATGGAAGTTTTGTAATGAATGAACGAAATGTGTTCTTTGATGGAAGTTTTGTAATGAATGATTGAAAAATACATGGTGAGAGAAAAATGCATATTATGCTAATTAAGGAACGTTTTTCACTTGTTGAACTTGTAGTATTGAATTTAACACACTAACACTTTACAACAATGAACTAACAATCTTCATGATGAAAATAATAATATCGAAGATTTATCTACATAATGAAAAAGGAAATATGGGATATTCCAATCACGTTCCGAGGCATTTTTTAAAATGTGGATGTGAGAAAAGGTTGTTGTGGAAGGTGTTGTTTGTATATGGGAAATTTTTTGATCATGGTGTGTAATCTTAATGTTGATAGGTGGAAGGTGTTGTTTGTATATGGGAAATTTCCTGATCATGGTGTGTAATCCTAATGTTAATAGACATGTCTACTTTAAAATGTGGATGTGAGAAAGGTTGTTGTGGAAGGTGTTGTTTGTATATGAGAAATTTCCTGATCATTGTGTGTAATCCTAATGTTGATAGATATGTCTACTAAGTGGTTCTAGTTAATGGGGCATTGATGTGAGCATTCAATATATTTTTATTCTTTATCAAAGTATTTTTTTGTTGTATTTTTGTAATTCAATTTATGCCTTACGGCGTTTCCTTTGCAACATTTGGTGCAAATGCTAGTTATTTCATAGTAGACCAAAAATATTCTCTTAAAATCCAATATTATTAGCTCGTTATGTAAAAATCAAAATTTGTTAAGCCCAATTCTAATATAACTAAAAACTAACTATATAATAAATCAATAATTACCTTATTAACTTTACATATTATCTATTCAATACTATTATTTAAAATTGACAAGATATAATATTAATAGAGAATAGACCAAATGTAATATCTTGAGAATGGATCAGATGTAGAGAAAAATAGAGCACCATTTAGTGCTTAATATTTGTTTCCAAAATCTGATTTCATCTTGTATTGAAAATTGAAATGGACTGTAATGAAAATTGAAATCAGCTTGGGCAGATTTTATTTCATGTTTTCAAAATATATATATATATATTTTAATCTTCAAACAGATATGAATGTTTGAAAGTTGCAGGCAGCACGAGCCTGTCGTAATGCCGTAGAATCACGTTCGAAGATTAGTGATCCATATGCGTCAATGCTTGACGTGCAAATTAAAAGGCCCAAATATCTTAAATTATCTCAAAGTGATGCCTGCGTTTGTGATTTAGGTTATTCTATGGGTTATCCCCGAAAGTTGCTGTCAATTTTTTGAGCGGACGTTTCAGTTAACGTGATCAACAATCAACTTTTGACTATTGATCAAGTTGTATACTTCTCTTAAATTTGAAGTATCAGATTGCATAATGGTTTACACTTCAAGAATCAGTTTGCATAATTATTTATACGAATTTATGTGTGAATATCAAAGTCTTCAGTGACACACTCCGGTTGGCTTTCTTGGAAAACCAACAAAAACTTCAATGTCCCACCTGACATTCTCTTGCCGGCACTTTTCCTAAAACCAACGTAGGACAAAATGAAAAACATTTCTTAATAACAGTTGTTCACATGTTAGATAAAATATGTGACAAAATACAAAAGAGGAGGACATATCGCAAATTTATTCAGTCAAAGCTGGAATTTTTGTACAAAGCCAACAAATTACAAAATAGAAAATATTTCTTAATAATATTCATTCACATCTTACATACAATATCTACAAACAATATCTGGAATTTTTGTAGAAAGCCAACAAAATAAAAAATATTTTTTAATAATATTCATTCATATCTTACATACAATATCTACAAACCATATCTACAAAATACAAAAGAGTAATACATCTTCAAAATTTATTTAATCAAAGTATGAAATTGTAAATAGAATATCTACAAAATAAAAAAGAGTAACACATCTTTAAAAGTTAATTATTAAATATGAAATGGCTGTGGGAAAGGTAGATTCCCACAACTACCACTCTTACTCTTATAATTTTTAGTTTTGGTTGAGTGGGAAAGGTAGATTTCCACAACTACCACACTTACTCTCATAATTTTTGGTTAAATGGTTTTTTTTATTAACAATATTTTAGTTAAATAAGTTTTTATAGTATAATATTAATCCATATAAATTTATTTTCATTTTAAATATATTATTAATGTTAGATATATTATATATATAAAAAATATAGTGTTAATTTGAAATATATTAGGTATAATTTTTTGATTTCCAATACTAATTCAATACTAATTTTTTGAATATAATTTTTTTGAAGTTAATTAAATTTATATTAATTATATACAATATATCAAATATTCAATTTCATATTGAATTTAAAATAAATTATATCTCAAAACTAAGTACACACTATTAATTTTAAATATTATTAAAATATTTTAATGATAGGAAAATGTATTTTTATTTTAAATATATTATTAATGCTATATATATATATATTTGAAATATATTATGTATAATTTTTTCGAATTACAATTTTATTTTATTTTAAGATAATTTTAAAATTTTATTTTTTGAAGTTAATTAAATTATATATAATATATAAAATATTTAATTTCATATTGAATATAAAAGAAATTATATCTCTCAAAACTAAGTACACACTATTAATTTTAAATATTATTAAAATATTTTAATTATGGGAAATGTTTCAGTGAGGACATTGATTTCCTCTATTCATTTGATAAGTACTCTCAATAGAAAGAATGGATGAAAAATTAGAAGATGTTGAATCATTTGTTTCTTTTAAATTTCTTCTATTGGTTTGATTGATTTGTTACCTTTTTCTTTTGTTTTCTATGCTTTCTTTTGGGTGGGTTTTTCCTTTTTATTTTATAATTTTTGAAATTCTTAATTTTTTTTTTCAATTTTTGAATATTAATTGTTAAATAATGGTACTTTTATTCTTTTATTTAATAAAATTTATCTTCTTCTTTATCTGTCTTGTTTTATATATATATATATATATATATATATATATATATATATAATAATTATTTCTTTTCCTCTTTTTCTTAAGTTATTACTAAGGTTACAATTTTTAATTTTTACTCATTCATATATATAAACTACATATTTTTTTTACAAATAT
This sequence comes from Pinus tabuliformis, assembly GCA_031772625.1. Taxonomy (NCBI): domain Eukaryota; kingdom Viridiplantae; phylum Streptophyta; class Pinopsida; order Pinales; family Pinaceae; genus Pinus; species Pinus tabuliformis. Next base: position 1,606,019,805 of record CM062817.1, on the reverse strand, counting down.
TAATATATATTTAACATTTTACTATAATATTTATCTTAGTCCTTTTAGCTATAAGTTTTTTTTTTCTCTATACTATTTTATATTCATTTTTTAGATTTTTTCTCGTGAATTTATTCATTTATATATATACATACTTCTTAAACATTCCTTTTATTATTTAGTTTATTCTATTATTTGGTATTTAATTTATGTATTTTCCATATTTATTATTTAATTAATTGTCTATTTATTGTTATTGATTTTCTCTTTATTTATGTTCTCTAATAATATTAATTATTTTATTTCTTGTTCTTAAAATTTATATTTAAACGTTACATTAAATTATTTTTAGTCATTTTGAATTGTTACCATTATGCTTTTATCGTTTGAATTTCCTCTCTATATTATATATCTTCATTGTTAGATTAGACTCTTCCTCTTAGTACTAAGGATGAACCACGGTTGATGTTGACCAAAAATTATAAATGTAATTTTACCAAAATAAATTTCTCATAGGAAAATAATTATTTATAATTGATATATAAAAATATATAAGTAAATAATGCTGAAATATTTTTTTATTATTAATTTTTTTTAATCATTATGTGTCAACTTCATGTTAAATACTCAAATAATTGCACCTCTCTTTCATTTTTGTAGGCAAAAAAATACTAATCAATATGTTGACTATGTTTCTCAAAGGCAGTTCTTGGTTGTGAAAACGCGTCGAAAAACCAACTTGACCAGTCTTTAGGTTCAAGATGGCCCTTGAACTAGAGGGAGTTCCCTCAAGTGTTACAAGGCTTTTTCTAACACTATTCACTGTCACTGGACAACAGCCTTTATATCACAATAGTCAGATCTATTATTTGTTGTGGGTAGTTACTTATGAGTATCCAATCTCTGCTCAGAAATAAAGCCCTCTATTGTTGAAACTTGATCAAAGTGCCAGCGTCTAATTCTGACAGAAAATATAGCTTAAAAAGTTTGGTGGAGGAAAATAAGAGAAATCAGATAATTAAGTAATCATATAAAATACTTAATCAATCAAATATGTAGATGCGTGTAGAAGACTTTTACAAAAAAAAAAATATACATTCAAGAGATGACAAAAGGCAACAATAAAAGACGCAGAGGAGCTTATTTCAAACAAAATGTTGAATAAGCTAATCTTTCTAATGATAATAACTTTGCAGTGGGCTGGTACGGAGGGCGATTCTCTGAAGTAGCCTTTCCCTAGCTCTTATGTTACCTTGAACATATGCAAAAATAAAGCATGAAAGCACTGGAAAAACATATAGAGGAGAAACAATTTTTTTCATGAACTAGTGCTAGAATACTTTAATTAAATTCCTATAATAAAAATATTTACAAAAACGGAAAAGTTCTAGCATCAAAAGTCAACCTTTTCTTATTAAAAATGATGGAATATATAGAATAAACTTCTTCTAAACTATTACAATATTTCTGGAATAAAATCCTAAACAATATACTAAAAATAAAAACAATCTCTCGATAACCTTCCAAAAGCTTGGAACTGTTTGTAAGTATTGTGCCTTGATATCTGGAAATTAGTTGAATGAGTACTGAGTCTCCTGATTTGAATATTGAACTGATAATTTTTCCTTTGCCAAAAATAGTGAATGAAATCTCATGTTAATCCTTTCAAAACTAGAGTTTTTATCTGTATTCCCTTTGACTTTTATTTTATGCCACTTTTCTAATGTGCGCACAAGTTCTCTCATTCAAATTTATATCATTATGTATTGTATTCGATTTCAAAATAAGAATGTTCTTATGATAGTTAATAGAAAAACAAACTACTACTCCAAGAGAGGGTAAAGAATGTGCCTTTGTCGACTTCAAGTTAAATAAGTTTGACCATAGTTTTCACAAGAGCTTAACAATCATATTGAATTTTTAAATTTTCAAATTGAAGGCCTTGTGTTGTATTGTTGTTGATTATACACTACAACATTTATGCTTGGGACCTTCACAAATACATGTTCCATCTTGAAACTAATCACCCATAATTATCTTCAGGGGAAATGAAATGACCTGCATCATGACTTGTCATACCATGATCACCAAATTCTACTACATCATTCTCCAATTCAACTTTACATTTTCCATCCCTATGCAACTAATCTTGTTCCCAAAATAAGTATTCTCAGGATGAAAGATGAAAACAAACATTGATTCCCCTTGTTCAAAATACAATCAATTTAAACAAGATGTCAATCATTCCTTTAATACAAAATTGTAACATAGTCAAAATATTCATGGGTTATCACAATGCTATAGAGTATCAAGTTGAATGAGCAGTGGTTGGTTCTTACCAATTGTAAAATTCATGTTAAAATAACATCCTAAAACATCTTTTCTATTTTCCAACTCCCTCTGAAATTCCATAAATGATGCCAAATTAGGGGTGAAATAATGGCTTGATCTTTCTGTAGAATTTTTTGGCCTTGCAAATAAGAATCTTAGTCTCACAAAAGAGTGATTTTGCTAGAATGTGAGGGTTATTTAATGAAGTGTTATCTGCATCAAAATTCAAAAACAAGATATTTTAAATAATATTGTTTTATCCACCATCTCAGTCATTCATATCTACTTCTAGAAATATATATCTTCATTAGTGAGTATGCAAGTTCTGCCTTGAACTTTTGTAAGAAATAAGATAGGATTGACAGCATATTCAAAATGGTACAACTCTACTCCATCAAGGAAATAATTAAGGCATGAATAAATTACTCCATTTTTGTCTTTTTGATAGTAGCATATCTCCCATGCATGAGTATTGTTAGAACGCCTTGTGCTTAATGAAATTAAACCAAGAAAAATGTTAGTTTCCACCTTTTCATCACTTCTTCGAGTAAAGTGAATGACCTTACTGTCTTCAATATAGGCTCCTATAGTAAAACCATGATAGCAAAATAGCCACCCGTTGCATTGTCTAGAAAAATTAGTCTCTATGCTGTCATGTTGGACCCATTAGGGGATTTGCAGGGGGAAATAGTTGTAAGTGGGTTTTCACTAGGCAGTGCCCCACAATTCACAAAAGTATGCCACGTATAACATAGTGGTTTTGGGAAAATGACTATTGCCAACACCCTCCCTGTTAAATTTCGAAAAGCACGAGTTTCGCAATTGAATCATGGTGGTTGGTTTTCAAGAGCCAATGTCATCTATTGAAAACTGATAACATTTTAATTATTTTGAAACCCTAGTTCATATTTGCTGAAGGTGCTGTGTACAAGAGGATTTTTCACTTCAATGGAATATTTCCCATCGAATGGTCGAGCCATATATTTCTTCCTATTAAAAAGAACAACTTCTTCAACTTCCTCTGTGAAATAACCCCTAAACGTGTTCCTCACATAGAGTAGATAATAGAATTGAAATATTTAAATCGAGTCCTTTCCAGCTTTAAGTAAAAATCACGCTTCCGTCGAAATTATAAGGAACCTAGTGGTAAAAAATACACTTGGAAATTATGATTAGCATTGTCCACCTCTGCATATTTGAAAAATTGTTCATTTGACATTTGTGCACCCCTTTGATTTACCCACATTATGTATTGTTTCAAAATTTGAATCACATCATATGATCAGTGAACTTCTCCTTTAGCATATTTAGAATTCACTTAATAGTGACACATGCAGGTGCCTCTGTGTTATTTAACCAGTGTTGGCTTAAAGCATTTTTAAACACTTAACTTGTATATACTTTGGCGCTTTTATATTTTACTTTCCATCATGGGAAATCATCGTACATTTGTAATATAAATACCCCCATTCATCTTTATATATGAATAATTGCACCAGCATGACTAACGCATTATACACCATTATACACTCCTCATGGATCTTTGCATGATTTGGCACTTTTGTTGAATGCTAAGATTGGCTTGCGACTTGACTGTCTGCAAACTGAGAGGGTTTAAAATGAATGGGAAAAGTTTCGGTGGCAGGTAGGTAACGGGGACACCTTCATTGGCATTATCGAATGATTTGTGGTAGTCATAGTTTTGCTTCTCATCAGGGCTTCTATTATTCATAATATTTTCAATCCTGACCTGACCATACCACCAATGGAGAGTGTGAAACATGGAGAAGACAAAACAAAAGCCCTTGCAGGATCTAAGCCAGAAAATACCTAATTTTTGAATGAAATTCTATTGGATTTTAAGTTTTTGGTAAAAGTTTAGGCAAATGATAAACTATAATAGAACTCTTACAAGGAGGGATTCATAATAGAATGGGCGGATTGGAAATTACATCAGTCACTTGATGACCGCTAAATGGAACCCATTGGTATTCATTATCTTAACTACGATAAAATATCCCACATCGATTTAGGAAAGGATCCATTGGTGTTTATATGCACCAAGCCCTTCATTCTATTCTGATGCTAGGTGCACATGTATGCTTGACTTGGCTTGTGATTTTGAGGCCTGTGCAAACTTCGAAGGCATATGTAACATGAGTTTGCCTTGAGAGCACTTGATATGTTGGGAAGTCATTTGTAACATGAGTTTGAGTTAAGGGAGTTTTCACATGTAACAAGAGTTTGCCTTAAGAGCACTTAAGAGCACTTGATATGTTGGGAAGTCATAAGTAACATGAGTTTGGGAAGTCATATGTAACATGAGTTGAGTTTGCGAAGTCATATGAGGCATATGTAACATGAGCTTGCCTTGAGAGCACTTGATATGTTGGGAAGTCATTTGTAACATGAGTTTGAATTAAGGGAGTTTGCATATGTAACATGAATTTTCCTTAAGAGCACTTGATATGTTGGGAAGTCATAAGTAACATGAGTTTGGGAAGTCATATGTAACATGAGTTGAGTTTGGGAAGTCATATGTAACATGAGTTTGAGTTAAGGGAGTTTGTGTTAAGAGCACTTGATATGTTGGGCTTCGAAGGCCTTCGAAGGCATATGTAACATGAGAAGTCATATGTAACATGAGTTTGAGTTAAGGGAGTTTCCGTTAAGAGCACTTGATATGTTGGGCTTCGAAGAGTTTGCATTAATAGCACTTGATATGTTGGGCTTCGAACTTGATATGTTGGGCCTTCGAAGGCCTTCGAAGGCATATGTAACATGAGTTTGAGTTAAGGGAGTTTGCGGTAAGATCACTTGATATGTTGGGTTTTGAAGAGTTTTCGTTAAGAGCACTTGATATGTTGGGCTTCGAAGCCCTTCGAAGGCATATGTAACATGAGTTTGGGAAATCATATGTAACATGAGTTTGAGTTAAGGGAGTTTGCATTAAGAGCACTTGATATGTTGGGCTTCGAAGGCCTTCAAAGGCATATGTAACATGAGTTTGGCTTCGAAGGCATATGCATATGTAACATGAGTTTTCCTAGGCATATGTATCATGAGAAGTCATATGTAACATGAGTTTGAGTTAAGGGAGTTTGCATTAAGAGCACTTGATATGTTGGGCTTCGAAGGCCTTCAAAGGCATATGTAACATGAGTTTGGCTTCAAAGGCATATGCATATGTAACATATGCATATATAACATGAGTTTGCCTTAAGAGCACTTGATATGTTGGGAAGTCATATGTAACATGAGTTTGTGTCATGACTTTGGCTTCGAAGGCATATGCATATGTAACATGCGTGATATGTTGGGTTTCGAAGGCCTTCAAAGGCATATGTAACATGAGTTTGGCTTCAAAGGCATATGCATATGTAACATGAGTTTGCCTTAAGAGCACTTGATATGTTGGGAAGTCATATGTAACATGAGTTTGAGTCATGAGTTTGGCTTCGAAGGCATATGCATATGTAACATGAGTTTGCCTTAAGAGCACTTGATATGTTGGGAAGTCATAAGCACTTGATATGTTGGGAAGTCATAAGAGCACTTGATATGTTGGGAAGTCATAAGAGAACTTGATATGTTGGGAAGTCATATGTAACATGAGTTTGAGTTATGAGTTTGGCTTCGAAGGCATATGCATATGTAACATGAGTTTGCCTTAATAGCACTTGATATGTTGGGAACTCATATGTAACATGAGTTTGCCTTATAAGAGCACTTGATATGTTGGGAAGTCATATGTAACATGAGTTTGAGTTAAGGGAGTTTGCGTTAAGAGCACTTGATATGTAACATGAGTTTGGCTTCGAAGGCATATGCATATGTAACATGAGTTTTCCTTAAGAGAACTTGATATGTAACATGAGTTTGCCTTAAGAGCACTTGATATGTAACATGAGTTTGTCTTAAGAGCACTTGATATGTTGGGAAGTCATATGTAACATGAGTTTGAGTTGAGGGAGTTTGTGTTAAGAGCACTTGATATGTTGGGCTTCAAAGGCATATGTAACATGAGTTTCCTTTAAGAGTCGTTGATATGTTGGACTAAATATGTTGGGCTAAGAGCACTTGATATGTTGGGAAGTCATATGTAACATGAGTTTGAGTTAAGAGCACTTGATATGTTGGGAAGTCATATGTAACATGAGTTTAGGTTAAAAGCACTTGAGATGTTAGGCTTCGAAGGCATATGTAACATGAGTTTGCTTTAAGAGTCGTTGATATGTTGGGCTTCGAAGGCATATGTAACATGAGTTTGCTTTAAGAGCAGTTGATATGTTGGACTAAATATGTTGGGCATATGTAATATGAGTTTGCTTTGTAACATGAATTTGCTTTAAGAGCAGTTGATATGTTGGACTAAATATGTTGGGCTTCAAAGGCATATGTAACATGCGTTTTCTTTAAGAGAAGTTGATATGTTAGGCTTCAAAGGCATGTGTAGGCATATGTAGAATTTTCTTTAAGCTTTGAAGGCATATGTAACATGAGTTTTCTTATGTAGGCATATGTAGAGTTTGCTTTAAGCTTCAAAGGCATATGTAACATGAGTTTTCTTTAAGATCAATTGATATGTTGGGCTTCGAAGGCATATGTAGAGTTTGTTTTAAGAGTAGTTGATATGTTGGGAATGAGTTTGCCTTAAGAGCACTTGATATGTTGGGAAGTCTACGAAGGCATATTTAACAAGAGTTTGCCTTAAGAGCACTTGATATGTTGGGCTTCGAAGGAATACGTAACATGAGTTTGCTTTAAGAGTAGTTGATATGTTGGAATTGATATGTTGGGCTTCAAAGGCATATCTAACATGAGTTTGTTTTAAGAGCAGTTTTAAGAGCAGTTGATATGTTGGGCTTCAAAGGCATATGTAACATGAGTTTGTTTTAAGAGCAGCTGATATGTTGGGCTTCGAAGGCATATGTAGATTTTGCTTTAAAAGCAGTTGATATGTTGGGCTCCGACTTTACATAAGTTTGCTTTAAGAGTAGTTGATATGTTGGGCTTCAACCTGTAACATGAGTTTGTTTTAAGAGCAGTTTATATGTTGGCCTTCGAAGGCATATGTAGAGTTTTCTTTAAGAGCAGTTGGTATGTTGGGCTTCGACTTTACATAAGTTTTCTTTAAGAACAGTTGATATGTTGGGCTTCGACCTAGCTTGGCTTGTGATTTTGTAGACTTCGAAGGCATATGTAACCTGTGATTATGTAACATGAATTTGCACTTAGACTTAGAAGGCATATCTAACATGAACTTTCCTTAAGAGCACTTGAGTTTGCCTTAAGAGCACTTGATATGTTGGGAAGTCTACGAAGACATATGTAACATGAGTTTGCCTTAAGAGCACTTGATATCTTGGGCTTCGACTTGGCTTGTGATTTTGTAGACTTCGAAGGTTATGATTTTGTAGACTTCGAAGGCATATGTAACATGAGTTTTCCTAAAGAGCACTTTATATGTTGGGCTATGACTTGGCTTGTGATTTTGTAGACTTCGAAGGCATATGTAACCTGTGATTATGTAACATGAGTTTGCTCTTCGAAGGCATATGTAACATGAGAGTGCCTTAAGAGCACTTGATATGTTGGGAAGTCTATGAAGGCATATGTAACATGAGTTTTCATTTTGAAGGCAGACTTCGAACATATGTAACCTGTGATTATGTAACATGAGTTTTCACTTCGAAGGCATATGTAACATGAGTTTGCCTTAAGAGCACTTGATATGTTGGGAAGTCTACGAAGGCATGTGTACCATGAGTTTGCATTTCGAAGGCATATGTAACATGAGTTTGCCTATGATTATGTAACATGAGTTTGCACTTCGAAGGCATACGTAACATGAGTTTGCCTTAAGAGCACTTGATATGTTGGGAAGTCTACAAAGGCATATGTAACATGAGTTTGCCTTAAGAGCACTTGATATGTTGGGAAGTCTACGAAGACATATGTAACATGAGTTTGCACTTCGAAGGCATATGTAACATGAGTTTGCCTTTAGAGCACTTGATATGTTGGGCTTCAACTTGGCTTGTGATTTTGTAGACTTTGAAGGCATATGTAACCTATGATTTTGTAGACTTCGAAGGCATATGTAACCTGAGAAGGCATATGTAACATGAGTTTTCCATGAAGGCATATGTAACCTGAGTTTGTAGAATTTGAAGGCATATGTAACATGAGTTTAAACTTTGAAGGCACATGTAACATGAGTTTGCCTTAAGAGCACTTGGTATGTTCGGAAGTATACGAAGGCATATGTAACACGAGTTTGCACTTCGAAGGCATATGTAACATGAGTTTTCCTTAAGAGCACTTGATATGTTGGGCTTTGACTTGGATTGTGCTTTTGTAGACTTTGAAGGCATATGTAACCTGAGTTTGCCTTGAAGGCATATGTAACATGAGTTTGCATTAGAGATAATGGTATATATAACATGGGTTTTCCTTAGAGATAATGGTATATGTAACATGAGTTTTCCTTAGAGATGGGTTATGAACCCAATAATTTTACACAAAATTAATATATATAATTTTCTATAATTTTTTTGGTAAGCTTGGTAGGACTCTTCTTTTCGTTTTTTTACATGTCCATTATTCACCCTGCTACGGGGGAAGGCAGCACAAGATTTGAACCCAAGACTTCCGGTTCGGTGAGACTTCCTTTTCACGGCCAATGCCATTTGAGCTACCCCAAGCGGACCACAAAATTAATATTTTATTAAAAAAATATTTTGATAGTTTTTTTATAAAATTAAATTTATTTAAAAATTAAACTCAATATTAAAATAACCCAAGAAGTAGTATATACATCTTTCTACATCAAGATTATGTGAGGGAACAAACTCATAGATTTCAAAAATATTGTAACTTTTAGAGGTGTTAGAAAAGGTTACGACATCGGTTCCAACTGGGACTGTTTCCCCCTATGGGACATAGAGAACCTAGTAGACCATCTGCCTTGAATCTATTGGGCATGGATTTAATTCATAAACCTATAGTCTGTAAATCTGAAACCATACTACCTGCACTCATTCAGAGACTATTTCACACTGAAAACTGAAAACTGAAAATTGTTGAAGTGAAACAACTGCCACTGCAAGTGGAAATAAGCACAATAGTGCCTAATTCATTGGGTTGTGGAGTCAATCAGTCAATCAACAATAAATTTACTCCTTTCAATCCCCTGCAAGTCATTACACTCAACCAAACCAAATGTCATCCTCCAAACTTGAAACAAAAATTATAACAACTGTTGAAACACTGCATTAATCCATAAACTGCAAACTCACTGATCTACTGCACACACTCCTACTTTACTGAACTGAAACTTTACACTATTAAGTGTAGTAAAAATTCCACTGTAACCATTTGAAAAGTGGATTAGTCAATAGATCACCTTGTATGAAAAGGAAAACTTGAAAAATATTTACAATGTGAAAGATAAACTCCATAGGCAACTAATACTTACCATTGAACTTAGAAAGTTGCATCCTCTGTTGACAGCATATTCAAAATGGTGCAATGCTCCTCCATCAAGGAAACAATTAAGTCATGAACAAATTACTCCATTTTTGTCGTTATGATAGCAGCGTATCTCCCATGCACGAGTATTGTTAGAACGCCTTGTTCTTAATGAACTTAAACCTATAAAAGTGCTAGTTTCCACCTTTTGATCACTTCCTCTAGTAAAGTGAATAACCTTATTGTCTTCGATATAGATTCTTGTAATAAAACCATGATAGAGAAATAGCCACTAGTTGTCCTGTCTAGCAAAAGTAGTCTCTATGCTATCGTGTTGGACCCACGAGATGATTTGCGGAAGGTACATAGTTGTAAGTGGTTTTTTACTGGGGGAGACCGCAATTCACAGATGTATGCTATGTATAACATGGTGGTTTTGGGAAAACTGCTACTGATGAACCCCTATCCTTGTTAAATGTCATAAATCACGGGGGTTGTGCAATTGAATCATGACAGTTGATTTTCAAGAGCCAGTCTCATCCGTTGAAAACTGATAACAATTTAATTATTTTGAACCCCTAGTTCATATCTACTGAAGGTGCTATGTACTGGAGGATATTTCACTTCAAAGGAGTATTTCCCATCGAATGGTCGAACCACAAATTTCTTCTTGCTTCATAATATTAAAAACCATAACTTCTTCAACTTCCTTTGTCCAATAGCACCCAAGCGTTTTCTTCACATAAAGTAGATAATATAATTAAAAGATTTAAATCGATTCCTTTACATATTTAAGTAAAAATCATGCTTCCACTGGAATTATAAGGAACCTGGATTTTATAATTTGGTAAAAAGTCAGGAAAATGATAAACTATTCATAATAGAATGGTTGGATTGGAAATTACATCAATCACTTGATGATCACTGAGTGGAACCCATCGGTATTCATTAATTTTCCTACAATAAAATATCCCACATTAATTTAGTGTAGGGTTAATTGTTGTTTATATGCGCCAAGCCCTCCATTTTGTCCTGATACGTAGTGCACATATATGCTTCCATGCTCCATTGGCTGAGCGTTTCATATGTTTGGATTCAACTTGGGCTATAAAGGAACACCCATCTACCAGAATGCATGAGTATCAACCATTGCAACTGCCAATCTGCTAGGAGGTCCTTCATTGCATTGTTTAGTCAACCATTATCTGCATACATGTACCTGTACATGCAAACCCCCCTCCACCATCATCCTCATGGGTTTTCTCAGATTACCCATAACCATGCTCTGGGTTTTATCGGCTTACAATAAACCATGCCCAGGGTTTTTTCAGCTAACACTAAACCATGCCTACAGAATCCCTATCCACTTCACTCTCACACATGATTTCTAGCTTACCACAATCCTACACAGCAAAGTGGTTTCCATCTTACCACAAACCTACACTTACATACACTCTCACAAGTGGTTTTAAGATTACCATGAACTTCATTCAGGTACATATGCCTCATCAAGCTTGCATTTCACACTGCAACTCATGGAATTACCAGGTACACACTTTCCAAATACCACTACAAAACATCATACTTACTTACTAATACATGTGTGATTCACATTACAACATAATATTGAGCCTTGTTTATTTCAACACCTAATACTTTACCTTGTTTGTCAATCATCCTTTAATCTCTCATGCTTCTCCAATCACTATCTTCATATTCCATTTTTAGTATCATGTCTTCATCATATATGGTAATCAATAATACCTGCAACGTTGTTTACTGTTGGAATATCCACTCTCTTGTTTCCCTTGGCCCATGAAGGACCAAGGTTTAGGACCATACAAGCTCTAATACTAAGAAATACTTTTTAAATGCACTCAGAATTGTATTTACATGAAAATAATAATACAATATAAAGTACCAGCCTATGTCTCGAGATAACTAGTCTATCTCGGACATACAATTTCTTGGTTGAGTGAATATCTCAACCACAGACCAATCTAGGAAGCTAACAAGATGGAGACAATCTCTCAACAAACTAGACCTCAACAAACTCCAAAATATTAGGAGCAAACTCATAAACATAGAATGAATCACAACAAAGGCAAGTAGGAATTAAATTTTTCCAATTTTATAGGAAGTTTGATTCCTTAAATATGATAAATAAAAATGTAGCATCTCCATGTATTAATATGTGCACAAACAATTACTCTTCTTGGAATTTTGATGGAAGATTTTTTTATATATTAATGGCCATTAACACATTCATGAAGGCATAGAAAGGTTTATAAATAGGAATAGGTGTAGAACATGCATATGTAGTATCTTTCATATTGACATGTTACTGATGAACTGAAACTTTTGTAGACCGATGAATTCTAATCAACATACTAAATTCATTATATTTACTAATACCATTGATTTAATACTTAATAATTTTTCAATTAAGATTTAGATGATGAGTGACATGTTTATTATCTATTATTCCACCCCACTATGTTGTCAACTCAATACAAGTTGACTAAATAAGTGTAGGTCAAACAGGAGGCATACTAAGCATGTTTGGAACAATCACCTATTCAATTTTGACTATGTCAATTTTGGCTATATCCTAAGTCATGAATTTCAATATCTATAATATAATTGGTTCTTCAAATGCTTCATATGAAAAAAACTACAACTTTTGTAGACTAGTGAATGATCATCAACATATTAAATATCTTATATTTATTAATACCATTGATTTAATACCCAAAAAAATTTCAATTAGGATTTGGACAATGAGTGACATATGTATCACCTACTGTAACACCCCAATATGATGTTAAATTGAGAAAAAAAACTAATTGAGCATAGATTAAAGAGGATTCATGCCAAGCATGGTTGGATCAATTCCCACTATGTCCAAGGTCATGAGTTCATAATATGTATAGTAGCATTGATTCTTCAAATGTTGGGTATGAAAAAATGATAAAAAAGTTGTTATGGATAATTCCTTATGGTATACTCATGTGCCTTTGAGAGGCTTTTTTTTAAATCAGTCATAAAAGATGGGATCAGGGATGATGCTCATATTGTTGATACCTTGTTTCAAAGCATGAAATATTCTTCCATCACCTCCTCTTTAGACATGAGTTAATCTCTACCCTACTAGGAGCAATCATGTTATTATACAAATTGAAATAGATCTAAGGTATGTTAAATTCATGCTTCTTGATGTTACATGTAAACTAACCAGTAATTCCAATATAATGTAATAGATCTTGTCATACAATTAGCAAAAAAAAAGGATTTTATGCATGCTTAATGATAATGTACATTTATATTATTTTTTAATTTCAATTTACTAAAAGATTATGTATTTCCAAGTGATGATGTGCTCCTCAATAGTTGTAAAGACGTAAAATAACTGCTAAAAGGATTAGGTGTTGAGTGCATATAATGTCAAATGTATCTAAATGATTATGTTTTTCATAGAGGTGAATACATAACCAATGGATATGTACAAAATTTATACATGACAAGTATTTGAAACTTTTTAAAAGGGGTGAAAATAGTAATCCTCATAGATTCCTATAATCTAAATGATTCAAAGGATATTTCATTGTAAATAGTTACCTGTATTGAAAGGACATCATGCCTCACACTTAAGTGAACCAACAGTTATCCATATCCCAGGGGATTCAATAGCCATGAAACCTACAAAATACCATGGCCCAATAAGTTCAAATTGTAAGTACAAAGCCCTTTATTAATAATATCCATGGGTGGACTTAACCCCTATTGGATCTAAAATGACAACTATTCTCTTCTGCAAGTGATGGTGATCATTAATAATATATCCACATGGTTTTTTGTGAAGAATGAACATATTATGCTAGATGTTAGACGTTACAGTTCATGGTTGAATACAAGTAAAGATAATTAATGTCTACCTCTAACCATTGATTAAGGAATTGAAACAATTATGGGATAGTATTCATGTGTTTGATGTATTAAGGCATGCCCTAATGGAGATCACCTCCACAATGTATATGGAATATGTGTCTACATAACATATGATTATCCAAGACTAGGAGTTTTCTCTATTAAGCATATTGAAATATATTTTTTTTGTAATATTACTGGGAAAACTTAATTTGGTGAAATTGTCTCTTTGAGGTTAACATGTTCCATATGAAATAATATCACAAATATTATAACAAAATTTTATCAAGGATGTTAATATTGTGGACATTCTATAAAGGACAAGTCCTCTCATGGCCTAAGAAATATATTATATGACTACTCAAGGGTATTCCTCCCAAAGTACCACCCTAATAGAAGAGTTTTCTTTCTTTCACTGTTAAATGAGAGACAAATTTAATACCTAACACAATGACATAGAGAAGGTAAGGGAAATTGTATAATATTGAATGAAAATTTTCTTAATGGTATTGAATTTTTAGACACCTACTTTGAGAAACTACTCATTAGGATGAATAGGATGTCTATATTTTTTGAGCTTCTATGTTGGGATCATATTAATATTTCTCACTTCTTGTAATACATGCATCTAGTAAGAACAAAAATCATCTTCTTTATGGAGGCATATATTATTGAAAGAGGGACACATAGGTGTAAGGAGAGGCCTAATAATTCAAAGACTAAAAGGAACACTAGCTATAATAATTAATTAGAGGATAGATTGATCATTAAAGAAAGTGATGTTTGGTGGATTTTGAAGGAAGATAAATTTTATCTAGAGAAAGATTTTAGATTGGGCGTAAAGATACCTTATTTATATGAGTTGAGTCTATGGCATTCCTTCACCATATAAAGGAATTTATTGAGATTGATCTCACATGATCAACTAAACCTTGTAATGTTATATATCTATATATATATATATATATATATATATATATATATATATATATATATATATATATATATATATATATATATATATATCTATAATGTATATCATATGGTATGTATTCACAATATTATCCCATTTATTATTGTATATGTTTATTGTATATTGTCATTATCCTTTTCCCCTATAAGGTTTTCTGAACCATGACCTCGCCCATGACCTATAATACATAATATCAATCTTCTCTACATTTGTACATTATATTATATCAAAGGAGATCCACATGGATAACATTCCATGGTGTCATCAAGATAATTTGAGATTGTTTATATGTTTAGAAAGGAACTACCCACAAGTTTCATAGACTCGCAAACCCAGCTCCTAATTCACATAGTTGATGAGGTTGAATTATCTAGGGTGGTCTCATGTCAATGGAAGGATTTTCTTATTGGATAACTGCATGGAAAAGATGAAGGGCTTTGTTCAATAAATGGAAAAAAATGAATGGGTCTATGGTGGAAGGGATAGTATATGAGTTGTTTTATTATTCTAGTGAGTACATCAAACAAAATTATGATGTAGTAAGAAAATTTGTTTGGAATGAATTACAAGATAAAGAGTAATTCACTTATCTTTTGTTAATTTTCTACAAGATTATCATTTATACTAGACTTAACGATATCTTGCACTATTTTTTTCATAAATACATTAACAAATTTTGAAATTGATGAGGTAAATAATTTTAGTATTTACAATGTGGAAAAAATGTAACCATGTTCCATGTTGCATAAACAAAATAAAAGAAAATGGGGAATTGTAAAGAAAGAATATAGATGAATACCTTGACCATTTAAGAGAATATATGACAATGATATGTCCCAATGATTGGACGGTTAACCATATTAGAAAAAAGTATGTTGTGTATAATGATTATATTTGTGGTGATAATGATTTACTAAAGATGAGAATCATGTGTAGTGGCCATATAATAATCTATCTATGTCAATTATTCATTGTGTGATCCAAATTTGAATTATAACATGTATTTGTTTTTATTTATTTAATTACAAGATTATTCATTGTGCGATCCAAACTTGAATTATAACATGTATTTGTTTTTATTTATTTAATTACAAGATTGTTCATTGTGTGATCCAAATTTGAATTATAACATGTATTTGTTTTCATTTATTTAATTACAAGACATATGATATCATTGTCCTTTATCCAGATTCTTATAGGTGTATTTGTCTGTATATGTAGACATTTGGACATCATTTTCACTTTGAGAATGTCAATGATGGACATGTTAAACATGAATATGGAGAATACTTCAAATTTCAACCAATTCAATTATGTTATCCATTATAAACAAAACATAATAAGGTAGGGAATTTATGTTACAACAAAAAATACATAAGATGATGCAAGTAGATTTCTCATATTTTAAAATATTTAAATTGAGGTGAACGTGGAATGATAAATTAGACCAAAATAATGTAAAAAAATATCATGATAGTACGATATAATGTGTAAGCTCCCAAGATTTAAACATACTTGTACAGAAAATACTTATATAAATTCAATACCATTGATTGATAATCATAAAGAATATGATAGTATGATAACATGTGTAATGGCCCAAACTTTAAGCATAGTTTTACAAAGATTACATACAAAAATTCAAACCATTGATTGCTAACATAAATAATATTCTATTCATGATTACATAATCCACAGGTTAAATGGGTCATGAGAATTTACCTTTCAGATAAAAAGAACTAGTTTACTTATAAAACTAGGGACATGGAACCTTTGAGCTTTAGTCTCTAATCCTATTGAATGAAACCAATATGTGATGAATGAATCTCCACCCGACCATAAGCTCAATCGAACCTATATTTTTGTAGTTATCAACCGTCAGACCCATATTCAACAATCTCTAGCATTTTTTAGTCACTACTTCCCAATAATTCTCTAGGAAAAAGATGCCTAACTTCATTATCCTCATCCATTAAATAGAATTCCATTGTCTAAAAATGGAAAGAAAAACTATGTACAAATAATCCACTTGTCATTATGCATTTTTATTTGATCTCAACTTCTTATTAATTTATCTTTAATTATTTTTACTCATTAATCTTTTAATAAAATAGTTAGTTTCATTTGTTTATTATGATCTTTCACTTTATTATTATTATTATGAGACCTCACAAACTCTCCCACTTCAAGGAAATTTGTCCCAAAGTTAACTTTAATAATGTAACTTATAATTTACTTATTTCTTTATTCTCTCATATATTTTACACAACACCCTCTATTGTAACTAGTATAAGGGCCAGCAAAGTGATCATAATATGCATTGAAAAGTCACATGTTGTAGTGGCTACAACCACGCTCCAAAATTTTTCCTTAGCTCATTTTGGAGCCTCCCTACCAACCTTTCACATCACCTTGTCTTGCTTCATCAAGAACACAAGCTTAAGTGTTTTCTTGCACAAAGGCAGCCTATTGATCATAGCTTGATGCATTCCCCTCACAGGTAGTTCATGGGACTTGGTCAAGCTACAGGTTGAACAACTTCCCCAAGAAAATTGAGCATTTTTGGAGGGAAACCAACCATCCCTCTAGAAATTGTGAAATCCTCTCTGGCAGCCTAATAGGCTCCAGAATTGTGCAATTCTTCCAGTCAACAGTCCTAGTAGGAATTGCGCAAATTTCCCCAGCATGGTTAATCAACCCAAATTTTTCACAAATTTGGGAAGGAGTCAGCTGCTTTGCCCAAAAATTGTGCAAACCTCTTGGGCAGTTAGCCTAGCTCCTAGCCAGAAATTGGAATTTTTCTCAAGCAATTGAGCAGCTTCATGCATGAGCAGTCTGGTTGACTAGTCCCACCTGGGACCAAGGAAACTTGACTTGCATGCATGCATGACTTTCTTTTTCCCGGAATAGGAAAAGGAAACATACAAAGGGCATCCCATGATTCAAGGAGATATTTTTAGCAGCTAGAGGTTACATGCAAATTTATTTTAAAACATTCCCTCCAAGTGTCACTTTTTCCTATATTTGTGGCATGCGTATCATGAGCCCAAAATTATTTATTCGATACATCATAGCTCATTATTTCACATCAATCTTAGAGCTCTGACATCCCACAACACATCCAGGACTTTTCGACATGTCTAGCTCAACTATTCACGGGTAAGTGACCTCAACTTCTCTTTTTCAGTATTTCTATCGCTTTTTGTGTATTCGCTTGTGTTAGTGATGTTTGCTTGATTTCTTTGAATGCCTGATGTCGTTTAGATGTATAATAGCTTTTCCTAGATATGTTTAAGTTTTTGTTGCTATCTCACTACTGTCGCATGCATGAAACTTTTTTTCATGAATGTTCATTGAACCGATGAATCGCTTCACCCACATGCATGTTGATCTGTTTGTTGAATCTTTCATTCATGTTTTGCATGCACCGTCAATCACTTATTCTTTCACTTAGTTTCGCCATGCATTCACTGTCTTATTTTCTTTTAGTTTCTTGTCGGCAAGTCGGGCCAACCTTAGCCCAGACTCTGCCTTCACTGGGACTGCATTACGCAATCTGGGGAAGGAAGGCTCTGCCTTCCTCTCCAAAAATGCTTATTTTTTCCCAGCACTGCCCTCCAAGATTGTTTTGCACATTTCTGAGGGATAGTGAGTGTTGGCCCAGAAAATTGCGCAATGCAGTCCATGTGCCTGCAATCACTCCCAGCTAGAATTGCGCATTGCGCAATCCCAGCAGCCAACATCCAGTCTAGATTGTGCATTGCGTAGATCCAATAGCTAGTCTTGCCTCCCAAATAGTCCAGACTACCTTTTTCATAGATCTGTTATCTAGTCACCCAACCTCCTATAAGAAACTGTGCAATATTTCCCATCAGTATCCCAGGTATGTGTTGTGTCATTCCCCGAAGTTGCTTTGTTTTCACTAATATATTTCTTACCATGCATGTTGCTTGTCTCCATATCTTTCAGGTTTTCATCTGTTCCAATGGCTTCCAAGAGAACAGGATCATTAGACACTGATGGAAATGCAACTGGAGCAGCAAGTGTCCTCTAGTCTGCCGATCTATGAAGATACAAAGCTGTCTCTAAACAAGGACATCAAACTGAAGTGGAAAGAGGTCAATGAAACATTTGCAGGAACTTTTGGGGAACACCTCAAAGACCTTCAAGTGTACATGAACATTCACAAGTTTGGCTTGTATCAGATTGCATGCAGATATCATGTGTTCCCATGCATGGACATGATACATTGGATCATCTCTCACACTGATCCCGAGATGATGACCTTGAGTAGTGTCAGTGGGATGAATCTTGTGACCTTCTAGGAATGAGATTATGATGAGATGTATCAGATGTCAGAGCCTGTAACTATCATGGAGACTCCATTCAACTTACCCAACAGCAGTGCTAACTCCAGATACATTCTGAAGAATTGTGTAAAGGAGCCAGTTTGATTCAAGTTAACACCCAACCAGATCTACAAGACAAAGATACTGAGGAAGGAGTAGCAATAATTGATCATATTTTCTTGTCAACTATATGGCCAAGAAAGCACGGAAACCTTCCCACAGAGATGGGCAGTTGCACTGGAAAAATTGGCTAGAGAAGGAAAACCATGTAACTGGTTCGGCATACTGGCCCATCAGCTGAAGGAACAAGTAATGAAGGCTTGACAGTCACCTAGAGGTATGCATGTAGATATTTACATGTCTGCCTACATCTTAGATCCAGTATGTGCCTGATAGGAGTTCCTGGGCTTGGAGTGGGCATGGTCACCGATGAACATAGTTGTGAACACATATTTGAATTTGTTGTGAATGCAGCTTCAAAGGAGTAATCACACGGCTATCCAATAATTTTGTCACCCTAGTGTACAAGATAATATTCTAACAAAATCCACCCTACATGTCAAAGGAAGCAAAGGAGGCATTGATAGGAATTGTATATTTGTATCCCTCACTATCCGGCACTTTCATCCAAATGTTCAGTGCGGAGAAGCCTCTGCATGTTCTGCCAAAGTTTTCCTTGGACGTACTTTTCATGTAGGAAGTAGCATATCACATCTCGGCAGGATTGACAGCTAGACTGCATTGGAAGAAGAAGGAACCTTGGCCCACTCTTCTGTTGCGAGTTGGGTTATATGAGATTTGAAGTATCAAGCAAGAGGATGTCAAAGAAGAAATGTTGAAGAAGTACCCATTCGACCTCTGAAGCTACAATCCATATGACCCACATTGCATTGTGAAAGATCACTGCATGAGAGTTCAGTTCAACTAGATCCATGGGGCATGTCATTGGGCCGAGGAGCCATGTAGATATTGCTACAGTTTCTCCAGACCCAATGAATAGTTCGGCTTTGTTGTGGAGTGGTTAGCAAACAACATGAAGTAGCATCACGGAGAGCACCAAGAGTATTAGCAGTGGCAACAGAGGCAAGCATACTAGTGTGCGACAAAGGTAAGAGGAAGACTACTGATCTCATGGAGGATGATCAAAGCTGCAAGTTTTGAGCAGATCCACTTGCAGAGAAAGAAGCTATGGCTATAGAGGCAAAGAGGCAGCAACACGACAAGTGAATCACACGAAGTTAAATGGATAAGAAGAGAATGGAAGAAGTAGAGAAGGAGTTGCATGAGCTGAGGGAGAAACTCTGAAAGAAACAAGAGTTGCACAAACAGGAGAGGGAAGCGTAGAAGCAACAAATATGGCAGGGGTCACAACATGTGCAAACATATGAAGTAGTGCACATACAAGTATTTGATTCATCTGAACAGCTGGAATCAGGCGAATGGGGTGAACCATTGCAGGGGCAAGACTTTTCTCATGAGATAGAACAAGAGCTTCAACAGTTGGATGTAGACATGGAGCAACAGGCGTTGGAATAGGAAATTGACCTCATGCCTCACCATAAAGAGATCAACTCACCTACTTCAATGCATCCAGATGATGAGAAAGTCTCGGATGACAAGGAGGCACTGAGATCCTTGGTGATCAGCCAAAGGAAGAGATGCACAACATCTTGTTCGATGAATCTCAACATAGAGTTGTGCAGTCTTGCATGGTATCAACTTCGAAGGATCAAACATCTCCTGCACAAGTTGAAGAACGAGTGATCATGACTAATGTTCTTAAACATCCAGCTTCCTTGGCCGATGTGACAAGAGTGCATGACAAAGCCACTAGCTCAAGTGTTCGCTTCCTAATAGCTAAGAATGAGCAAATGGAAAAGGAACTACAAACGACCAAGCAAGGAGGAGACTTGGTGACAATGTCCGCTCAAGCTAAACTGAAGAAGGAAATACTAGATGAAGTATTTCCCCTTGACACAGTTATGCAAGCGTTGTAATCCAAGTTTGGTATCGTGCACAAGGCAGTCATCCATCTCAATAGATGGTAGCAGTGATGCGCTAGAAGAACATGTATCTTGATGAACTTGCATGTTGTTGTTGATGACATGCAAACATGGACGATGAAGTACAAGGGAGCCCCACTTCACTTGCCTAAGATGATGAGGGCCAATGCGGTCAAGCTAAAGGCATGTATCCAAAGTCAAATCATGAATTATTAAGATCTCCCTCAGTTCATCACCAGCATATAGGCCTCCTATGCATGAGTATTCAAGAGTATGGATGTTGTGGTGCTCAAACATGTGATCCCATCAATCGGGACTCTCACCTAGGCATAGACAAATAAGTAGGTCCAACTAGATCTTAATTCGTACTTTGACAACTTGATGTGCATTACCACCAACCCAGACTTTCCTATCAGTGCAAACATCATGCATAAGTATATTCCTGGTTCAGCCACATTTACGATAATGATGCACATGCTTTCAGACGAGTTGGACAGAGGAGCCCAAGTAGTGTACCCAGATGTTATGGAATCAAGGGTTAGGTTTCAGACAGATGTCACCACCTCACAACATGCAATTAATGCATTAGTTATAATCTTAGCATCATCATATCACAAAAAAGAATGCACATGTTAACTCTCACATGTCATCTTCAAAATACAATATCATTGTTATCACAACATCCTTAATAGTAACACACCATATACTCATATATTTCATCATAATAAATGAATGCAATTACCACATGGAATCACACAATGTAATATCGTCATAATATTATAACATCAACATAATAAATGGAACCACATTATGAGTATACTTATTATGATTCACTAGCAAAAAAAACTCATTAGCATACATTTTAAACAATGAATATCAAATATTAAATTTAATACAATAATATAATTAAACATCCTTCTAGAATTTGTTTTGGTGATGTTACTATCCTAATTTAGAATAGTTATCTTCTGCCCAGAATTGATGACTTGTTTGATCAACTAAGAGGGGTTGCAGTGTTCTAAAAAATGGATTTGAGGTCTAGTTACTATCATATTCAAATTAAGGATGAATATAAGCATATTTAAGTACCAAATACGAACACTATGAACAATGTCCTCAACCCATATTTGGACAATTTCTTATTGGTGTTCATGGATGACATCTTGGTCTACTTAAAAACTAGAGAAGAGCACATGAAGAGAAGTTGAAATTGATATTGCAATTGTTGAGAGAGCACAAACTCTAAGCCAAGCTCAACAAGTGTGATTTATTCCAATCACAAGTTTAGTACCTGGGACATGTCATTTCCAAAGAAGGCATGGTTGTGTATCCTAGGAAGATTAAGGCCATCATGGAATGGCCCACTCCCATAAATGTCACATAAGTTAGATATTTCATGGGATTAGTCAGGCATTAATAATAGTTCATTCTAAATTTTTCAATGATTGGGCATCTAATCACAACTTTACAAAATAAAGGGAGAAGATTCCAATGGAGAGAAAAGTGTGCAGCTAGACTTGAGAAACTCAAATATTTTCTCACATAGCAACCTATGCTTAGAATAGTCTATATGGGGAACGATTTATTAGTTTTCACATAGGCCTATAAGGAAGGACTAGGTGTGGGCTTGATGCAAGAAGGGCATGTAATTTTTTATGAATTGAGGAAACTAAATGAACATGAGAAGAACTATGTCACTCATGAATTGGGTCATGCAATGATAGTGCACGCATTGAAAATATGGAGGTAATACTTACTTAGGAGGAAGTTTGTGTTACTTTTAGACCATGGAGGGTTTAAATACTTGTTTGAATAGCTAAATTTGAATGCAAGACAAGCCAAACGTTTAACATTAATCAATGAATTTGACTTTGATATCAAGCACATTAAGGGCAAGGATAGCAAGGTAGTGAATGCACTTACTAAAAGTATAAAAATTACTCACTTGGTAGCCATAAGAACTTGTGAAGTTTATGTTAAAGAATGGATCAAGAGGTATTACTGCATGATGAGCATTATCAACATGTGAAGAAATGTTTGCAGCAAAAACCAGAAAAATCAATGAGTGAGAATTATAGACTCACCATTGATGTTATGTTGAAGTTCCAGGATAAATGGTATGTTCCTTGGATGGGAAACTTGAAGAATATCATAATGGATGAGTTTCATAAAATATCATATTCAAGTCATCCTGGTTATTAGAAAATGATAGCATCCATGAAGAAAGTGTATTATTGGTAGAGCATGAAGAAGGAAGTTGTCGATTACATTATTAGGTACCTCGAATGTGAAAACTTTAAAGTGGAATGCAGGAACCCATTGGGATTACTACAACCAATCACAATGCCAAAGTTAGAGTGGGAATTCATATCTATGGAATTCATCACAAATGTCCAAGAACTTCCAAGCAGCATGATGTTATAATGATGTTAGTGGACTAGTTAAGCAAGGAAAACCACTTTATAGTTATCAAGTCCACCCAGAAATAAATTGACATAGATCATATTTTGATGAAGTACATATTTAGATTACTTCGCGAACTCAAGAAGATAATTTTAGATTGATATGCAAAGTTCACTTCAAATCTTTGGAAATAATTGTTTGTTGGCTTTGGAACCTAGATAGATTTTAGTACAACATAGTATCTTCAAATTAACAAAGAAACTGGAAGAGTGAATAGAGTTTTAGAAGAAATGGTAAGGATGTATTTCATGCATCAACCAAAGAGGTAGGATGTAACAACCCAGGTTAAAAATTCATGTAAAAATATATAAGACCACGACCATGGGATACGTATTCCAAGATGAATGTTGGGAAAAACATCCTAGTGGGGTGTCACTTAAGTTATTATGGAAAAAGGAAATTGGTAAAGGAAATGGCTAAGGCTTTGGAAAGGCAAATGGCATTTTTGGTACATTTATTTATGAAAATAAAGGAAATTAGGAGAAAAGGAAGGTGAAAGGTCGCAGGTTGCATGTGAGGAGGAAATTGAAGAAAATAGAGGCCTCATTGATAAAAAGGATTATGAGGATCAATGGAGAGGGCTTAATCAATGTAACCTTTTATTAGTTGAGTTTTGGAGCTCTCACTCTATCCTCTCTCTCTCATACTCTTAGACACTTAGATTTTCTTGGAGAACTCTTGGAGAGTGTGGAATATTATGATGCTTGGAGAAAGAAGGTAAAGGAAGAGAAGGAAAGCATAAGAAGATGTTAGGATCAACAACTACAACAGGTTTTTCTTGTAGGTACCGAGTTGAATGTATTTTTTCCTCACTAGTTTTGTCATGCTTAGTGTATGCATGTGGCTTATTGGTCATGATCTATCACTGGCATGGAGGATTCCCTAGATTGATAGTGGATTTCCTAGCCCTACTATTTCCTGGATAGCCATGGTGTTGTGGGTTCATTTATTTATTTTCCTGGTTGGTTCTCATGCTTCCTTTAGCTTGAGTTGAATTACTAGTTCCTGGAAGCCCTGGTTGGACAAATGCTCTAGAAGCCCTATAATAGCTTGGGTTGAGTTACTAGTCCTAGAAGCCTTGGTTATAAAAATTCTCTCAAAGCCCTTGGTGAGTTGATTTACTAGTAATTGAAGCCCTACTTGGATAAATTCTCTGAAATCACAGTGGTAGTTGTGGGTTGAGTTACTAGTCCTAGAAGCCTTGGTTGGAACAAACACTCTATATCCCTGGAAGGCTTGGGTAGAGATCAATTTGATGATCGCTTTGTGATTTCCGTTTGTGATGTGTAATAGTTGTTTCATGGGTTGTGGTGGTTTGACCTCTCGATGCCCTGGATGGTTTTGATTGATGTGTTTTATGAGATCCTACATTCATGCTTGGAATATGGCATGGGGGTGAATGGATGAAGAGAGAATTGGCTTAGCCATTCTATGGTCAGGTGGAACATGGTAGTCCCATCCCAGGTTGGATTTTACATTCATTAATAAGAGGTTATTTCCTTGATATATTATGTATAAATGTATTAGTTTATATGTGGATTCTATGGCTTATGTATCCTTTATATTTCCATTGTTATTATGTTGGTTATAAACATGTCTTATGACAGTGCTGATGCATGGATCTCCTCATGTTTTGATTTGTAAATAATTGAACAATGTATCTATGACCTAATAGATGATAATGCAACTAATGATATAAGGCATCAATGCTTCTTAGAGATTCTCAAGTAAGTACGAGACCCCTATGCTCAGATCTATTGTTTACTCTTGTAGATTACATATTTGTGATATGTTTGACGAAATTCCTATCATGGTTAGTAGGGGTCCAATCAAGTCCTTGTTCACTTACTTTCATTTGTATCATCATTCCCTTATTATATTTTTTCTAAAGGTGTCCTTTAGTTTTGGGAAGTGACCTGGGCTCTAGGCCTAAAAAAGTGGTTCAAATTCCAACGATGCTATCACAACAATAAGAAAAATAATCCCTAAACATTGGCATACCATGTTGTAGGGGCATCCAAAACCTTATGGACCCATGCATGCCCATATCATGGGAGCATCCATGGGTTAATTTATCTAAAAAATAGTGGGACCTAGAGACTGGTTACCAGAGAGGTGGGGATGGTTCCTGGGAGTCATGTTGTTGATGTGGAAGGTCTGTATGTTCTGTTTTTGTCGATTCCAATTCCTTAAGGTCACATAGGAGGTTGGATCCCATCATAGTAGCCTCCCATCACATGTTTACCCTGTTTGGTCAGTTACTTGGGTAGATGTGGGAGGAGGGTGTTATAGAGTGGTATCATACCATGGTTCACCCCTTAGATTGGATGGGTGGTGTGTTGGTCATGCATTCATGTCGATTGCATATGTGTTCCTTATTCTTGTAGTCCATGTGCTTGTTGCATTTGCATGGTGTTGATCATGGTTGTAGTGGTGTCACCATGTGAAGTTTGATGGTGTTTTTTTGGAATGTGTCGTCATGAGTGTATGGTTGTATATGAATTTCTTATGTATGTCAGTTTCTGTATGTTATTATGCATGCATTGTCATGGTTATAGTTATGCATGTATAATAGGTCAAACATGAATAATGAATTTGGTGTATGCAATTAGGTCATCATGATGATATTGGTATGTTATGATACTAATGTGTTGGCTGAGATAGAGCAGAAGATGAAAATCATCAAAGTGAATTTGCGGCATTAGAGTTTGGGGTAAGAGAAGATCGTCATACATGTATCGTATATTTGGAATGTAGGTATGTTAATTAATGGATTGTTATATGCATTAGGGTTATATACATGTTTTTCATTCTATTATTATTATGGTTACATGTATGATAAATGTTAGTTTATCGATGTATCCATATATACATGTGTCAGATAGCCATGAATTATAGTAACCTGTGTTTGTATGCATTGTTGTTGTTTTTTATGTTAGTTAACAAGATGATTATGTTATATGTGCTTGATTAACTTGTAGTTAGCTCGATGAATATGTTATATGTTGTTGATGAGCATGTTATATGTTAGCTTATTGTTGTTATATGCTAGTTAACTTGATGGTTAGGATTATATCATTAATATCTTGATGTTATATGTATCATGCTAAATTGGATTTACCTATGCAGATGGTTAGGGTTATCACATTCAGGTATGAGTCGACTTATTATGGAATTGTGTTTTACTGATCTAGACAGATCGTACATATGTGATTGCTATGCATGAACGACAAATGTTTGTGAGTTTATGATGTGAATGTGTTAGCTAGTGACTATTATGGATATCATGAGCTTATTTATGTTTGAGTTGATATGTCATGAAGATATATCATGCTAATATAGCTTGATTGTGCAAACAAGATATCCTTCCCTGAGATACATTAAGGTATGAGTTTGCTTATGTTGTATACTTGGTGCTTGATTGTTTGATTATGTCGTCTAGTTGATTAACTTAACATGGTGTGTTTGTAAGTTGGTTGGATGTTTTATGAATTACATAATATGAGTATGTGTTCAAATGATCTTGTTTTAAGATGATTGTACTAACACATATGTGTTGAGATAGTTGATATGTACTTGAGTGTAAGTAGTGACAGTTGTAGCCATAGAAAATTTTAGGGGCGAATGTTCACCCTTTGGCAAAATTAAGGGGTTTTAAATTTTTAGTGGGCGAATATTTTGTATCATAGTACATTTTTACAAATCACCTTAAATAGCCCACCTTATTTTGAGGGAGAGGGTAAAAAGGTAAATTTAGCCCTTCAAATTAGGAGTTACAACCACCTTATTTTGAGGGAGAGGGTAAAAAAGGTAAATTTAGCCCTTCAAATTAGGAGTTACAACCTTCCATTCGCCTATTTTCAAGAATAGGTTTTATTTAAGTGAATCCTATGGGCCAAATACCATATTTATAAAAGAGGTATGGTAAATTAATAAAAATATAAATAAATGAGAAGTATGGTAAATAAATAAAACCTCTTTTTATATCAAAAGGTATGGTAAATAAATAAAAATATAAATAAACTAGACGTATGGTAAATAAATAAAACCTCTTTTTATATTTAGTCCATAACCCTCATTCTATTTATGAAGGCTCAAGAAAGAGGTTTTGTTTAAGTGAATCCTATGGGCCAAATACCATATTTGTAAAAGAGGTATGGTAAGCAAAATACTATAGGACAAATATCATGGACTAGATTTTTATTAATACCATGCAAAAAAACATTATTAACCCTAATATTAGTATTAATAAAAATAAAAATGGCACATGGTATTGACCCATGGTATTCACCAAAATGGCACATGGTATTGACCCATGGTATTCACCTGGAATGTAGCCTATTTAAATGGGGGAATTAAACTAGCATAGATCCATCTTTACTCTGGATCTACTAACCCCCGAGAGGTATCAAATATCGTGATATGCAAACTAGCATAGAGTGAAAAATATTTGATCCCTCTCGGGGCTTGGTGGATCAAGAGTAAAAATGGATGTTGTAATTTAATGTATGTTAAACATTTTAGCTTGGTTAAAATAAAAAATAAAATAAAAATCAACTATTATTTTTATTAATTTTTATAAATTACTAATAGTAATTTTTAAGCTCCAGGTTTATGATAACCCATGGTAATACCAAGATCTTACAAGATTTTATAATTGAGTAAAATATTCACCATGCCTGGTGAGAGATTCGCCAAAAAATAATATATGCATATTATATTATTGATAAAATCGCCTTCCATTTTTCCTATATACCATGGAGATTCACCCATTTATTATACTTATAAATTTAGGGGGGGTTCTTAAAATTTTCCCTGGTTGTAGCATTATGTATTATGACTAATGAATGTGAGTTGATTGTTGAGTATGACATGGTTGTTAGTCTTGGTAAGGCTGATTTCAAATTCATAGACATGATGCCTTGATTTGTGGAACATGTGGTTGACATGTGTGAGCAGTTGCAAGGTAACATGTTTGGCATTAGTATGACAAGGTAATAGTTGATTTTTTTATATAACTATCCATTGGGTGATGTGAAAGTACATAGTAATACTCAGTTGTAACAAGGTAAAGGTAAAAGAAAGGAATTGGGTGAGACTTCCTTTGGATATGTTTGGAAACTAAAATTCCAAAAGAATGAGTGCTTTGCCTACACGAATTCTTATTAAGCCTAATTTGTCTGAAATTATGTACATGTATTTAACAATTATAACAACTGGTGTCTAATTATAACTAGATTTGTCAAAGGAATTGGAGTCCCTTAAGACATGGCAAATATGTCTTTGGTTACAAGGCAACATGCTTGGCACAACAAGATAAGGTAACTGGCATATTGTTATGATTATTTATGCATTGAAACTTGTGTGTTTATGGAAGTATGATGCAAGGGATTGCATGGAAAAGGAGACTTCCATGAAGTCGTAAAGAAGGCTCAACTTGGGCTTTCCCTTAGAGGCTTTGGGAACCATGGGGATTGAGTCATGGTGTCTATTGAGAGTCTTGTGATTTTGATTCTTTGTGCTTTGTTTTTGCTTGATTTATATATTTGTTTATGTCTAATGTATATCTATACCACTTTATTCATGGTGTCGTATTGTTATTGGTTTTCATGGTTTTCTTCTTATTTGCGCTTGTTTCTTGCCTTTTTTCTTTAGGGTCTTGGGAATTGGTTGGGAAAGAATAAAGTTGATGGAACTGGGAGAGTTCAATGAAACCTAATAGGTAATGTAAGACCCAGACGAAGCTCGATGCATGGGTAAGAGACGCTGAAGGTAAGAATATGATAATCAGTTGGATTGGTTCAGTCCATTGATGTAAATGGATGATGGTAGGACAATCATGAGAAAAGTAATCAGGAAAGGTAAAGTAAATGGATTTGAGGTGTCAGACACCTTGGCTATGTTGGGAATGATTTTTCTCAATGTTGTGCATGGTGTGCGTAGTTAAAGGGAGTTCTCTTAACCTTGACCTTAGGTTATCTGGTAATTATGTTATGATCATGTTTATGTTAATGTTTATATATATGCATGTATGTATGTATTTCATTTCCTAACAAGATCATGCTTGTTTAATGATAGTATTTATATGTATATATGTATGTATGTATGCATATTTTCATCTAATAGGGTCATCAAGAATCGTTCTTGTGCAAGAATGATTGCTTATGCAAGTGAATGACATGAAGGGATTCCTTGTTCATGAGGAATCAAGTGGGAAGAGCAGCCTGATAGATATCTGAGGTCAGTATCATGTGGATATGAATTGATATTATGTGATTATACTATGTCTATTTTTATGTTATGGATAGGCTAATGCTGAGAGATACTTCAACATAATGAAAACAACGTGATATGCAACATGCTAAGATAAGCATGGATGACAGAGAGACACTGGAAGAAAGGTTGCTTGGTAGAGGTAGTGTTGTTTTGGATGTGTGGTGCTACTATTGTGCATATGTTGTATATGTTGTACATGTTGAGCACATGCATTGTTATGTATATATAGTTTGTGTACATGTTGTTTATGCAGTGTTATGTATAGGGTGGTATAGATAGTGTTGTGTGAATGTTGCATATGTAGTGTTAGGTATATATAGTGTTATGCACATGTTGTATATTTGGTGTTGTGTGCGTATCGTAATATGTGCACGACGGATATGCAGTGTTGTGTGCATATGGTGTTGTGTGCATGGTGTATATACAATGTTGTGTACATAAGGTGCTATGTCCATGTTGTATATGCATTTCTATGTACATATGGTGTTGTGTGCATGTTGTACATATGGTGCTTTGTGCATATGGTATTGTGTGTATGATCGTACAAGTGGTGATGTGATCATGCAGTGCCATGTACATGTTGTACATATGGTGTTGTGTGTAGATGGTGTTATGTACATGTTGTGCATATGGTGTCATGTACATGTGGTGTCGTGTACATGTCGTGCATGTGGTGTTGTGTACGTCTGGCATTGTGTACACATTTTACAAGTAGTACCTGTGGCACTGTGTACACGTTGTGCAGGCGGTTCCATGTACATGTGATGTTGCACACATATTGTGCAGGTGGTGCTTTGTACAGGTGGTATTGTGTACATGTTGTACATATGGTACTGGTGTACATGTTGTATTATTTTCATGTCATACATGTTGTGTTGCAGGCATGCGGTATTATGTATGTGCATTGCGTAGGTGTGGTATTGTGACATGTGTACTTGTTGTGTTGTACTATGTGTAGTACATGTATTGTGTTTTGTTGTATGCAAGGTGTAGGTACATGTATTGTGTGGTGTTGTACATCGAGTGTAGATGTTTTATATTTAGTTGTATGTTAGGTGTAGGTGTATGCATTGTGTGGTGTCATACGTTGTGTGTGGATGTATATATTGTATGTCAGGTGTCGGTGCATGTCTTGCATGGTGTTGTATGTCGTGTGTCGTTGTATTTGTTTGATGCACACTATGTGTATGTGCACATGGTTGAGGAGAAGGAATTGGGTGTTTATCGAATGTGGCAATTGATCTGGAGTACGTACAGAATAAGGACAAAGGTAGAAGCTAATAATTGATTAAAGGATAAGTATTAGTATTTTAATTCAGTTTTATTATGCATGTGATTTATGATTTTGGTTTATGATGGTTACATGTGATCTATGATTTTAATTTGTGATGTTTGTGTTTGGAGCTAACATGATGTGATATGTTTATACATGATGATCTGATCAAATAGTTAGTTTGACTTTTTGTGACAAGAAATAAACATGATTTCAAGTATACCTTATTGATGAGCTACCAATGAGGTATGATGTGAATTTATTTCAATTTATTTTAAATCTAATGGAAGCTATATGCTTGGTACAGGAAGCACGGAAATGCCCGGATGGGTGGTTGAAACTGACTACAATAATTAGTAGCATCAGTGAGAGGAATTCGAATATGCAGCAGTATGTTGGTAAATCACTTCAAGAGTAGGGCCATTGTGGGACATTGGTACCCAATAGTGTCCATTGATTTCCATGAGCATACTATGACCAATATGATGGTTTTATGGCATGGATATGCCTTGGTTTTTATACCTTCCAATGTGAGGAAACATTACCGAGGGATGGACTATGTGGGATGGGGGTGCCAGCGGAACTTGGAAGGTGTGTAACTACATAGAAGGGGCAGACCAGATTGTCTGATGGACTATGTAGCAGAGAAGGGAAGGCCGGGGATATATATTTTTTTGTCATTAGCATTACCAAATGAAATCAAATGCACATTGGTAATGTTCCCTGGAACAATGAGATGATAATTGTTCACTAAGAGGACAAGTGGCATAGGATTATAGCGATGGACATTGGATGCATATTTGACCTTGTCGTGGATTCTAGATTTCCTTGGAAGGAGATGAATCCTGGTATTACTTTGAAGGTGGAGGTGTGAGCCTATGGATTCTTGTGTTGTGGATGTAGACATCGTATCCTTTTATTTGCTTATTGAGAAAATGTGCATGTGTGTATATGTGTATATCACTGTAAAAATAAAATCAAGTTGGATTTATAAAGATCCATATACAGTATGGTTATTTGTTGGTTTAAGAAACTGTGTATAAGTATATGTGGTTATTATTGTAAATCTCATAATGAGTTGTGTTATAAAGCTCTAGTAAACAACATGTTTTCCATGTTTTAACAGATGATCGTTGCAAATATTGCAACATGTTGTATTATAATATCCTTGGGAAGTATGTTTTGTTTATAGAATTCTTACTAATTATAGGTGTCATTGAACATTGAGGAGGGTTTTCCCCCGGGGGGGTTCTGTAACAACCCTCGGTAAAAAATCATGTAAAAATATATAAGACTATGGTAATGGGACACGTATTCCAAGCTGAATGTTGGGAAAAACATCCTAGTGGGGTGTCGCTTAAGTTATTATGGCTAAAGGAAATTGGCAAAGGAAATGACTAAGGCTTTGGAAAGGTAAATGGCATTTTTGGCACATTTATTTATGAAAATAATGGAAATTAGGAGAAAACGAAGGTGAAAGGTAACACGTTCCAAGTGAGGAGGAAAATGAAGGAAAATAATCGAAAATGAAGAAAATAGAGGCCTCATTGATAAAATGGCTTCTAAGGATCAGTGGGGAGGGCTTGGTGAGTGTACTCTTCGACACTTAGAGTTTCTTGGAGCACTCTTGGAGAGTGTGGCATACTTGGATGCTTTGGGAAAGAAGGCAAAGGAAGAGCAGGAAATTGCAAGAGGACATCAGGATCAACAGCTACAGTGGGTTTTTCTTGCAAGTGTCGAGTTGCATGTATGTTTTCCTCACTAGTTTTGGCATGCATGGTGTATGCATGTGGTTTATTGGTCATGATTTGTCACTAGCATGAAGGATTGCCTAGATTGACAATGGATTTCCTAGCCTTGCCATTTCCTAGATAGCCATGATGTTGTGGGTTCATTTATTTGTTTTTCTAGTTGGTTCTCATGCTTCCTTTAGCTTGGGTTGATTTACTAGTTCTTGGAATCCCTGGTTGGAAAAACTCTCTAGATGCCTTGTAACAACTTGGGTTGAGTTACTAGTCCTAAGAGCCTTGGTTGGACAAATGATTTGGAATCCCTTGGTGGGTTGAGTTAGTTGTCTGGGAATTCTTGTTCGTAAAAATTCTCTAGAAGCCCTACTACAGTAGTGGGTTGAGTTATTAGTCCTCGAAGACTTGGTTGGAACAAATACTCTAGATCCATGGAAGGCTTGGATAGAGACCAACCTTATGATGTTTTTGTGTTGTCCAACCATGAGGTGGAATCACTATTTGATGGGTTGAGGTGGTTTGGCCTTTGGAAGCCCTGGATGGTTTTGATTGATGTGTTTTATGAGAGCC
Organism: Pinus tabuliformis; assembly: GCA_031772625.1. Lineage (NCBI taxonomy): Eukaryota > Viridiplantae > Streptophyta > Pinopsida > Pinales > Pinaceae > Pinus > Pinus tabuliformis. The sequence continues at coordinate 1,605,986,443 of CM062817.1, read as the reverse complement.
CACATTCGTGCTGGGAATATGGCACTAAGGTGAATGGACAAAGAGAGAATTGGCTCAGCCATTCTATGGTTGGGTGGAACGTCATAGTCACATCCTAGGTTGGACTTTTCATTCACTAATAAGAGGTTATTTCCTTTATATACTAAGTATAAATGTACTAGTTTATATGTGGATTATGTTGTTATTATGTTGGTTATAAGCATGTACTATGAGAGTGATGATGTATGGATCTCCTCATGTTTTGATTTGTAAATGAATGAACAATTTATCTATGACCTAATATATGATAATTCATCTAATGATATAAGGGATCACTGCTTCTTAGTGGTTCTCAAATAAGTATGAGACCCCTATGCTCAGATCTATTGTTTACTCCTGTAGATTACATATTTTTGATATGTTTCATGAAATTTCTGTCATGGTTAGTAGGGGTCCATTCAAGTCCTTGTCCAATTAATTGCATTTTTATCATCATTAACTTGTTATCATTATATTCTAAAGGTTTCATTTAGTTCTGGGCAGTGACCTAGGCTCTAGGCCTAAAAAAGTGTCTCAAATCTTGGCGACATTGACACAACACTGAGCAAAATAATCCTTCAACACTGGCATACCATGTTGTGGGATATTCCAGAGCCTTCTGGATGCATGCATGCCCATATCATGGGAGCATCTAGGGGTTAATTGGTCTAAAAACTCATTAGGATCTAGGGACTAGTTACCTGAGAGGTGGGGATGGTTCTTGGGAGTCTCGTTGTTGATGTGGAAGGTATATATGTTGTGATTCCATCGATTCCACTTCCTTAAGGTAACATAGGAGGTTGAATCCCATCATATTATCCTCTCTTCACATGTTTACCCCATTTGGTTGGTTACTTAGGTAGATGTGGGAGGAGGGTGCTACATGGGAAGAGGTTTTCCATTAGTTGCATTTTATTACAACAATGGGTACCAAGAGTCACTAAAGATGAGACCTGTTGAGGCTTTATATCTTATAAAATATAACACTTCCATTATCTAGTATGATCCAATGAATAGGGTGGTTCTTGGACCTAATATGTTGAGGGAAATGGATTGGAAAGTAAGTAATACTAGGCATAAAATGAAGGCATCTCAGGATAGGAAAAATAACTATGCAAATCAACATATAATGCACAAGGAATTCCAAGTGGGAGAGCATGTATACCTATACATCAGACCAAGGAATATCTCATAAACAATGGAGTATTTTTCTAAGTTGGCACCCATATTTTGTGGACCATTTCATTTTGGAAAGAGTAGAGTTAATGGCTTATAGATTAGACTTAGTATGCACAGTGAAAGCACATGATGTTTTCCATATTTTTTTCTTAATAAATATCTACGTGACATTAATCATGTTTTGGATTGATCTATGATACATGTGCAATCTAAGGGAGAATTTCAACTAGAAACTTTGTGCATCCTAGACCAGAGGAAAAACATGCTCTAGAATTAAGTAATAGAGTAGGTCAAAGCGCAATGGAAGTACTTATGACCAAATGAAGCCACCTAGGAAATGGAAAATAAAATTGAGGGTGCTTTGCCATTTTCTGTTCATTGTATAAATTAGTATATAAGTTCTAAATATAAATCCCAATGGTTGCAATTTTCTTAATTTTTTTAAGAATACTAAGGAAGGTGTTCCCTTAAGGGGGTTTCATCTATAACAACCATTTTCTACATTCCGTATATGTAAATAGCATTGTGTGGATTTTTTTTAGCATATCTAAATTTATGAAAATAAATTGAATTAATTGTTGTTTGAAGGAAGGGACATGGATTTGTTTATGGCGCTGGACCTACCAACATGTCAGGGGATCTCCCCGATAAGAAATCCTAACTAGACCTCAAACTATTTGGACTAGGAGTCCCAACAATGGGAAGTACGGTATCACCTTGACTACTGTTGCACCTAGATGTATGTAAGATGTCCTTGTTTGTAGCAAGGGTGTGACCTTCCAATAAGTCAAGGAATGTGCATGAAAGACTCTAACACATGGAAGGGGAGTAAGTGTGCCCCTTAGAAACTTGTGATAGCACGCAACTTGAAAGGGAACACACTAGCAGAAAGACATCACGATATGAAAAGTGGGATAGCCGGCGATCCAAAGTGATGGATTATATCAACAATGCGCTTCGATAAGATTCATACAAACACGTATGGAATTGTCCATACATACATGTGTAAATTAAAGCTACATACATCATTAAAGAAACGAAGATATTCAAACTACAATAACAACATATGCATGAAACGTGTTGCCTCTATTATATTAAAAGAGTGAAAGGTCCAATCATGCACACAACCACGACTTCCACTAGCCTCGATATCAGAACATTACAGTCATTTCCACCTGCTCCTCGAAAGAGATGTACTAGCTCTGCACTGTGGAAAAGCTAAGGCTCATTACAATACACTCCAAGATTTCTCTAAGTTATCCCTATAGGAAGCTTGGCTCCCAAAATCCTGTACAATGAGTTATGAGGTTCTATAAATAGCAAAGGGTGGGGTGACCCTTGACATTCCCCTTTGTGACTCTTCACCTACCTTCATGACTCTTCAACTTACACATGATTGTTACATTCTACTATTGACACTTGGTCTTTCACTTTTACAACATGTTTACATTACAATCTTCACATGTACACATGTGAGAAAAAAATAGGCTTGAGTAAGTCATGCAAAACATCACTAAGGCTCAGAAAGTTATGGGAAGACTAACTCTTCGACATTCTCTCGATGATCAATGGTGGTGAACTAATGCCAAGCTTGGTAGTCTATTATGGTGTTTGCATGCTCTGTGGTGACATCCTTCTGAAAGAAAAATCTTGCCTTTGTTGCGTCCAGGTACACTGATTTGACACCTCTATCCAAATCATCGAATAGAATGCACACCATAGTCTTGAGTGCAGTCAGACCAGCAACATACTGATGCATAGTTTTTTTGATCATCTACAAGTCTATGTTGGTGTCTATGCACATCAACAGATCAAATTACATGTCCAGATCCAGTCGAACTTGGTTCTTTGTCTTCACCTCGGTGAGTGTAAAAATGGATGGGATCGCATGCATGCGCACAATAACATCCATGATCCTGAACACTCATGCATGTGAAGTCTACAAGCTGGTGATGAGCTGCGGGAGTTCCTCATAATTCTAGATCTGACTTCGGATGCATGCCTTCAACTCAATTGCCTTTATCTTCATCATCTTTGGAAAGTACAATGTGGCTCCATTGTACCTCATTTTCCATATCTACATGTGATCGACCACGGTGTGAAAGTTTGACAGGACACCTGCTCTCCCACCACAACACTGCTGCCAACTATTAATATTGACAACTGATTTATGCACGATGAAGAATCTGAAGTACAACTTCCACATGTTTGTCTCAAGAGATGATACTTCATCTAGTATCACTCTCCTCAACTCTGCTCTAGCGGATGATGTAACCTGCTCTTCTCCCTGCTTCGTCGCTTGTACCTCCCTAGCCATGTGCTCATTCTCAGCAATCAAGAATCTAACACTGGAGCTTGTGGCTTCAACATATGCTTGGGTAGCATCAGCCAATGTAGTTGGATGTTTGTGCACATAGACACGATCACTCTCTCTTCAAACTGCGTAGGAGATACATGGACATCCAGAGAGGGCACTCTGCGCAACTGCACAAATTTGTGTTGTGACTCATTGAAATACATGTTGTGCACATCTGCTTCCAGATTGTCTTCAAGGATTTCAGTGTCTCCTTCATCGCTTTGGACTATCTCTTCTTCCATATCTGGTGAATATGGTGGAGTGACATCTTAGTTATGAGGCATGAGATCAATGTCCTGATCTAACTCTGGTTGAACCACATCCATGTCTATCTTCTCTAGCATCTTGTCTATCTTCTCTAGCATCTGATCTAACTCTAGTTGAACCACATCCGTGTCTATCTTCTCCTGGGTCTGCTCACCCTGTCTGCTATGTGCTAGCTTGTCAAAAGAATCTCTAACCTGTATGGGTGTAGTTTCATCAATACATGCATGTTTTGCCTCTTGTTAATCCTATTCATGTTGTGCTTCATTCTCTATTCTACACAACTCTTGTTCTTCCTTGATTTGTTGCTTCAACTCTTGCAACTTTTTTTCTACTTCCTCTAGTTTTTTCTTCTCCTTCCGCCTTTACACAATCCTTTCTCTTGCCTTTGTCAAGCACAGGTCTGCTACCCTCTACTATTGTTGATGATGCTTCTCTCTAAGATGTTTCTGCCTTCTACTACTAACCACTCTATAACTATTTTGACTAGCTCATTGAGACTAGAGAAGTTGTAGCAATATCTCCATAGGTCCTCCTCAAGCCAATGACACACGCCGTGGATCAAAAGATGATACACTCTCGCATAGTGTTCCCTCACTAATAAATGCAGGTCATATGGATTGAAACTTCTGGTGCCAAAGGTGAACCTCTTGAATTATTTCGTCTCGACCTCAACATGCTTGAGATTGTGCATCTCATATAACCCAATCCACAAAGAGAGAGTGGGCCAAGGTGCCTTCTTCTTCCTATGCAGTCTCGTTGACAACCCTGTCAAGATGTGATATGCAACTTCTTGCATGGCCAACTTATCCATGGAAAACTTTGGAAAAACATGTGGAGCCTTCTCCGTGTTGTACATCCTGATGAAGGTGCCAAGGGGTGAGGCATACCAATATTCTATGTCAATAAATTCCTCCATCATTGCCTCCAACATGCAAGGCGGATCTTGTTCAAAGATCATCTTGTATACCAGGGTGACGAAGTGTTCTGATACCTATATGATAACTCCACGAAATCTGCATTTAGAGAACAAGCTGCAAATAGGTGTGTACAGAGGTTTATGAAGGTGCCCATGCAAAACCCAAGCTTGGGAACTACTAATGGGCACAGACTACATCAAGTATGTAAGTGGACATGAAGATCATTTCTTGCTTACCCTTGGGCGGATGTCGGGCCTTTGCTACTTGTTCCTTCGATAAGAGAGCAAACATGTCAGACCAGTTGAAAGGTCTCCCTTCATTTGCCAGTTGATCCAACACAATCAAACAACTCTATAGAAAGGTGTTTGTGCTCTCTTAGCCCTATAATCCACATGCAAAGATGACCAAGAGCTTATATGATTTATGTGGTGTCCTCATATTGTACACTTTGTTGGGTGTTGTCCTAAACTTGGATGACTCTTTCACCCAACTCTTCAAGATGTCCCTTGAGTTTGAACTGTTGCTGGGTCTGGCAAAGGGTGCATCCATTGTGATTATAGGTGACTGCAAGAGATACATATCCTGGAAGTACTTCACCCTAAAGGTAGAAAGTTTTGTTCCACTGACACTGCTTAACATCATTATCTCTAGATTAGTATGTGAGACAATCTAGTGGATCATGTCTGTGCATGGAAATGTGGGATACCTATATGCAATTTGGTACAAGCTTGACTTGTGAATGTTGACATAGACTCTATGGTCCTCGAGATTCTCCTCAAATGTGTTTGAAAAGAAGTCATTAATGTCCTACCATTTCATCTTGATTTCCTTGTCTATGAACAACATAAAGTCTTTACAGATGGGCAAACTCATAGACACTTGCTCAACTACATCTCCAGTTGCACTCTCGACGATGTCCTTTGATCGTGGTCTCTTGGAAGCCATTGTACCTATAGTACTAAGAGATGAATGAACATCTATGATACTTGGACACAAAGAAACACTCATGGAAAGCACAATGTCAATTGAAAACCAAAGGCAACTTGAGGACTGACATGTAACACACCTAGGTGACTAACTAGAATATTTGTACAATTTTCACTAGGAGACTGGGAGACTGACTGCCAAAACTGCATAGAACATAGTGTGGACTGTCAGTGGGCTGACTGACTGCTGAAACTATGTAGAGCACAGTCCATCTTGGCCTGTTGAGGACTGAAACTATGTAAACCACAATCTAGCTTGGCCTCTTGAGGACTGAAACTGGGAGACTGACTACCAAAACTGCATAGAACACAGGCTGGACTCTCAGTGGGCTGATTGACTACTGAATTTGCACAGAACATATTCCATCTTGGCTTAACAACAACCCGATCAATTGCATCTGCAAAATTCCAGGGGCCAACAGGGCACTGCCTTTCAGAATTGCATATAGCAAGCTTGGAGACCAGTGTGAGGCAATCTCTGCACAATTCCTAGGAGGAAGGTAGATCCTTCACTCTCAAAAATGCGTATTTCAACCCGAGCAAGGCAAGATCGGGGCCAATGTAGCCTAGACCCATTGACAGGTGACTTAAAACATGTAAAGGTTGAATGCATGTGCGATGATGAGTGTAGACAAGAGTGAATGAACATGCATGCAAACAGTGAGTGCATGTTTCAATAAATTGGAAAATAAGTAAGTGTTTGAAGCAAGTCACCACCACCATGACTGTTAGTGCATAAACAATGTCATGCATGTGACAGTAGTGAGATGCAATCGAAAACTTGAAATAGTGCTTCTACAAGCTAACATGCATTAAAATGACAGAAAGTGTTCGACAAAACCAAGCAAACATCAGTCACACAAACTGAAATACAAAAAACAATAGAAAAGAAAGAAAAGACATGAAAAGTGGACTTACCTAAAAAAGTTGAGCTGAGTGTGCCAAATCCTCCTAGATGCGATGGGCAATGCTAGAGATCCAAGATCAAAGTGAAGGATGAGCTCTGAAGTGTTGAATAAATAGTTTTGATAATATTGAGGCTTATGACGTGCTTTCACAAATCTAGGAAAAAGCAACACTTGGTAGGAGGTTTCTAAAATGGAATTTTCATGTAACCCCAGCTGCTAAAAATGGATCCCTAAAATCTAGGGATGCTTTTTTCTTTCTTCTTTTTTCTTTTTCAGGAAAAGTAACCCATGCGTGCAAAGTAAGATTGGTCAACCCTGAAGGGAACCAGTCAACTTGGGAGCACATGCAACAGACTGTAAGCCTTTGTATGACTTATGTGTAGTTTATGTGCTATGTCGCTCTGGATGCCTCTCAAGATATATGCAATTTTGTACTGAAGCCAAGATTGTCAGCCAGATTTGCGCAAATTTTGAGAGCAAGCCAGTAATGGGCTACTCTGCGCAATTTTCAAAGGGAAGGTTGCCTACTTTCTCTGTGCATTTCTGGAGAGAAGAAGGTTTCCTTGATGGTCTACACAATTATGGAGAGAAAGGTTGGTTCCCCTCCAGTTCTGCGTAATTTTCCAAGTGAGCACAACCGCCAGAAAATGACCAAGTTCCAGGATGTCAGCTTGTGGGTGGAAGGTAAACATGTTAGAAAACACAAGATGATAATCCATTGAAACTCAACTGAAGCATAAGTACCTGTTAGTGCAAGACATGCTGCTAAGGATAGTTAGTAGGGAGCCTCCCAAATGAAGCTGAGGAAAAATTTTGGAGGTTGGTTGCAGCCACTACAACACTTGGTGACACACTGGTAGAACTCTACCTCTTTGAATGGACCTTGTTTCGTGAACAGCAAATCTAACTCCTCTTGAAATATTTTTCGATTGTTAGATCATTGTGGTTTCCACAATAGTTTGAGTGAAAGATGTAGCACCTTCCATGCTCTTGATCAGTCAACAAACATTCCAAGCCAAGTCAACTTAGTTGTTTCGATTGGGGATGAGGGGTATATTGGTTCACAAATAATATGGTAGTCAGAGTTTAAGTTCTATCTAAGGTGTTGCTCCACTGCCAGCAAGCCTAGATAGTACCCCAACAGAGTCATTTAGGAACACAAGCTTTGCTTCGCTGCGAGTGAGCCTGGTCAATATCGCGTTGATGTCACTTACATTGCCTCTCTGCACAGGATTCCTTTCTCTTCTTTTGCCTCATTCATTTTTTCAAAATTTTCACATTTTCATTTTTTCATTTTTCATTTTTTCAAGGACTTTGCATAGGCACTTATTTATTTCAGAGGTGGAAGAGGGATCCCAACTTATTGAGAGCAGAAGAGGTTTTAGATTCAGAGAAGTATTTTATATATACCTCAGACATACTTGTCAAGGTTCTCCCCCTCACCTTACTCTACTTGACTGAGCTGGCAAGGGTTAACCCAAAAACAACCTACTAGGGTAGGTGGTACCAGTTAGAGCGCAAGCATTGTGGTACCAGTTAGAGTGCAAGCATTGTGTTTTCACCAATATTGACTTCAAACAGAACGTATTTTCCCTTGGCGTATCATTCACTAAAGACAAAAAGTTCTACATAAAGAGAGAGGACAATAGATAACCAAATATTGGTAGTTGTACAAGTCATCTTGTACTTTACCTTGCTTAATTCAAGAGTCACACATGGTTTAATGCAAAACTAACCTACGAATGTAAACAAACAAACAAAATAATAAAGAAAAGAGTAGAAGAAAATGAGAAATCAGTGGAACACGAAGATGGAGGTTGAGGTAACAAGTGAATATGACAACCCATTGGCTTCCCAACCAAATTTGCGCAGAAATTAATAGTGAGGGTGGGAGGGTGTGACAGTTAAATAGACATGTGTGCACGTTCTCCCATATCACTCCGCAAGGGTGGAGTTGTTTGATTAGGGGAAGGCCAACAGTCGCTTGTGACAAAAACTATTTCTTCTTGAGATTGCGCAACTCCATCACCGAAGTATGTTGAGAAGGGTTTTAACTTTATCTTCATTTCGAGATTCTGTGATTTGCAAAGGAAATATTCAAATCTGTCCATAAGATATTGGAATTTCATCTGACTTTCCAGAGCTTCAAATATGAGTAAACGGAAGTGCTATCAAAAATCAATAATCAATTCATGTGGGGCCTTCCATTGTTTTAACATTTTTTTGTCAAGATATTCGGGATCAAAATAATGGAAAACCAATTCGATTAGGTCACTGAAGTTCTTAAATGAGTGCACGCAATTTTGAGGTAGTTTGTGGCACCATGGTTCTGGGAATTCGAGAAGTGTGTATGCAAGCAGCATGTTGACCTCTACTAAATCAAACTCTTCCTCATTCCCCAAGAATGCGAGGAAGTCATGGAAGTTCTTGGGCCATGCCACTTCACCTTCACCATCATACATGATTTTCGAAAAGTGATCAAAAAACTCCTTTGTGACTTCAAAGGAATGTGCATTAATAAAACATCACGAAGGTTTAACTACAATGATATCCATGATAGATGTGAGAAAATTCAAAACAGGATGTGAGGACTCAGCTTGTCATCTAGCCCTCCTTCTAGCACCAAAAATGTTGATGGTGCTAGACCCACCAACATGTCATGGGATCTCCCTGGAAAGAAGTCCCAACTAGACCTCAGATCGTTTGGAGTAGGAATCCCAACAGTGGGTAGTATGGTATCGGCTTGACTGTGTTTGCGCACAGAGGTAAGTAAGATGTCTTTGTTGGTAACAAGGGCGTAACCTTGTAGCAGGTCAAGGAAGGTGCATGAAAGGCTCTAACACATGGAAGGGGCAGTGAGTGCACTCCTTAGAAACCTATGATAACACACAGCTTGAAAGGGAACACACGAGCAGAAAGGAATCATGATATGGAAAGCAGGATAACCGACGATCCAAAGTGATGGATTATATCAACAACACGCTTTAATAATATTCATACAAACACATACGGAATAGTCCATACATACATGAGTAAATTACATCTACATACATCATTAAAGTAACCAAGATAGTTGAACAACAATAACAACATATGCATGAAACATGTTGCCTCTATTATATTAAAAGAGTGAAATATCCAATCATCCATACAACCATGAATTCCACTAGCCCCAATAGTGAAACATTAAATTGATTGTCGCCTGCTCCTCCAAAGAGATGTACTAGCTCTGCACTGTGGAGAAGCCAAGGCTCATTACAATACACTCCAATAATTCTCTAAGTTATCCCTATAGGAATCTTGGCTCCCAAAGGCCTGTACAATGAGTTATGAGGTTCTATAAATAGAAAAGGGTGGGCTGACCCTTGACATTCCCCTTTGTGACTCTTCACCTACTCTCATGACTCTTCAACTTACACATGACCATTACATTCTACTATTTACACTTGGTCTTTGAATTTTACAATGTGTTTACATTACAATATGCACATGTATCCATGTGAGACAAAAATGGGTTTGAGTAATCCATGCAAGACATCACTAACTCTTAGACAGTTGTGGGAAGACTAACTCTTCGACATCCTCCCGATGATTGATAGTGGTGAACTGATGCTAAGCTTGGTAGTCTGTTATGGTGTCTGCATGCTCTATGGTGACATCCTTCTTTTAACAAACTCTTGCCTCCGTTGCATCTGGGTACACTAATTTTGCACCTCATTCCAACTTTTCAGATAGCATGTGCATCATACTCTTAAGTGCAGTCAGACCAACAACATACTAGTGCATAGTGTTTGTGCTCATATGCAAGTTAGCATTGGTGGCTATGTGCATCAACTGATCAAAGTACATGTCTAGCTCAAGTCATACTTGGTTCTTTGTCTTCACCACAATGAGTGTGCCAATGGATGGGATTGCATGCATGCACACAATGACATCCATGCTTCTGAACACTCGTTCATGTGAATCCTGCATGCTGGTGATGAGATGCGAGAGTTCCTCATAGTTCGAGATCTGACTCCAGATGCGTGCCTTCAACTTCACTACATTTGGCTTCATCATATTTGGCAAGTACAATGGCGCTCCCTTCTATCTCATTGTCCATATATGCATGTGATCAACAACATGTGTAAGTCTGACAAGATTCGTTCTCTCCTAGCAGAGCACTGCTACCAACCATTAAGATGGACAACTGACTTATGCATAGTGATGAATTTGAAGTACAACTTCCGCATGATTTTCCTAAGAGACAATACTTCATCTAGTATCACTCTCCTCAACTCTAATCTAGTGAATGGTGTAACCTGATCTTCTCCCTACTTGGCCGCTTATAACTCCTTAGCCATGCACTCATTCTCAGCTATCAAGAATATAACACTCGAGCTAGTGGCTTCGACATATGCTTTGGTAGCATCGGCCAATGTAACTGGATGTTTGTGCACATCGAACATGATCACTCATTCTTTAAACTGCACAAGAGTTACATGGACATCTCGAGTGGGCACTCTACATGAGTGCACAACTTTGTGTTGTGACTACTCGAAAGATATGTTGTGCACGCCTGCTTAAGAATTGTCTTCAAGGATTTCAGTGTCTCCTTGATCTCTTAGGACTAGCTCTGCTTCCAGATTTGGTGAAGCTGGCAGAGTGACCTCTTGGTTCTGAGGCATGAGGTCAATGTCATGATCTAAATCTGGCTTAACCACATCTGTGTCCATCTTCTCTAGCATCTGTTCAATATCTTGAGCAAAGTCTTGCTCCTGTGACTACTCACCCTATATCCTATGTGTCAGTTGTTCGGATGAACCTCTAACCTGTATGGGTGCAATTTCATCAATATGTGCATGTTGTGCCTCCTATTGTTCCTATTCCTACTGCTTTTCCTTCTCTCTTTTGCTCAGATCTTGTTCTTCCCTAGGTTGTTGCTTCAACTCCCACAACTCCTTTTCTACTTCCCTTAGATTCTACTTCTCCCTCTACCTTTGTGCAATCCTCCTATCACGTCGTCACCTCTTAGCCTCAATCCCCAAAGTTTCTTTCAACACAAGTGGATCTGATTTTAACTTGCAGCTTTGTTATGCCTCTCCATTGTCAGCAACCTTCCTCTTTCCTTTTTCAAGTGCAGGTCTGTTGCCCTCTACTTCTACTAATGATGATACTCTCTAAAGATTTTGTTGCCTTTTGTAGTGCTAATCACTCTGTAACTATTCTGACCAGTTCATTGAGCCTAGAGAAGTTGTAGCAATATCTCCATGGGTCTTCCTCAGTCCAATGACACACCCCGTGGATCCAAGGATGATACACTCTCGCATAGTGTTCCCTCACTAATAAATGTGGGTCATATGGATTGAAACTTCTAGTGCCGAAGGTGAACCTCTTGAATTCCTCTATCTCAGCCTAGCATGCTTCAGATTCTGGATCTCATACAACCTGATCCATAAAGGAAGAGCTGGCCAAGGTACCTTCTTCTTCCTATGCAGTCTCGCTAACAACCCCATCAAGATGTGATATCGAACTTCTTGCATGACCAACTTATCCATGGAAAACTTCAGAAAAACATGTATATCCTTCTTCTGGATGTACATCCAGATGAAGGTGCCAAGGGGTGAGGCATACCAATCTATTATGTCAATCAATGTCTCCATCACTGCCTGCGACATGCAAGGTGGATCCTGGTCAAAGATAATCCTATATGTTGGGGTGAAGAAGTGGTCTGATAGTTGTATGATAACTCCATGGAAGCTGCATTCAGAGAACAACCTACAATAGGTGTGCACAGAGGTTTCTGAAGATGTCTATGCCCAACCCACGGCTAGGAACTACTAATGGGCACATACTGCATCAAGTATGTAAGTGGACATGAAGAGCTTTGTTTGCTAACCCTTGGGTGTATGTCGGGCTTCTGTTACTTGTTCCTCCAACCAAAAATCTAACATGTCAGACCAGTTTAAAGGTCACCCTTCGTTCACCAGCTGATCTAGCAAAATCACCCAACTCTGCAGGAAGGTCTCTGTGCTCCCCTGGTTGTATAAGTGGCATAGTAAGATGACTAAGAGCTGATATGCCTTCTGTAGTACCCTTGTCTTGTACACTTGGTTGGGTGTTGTCCTGAACTTGGACAACTCTTTCACCAAGCTCTTCAAGATGTCTCTTGAGTTTTCACTACTGTTGGGTCTCGTGAAGGGTGTATCCATCATGATTACCAGCTGCAGAAAGAGATACATCTCCTAAAATTCCTTTGTCGTGAAGGTATAAATTTATGTTCCACTCACATTGCTAAAAATCATTGTCTCTGGATTAGTATGCGAGACAATCCAATGGATCATCTCCACACATGGAAACTTGGGATACCTGCATGAAATCTGGTACAAGCCAGACTTGTGAATGTTGACATAAACTCTACGGTCCCCTAGATTCTCCTCAAATTTCCCTAAAAATATGTCAGTAATGTCCTGCCATTTAATCTTGACTTCCTTTTCTATGAACAACTTAGTGTCTTTATAGATGGGCAAGCTCATAGATACTTGCTCAACCACATCTCAAGTTGTGCTCTCAACAGTGTCCGTTGACCTTTCTTTCTTGGAAGCCATTGTACCTATACTACTGAGAGATGGATAAACACCTGTGATACCTAGAGACAGAGAAACACTCATGGAAAGCACAATGTCAGTTGAAAACCAAAAGCAACTTGAGGACTGACATGTAACACACCTAGGTGACTAACTAGAAGAATTGCGCAATTTTCACCGGGAGGCTAGGAGACTGACTGCCAAAACTGTGCAAAACACAGTCTTGATTGTTAGTGGGTTGGCTAACTATTGAAACTGCACATATCATAGTTCAGCTTGTCCTGCTAAGGACCGAAACTATGCAATCTGCGGTTTCGGTTGGCTTGACTACAACCCGATTAATTAAATCTTCCCAATTTCGGGGGCCAATGAGGCACTACCTCTCAAAATTGCACAGATCAAGCCTAGACGTCAGTGTGAGGCAAGCTATGTGCATTTCCTAGGAGGAAGGTAGATCCTTCACTCTCAGAAATGCATAGTGCAAGCTGAGCAAGGCAAGGTCCCAGCCAAGGCAGCCTAGACCCACCAATGGGCGACTGAAAACATGTAAAGACTAAATTCACATGCGAATCTGAGTGCAGACAAGTGTTAATGAACATGCATGAAAATAGTGAGTGCAGGATTCAGTAAACAGTAAAACAAGTAAGTGTGTGAAGCGAGTCGCCGCCATGGCGACTGTTAGTGCAAAAATAATGTCATGCATGCAACAGTAGTGAGATGTAATGGAAAACTTGAAAAATTGCTTCTACAAGCTAACATGCATTAAAATGATAGCAAGTGATCAACAAAACCAAGGCAAAAAACTCACACAAATAGAAATACAAAAAGCGACAAAAAAGCAGAAAAATAAATGAAAAGAAGACTTACCCAGAAAAGTTGAGCTGAGTGTGTTGAATTCTCCTAGATGCAATGGGGAATGCCAAAGCTCCAAGATCAAAGTGAAGGATGAGCTTTGAAGTATCGAATAAATAGTTTTTATAAAATCAAAGCTTAGCACGTGCATGCCACAAATCTAGTAAAAAGCGACACTTGGTGGGAGGTTCTAAAACGGCTTTTGCATGTAACCACCAGCTGCTAAAAATGGATCCCTAAAATCTTGGGATGCTTTTTGCTTTTATTTTTATTTTTTGGGAAGGGCATCCCATGCATGCAAAGTAGGATTGGTTAGCCCTGGAGGGAATCGTCAACTTGGGAGGACCTGCAATGGAATGCAAGCCTTTGGATGACTTCTACGCAATTTCTGGGCTGAGTGGCTCTCACTGCTCCTCAGGCTCTGCGTAATTTGCCAACTAAAGCCAAAGTTGTCAACCAGATCTATGCAAATTTTGAGACCAAGCCCAATGATGGGCTGCTCTGCATAAATTTCAGAGAGAAGGTTTCTTGCTTGCTCTGCGCATTTATGAAGAGTAGTAGGTTGCCTTAAAAGTTTGCACAATTCTGGGGGTAAGGTTGGTTTCCCTCCAGTTCTACACAATTTTCCAAGTGAGCACAACAACCAGAAAATGACCAAGTTCTAGGATGTCAGCTTGTGGGTGGAAGAAAAATAAGATAACAAGCACAAGCTAATAAGCCACTAAAACTCAACTGAAGCATAAGTACATATTAGTGAAAGACATGTTGCTAAGGATGGTTGGTAGGGAGGATCCAAAACGAAGCTAAGGAAAAATTTTTGAGGGTGGTTGTAGCCACTACAATACTTGGCGACACACTGGTAGAACTCCAACTCTCTGAATGGACCTTTTTTCATGGAAAGCAAGCCTAAATCATCCAGAAGTATTGTTTGATTATTAGATCATCGTTGTTTCCACACTAGCTTGAGTGAAAGATGTAGCACCTGCCATGCTCTTGATCAGACAGCACACATTTCAAGCCAAGTCAACTCAATTGTTTTGATTGGGGATGAGGGGTATATTGGTGCACAAGTAATATGGTAGTAAGAGTTTAAGTTTCATCTCTGGTGTTTCTCCAGTGCCAGAAGGTCTAGAGAGTAACCCCAACGAAGTCACATAGGAACACAAGTATCGCTCTGCTACCAGCGAACCTGGTTATTACCCCGGAAAAGTTACTTGCATCACCTCTATGTGCAGGAAGCCTTTCTCTTCTTTCATCTCTTTCATTTTTTCAAAATTTTCACATTTTCATTTTTTCATTTTTCATTTTCCACTTTTTCAAGGACTATGCATAGGTACTTATTTATTTCATAGGCGGAAGAGGGATCCCAACTTATTGAGATCAGAAGAGGTTGTTCCTTGAGAGAAGTATTTTATATATACCTCTGACATACTTGTTAACATTTTCCCCCTCACCTTACTCTACTTGACTGAGATGAAAAGGGTTAACCCAAAAACAACTGACTAGAGTAGGTGGTACCAGTTAGAGCGCAAGCATTGTGTTTTCACCAAGATTCACTTCGAGCAGAACATATTTTCAACTGCTGTATCATTAACTAAAGACAACAAGTTCTACATAAAGAGAGTGGACACTAGATAACCAACTCTTGGTAGTTGTGCAAGTCCTCTTTTACTTTACTCTTCTTGTTTCAAGAGTCGCACATGGTTTCGTGTGAAACTAACCTATGGACACAAACAATATAAAAAAAAAACAATAAATCAAATAGCAAAAGCAAATGAGAAAGGAAAGCAGGTAAGAAAATAAAGAAAGCAAGAAAATAAACAAATAAAGAAAGAAAGAAAACATGCATTTAAGCAAACAAGACAAAAAAAACACTACTCCTACTCCTAAGCTACCAATGCATGGGTCTACTCATGTGAAGTCATATTTCCAATGCAGGAACTCACACATTGATTGAGCCATGTTGGTGAAGGCATGGTTCACAAACAGTGTTGTCAAATGAACCAGAAAACATGAAAGATATAACAATGAAGACAAACACACTCCGAGTTTAAATGTGTCCACAGAAAAGAAAAAAGTGAAAGCACACGACAAACACTTTGTGGACTTACCACGGTGTTGTGATATACTATGTGCAGATGTTAAGCATATGCACTCTCTTTACTGTGACATGCAAGAAAACGTGGGAAAAATATACAACTTACTTCTCGCAAGTTTGTTTGTTGTGTAATATTCCTCCAATGCATGAGCGATAGGATCATGTGGTTCTGGTGGAGGAAGCAAAATCTGTGTGTTTGATAGATATTCAATTCATACACATGAGTGATGAGGGGTCTTGGTTAGTTCAACAATTTCCTGATCAGAAGTGAAACTAACCTTAGGACAACAAGGGCCTGACATAACCATTAGCTTGGGTTGAAGTGCCTCGACAACCTGCGGGGTTTCAACTTCATCGACATATAGCTCATCATAAACAGGTGGCTTTGAAAGCTCAACAACGATACACTCAACATCATGATCGGACATGGGAGTAAATAGATCATGACATCCATGATAAAAAAAATCAATGAGTTCATAGGCATACTCATGATCAGATAAATCAAACAGAGTGGTAGATGAGAAGCAAGAATTTTCACCCTCTCCATTTCCAGAAAAGGTAGATGAAAAATCAAGTGGATTTTCAATGAAGAATTCATCCTCTCCATTGTTGAATGATGTACTGGTGTCGCGTGTGTTCTACGAATGACGGAAGTAGATGCATCAGTGGGTGAATTTACACAAGAAAAATTAGAGATAGCAGAATCACCAAAGATGTAAGGAAAAAGTGGAGGCACGAATAGGAGGCCATCCTTCACCATGGTTTGATATTTAGATTCCCGGTCATACTCCTCGTAAATGACAGTGTAGGTTGGTTGTGCAACATCAACTCCATCGATGGATTGATCCTCGTTCACAATAGGTGTAGAGTCCAGAACAAAAGAACACGAGATAGTGCAATACGGAGGATCAATAGAACACGAATATGGAGGTTGAGGTAACAAATGCATATGAAAACCCATGGGCTTCCCAACCAAATATACAAAGAGATTAAGAGTAGTGAGGGTGGGAGGATGTGATAGTTAAATAGACATGTGTGAATGTTCACCCACATCACTCTGCAAGGGTGGAGTGGCTTGATGAGGGGAAGGCAGACAATCACTTGTGAAACCAACTGTGTCCACTTAAGATTGCAAGATTACGTAGCTCCATCACCGAAGTATGCTGAGCAGGGTTTCAAATTTATCTTCATTTCGAGATGGAGTGATTTGCAAAGGCAATATTCAAATATTTCCATAAGATATTGGAATTTCATCTGAATTTTTAAAGCTTCAAACATGAGTAGATGGAAGTGCTACTAAAAATACATAGGCGATTGATGTGGGGCCTTCTGTTTTTTTTAAAAAAAATTGTCAAGAGTTTTAGGATAAAAATGATGGAAAACAAATTTGATTAGATCACTGAAGTGCTTCTATGAGTGCATGTAATTGTGAAGTATGTTGTGGCACCATTGTTTTAGGGATTTGCAAAGTGTGTATGCAAGTAGCATCCTAACCTCTACTTCATTAAACTCTTCCTCATTCCCTAAGAATGCGAGGAATTCATGTAAGTGCTTAGGCATGGCCACTTCGCCTTCACCATCATATTTGATTTTTAACAAGTGATCAAAGAACTCCTTCATGACTTCAAAGGAATGTGCATTGGTTAGACATCACGGAGGGTTAACTACAACAATATCCATGATAGATGTGTGAAAATTCAAAACTGGATGTGAGTACTCATCTTTTCATCTTTCCATCCTTCTAGCACCAGAAATGTTGATAGTGTTGGACCCACCAACATGTCAGGGGATCTCCCCAATAAGAAGTCCCAAGTAGACCTTAGATCGTTTGGAGTAGGAGTCTCAGCAGTGGGTAGCATGGTATCGCCTTTATTGTGGTTGTGTGCAGAGGTAAGTAAGATGTCCTCGCTGAGTAAATGAAGGACAAATTTATGCTCACCAAGAAGCTGCACAGCTACTCCATTTCTACTATAACTGACTCCATGGTCAAAGTAGCCACCCAGATCCTGGCTGGGAAAATTATGAGGAAATGTCACACAGATGAAGTGTCGGCACCAATCATATGATTAGTGGCCCAGTGTGCGGAGGGCATACAATTCAACTGGGCATGCTACCTCTGCAGCGAGTTCCTCGTGAACTACAGGGAGAAGTAGAATCAGAAAAAAGCTTTTCACTATGCATGGCTACTTGTTGTAGGGAAAAGTATCCGACTCGGATGACCCTATCCCACTCTAAGGGTGATAGTACCTCAGCAACAACTGTAAAGGAAACTACTGAAGGTTTACTTCTTTATGAAAGCAAAAGAGAATGAAAGAATGCACTAACCGTTGCCTTGCGCTTAATGTCGAATCCAAACTCTTCTCTATGGCTGCTTGCTCCCAGTTCCTTGCTCTATTGCTGGCCCAACTACAATGAGATCCTGCAAAATAGTAAAGAAGGAAACTACAAGCAACATGCAATCATAACTGATTCAAGGATTAGTGTAAATCAAATATACAATTATCACAATATATCATTGAAACAAGAGCATATAGAAGAACCTCAATAGCTTTTATTAATGAAGAAGTAAAGTTCTGAGAGAGTTACAACCATTGAAGGCCCCAATCCAGCAACACCTCCCAGCAGAAAGAATTTCTCCTCTTCACCTCCCTCAAGCAATCACCCAATAGCTCTATAGTGAAACCAACAGCATAGCATTACTTTGCACAAAATTCCGGCCTCCTGAGCTCATAGGAGAGAGCTCAATATATAGATGAATTGAGAAAGGATGAGTCAGCTTGCAACTGATGTGTAGCTGCCTTGTGTCCTCTCTCTCTTCAGTTAATCTTTAGTTGATCTTCAGTTCTTGAGTCCACTTGGAGAACCTTGCTTCCACTTGGCGAAACAGAGCCTCTGACTCATCACAAGGCGAAATCCCTGATCTAAGTGTCATTTTTGGAGCAATGACTCAGTGTGCCACTTGTCCCATCTCGCTCAGCGCAGGTGTCCTTTGTTCCACTTGCTTTGCAATGCAGGTACACCATGGAGGATCTGAGTTTCAGCGCAGAAGCCTAGTGGAGCACCTGCTTTGATTTCAGGATTGCTTGTTTTTGAGTGTTTTCAGGTGGAGAACTGATCTGAGAGCTGTTGGTTTGCTGACCTTGTTCCTCTAGGGGTAGGAACATCATGTTTAGGTAACTTTGGATCCCTTGGATTATTGACAATTCATGCCTGTTGCTGTAAGGCACAAAATTGTCTATAACAGATGCCCCCTAAAGTATGAGGTCGTTTATCGGGTGAAATGCTTTATTGAGAGGATCTGAAGTTCATTCAATCTGCTGAGAAGTGTCCTGTAATAAGATACAATACAATACATTATTTTTCATACATTTTCATGATCTAGCTGAGGCGGGCATTCCCATGCTCAGCTTTATAAATACATTTTCGTACATAGAACAGACGATCGTCTGATTGTAGACCGATAATTCTCTGCTGAAATTATCATCCTTTGAGAAGAATGATCATCTGCTGTAATGATGTACATATCAAATGTCTTTATGTCCTGAATATATATCGCAGCCCGGATGGATGAAACTAGATCCGGGGTCTTCAATCTCTTCCGATCTTCACTCGACGTACAAGTCGATCCATGTGAGAATTTCTTGAAGTCGAACATGGAAAGACATCGCTTGATTACCGGTCAATGATGTAAACCATTAACAAGCGCGAGAGGAATCACCGATAAGGATGATGACCCTCAAGGTACGGCAGTACAATTTACATGGTGGGAATAAAGGACTTGGCGTCGACCACCATGCAAAATCTTCTGGTCGAAGGTCATTGATGTATACCTGTCGCCGGAAGTGAGAAACTTGCCATTGAGGCATGCAAGCTTCAAAGTACTGAAGGGGGTGTTCCTAGATCAACTCCTCGGATAATGAGCTGATGTCGACAAGGAGCGATCCGTCAAAGGAGGGCCTTAATGAATCCCACATCAGTGACACGGAACGGAGCTAGTGATTGTGATGAGGTGAAAACAAACTGTGATGTATGATTCAGGGTGGCGGCCATGAAGTGGATGAAGGATAATGTATGGCAGTGGATGGGACACGGTTGACTCTTTGCAGAACCACATCTCTTGAACATATAACGACACTGATGTGATGGATTGGTAGCATTACCCCAATTGTGGATGGTGTGGCGAGGACCATGGTTATGAGACCGGTGAATGAAACAACCCAACCCGATGTGATACGGAGGACAAAGTGTCATGTTCAAGAGCGACTTGCTACCATTAATGCTGTGAGGTTCTCCCAATTTTTCCCCAGTCATTGCTGACCAATACCTCTTTATTTTTGTCAAGCTTGAGGAGGATAACATATGCTTGTTCTATAACCTGCCCTTCGGGCAAGCCCATCACTATGTTTTAACGAGCCTAGCGATAGGGAAACTCGTTCTCGTCTAAAGACAAGTTTGTCGCTATTTAATCATTTTAACGAGTCTAACGACAAGGAAAACTCGGTCCTTTTCATTTTTAGAGAGTCTGAAAAGGTACGGAAAGTTAACTCCAAAATTCCTTTTTCGTCATCTAATCCCTTAAGTCCGAAAAAGTATAAAACAATACAAAAGGGATGAATTTTCGATTTCTTTAACGAGCCGAACAAAACAAGCGCTCGATCTTTTTGTGCAATAATCCCTCAGGTCCAAAAAGATTAAAATCTAGAGGAGGGATAGCTTTTCCGGTCCTTTTAACGAGCTGGAAGGCCAAAACTCGGCAAACTTTTCATATTTTACGAGTCAGTGAAAAGAGCTCAAAGAAGACTCGTCTTTTGAGGAACGAGTGATAAACAGGGATAGCAGCAGATTCCAGGTACAAGTTGGAATTTTCCAATCACGGCAGTGTCACAAGGATGGCTAAGTGAAATCACTCTTCGCAGTTGTTCCTCAAAATGGGTAAACAAACATATGGAGATGAACGATTGGCCAAATGAACGGATGGAGGTGATGGCATATAAACACGACCAAGGGCTTTTAATATGGCTATCAAAGGTTACATTTCTCAAGGTTATTTACCGGTTCATTTTTTTCTGGATGAGCTTGAACTGTAGGGAAAGATTGCTCACAATTTATGTTTATTTTTTAACGAGCATGAACTCTGTACAAAAACTGCTCGAATTCTTGCGTTTATATTTTAACGAGCATGAACATTGCTAAAACTGCTTGATTTTGCATGCCCCCAGCATCATAATAACGCATGTCAAAGGAGGGTGCCCCCCAAGCTTCATTGCATTCAACTTGGTGGTTGGAATGAAGGTTTACCTTTGAATTTTGAAAAGGGGATTTGTTTCATTTTTTAATGAGGTTGACACAGTAAAAGAACTATCCTCATGATTCCTTGTTTCATTTTTTAACGAGGTTGACACGAGATAAGAACCGTCCTCGGAGCCCACTGTGTTTACAGTATTTCCATTAGGGCGATGATCCATGCTGACAAAATATTTAGGAATCTTCTGAATCCGTTAGATATAGAAGATTTCACATTGTAGGTTTCCACTGGGGCTACTTCCGCCAGATTACTTGCCGGCGGTAGGGCAAAAGTACCCATTAAGGCAGGGTCTTTTAGGAGACCCACTCCAACATTTTGGAGTGATTGATTGCTCTCATGGATCATTGAAATGCTTCCCGTAACTTGTGAACTGTCGGGGAGGAAAGTTTGTTGGTCGACGACTGTAATCCCCCCTTGAAAGGGAAATGCAATCTTCCTGAAGTAGGTCGACACAACTGCGGCCATGGCATATATCCAGGGCCTTCCCAGTAGGATGTTGTAATCGAGGTTTCCATCGATTACTTCAACATCAACTTCTACTGTTTTGCCCCCCAGTTCAACTTGCAAGTTACTTAAAATCCCGTATGGAGTGTATGATCGTCCATCAAATGCTTTTAATGTCGTTGACGATTTCGACAAGGGTGGTGAGCCTAAATTTTTCCAGCAACTCATCGACATAAGACATGTAGATGCCCCCTCATCAATAATTGTTCGATGAACAGTCTTGTTGAGGGCTTTCACTTGAATAAGGAAAGCTAGTTGAGCTGGTAACTTAGGGTCATATCCTTTATGATCAAAGGCCACAAGATTGGAATCCATTGGGCCAATCCCACCTATGGCTGATAATAAAGCTTGCTCTTGGGAGGTGCAATTTTGCGCTACCTCAAGTGTCGACATAGCGGACGATGATTGGGCCAGGTCCTCTATTATATTATAATCCTGTGTTATTCTTTCACGAGGATTAAATGTCGATTGGTGTACTACTCCCTTTGGCGAGTTTATTATTGGCTTAGGAATGATGGGTGGCACAACTTCGTTCAAAGTTGTTGTCGAACTACTAGGTTGTTTATCAGCCTTGTTATTCGACCGCTGTGGATTCTGGTAACCTTTATTCCTTGTCAAAGCATTATTCTGCTGCTTTGAGGTGGACAACATAAGCACTTGGGATCGGGAAGCATTTTGATTAGCAACCATATTTTGGCTTGGATTAGGGAACGGATCAGTCAATACTGCTGGGGTTTTTGAACTCTTGAAGAGTTTCTTAACTTCAGCTATATGTGGACAATATTTCGTCCAATGATCCTCATCGCATATATGACACCCTATCGGGGGTTTCCCTTTCCTTTTCTTTTTCTTCTTGCCTCCTGGTTGCTTCAGTTGTTTGCCCTTGTCGGTCGACATGGCATTTACTTCTGAGGCAAGGAGTTCCTCATTTGCATTTTGACTAGAAATTTTGCATTTGCCAGTCACGCCATTACTGGCGTGAGAGTTAGTATTCGATTCAGGAGGGGGAGGAATTGAAAATTCAGGTCTAGGGGCGTTAGGTATTTTGTCGTAGAGCATGCCCGACTGAGTATATACTAAGTCTAAATATTGCGCATGAGCTATAACTTGCTCTTCTGTTACGACTCCCCCCTTGGCCACATCTTCCGTTATGGCCGGAAGTAATGACTTTATAAACCATTCAGCTAATAGCTGATCGGGAACATATGTTTTTACCATCCTACGACGACGTCGCCACTCATGTATATGATCAGATATGTGGGTGGCAGTCGTCTGTTTGAAGTTGGTAAGGAGTTCTGTTCCTGTTTCATACCTTATCGGCAATTGAAAATGGGTTAAAAAAGTTGTGGCTAAGGTACTGAAGTTGTCGAACGAAGCTCTAGGCAATTCAATGTACCATTTTGCCGCTGGACCCGTTAATGTCCTCTGAAAGAGGCGAAGTCTTATTGAATCATCATTCAAGGTGTTCGATGAACACCATAGATGGAATGTCATCACATGATTCGACGGGTCTTCACCCGGATTTCCATTAAATTTAGGAATATCTGACAGAAGTTTATGTGGAATCGTTGGCCACCAAGGGGCATAAGCAATTGGATCATTTGTCAGCCGGTTTAGATCTGGTAATTCTAGAGTTGCTACAAAGGGCAACTGTTGATTCAGGTTAGGCGAAGCATATCCAGGATAAGATGGGATTGCCTGAGCAATGGGTCTTTGCAGACCAGCATAATGCTGGCAACTTTGACAAGGTTGATGGGCGTAACCATTATAGTATGGTTGCCCATTACTTACAAAGACTTGTTGCTCAGGTCCTTGATATGATTGCTGGAATGGCGGTTGTTGACCAATACTGGATGATTGACCAGGATGAGGAGTCACAGTAGTTGTTTGAGCCTGAGTCGCTCCAGATAAGGAGGCACTACCCTGAGATTGCGATTGAGTCGTTGAGACAAGTGGTTGTTGTATTGCAACCTGAGATTGGGGTTGACATACAACAGGTGGAGCTTGTACTTGCGACACATTCACTATAGCAGGTATGGTGGGAATATTCGACACAGGGTGTACTGGTTGCATCGAATATACAACTCCTGGTTGTTGAGGTAGTATTGGTAACCAACCGCTGGATGTAATTCCAGTTTGACCTGAACTTTGTTGTGAACTCACGTATGGGCATCCTCCCGAAGGAGGTAGTGAAAGGGCATACTGCCCCCCATATGGTATCAATCCGGAACTCAAGGGGATTGATTGCCCAGATTGACCTCCAAATGGATCAATTTGGCGAGTTTCAACATAAGAAATACTAGATGATAATCCGGATGAAGAAATAGGAACTTGTTGTTGACAATTTGCCGTGACAGATGGTATACCAGCGAACATCGTTGGAGTAGCAGCAGGAGGCTCTGCTGCAGCTGTGTCGGATGACACAGTCCTAGATGTCGACGGTTGTTCAGACATATCTAGTCTATCCAAAAGATTTCTTAGCGATTCTACAGGAACTTCCACTTGTGGTGGACTAACTTCGAAGATCAACGAGGGAAGGGTGATGATTATTCCGCTTAAAATAAATTTTATAACGACGCTTTAGACACAACTTGCTTTTTCAGTTTTAAAGAGTCGAGAAAAAGCTAAAGATGACTCTAGTCTCCTTCGATGTTTTAACGAGCCCGAAGTGACAAATGCTCGGATGGACTTTTTCAGTTATAGAGTTTGAAAAAGGCCAAAAGAAACTACTCTGGAGTTCTAGGCAGAGGGTGTGCCAAACTTTTCGCGAAACCACAGAATACGTTTTACGGTACGGGTGGTCGATCTTCGTGAATGCTGTGTTCACTGCATCGCGATCAGTAGGGCGGCCGACACGGCTTCCTATGGATAAAGGGCTTTGTTCCTATAGGGGTCTCCCAATATATACGCGACGGTACGTGGGAGCACAAGTCCGTATTAGTGCCACCGACTCTCAGGAGGAATCACCCACCTTCGTAGAGATCGACAGTCACTATGTTTAACGACGCCGGAACACGTCTCTACCTAGACCTCTATGTGTTTGCGTTATGTTACAAAGCGTTGTTATGTAAATTGAATTTATTTTAATGTTGATCTTGTTTAGCAGTTTGCCTTTAAGGATCACCACGAGATGTATATGACAAATTCCTAAATGCAGCCTAAGATGAGAAGCAAGCTTTTTTTTCAAATCTTTTTGACTGATGAAAATCTTAACTACTGAGGGAAAAGAAAGACATATCTTTTCACACAGATCATACAGCACAAACTAATGCACTTTCTCCTAAATCACATGCAAAATTTTCAGATGCAAAATGCACAATGCAAGTATTTCTTTTCCCTTTCTTAATGTTGATGCACTACAGAAAGAAAGCTGTTATATAATTTTGATTTCAATTTCAAGCGAAAAACAAACAAGTTCGTCCAAAATCAAAAGACACCTTAAGATTTACTTGTTTAATCACTGGAAATACATGAAATCAAACCATAATGACGAAAGTAAAAGACCAATCAGCTATGGACAGCAAACAAACTAACTCTTAAGATCAGCAAAAATGCCTAACACAGGTTTGGATCTAAGAGGCCACAGCAAGACTAGTTCACTTTTCGTTATGGGAAACTGTAAATGATGTAAGAAATACAAAAGAACAAGTACAATTTCTTTATATAACTGAGGCGGAATAATGGCAAGTAAAGTTGGTTTCAGATAGGTACATGGACTGGTAACTGGCTGCAAAACAATGGTGAAAACAGGGCAAGAAACAGGAGGAAACCCCAGTAGCACTAGGAAAAACTGGATCAAAGTAGGTAGTACACTGCCTGTTTGACATTCAGCGCAGGTCCCGAAGGGGCTACCTGCGTTGCAAAGCAGGTAGCCTGTGTACAGCCTGCTTTGGAAAACGAGACTTACGTTTTCTCAGTTTCCGGGTCACAGATTTCTCAAAAATTCACGGTTTTCGGTCAAATCAGAAGCTATCAGTCAAGTACACAGTAAGGGATGACAAGGAAGATGAAAAGCTATCACTAAGAGCTTACAAGGATCCTTGTAGATCAGCTCTTCAAATCATGAACATGCTCAGAAATGAGCTAGAGTAGCTGCCCTCTACTTCACTTTTGATATAGTCAAAAGCTTTTCGATTTGGTACTCTTTTGTTCAGGAAATGAATAGCAAAATACTACAAACAATCAAACAGATACGATCCCCAGTATGGTCGCCAGTTTGTTGTAGGGAAAAGTATCCGACTCGGATGACCCTATCCCACTCTAAGGGTGATAGTACCTCAGCAACAACTGTAAAGGAAACTACTGAAGGTTTACTTCTTTATGAAAGCAAAAGAGAATGAAAGAATGCACTAACCGTTGCCTTGCGCTTAATGTCGAATCCAAACTCTTCTCTATGGCTGCTTGCTCCCAGTTCCTTGCTCTATTGCTGGCCCAACTACAATGAGATCCTGCAAAATAGTAAAGAAGGAAACTACAAGCAACATGCAATCATAACTGATTCAAGGATTAGTGTAAATCAAATATACAATTATCACAATATATCATCGAAACAAGAGCATATAGAAGAACCTCAATAGCTTTTATTAATGAAGAAGTAAAGTTCTGAGAGAGTTACAACCATTGAAGGCCCCAATCCAGCAACACCTCCCAGCAGAAAGAATTTCTCCTCTTCACCTCCCTCAAGCAATCACCCAATAGCTCTATAGTGAAACCAACAGCATAGCATTACTTTGCACAAAATTCCGGCCTCCTGAGCTCATAGGAGAGAGCTCAATATATAGATGAATTGAGAAAGGATGAGTCAGCTTGCAACTGATGTGTAGCTGCCTTGTGTCCTCTCTCTCTTCAGTTAATCTTTAGTTGATCTTCAGTTCTTGAGTCCACTTGGAGAACCTTGCTTCCACTTGGAGAAACAAAGCCTCTGACTCATCACAAGGCGAAATCCCTGATCCAAGTGTCATTTTTGGAGCAATGACTCAGTGTGCCACTTGTCCCATCTCGCTCAGCGCAGGTGTCCTTTGTTCCACTTGCTTTGCAACGCAGGTACACCATGGAGGATCTGAGTTTCAGTGCAGAAGCCTAGTGGAGCACCTGCTTTGATTTCAGGATTGCTTGTTTTTGAGTGTTTTCAGGTGGAGAACTGATCTGAGAGCTGTTGGTTTGCTGACCTTGTTCCTCTAGGGGTAGGAACATCATGTTTAGGGAACTTTGGATCCCTTGGATTATTGACAATTCATGCCTGTTGCTGTAAGGCACAAAATTGTCTATAACACTACTACTATCCATAGTACTGGTCGCATGGGAGTTACCAGAGGATAGTTATTTTCCTCTGGTCGCGTAGGATTTACCTGAAGCAATGAAGTTCGCTTTGCTCTGGGCCACCAAGGACCCCCAAAGGGTCAAGGATAGCAAGATATTTTGGATCTTAATGGAGATGAGTATCAACATGGCCAGCAACTGCAAACTATTGTTATCGCTGACTGTCTTCGAATGGTTAGTGGGGTATGTGGAGTTCACGGCAGACTTCCATTGTGTCTCCATGTGAGCGCAGAAGGACCCTGATCAAAAGTGGTATGACCTTCCATACCTGGCCACAGACAACACAATCGCAGCGATCCTCGACCGCTGGCCAACAGAGTGGTGCATGGTCTCAAACTTGACAGATGGGTCTAGCAAGTCTACAGTGAAGCATAAGAAGGAAGAGGCCAAACTAAAGATGGAACAATTGGCCGAAAAGAGGAAGAAAGAGGCTGAGGAAAAAGCCAAATCAGAGCATGCTGCCAAAAAGCAAACAGAAGGATAGGAAGAAGAGGAGGAGCGCGACTTCGACAGTAGTAAGAAATCTCCCTCCCTGGAGATAGAAGAGGAAGAGCAGTGATCCGAACAAGTAGGAGCAAACCTAGAGACTACTCTGTTCTGGGTTAAGCGTAACAGGGAGCAGGAGAAAGTAGGACCGCGAAAGAAGTCCAAGGTTAGCAAAATGTCCCTCGACCCAATCACCTTGAAAGAAGTTGATTTGAATGACATTGGAAATATGATGAGGGATGCGACCATGGAACTATTGTAATAGTTCAAGCATCAGCAAAAACAAGCCTTGGGTTCCATTCAAACGGGTCTGCGCAAGCAACAGATCCAGGCATCACAAGTACAGACCAATGTGGAGTGAAGCAATGTGACGTCAACTAGTTTGGCACCTGGAACTCGATATTGCCTCTGATGTATCTCTGTACTTTCCAGTTATCTATTTCTGAACATGTGACCTGTAGTAGCTCTCTGTGTCCTCTTTCCAATGCCACAAGTCTGACCCAAATTGGATTCTCCAAGGAAGAGTTATGTGAAATCTCCCACAGTGACTTGATTATAGACTAGTTCAGTAGAGCTAACTTGTACGACGTTCTGCGAGTCACTGTTTCGACCTTTGGATCTAAAAGACACCCACAAAAAACTACAGTCTGTCTTCTTTCTTTACCTTTTTACGAAATTTCAATCTGATCCTCAGAGAGAAATTTATGACGATTTTCCCCAGGTCACCTGTTTTGAATGTAATTCAGGAGTCTGCAAAAAGACCAACTTCCTCAGATCATATCTCCGAAAATATCACGCGAAACGCTCTGAAATTCGGACCCAAGGTTCAGCGCCAATCATTCTCAAATGGGTTTTTTTTGCGACTTCTGAAACGTCACAGAAAAAACGTTATAGCGAAAATTCCATGATGACCTGTTTGGAGCAGCGAAACCCTAGAATCCAAAGCTCTGATACCAAATGTTATGAAACCAGCTCAAGAAAAGATAGAAAAGATAGATCAACGCCTTAGAATTCAGCCTCTTCGAGGGGGCAACCTCCTTTACATTACATAAATGAACAATTCTTGGATGATACAAATGACAAAACCTCCTTTCTATATATAGGAGTCTAAGGAGTCACAATATAATCCAGCCGACCTAACAATAATAATATAAAGCCACAAAAGAAACAATAGAGGGATTCTATGGGGCACAGAAATAATAATATCGGGGTAATAGGGGCACAAAAATATAAATAAGGAGTATAACTACAATAGTAATGGGGTAATCACTAGTATTATAGGGACCCAACAGGGCCCAACCTTCAAATCCACTAGAGGTTAAAGAGAAGCACGTGGTTGCTGTCCAAGATGCAGTAGCAGTTGTAGATGCCGCAATGAAGGATTGAACTGCGCTCTTCGAGTAGTCGCTCGAAGTATTCACCAACCTATAGGTGGATCCCAATGTGCAGAGGGTGGAAATAGAGGTGCGAGAGCTGTAGGAGAGATATGATGAGGTTAAAGTCACGACGCGCACTGTCGCCATTACACAAAGGTTAGCGAAGCTGCATGAAGAAAATGTGCTTAAAGAACAGGTGGACGTAACAAAGCAGAAGGAAGCAGTACTAAAGGCTCGATTGAAGCCTTGGCTAGATGAAGCGTATGTGCTCATGGCCACCATTGAATGAAACTGGTTATTCTACAGGAAACATAGCCGAAAACGCAGGCAGACAGCACAGGGCTAGCGACAGAGCAGTTAGTCAAGTAGGTGAAGCAGGTGACAACACAGTGCATCACTGAAGTCGCAGTGGTACAAGTGAAGCTGGGAGGTCTTCGTAACAAGGTCTCCATGCCAGTAGAGTGACTCGAGGGCGAGTCACCAGATTTGTGTTGGGGACCTATTGGGAATAGGTCACCTAGGGTTAATTTTGGGGTTAAAAGCCCAAGTTTTGGGGCTAAAGGCCCACGTTTTGTATAAAGAATGTAAATTCTCCACATTTTGTGGTTGCAGAGCACAAATATGTAAACATTCAAAAAGAGTTTCCGCCCTTAGTTTAGATAGTTTGTGTCAGTTTGATGAGATCCGCCCTTGGTCCGCAGGCCATGGGGATGTATAAAAAGGGAATCTTAGAAGATTCTAAGGAAAGTAGTAAGTAGAGTTCTAAGTAATTTTGGGGCAATTGAGAGCTAAGAGAGAAGATTCATAGCATAAGAAGAGGCTCTGCCGCTGAGTGCGTAGAGGCCTAGGGTAGAAGTCCACAACTGAGTGTGTGGACCCCTGCAACTGTGTGCGTAGGGTAGTCAGATTCTGTACTGGAAATCTGGATTATCAATAAAGAGAAGTATTTTGGAATTACCTGTGTATTTTACTTCCATTAATTACATGTGATTATGTTATGTTGAACACTAGGTTTATGTTTAATGTTATTCTGATGCACGAATATATATATGTTTCTCTTTATTATATGAAAGCAAGCAAAGATATATGTTTACACGAATATAATCATAATTACATGTTAATACCGTATGAAACTAAGATAATCTGAATAAATAGAAGTAAGAGTAATTACAGAGGCATGTAAGTGCTTGATCTATCTATTTAGGGTACGGGAATGGCAGTCGTAGACCTTCGCGGAGGACTCTAAGACGATTAAGAAAGGTGTATCGATAAGCCCTCCCTAAAGGGCTTATCGATCTGCGCGAAGGCAAAGTGAAGGTTTAAAAGTGACATCGCTACCATCTAAGGGTGCTGAAACTTGGTTCTTGCATCCCCCAATACTGCTTCGGGTGAGACTTCAGTCTACACTCCATGGATTGATGCCGAAAGGGCCCATTAAGCCAACACCCGTCCAAAGATTGGAGATGATATGTGTGTTGGCCATGCTTCTCATACACTTTTGAATGCTTTGATCCACAGGGATTGGAACTTAGTATGTTTTCCTTTGTCTTCGTGGGCTTTGTCCCACTTCAAGCCTAGGTCACCCACACTGAATTCATTTTTACCTACAGACTTCTTATCAAACCACCTCTTGATATCACTCTAATGAAAAGAAAATATATCTTTGGATTTATGTTTCTCTTATTTCAGCTTGCAAAGGGTGTTTATCCTACTTTGAACCAATAAGCATGGCTTGCCCTGGGATTCTTATGAAATTTTAAGGGCATGAAAATAGATGTTTGGGAGTAGGATGGTTGTTTTCCCATACATCTAGAAGTAAGGAGACATATTCAGAGAATATTTTGGCATGAATTATTCATCCCATAAGGCATTCACCAAAGAAAAGTGCTAGTTCCTCTATTCATAGAAAATGATCTTCTTGATTATGCAGATAAGGTCCTTATTGGTAGACTCAACAAGACCATTTCCCTAAAAATAGTAATAAGAAAAATGTTTCAATGCAATAACATTTTACAATGAAAAATCATATAATCTTAACAATGAAAAGTATGTTGCATTGTCAAAAACAAGTGAAGTCAGAACGCCAAGCCTGGAAATTATATTTTTCTTGAGGAATTTGATGACTTCTTGATCATTCACTTGCTTGAGAGGAATCACTAATGTCCACCATGTAAAGTAATCTTTGGTAGTGAGAAGATAGTGGTGTTGCTTCACTGAGTGTGGAAAATTATCACCAATGACATCTATACCCCATTGTTCAAATGGTTCTTCCATAATGATACGATGCAATGGGGTGACTGACTTCTTTCCTCATTAAACACACTTCTGACAGACCAAAAACTTGTGGGAATATGCATGAGAATATTTTAACAATGTAGGCCAATAAAAATTAGCCCGCATGACTTTGTGCACTGTAGTGCCTTCTGCAAAGTGTCCTCCGGTTGGTCCAGCATGCAGATCATGCAACACTTCTCTGAATCATGTTCTTTCAAGAATCTGAGCAATAATCCATTATGTTGCTTTCTGAAATGCACCCCATGCACTAAATCGTAAGATAATGATTTCAACCTAACTACCCTCTTCTTCCATGTGGATAAATGAGAGGGAAAAGTGTCATGCTCGATATATTGGTGCACATCTGCGTTCCAAGAGCCTAAGATAGTAGTGGGGGTGGCTCGTTCAACATTTTACATGTCGATTTCCTGCTCCCACCCAAATGGATCACCTTCTGTTCAATTCATTGCTTCTACTTCTAGCTGACATAGACCATGGCCCTTAATAGTATGAACTAGTTTGAACTCTAGATCATAATCTTGTAAACCAGTCGTCTAATTTCCCTTCTCTCACCAAACTCTTGTGGACAAACAATGATCTGACTGTTAGGTGTGGAACAAGGATAATACAATTATTTTTCAAAAAATAGGGTCGGAAGTGCTTCACCACCTTATGGAATGCATACATATGTTTATCGATGGCAGGGTAGTTAAATTCATGTCCTTGTAGGATAGCACTCATGAAAGATATTGACCACTCATTATTTGGATCATCCTTTTGGGTAAGCACAAAGACAACAGAAGTATCAGAAGAAAAGGTGTAGATCGGTAAATTCTTGTTGAAATTGGTGTTGTACAATGCTAGTGCTTCTGTAATTTCTTGCTTAATACGGGAGAATGCATATTTTTCCATTTTGTCCCACTTGTAAATTCCATCCTTCTTCGCCATCTCCTTCATGGGTTTAACCATTTGAGTGTAATTGGAGATGAACTTGTAGAGAAACTTTATCTTTGGTGGGAATGGTTGCGTGGCATTCTTGTTCACTAGGAAGGGTATCTACATAATAGCTCTAACCCTTTTGGGGTCTAATTTTGATCCAAAATGGATCTTGGATAGACTCTAAGTCTAAAGTGTTCCTCATAGAGGAAAATTAAAGTCCATGGATGCTGTTGGAAATAGTCCCATTGCGTAGATATTTTCATTCTGAATCTACTGCAACTTGAATGGGCTAAAACAAAATTCGGATGATGAAGTTATCGCAAAAAGAAGCTTGCCTTTGTTCCTTTGAAAAGGAGGCAAATTCTTCCAAGAATGGACTAAAGGCCTTATAAAGGAAAATCGCATCAGAAGGCCGAAGAGGAGGACTTAAAGCGGAGGCGGAAGGACCCCCGATCAACGATCTCCAATATATCGGGTTGGAGATAGGCCCGCATGCGATATCGGGACCCCAGACTTGGCGATTGCGATATGACAATGCGATATGCGACGTGCGATATCGACGATCGGCGGACCGACGATCGGTGATCGACATCAGTGATGTAAATACCCCCTAGGTTGTTGAAAATGTGATATGCCAATAGCGACGTGTAATCTCAGCCGTTGGATCGAGAAAAGATATCAATGGTCAGGTTTTAATCGGCAATAGGGAGATTAGCGATCCCTGATACGAAGGGCCAATGTAATAGCGACAAGCGATGCGATATCGACCGTTCGATCAATGAGAAGATCAGTGGTCCAAATTTAATCAGTGATCAGTGATTAGCGATCCCCGATGCCAGGGCCAATATGATTGCAATTGCAATAACCGATTAAGGGCCAGACCCGATGGAATTATAGAACCAATTTCATAAATTTTGAGATCCAGGAATTCAGATTTTCTATGAGTTCCTTTGTATTTAGGTTTTTTGACCTCCTGCTTGTGTGATCGCTATTTGCAATGACAGGATGGATCCGATGGGTTTATAGATGTGATTCTATAATATTTGAAGTTCGGCTAAAAGGAAAATGATGTATTTTAACGCGTCTACCTGTGTATTCCGTTATATTGCTATTTTCGGGTTTTCGCCTGAAGAAAGGCCCTGATTCCTTTCTAACTACCCCTAATCATTATGCCATGCTGCAAGTGAGCATTTTGTGAACAATGATGCATTTGTAACATGCAAAGCCACAGAGAAAAAATCCAGAGGGCCAACTGAAGAGACAGAGGAATGATTACACGCAGAGAAACGACTATGAAAGCCGTAGAGCTGGAAGGTTGCCTCAGCAAAGCCAGAGAGCACGATTGAGAGGGTAGCAAAGAGTTTTAGAGTTACTTGGAGGTCGAGTGAACCAGAGAGCCCAATTAACGGGGTAACTAGCGAAAAGCTAACTCATAGAGCAGCTGAGGGAGTCTTGGAGTCGCTTGGAGGTCAAGTGGAAAAACCAGAGAGCTAAAAGTTACTGAGAAAGTTGCTTGGAGTTTGAGAAAAATCCTAATAGCTCACAGAGTTGCAGTTCAGAGAGCGCATTTGACTGAAGGTCATTGGAAGGTTGCAAAAGGTCTCTTGGAGGTCGAGCGAACCATTAATGAACACAGAGGCCAAGAGAGAGAGCTCAGAGAAGCCAAAGCCAAAGAGCAAGAGCCAGAGCTAGAGCGAGAGCCATGAGCTAGAGCCAAGAGCTAGAGCCAGAGCCGAGAGCCAGAGCCAAAGCCAGAACCAGAAAGTCGGAGAGCTTGAGAGCCAGGGATAAGATTGTGTTCTAAACCCATTGTTTTCAGTGTAAACCAGTGGAGTTGAGCATGGTTCTTGTAAAAGAACTTATGCCATAATCCCAGAGAGCCTAGTCGAGTTGACTAGAGCTCACGGAGACGTAGCCTAAGAGTTTTGGGTGAACTCCATATTATATTGTTGTTATGTGTGATTTCTTGTTGCTGCATTGTATTTGTTGCTTTATTTGTTGTTATATGTTTTATATCAGTTCAAGCAAATAAACTTAAGGCACATAAATAGTTTAAAGACAAACACAAGCATACACCTATTTTCAAGCACTTTTTAATTCCGCAATTGGTTAATCACTAGATCTTGGGAATATTTAAGCTTTGGAAGTGGGAGAGGTTCTTGTAAGCTTGACAAGAAGCCTTTAGTGCCCCATTTTCAGATCAAGTGGTATCAGAGCCTAAGATTGGTTAACCCCACCTTCAAGAAGGTGATATCAAAGCTGGTTATACCAAAGCAAGTGGTATCAGATCAGAATTCTTGATTGATAGAGAAAAGATTGCTTGTCTGAAAGGTGTTTGGGCAGTCAAGGATTGATTATCTGATTGATTGTATGCTTATTGCAAACTGACTATTGTTTGAGTTTGCATAGGTGAAGGGAAAGCTATTGATAGCTTAGTCCAGGAAGGACAAGAGGGAAGAAGGGTTGAAGGCATTCTTCTTATCCCAAAGGACCTCAAAGCAATCCTTGAAGCACAAAAGGTTTGTTGCAAAAGGTTGCTTGAATAAGCTCTTTGATAATATTGTTTGAATTTCTTTTGTTCATTAGCATAATGACGACTTCTATAAGTGAGTCCTCAAATTCTTCTTTCTTCACAAGAGTCTTTGATGAAGACATGAAGCAGGACTTGTCCACCATGATGGATATGGTGAGAGAAATGTATGAAGATGGAAGGAAGAGCATCATACTTAGAGAGTAGTTGAATTTCGTGGAGGAGGAGAAGCAGTTGCTTTCTGACAAATTGCAGGAAAAGGAGAGGCAACTTTATATTTCAAATATGAACCTAGAAAGGATGCATGAGTTGGAGACATGGCTCTTTGTTGCCAAAGAAGCCTTAGTCAAGTATCAGCTTGAAGAAGAGGTAAATCATTCCTATTTGTCTTCAAATTCTTCAAAGAATGCTTGTATTGGTTCTTTTGAAAAACATACCAGAGGCATAGGTTCCAAGCAAATGTCCAAGATGGGCTATGAAGGAAAGGGCTTGGGAAAACATGCACAAGGTATTGTTGAGCCAGTAATGGTTGTGGAAAGGCCTAAGTATTTGGGTCTTGGCTATTGACAATCTTATGGAGGAAGTTCTAAAGCTGCCATCAAGGCCATTGAAACAGTTACAAGAAGGAGTTTCGTTGTAGGTCCTCTACCTCAAGAGTGTGGAGATTGTATTCAAGAGGAATGCAATAGCTTGAAACATCATTTGCAGGATGCAAGTGTTCAAAAGCACACACTTGAACCAGAGAGTAGTGGAAACCCTGAAAGCCTTGAGAGATTGATGGTGTTCCAAAGGCAGCCACTTCTTCATTTGCTTCACCTCCTCATGAAGGCAATAAAGGTGAAAGAGAAAGGTATGAATCTGGTTCTAAACATTTTCCTTTTGATTTTGCAAAGCATGATAAAATTCCACATATATATGGGAAAAGAATTGCATGTTCCTTTTGTGGTTTGGATAACCATAATGTTTCTAGATGTTGGAAGAGGATAGCCACATGTAGGAAACTTTTGAAGGAAAAGAAGCAAGAAGCCAAAGGTCCATTGGACAAGGAAAATCATATTGTCAAGAGGATGCACATGTGTTGCACTCACTACCATAAGCAAGGGCATCTTGCCGAAAAGTGTTGGACTCTGAATCCAGCAATGCTTCCACGAAAGCTGAAGAAAGTGGAAAGAGAAGATGGCAGAAATGGAAAGGAAGTTTCCATGGATGATGTGTTTCAGGATGATTCACATGTTTATGCTGATGTGCAGACAAAGGAAAGACCTTTGAAGTGGATTGGTAAGAAATGGTTAGAGTTCTTATCCAATTAAGATTGCATGTCTATTGATGCATCTATTTGCATTTCTTTGTTGATGCAATGCAAGTTGCAAGATTTTACCAAGAAGGTGAATGGAGAAGTTGAGTAAGACACTCACTTTATTGCTACAACATTATATTTCATTTCAGCTTTGAAAGTACAGTGTGCTTAAGCGAAAGTTGAAGGATGAAATGCATACATGAGCATGATATGCATGAAGATAGGGATGTTGATGATTTCCTTGTATTTGAACATGTATGTGTAATTAACTTGCAGGGTTGATTGCTTTGACATGCATGTTTGACTTGGGAGAAGTTAAATTGGTCTCCAAGATGGAGATGATGATGAAGTGTTTCATCTTTTGAAAAGAGTCATAATGGTCTTTTTCTACATTCTTGACTTGAAGGATCATTTGTTTTAAAGACATGTTTTGTGCGATGTTATCTAGTCCATCATTTGTATGCAGATGTAAGACATGGAGGTATTCACAAGATGTGAAATCTGTTTCTTTTGTTGAAGCAGAGGTTAAGCCATCCAGTTGTTGTCTGTATTTCTGTTGTTGTTAACAATTGTTGTTGACAGCTTGTCAAACTAGTACAAATGAAAATTTTGTGAAGAAGTTGTAGCTTCACATTTGTTTGACCCACCTTGGATCAATGATCAAGGCAGATAAGTTCAAACTACCTTCTGTGACCATCTCAACAGGAGTTCTACATGAAGTCAAGAAGGAAGACAATTCTTCCCAGGAGGACCAGCACATCCAGGAAGGAAAGTGGTCAGAGACTTTGGTTCAGAGGCATTATGCAAAGGCAAGTGTATGGAGGCTGAATGAAGAGGGTGTTGTTACTCTCATTTATTTTTCATATTAGTATATCAGTCTTTTGGAGACCAATATTTCTTTTAGTGGGAAGGCGTGATCCAAAATGGATCTTGGATAGATTCTAAGTCTAAAGTGTTCCTCACAGAGGAAAATGAAAGTCCAAGGATGCTCCTGGAAATAGTCCCATTGCGTAGATCTCTTCATTTTTTAATCTACTGCAACTTGAATGGGCTAAAACAGACTTTGGATGATGAAGTTATCGCAAAAAGAAGTTTTCCTTTGTTCCTTTGAAAATGAGGCAAATTCTTTCAAAAATGGGCTAAAGGCCTTACAAAGGAAAATCGCATCAGAAGGCCAAACAAGAGGACTTAAAGTAGAGGCAGAAGGACCCCCGATCAGCGATCTCCAATATATCGGGTCAAAGATAGGACCGCATGTGATATCGGGACCCCAGACTTGGCGATTGTGATATGCTGTTGCGATATGTGACGTGCGATATTGGCGTTCAGTGAATCGGCGGATCGGCGATCGACATTAGTGATGTAAAGACCCCCTGGGCCATAGCAAATGTGATATGACGATAGTGACGTGCAATCTCAGCCGTCGGATTGGGGAAAGAGATCAACGGTTAGGATTTACTCGAAGGTCGGGAGATCGGCGATCCCCAGTACAAAGGGCTGATGTGATAGCGACATGCGATGCGATATCGACCACCCAATCAAGGAGCAGATCAACAGTCCAGATTTAATCAGTGATTGGTGATCGACGATCCTCGATGCCAGGTCCAATATGATTGTGATTGCAATAAGAGATGAAGGGTTGGACCCGATGGAATTATAGACCCGATTTCATAAATTTTGAGATCCGGGAATTCAGAATTTCTATGTATTCCTTTGTATTTGGGTTTTTTGACCTCCTGCCTGTGCAATCGCGATTTGCGATGACAAGATGGAATCGATGGGTTTATAGACATGATTCTATAATATTTGAACTCCGACTAAAAAGAAAATGATGTGTTTTTAATGCGTCTGCCTGTGTATTTCATTATACTGCTATTTTCAGGTTTTCGCCTGAAGAAAGGCCCCGATTCCTTTGTAACTGCCCTTGATCATTGTGCCATGCAAGCAAGAATTTTGTGAACAATGATGTGTTTGTAACATGCAGAGCCACAAAGCCAGAAGCCAGAGGGCCAACTGAAGAGACAGAGGAATGATTACACGTGAAGGAACGGTTGTGGAAGCTGTAAAGCTGGATGGCTACCTCACAGAAGCCAGAGAGCATGATTAAGAGGGTACCAAAGAGTTTTGGAGTCACTTGGAGGTTGAGTGAACCAGAGAGCCCAATTAATGGGGAAACTAACAAAAAGCTAACGCGTAGATCAGCTGAGGGATTCTTGGAGTTGCTTGGAGGTCAAGTGGAAAAACCAGAGAGCTGAAAGTTGCTAAGACAGTCGCTTGGAGGTTGAGCGAACTATTGATAGCTCACATAGCTGCAACTCAAAGAGCGCATTTGACTAAAGGTCGCTAGAAGTTTGCAAAATGTCGCTTGGAGGTCGAGCGAACCATTGATGCATGCAAAGGCTAAGGGACAGGGCTTAGAGAAGCCAGAGCCGAAGCCAGAGCTAGAGCCAAAGCCAGAGCCACGAGCTAGAGCCAAGAGCCAGAACCAGAGCGAGAGCTAGAGCTAGAGCCAAGAGCTAGAGCGAGATCCAGAGCCAAAAAGTTGGAGAGCTTTAGAGCCAGGGATAAGATGGTGTTCTAAGCCCATTATGTTCAATGTAAACTAGTGGAGTTGAGCATGGAGCTTGTAAAAGGACTTATGCCATAATCCCAGAGAGCCTAGTCGAGTTGACTAGAGCTCACAGAGATGTAGCCGAAGAGTTTTGGGTGAACTCCATATAATATATTGTTGTTATGTGTGATTGCTTGTTGTTGTATTGTACCTGCTACTTTATTTGTTGTTATATATTTTATATCAGTTCAAGCAAATAAACTTAAGGAACATAAATAGTTTAAAGACAAACACAAGCATACACCTATTTTCAAGCACTTTTTAATCCCGCAATTGGTTAATCACTAGATCTTGGGAATATTTAAGCTTTGGAAGTGGGAGAGGTTCTTGTAAGCTTGACAAGAAGCCTTTAGCGCCACATTTTCAGATCAAATTTAATCCCACTCTTCACTATGATATGGCCCAAGAGGTTTCCCTCAAACACTACTTAAATTATCTTCTGGGGTTTAAGAGATATCCTGTATTTTTGATATCGCTCAAAGATTTGCTTCAGGTGGGTGGCGTAGGTGGTCAAATATCCTTTTTTAAAACACCATGACATAATCAAGATATATCACCACACTCCGACTAATCAAACCGCGCAATTCGATGTCCATCACACATTGGAAAGTTTCAGCAGCATTGACCAACCCAAAAGGCATTCTCCTGGAAGTGAACATGCCCCACCTCATTCGAAAAGTAGTTTTAAGTTTGTCAGGCTCTGAGACCAAAACTTGGCTGTAGCCAGAAAATCCGTCAAGTAAAGAAAACGTTTTTGACCCTGATAATGTCTATAATATCTGCTCCATAGATGGCATAAGGTAATTTCTTTTGTCCGAGGCACGATTAAGATTTTAAAAATCCACACACAAGAGTATTTCCCCTAACTTATTTCTCACTGAGACCATGTTAGACACCCATTTTGAGTGTTGCACTTTGTAAATGAACTAAGCATTCAATGTTTTCCTCAACTCCTTCTGAATCAAAGGCTAAAGCATCGGGTGTACCTTCTGTAGCTTCTACTGAAAAGGCTTGGCCCCTTCCTTGATTGGCATAACATGTTGGATTATCCGTGTGTCATAAGTTTTGAGCTCATCATATGTCCATGCAAAAATATCTTGATACTGCTTGAATAAATTGATAAAGGCTTGTTTCTCTTATGGTGTGAAACAAGTATCGAATTTTGGAATTGAATGACTCTCTAAAGAGATTATGCAAGTCATACAAATTTTCAAGTGATACCATACTTTTTGGCATGGGTTTCTCTTTTCTTGATTGTGTTTCATCTTGCAATGCTCTTTCATTTTTGTCTTCGTCAACAACTACATCTTTGAATACATCAACGTTTTCCATGAAATGAAGTATTTGTTGGTCATCGGTAAAACACATAAATTAGTGATCTTATCAAGGACAGATTATCTATAAATAATTTCAATATAAAATTTTTCCCTAAGTCGTGACAACTTAGCACCATCATTTTCTAATGCATCTGCAACTACGTTACTCATGTTAGGAACAGATACAATGTTAAAAGCTTGGAATTGAGAAATTGAATGCCATACCTCTTGTTGATAACTTTTCAAATTAGATGAACACATTGTATAGTATTTCATACCTCTCGTATGATGATCTCAGAGTCACCTACCACTTTAAAAACCCCAAATTTGAGGTCAATGGCCTTCCGTAACCCTAGGATTAGTTCTTCATATTGCACAGTGTTGTTAGCGCACTTGAATTCCATGTGGCTAAAATCTAGTATTTTCTCTCTCGTGGGTCTATTAAAACACAACCAGATCCAAAGCCCTTTTCTGTCTTAGAACTATCAAAATACAAAGTTCAAACATCATATATACAATAACTGTGACATACACTAGTACTACTACTATCTACTATACAAAGGTCATTTCTTCTAGTTGGACTAGGAAGGAGTTCCAACTATGTGTCTAGTGGGATAGGGGAAGGCTTAGCAAGGTAGCGCCCTAGGTCAGTTTCCAAGAAGTAATTTTAAAATATTAGATTTGAAAAATCAATTGGATCATTCTTTCCCTTGAAGCATGTGTTGAGTATGCTTCATGTAAGGTTATGGTTTTATCCAGATTTAGTTATTCCTACCCTTATACGAAAGACATAAATGTGACCAGTCAGTAGGAAAATACCCTTGTAATTTGTAGGACCTGTTATCACTCCAGGAAACTCTCCGAGGTTGTAAATCAGAGATGCCTGGTAACATATAATTTTTAATATTGTTCTCTGAAATATTGGAATGAAAGATGGTGTGGATCAAGTCGGATAACCATTTCAGCTCTATTCACACTCAAGGCATGCATGAACACCCCTAATAACACAAGGCTTTAGACTGCTAATGCTTAATAGTTTGTAGATTTAATGGATAGATGGAGAACACTGACTATGCCAGCAGGTTGCATACATGGACCTATACGAATGGCTAGCTACAGGCAGCAAATGAACTTACTGACTATACCGGCAGATGCATATATAATCACACATATAAATGGCTAGCCATAGGCAATAAAGAAGCTTGCAAATCTAATATATCAAAGCAGAGATAAGATGACAGTTATCTGGCCTCAAACACACAGAAAACCTGAACAAACTGTTCAAGTGCAAGCATAGAACAGAAGAGAAATGGACATTAAACATGTAGCAGCAAAAGAAGCTTGTGTTACTAAAGACTACAGATGAGAAGCTTGAGAAAACAGGGAAGGAATAATCTCCAAAAGTTGAACCCCTGTTACATCTTGTTTTCAGCTATTTATAGCTTGTTTACAATGGTCCTCAGCCTTTTGAGGCTTCAGGTGTCTTAATCTATCCTTCTGTCTTGTTTAACTGATTGATTCCCTTAATAGGTAGGCATAGCTCGGCGGTTTTCCTCTTCTGACAGAGAAATAACCATACTCAGATATTTTGGGCGGCCTGCTGTGATGCATAGGAGCTCCCTCGTGCCAAAGATGCCCCATTATGTTCGTTAGGATGACTGCTGCACTGGCAGGGCCGTTAATGCTCCATGATTTCATTTGATTTGGGTTGAGGCGTGTAGTGGCCCTTCCCCTTCCCTTTCTGGGTTCTGTTTGCCGGCCGCTGTCCCTCCGCCGAATCCTTCTTCTGGTATATAACATAACTGCATGGTTCCTTCAAGGATGGCTTGCCGCCTGAACCTGCAACGGAGTGGCTGCCGTTCTTATGAAATCCCTGCACCGGTCCCTTTCAGGCAATAGCTGTGAATGTTTCTTTTCTGTTATTGTGTCTGTCTGGGTCATAAACAGCGAAAACGCTGCGACACTGCTAAATCCCGCCCATTTCTATTTCACTTGGTTCAAACATCCTCAGACATGGCATAACTTTCTATCGGGTCCGCCTTTTGTGTCACATTCGCATATCGCAGCCGGTCGATCCCTTGCTTTTCTTTATATTTGAAAATTCATGAACAATGCTACAAAACATGAGGAAATTGACTTTGACGGACCTGAAAATATATGTATTTCACTTCCCAGACCCTTTCGGGTCTGGGCTTCATCGTTATCGGCATTCGCTAAGGCTTCCTGTGTATTTCCTTATACATTGACAATACACAAAATACAATGAAAATGGCCCCCGCGCGGACTTGAAATATTATTAAAAATCCTTTATAGTGTCATCGGGTCCATCCCATCGAATCGGAGGCATGCTATATGTAAAGGCCCCACCCCTCAGAAGACGCTGATAGCGATATTCACCGGGGACCCGATAAGTTATCAAAAATAACTCATAACGCCGTCGGGTCCGGCCCATAGGCGATTGCTGATATATGTTAAAGGCCCATCCCTTTGTTATCGCCGATAGCGATACACCGAAGTGATATCGGCGATCACTCATCAGTAATGTATCATGTCGCTGCCTCTGCCTACTCCGACTTGCGATATGCCGACGCGACCTGGACCGTTGATCGGCCAGATCCGACGGCTGAGGTTGATGCGGATTCATATGCCTGCAATCTTGGTTTTTATGTGATTTTTTGGGTATTTTCACCTTCCGATAGTGTAATTTTTCCCTCCAAAGGGCTTCCCTCTTGCAACCTCTTTGATCAGTGGGCAACTTTTGTCATGTCTTGATGATTTGAACAACAAACATGGATTTTGGGCATGACTATAAGCATATTTGCAGCCTTTGAGAGCTTTTTGAATCTATTTTTAATCCATTTGCATAGCAAAGCTAACACTGGCTCCTTCTGGGGATGAGATCCTCCCTGTGAGGTCTCAAGAACTGCAGATCAATGCCTTTCCTGTAGAAAACAAATTAGCCAAAATTTCCTAGTGTTCCATTGGGCATGGAGTCTACTTTGCTTATACTAAAACTGACAAAATAAAATATTTACAGTTTTAAGGCCTAAAGACCTTAAATCACATAGCTTTTCAAAAACCGCCCATTTATTGGGCCATCAAAAACTGGTTCTCCCTCCATACTTTTCAGTATGAAGGTATTGTTCCCTTGAATCTGTGAAATGATGAAAGGGCTCGTCCAAAGAGCATCAAATTTCCCATGATTGCCTTTCTTTTCTTTAAATGCATCCCATTTCATAACCAAATCCCCAACCTGCAAGTTGTCTTTCTTTGCCTTCTTGTCAAAGACTTCCTTGATCCTCTGCTGATGTGTTGTAGCTTTTTCAATCAGCTGCTCTCTGATCTGATATAATTCTGTTAAATCAGTGATTCTATTGGCCATAACATCTTCTTCATTCTGCGCTGTTTGGAGAAATTTTGCCACAGGAAGAGTAAGCTGAATTGGAAAAATAGCATCAGTACCGTATACCAGCTTAAAAGGAGAGCAGCCTGTAGATCTTTTGATGGTCACTCTGTCTGCCCATAGTGCATATTTGAGCTTTGCATCCCAATTCTTCTTATTATCTTCTAACAGCTTCTTAATAATCCTGATCAGACTTTTGTTAGAGGATTCTGCTAGACCATTCCCTTGGGGGTAATAGGAGGTGGAA
Organism: Pinus tabuliformis; assembly: GCA_031772625.1. Classification (NCBI taxonomy): domain Eukaryota; kingdom Viridiplantae; phylum Streptophyta; class Pinopsida; order Pinales; family Pinaceae; genus Pinus; species Pinus tabuliformis. The sequence continues at coordinate 1,605,942,689 of CM062817.1, read as the reverse complement.
TGAACAAGCTTAATGCCCATTGAATCACACATTTCCACCAACTCTTTTGCCTTGAAGGCTGCTGCATTATCTGTTATAAGCTTATGTGGGCAACCAAATCTGCTGAAAATGTTTTCTGATAAAAATTTGATTACCACATTATGATCAGCCTTCCTTGTTGGGATTGCTTCAATCCATTTTGTAAAATAATCAGTGGAAACTAATATCCACCTGTGCTGGCCACTGGAGTGCGGGTTGATTTCACCAATGAAATCCAAGCCCCACTGCTGAAAAGGTCCTTTTGCAATTATTGGCTTTAGGGGCAGGGATTTTAACTGTTGCTTTCCTTCAAATCTCTGGCACCTGTCACAAGTTTTAACAAAAGCAAATGCATCAGAAAATAAAGATGGCCAATAGTACCCAGCTCTGAGAATCTTTTGGGCTGTAGTTCTCCAATAATGATGTCCTCCACACATGCTGTTATGGAACTGCTGCATAACTTCTATTAACTGTTCTTTGTCCAGACATCTTAAAAGCACTCCAGATGGATCCTTCCAATAAAGCGAGCTATCATTGATGCAATATTTCATTGCCTTGAGCTTTAACGTTCTTGCTTGACTTTGAGAAAATTCTGAAGGCACTTCTAGCTTTAAAAGGAAATTAATTATTGCAGCATACCAACTACATGAAGCTAGGTTCTCGGCCACTGACTATCCTCTCTGCGATTCAGCTGTTTCATGCTCTTCCATTAGACCATTTCCTTCTACATTGAACAAGAAATCGACGTCCAAAGATTTGCAATTTTCTTCAGCCAACAGTTTGGCAAGCCCCTGACCTCTTACCAGCTTGGTAGGCTTCAGATCTATGTTGAATTCTATCATTTTTGCAATCCATTTCGCTCTTTTTCCATCAGCATCAGGCTGCGTTAAGACATCCTTTATTGCAGCAGAAGGCACATATGCAACTATTTTGGAATGCAAGATGTATACTTTGAAAGCTTTCAAAGATTTGATAAGAGCATATGCTTGTTTCTCAATAATATCATACCTCAGCTTAGCATCCCTTAAGGTTTTACTGAAAAATTCCATCGGATGCTCTGAGCCTTCTTCATCTGCTTGCAATAAGACTGCTGCAAGGGTGTCGTCAGAGGCAAAAGAAAATATGCGGAACTCCTTGCTATAATCTGGACTGATTAAAGTGGGGGCCTCCATAATTGCCCTTTTAATGGACTCAAATGACTTTCTCGCTACACCATTCCACTTGATCTCTGACCCCTTCTTCAACATAGAGGTAATATGCTTCACAAGTTCTGCAAAATTTGGGATAAATCTCCTTACAAAATTAATCTTGCCTAGAAAAGACTGGATGTCCTTCTTCGATCTCGGGACAGACAAGGTCTGTATTGCTTTTACTCTTTCTGGGTCAACTCGGACACCTGCAGCAGAAACAATATGTCCCAACAACTTGCCTTCTTCTAACGCAAACTGTGACTTCTTGGGATTTACTGAAATCCCAAACCTTCTGCACTTCAAAAACACTTTCTTCAAATGTTGCACATGGTCTTGATGGCTACTGGAGTATACTGTTATATCATCCAGGTAGATAAGGACAAATTTATCCTTTTCTCCCACAAATGCTATATCCATAGCTCTCTGAAAGGTGGCTCCAGCATTCATCAACCCAAAAGGCATCTTGGAATACATAAAGGTACCCCAAGGAGTGGTGAATGCAGTCTTCTCCTGATCATCCGGATGCACAGCGACCTGATTATAACCCGAAAAACCATCTATAAAAGACATTACTTTGGCACCTGAGACTTGCTGCAACAAATGCTCCATTTTTGGTAGAGGATAATTATCCTTTTTGGAACATTTATTTAGATTCCTGAAATCAACACATAGTCTGATTTCTCCACTCTTCTTCCTCACAACAACTAGATTGGCCACCCATTTAGAATATCTGAGAGGCACTATGATCTTAGCAGCCAACAACTTTTTAATTTCTTTCTCAACCAGAGGAAGGAGCATAGGATTCATTGGTCTCAGCTTCTGTTTGAAAGGAATAGTGTCTTTCTCAAGCGGAATTTTATGCTGAATTATATTTTCGTCATATGTCTTCAGATCGTTGTACTCCCAAGCGAACACATCAGAAAATTGCCTCATTAATTTGCAGTATTCAGCACTCTGGTCAGCAGATAGATTGGTGGATAGATTTATGAATTTGGGGTGACCTGGACCTCCTATATCATGTTTGCAAACTATAGTTTGATCTTCTTTTTGGGCAGCTTTGTAAGGCACATCATTGTGATCAAACAATCTCTCAAGAGGAATTAGACCCTTAGGAATATGGTTGCTAGGGATTTGGACTATGCTATTCTTGCCAATCTTATTTCTAAGCTTGGACTTGGGATCTTCTAACAAAGCATCATTATTTTGGTCAATTTGCATTTCAGAAAACTCATCAATGACTTGAAGAAACCTATTTAGCTCATCATCATCATCAAAAACCCTCCAATGGTGGACATTATCAGGCACGGAGGGTCTATACTTCATTTGTACCTCATAAACTAGTTTGGGAGGCGATGGAGATATAAACAAACTAGCTGAGATAGCAAGGGATTCGGCAAGCTGATTTTGGGCTCTAGGAATATATGAAATGCAGAAAAATTCAAAGAACTCTTTGGTTATCCATACCTCATCTCTGTACGCTTTTAGCCTTGGGTGTTTTGCTTGGAATGTTTCATTCACTTGCTGAATTATCAGATCAGCATCTCCAAATACCTTCAGCTTCTTTATTACTCTGTCTTTGGCGGCATGAAGACCCAACAGCAGTGCTTCATATTCTGCTATGTTGTTTGTCACCTGAAAAACCAGCTTTAGAGACAATTGAACTGTTTCTTGTTGTGGAGACACTAGCACCACCCTGCTCCTGCAGTCAACTTGGTACATGCTCCATCAAAGAACATCTCCCAAATCTGACCTCCTGTATTATGCTCAGCTTGAGCTGTTGGTTTCCTGATCTGCAATGCAGCCTTCTGAGATTCTTCTATTTGGAGAATGCAAGCTCCAAAATCAGTGTCCACTGCATATATGGGATGGTTTGTAGGATTCTTCTCATCGCTAATGATATATGCCAGCTGTGCTTCTCTATATAACCTCTTGCTCTCTCCTCCGAACACTGGGACAGTTGCATAAGATAAATCGTTCTGCAATGTTCCACCTAGTCTCTTAATCCACCCTCTGGACAACAGCATGCCAAACTTAGGAGGGACATCTGCCACCACAATATCCATTATCATGCTCTTCATGGGCAGCTGGGTTAGGGAAATGGCTAAATCTTTAATCAATCCCAGACATTTCACCTTCCTTGAATCAAACAAGAATAGGTCATGATATGGTCTGGTGATGTCAAGGCCTAACTCTTCCATGACGGTTTTAGGCATCAGATTGTGACTGGCACCTGTATCTAGGAGGCAGTTGTGGAGAATTTTGTCATGAATGGTCAAGGAGACATAAAAAGATGGGGAATTATCCTTGGCAGGTTCAGTCATTGGGCTTAGCACAACTGCAGGCCTATCGTCTTGCAAATTGACAGAGTCAGTGGAGGTTCGTGTGATCTTCAGCTCGAGAGCCTCAAGGATAGGCTTTCTAAACATCTCACTCTTCACCAGTTCTGTCAGAGGCACGGTTATTTTTAACTTCTGAACTTCTGATTCGAAGCTAAAAGAGAGAGGTAGCTTGTCAGGACTTTTTACCTCTTGAACTGGTGCTTTGAGGGTGACTGGATCAGCTGCTGGTCTTTTTTGTCTGCTATTCTGGGTCTCTGTTTGGACGGCAGCTTTTCGGGCAGGATTCTCCTTGATATTATTTGCATTTGACCTTAGATTATATCTTTTCTGCTCCCCAGTTTGCAGAACAGCCTCTCTGTCCCACCTTTGACTATCTTGCTCCTGCAGCAAAGACTCTTCGTATGCAACCAATGTCAAAAAGGCATCACTGCCTTTATCTTCCATACAGAGAATTTCATCCTCATCTTCAATCTGTTCCTCCTCCATGACCACATTCTGGAAAGGAGCCTTAACTTTTTGATCTTCGTTAGTTTCTTTACCCCTCTGAATGATTTGTGATTGTTCGTTGGCTCTTCTAAATGGATTCGGATTTCTTGGTGCAAATGTGCCTGGGAGCCTTGTCTTCCCAGGGTTCTGCTCAATCTCCAGCTTAGAAATTTTAGCAGACAGTGACTCGATCATTCTAGTCATTTTATCAAGTTTGGTATCTGAGGATGAAGCAGAAGAAGCCTCACCTCTCTGCCTCCTTCTATCAGCGTGAATTTTGAGCTTTTCTGCAGCCATAATGTTAGATTCGACTTCTAGTGTCGCGTCCTGCATTTCAGCTAGGGTGGCACATCTTCTTTCTCTCAACAGCAAACAGAACTCAGAGTCAAAGGAACTGGTGTAGGCAAGTTTGGCAGAGGTGGGGGTAGGCTTTACCTCAGCTGGTATCTTACTATACATACGGTTGAATCTTTTATTAAAATCAGACAAGGATTCCCATTTTCCCTCTTCAGGTTTCCAAACTCCGTATGATAGTATAGCAAGTCCTTTTTATCTCCCCAGTGTTTTAGGAACGTATCATCTAAAGCTTCGATATCTTCTATAGATCTTGGGGCTTGTTCTCTAAACCATTTCCTAGCCTCCCCATCTAGACTTTGGACAAAGACTCTCATCCACACATCATCTTCACTAATATCCAGATTATCAGCATAGCTATAAAATGACTCAAGGTGTTCTTCAACAGTGACACCTTCAGTCCCAGTGAACTTGGGCATATACTTCTGATATTCTCCAGTGGGCATAGCATTCAAGGGAGTGGGCAGTATTAAAGGTCCATACCTGGCAGCTATGATTCTTTCCATTTTGGTGGGTGCTTGTGGTCCTGCCATGTTTGGAATTGGTGGAAGGACACTAGCAGATGGGGCAGTAGGAAATAATGTAATGGATGGCAGAGATATTGGGATGTTTTGGATAGTATGGGAAACTTTCTTTGGACTGAGATTCAAAGGGGAACTAAATGGACAAGGAGCTTTATGAATATCTGCAGGTACTTCTTCATTAGCAATACTAGGCTTTAAATCTTCAAACTGCGTACCCTCAACTAAAAACTTCTCATGCAGAGACAAGTAAGATTTATGAGGCTTACCTGATTTTGATGCTCCCTTCTGTGATGTTTTCTTCGGGTTAACAATCTCCTCAGGGTCAGGCACTGGGACAGTTGGAGACTTTTGCGGATTTCTTCTAGTATGCCTCACAAACTGAGCCAGAACTTCAAAGTGGAGTCGCCAAAGGATGGCCTTCCTCCAGTGGAGTCGCCAGACAGATGATTACAACCAATGTCTATGTTCAAACCTTGTCTGTCATCAAAGCTTGAAGCTGTGTCGTCTCCCAGGGAAGCTGAGCTTCGATTCTCTTCTCCCCGGCAACAGCGCCAATTATGTTATCACTCTAGGAAACTCTCCGAGGTTGTAAATCAGAGATGCCTGGTAACATATAATTTTTAATACTGTTCTCTGAAATTTTGGAATGAAAGATGGTGTGGATCAAGTCGGATAACCATTTCAGCTCTATTCACACCCAAGGCATGCATGAAAACCCCTAATAACACAAGGCTTTAGACTGCTAATGCTTAATAGTTTGTAGATTTAATGGATAGATGGAGAACACTGACTATGCCAGCAGGTTGCATACATGGACCTATACGAATGGCTAGCTACAGGCAGCAAATGAACTTACTGACTATACCGGCAGATGCATATATAATCACACATATAAATGGCTAGCCATAAGCAATAAAGAAGCTTGCAAATCTAATATATCAAAGCAGAGATAAGATGAAAGTTATCTGGCCTCAAACACACAGAAAACCTGAATAAACTGTTCAAGTGCAAGCATAGAACAGAAGAGAAATGGAAATTAAACATGTAGCAGCAAAAGAAGCTTGTGTTACTAAAGACTACAATGAGAAGCTTGAGAAAACAGGAAGGAATAATCTCCAAAAGTTGAACCCCTGTTACATCTTGTTTTCAGCTATTTATAGCTTGTTTACAATGGTCCTCAGCCTTTTGAGGCTTCAGGTGTCTTAATCTATCCTTCTGTCTTGTTTAACTGATTGATTCCCTTAATAGGTAGGCATAGCTCGGCGGTTTTCCTCTTCTGACAGAGAAATAACCATACTCAGATATTTTGGGCGGCCTGTTGTGATGCATAGGAGCTCCCTCGTGCCAAAGATGCCCCATTATGTTCGTTAGGATGACTGCTGCACTGGCAGGGTCGTTAATGCTCCATGATTTCATTTGATTTTAGTGGCCCTTCCCCTTCCCTTTTTGGGTTCTGTTTGCCGGCCGTTGTCCCTCCGCCGAATCCTTCTTCTGGTATATGACATAACTACACGGTTCCTTCAAGGATGGATTGCCTCCTAAACCTGCAATGGAGTGGCTGCCATTCTTATGAAATCCCTGCACCGGTCCCTTTCAGGCAATAGCTGTGAATGTTTCTTTTCTGTTATTGTGTCTGTCTGGGTCATAAACAGCGAAAACGCTGCAACACTGCTAAATCCCGCCCATTTCTGTTTCACTTGGACTTCAAACATCCTCAAACATGGCATAACTTTCTATCGGGTCCGCCTTTCGGGTCACAGTCGCATATCGCAGCCGGTCGATCCCTTGCTTTTCTTTATATTTGGAAATTCATGAACAATGCTGCAAAACATGAGGAAATCGACTTTGACGGACCTGAAAATATATGTATTTCACTTCCCGGACCCTTTCGGGTCTGGGCTTCATCGTTATCGGCATTCGCTAAGGCTTCCTGTGTATTTCCTTATACATTGACAATACACAAAATACAATGAAAATGGCCCCCGCGCGGACTTGAAATATTATTAAAAATCCTTTATAGTGTCATCGGGTCCGTCCCATCGGATCGGAGGCATGCTATATGTAAAGGCCCCGCCCCTCAGAAGACGCCGATAGCGATATTCACCGCGGACCCGATAAGTTATCAAAAATAACTCATAACGCCGTCGGGTCCGGCCCATAGGCGATTGCTGATATATGTTAAAGGCCCATCCCTTTGATATCGCCGATAGCGATACGCCGAAGTGATATCGGCGATCGCTCATCGGTAATGTATCATGTCGCTGCCTCTGCCTACTCCGACTTGCGATATGCCGACGCGACCTGGACCGTTGATCGGCCAGATCCGACGGCTGAGGTTGATGCGGATTCATATGCCTGCAATCTTGGTTTTTATGTCAGTTTTTGGGTATTTTCACCTTCCGATAGTGTAATTATGCCCTCCAAAGGGCTTCCCTCTTGCAACCTCTTTGATCAGTGGGAAGCTTTTGTCATGTCTTGATGATTTGAACAGCAAACATGGATTTTGGGCATGACTATAAGCATATTTGCAGCCTTTGAGAGTTTTTTGAATCTATTTTTAATCCATTTGCATAGAAAAGCTAACAGGACCAATCCCAACTCATCAATACGTCATAGGCTTCTGAGATGTCCACAATCACTATGTTTATGCACCAGTGAACTTTTTGATTATATGATAAGAGAATAAGCACATTTTTTAGTTCACCAATAGCTCGGACAAGATTCTTGTCCAGCTGAATACTTTGTGCATTTGTCTTATCCCATTTAGAATTGATTTTATTAGCTATGGACAATGGCATTATGTTTAAGATGCACCATAATCAACTAAGAAATTGTGTACATTGTAATTAATAATTTCAAACGTCAATAAAAATGGAGCGCATAGTGTGTTTTCTTCTAATGTTAATGCATTAAGAATAGATTCTAGGGAACCAGAAGACTTATCATATCCCTTCTGCAAAGAATCATTATCACCTGAGGAAGCATGATCAAGATCTTGGAAAATAATATCCCACTGGATTTCGATCCTTGTAAATTTGAAGATTGAAATATGGGCATGATCTTTCTTCATGTCTTTGAATTTGTTATAATCAAGCTAGACAGGCATTGCTGAAGTGTCTTGAGGAGAAAAAATTATCTAATACTTCTGGAATGGTCGACCCACTTTTACCATTGGTGGAATTATTTTTCACTATAGCAATATTTATAGACTTATTCAGAGTGTTTTGAGCTTAGTTGGCAGGCGGTGTTATCTTCCTTAAAAAAAATTCTTTCAATTTTTGCAACTTCAACTCTTGTTCGAAAATTGGCCCTTGATTTCTCAACTTATGCCGACTATTCTTCTTTAGATTCAGGTCCTCACTCAGTGGCATTTCTTCATCAATTTTATTTTCACCCACATATACACAACTAAAATAATTCATTTCATGCCCAACACTCGTAGTTTCTTCAGTTGCAGCAGATTCTTCCTCTTCTTCTACTAGCTCTATTTGCTCATCAAAGAGTATTATGTCAATAATGTGTGCAACCAGAGAGTTCATGTTGTGATTCCACTACAACAATTTTTTTTTCTAAATGATATTATTGATGAAAAGAATAATATTGATCCACACCCATGCTCTCGACATTCAACACAATGTTCGTGATTTGTGTGAAAATAGCTAGCTAATTTTTGTTATTGTTGGAGTTGGCAACCCTTCTTGGGAAATTGAATTTTGGGGGCTTGCTATTGATGTCGGTCTCGGTTGACCTATGCTTCAACTCTGCAAACTCATTGGACAGAGACTTGATGGTCTGAGTCAAGCTTTCAAGATCAATGGCTTCTTTATCCTTGGCCTTACTTAAAGAGGCCTGAGACCTTTTACCTATGTCCTTGGAGTCTTTTGATGGTTCATGGTTGACAATGACTGAAATTGTGCGCAAGTCCTTTTCAACCGCAATGGATTCTTCATAATTCTCAGCCAAAATTTCTTTTACAGTTCTCTTAATGAACTGTGCGATGCTTGTTTCTAAGCGAGAAGTGTATTAGTCAATGGTCATGGAGTCATGTTTCATATGCATAGGAAATCTATTCAGTATATGACTGAACCTCTTATTAAAATATCTAGCATTTTATTTCTTCCCATCTTCAGATGGCCCAACTCTTTTAATAACATGGTTTAGGTTTTGTCATTGAAAAGTCTTTCAAGGAACAAATTTTTCAACCCCTTCCATTTTTATATTGAGTTCAGAGGAAGGTTGTGGTTCCATACAATTTCTCTTTGTCGAAGGTACAAGGAGAAATTCTATGTGCAACATCATCGTAACATACCTTGAGCATATACAATTGTAATTAGAAGATGTCCAAATGGTCTTCCACTATGACTGCTTTTTCAAGGTCATATTTCGTTAACATCTTTAATTGGTGCCACGACATCTTGTGTAAAACACTCGGTAGAACAAGTGGGCCCAGAGACATCCAATCCATATCTTGGCCCACCATGTCTTCGTCTCTGTGCTACTCCTCTTCTTTAGAATCTGAGGGATCTTCCTCCTCCTCTTCGTGACTACCTAACCCATAAAAGGTGCCATCTGAGAGTACAACATTGTCTTTGTCATCTCCATTAAAAAATGGAGGTTTCTCTAGTTTCTTTGCATTTTCTGCAATCTCTGCTAACTCTTCAAGGGTGGTGAGAACAAAATATTTGACTGTAGAGACCACTATCCCAGCAAGAGTGGTTGGGTTCTTCTTTGAAAATAAGGAATATTATGTACCCCAGGGATCAATCCAATACCCTTTCAAAGTGACAGGTTATAGGTTAGATGGCTCGGATATGATCATAAGATATTTCACAAGTTTGTCGAAGACCAAGTTGGGAAGATCTGTCAACTTCAATAATATGAGAAGGGGAGGTGCTATGAATATTGTTGCCTTGACGAGAAGAAGTATGATGAGGGTGGGTGGAGTTAGCAACCATAAAAATCTGGTTTCCCTCCTTCTAGCACCATAAATGTTTACAGTGTTGAACCCGCCAATATTCAAAGGGGTCTCCCCAGTACGTGGCCCCAATTAGACCTCACACTGTTTGGGATAGGAGCCCATCTGGAATATGGAATGGTTATGATCTTCTTAAAGGTTTACCTTGGCTCTAGTTGTTAGCAAGAGAGAGGATTGCATATGTGTCTTCGAAAAGAAAGTGAGTGTGCCTGGTGAGTGTTCGATTATAGGTGTGTCAAGTTATTCTACTACGAAGGGGAAAAGAAGTGAGCCCCTAAGAGGGAGGTGATAGTACCACCCTAGTAGAGACACACACAAACAAGAAATATTCGTCTAACATCCAGTGGAATAGTCCACAAATATGTGACAGTCATTGAAACCAACACAAACAGGAAAGATTTGTCTAACATCCAGCGGAATAGTCCATAAAGATGTGACAGTCATTGAAACTAGTACAACACATTCTCAATATGATAAGCACTAAAATAACTGAAATGCTTCAACTACTTTAGTACAAGTGAAAAAAAAACATGAATCATAAACATTCACAAGACAATCTTACAATATTCATAATCCATGCACAAATAATGTGTTGTTCATCATGCTTCATATATTAAGTAAAAGTATTAGGACACATGTATACAACAAACACCACTAGCCCCAATAATGGATCATTGGAGCCACTACTTTCTCCCCAAAATAACTAACTTATCTCTCTGATGCCTTATGGGAGGAGCCAAGGGTGAAAATTATTTTGCTAGTACAATGAGGGTTTATATATAACCAACGGGGTGATCCTTCACCTCCCTTGTGACTCTTTGATTTCCCTCATGACTATTTGACTTCCCTATGACTTTTCGACTTTATATGATTCTTCATATTTTCTACATGTCCTTTGGACTTCCACTTTAAACTACATTTAAAATTAGAATTTACATATTCCACAAAATGATGTGGTATTTGATGACTCATGACATGACATTGATGACACGGTTTGTATGATGATATGCCAATGTCAAGCCATTCTTTTTTGCTACTTTTTGTATGTCTTCATGAGTATGATCTCTTTTCCAATTACATATGGATTGGAGATGAGGAGTCTTCAGTGTTATCAGGTCTTGAGTCGTGGCCATAAATTGATGTCCCTTTTCTTTCTCTTGATCGATCAACTTTCACTCTCGCGCTATAGAGGTGTCTTCTCTCATGTTCTCCTTCTCCATATCCTTCTTCATCATCTTTTCATAGCATGATAGAGTAATTCATATGTAATTCACTCACGATAAGATGACATCAGTTTGATAAACCCCTAGTCTAAGATGTTGCATGATAATCCACTAACTGAGCCGGAACCAAGTGGCAGGTTAAGGGAGAGCCTCAGCGACTGCACAATTGTGCAGTTCAAGCAGTCAAGAATCAGATTTGAGCCTTGACACTATGCAATGCATAGTTCAAGATGGACTATGCAAGAATATTGCATAGTTGGGGATCTCAGGGAGCCAGGATGATGGCTTGAGTATTTATTTTTCCCACTACGTAATTTTGGAAGGCAGAGGAGGCCAGGCAATTTCCCAATTGTGCAGTTTAGGAGCTCAGGAAGGTAGGAACTATGTATTACATAGTGCCAAGAGGTAGGTTTGTAGCTTGAGGGCTTAGACTGTGCAATGCGTAGTTCAAGAGGGCGAGATGAGGCTAGGTTTCCCATTAGAAAGTTTTACTGATTTGACTAAGTGTGGGAGTCACGAAGATGATTTGAACAGTGTTAAGACTTGATTGTGATCACACACTGATCCAGATATTTTACCTCATGGATGCATACATAATTGCATTTAAAAGAGCATGTAACCAAGTAATATGAACACATGAAAATAAGTGGAAATCAATAGAAACATGAGATCAGAAGCACAAGACGATTTGATTATGGAGTTCACCTAGTGTGGGCTATGTCTCTAGGCCCTACTCAATGTGGGGAGGCCTCTTTCATTAAATCGCAATAGAAATCAAATTATAATCAAATTACATAAATGACCCTTATACCTCCATTTTCCAACATGGACTGAAGATGAAAATCTTAGCTGCAAAAATGGACATCACCATTAGATTCGTGGTCTGAAATCGTGTCAAACGACTATAAATTTGGCCCCTTTCTAACACCGTCAAAATTTGGACCCTCGGGAATCTCAATGATTCCCCCAAAGATTCCTTCTTGGAGATGGGAAAAAAATTTGTTGCTCGAATAAAAAATTTGAGCACACCACTGCACTCTTTGTGAAATTCTAAGAAAAATGGCTATAAATTTGACATCATTCCACCTCTGTGAAAAAGTCAATGTCCAATAGAATCTAGATTCCTCAAGCATCAAAAAATATTCCTCCAAGATTTTGTCTCAAAAAGCAAGCTAGGCATGGTTCTACCTTGGCCACTTTGAAAAGGTTCCTCCATCAGTCCTCGTGCTCGATCTCCATTCATTCTCCCCCATCGAATGACAAAGTTAGCGATATATAAAAATTCTTTGGTGGATAAATCAAAATTGCATGGGTTGGCATATTGGTAAGAATGGTAAAAATGTTTTCTCGGTGGTATGGGTTCCATCCTGGGCCCAACCATTTCTTGGCGTGGTTATTTTATTGGAATCTTGATATAACCAGTTGGGGCATTTTTTAAGTGACACGTTATTTTTGTAAGTTGGGCACGGTTTGTTGGTATGGGGTTGCCTGGGTGGCGAGTCAGGTGAGTTTAAACCCCACCGGACCCAGTGTTTTGTCACATGTGGCAGAGTTGTTGGCCAATTATTTTGATTAGAGGCTAGTTTGGGGTGGTGAGTCCACCAATGGTGGCCTGCCCCACCTATTTAATAATTTTTTATTATTATTTAATAAACAACCATTCAAATTCATCTGGTAGATTTTCATGATTATTGGAAAAATTAAATAAGAAACAAATTCACCCGTTCCAATGACCGGAATCTGTGCACCGATAAATGCCAAATTGTTGCCTCATTAGTGGTTGCCACTAGGCCTAGTTTGACCAAAACTTTGATCGGTCACAACTTTCACATACTAACTCAGATTGAGGTGTCGTTTGCACCATTGGAAATATTGCATCGCGATCTTCAATCTGACCTTTGTTCCACTTCAATCCAATGAATTTGATTTTTGAGCTTTTTCAAGGTGACTTTTGAATCTTGAGCACTTCTGGAGCCACTTAGATCACACACTTAGACACTTGATGACACAAAATAGATCATCTAGAACACTTGAACAACATATTTCCCTCAGTGTGATAACTTTGCGATGACTTACGACATGTGCGACAACGAAGATACACTTTGCAAATACCGTGATGACACTTTTGCGACAATGCTCGAAACTTTGGTAATGAGTGTGACACATGTTTACATGGTAATACCAACCCATTTACACAAATATTACCCCTTGAAACCACCAAAACTAGCTTTCATGTGATGTGTGACACTTAACATGTGAAAATATGACACTTTGATTTTCTTACAAATGGGACCAAAATACTTAGAGAAAACACATGCAATGAGTCTTAAAGTTTGGGACGAAAGTATGCATGATCACAGTAGGCTCTGAAATTTGGGTATAGGCCAAAATTTTGGAGGGCGTTATAGTAGCGAAAACACATTCACATGTTCACAATACTGATATAAAATCGTCTTAGATAAACTTTGGATTGTTAAATAACATATAATATAGTCTTCCTCCATGTGGGCATCAACCCATCTCCACTACACACACTATACAACACCTCACTTGCCTCTATGAAACAAGCAATCCAATCCATCCAAGAATATATCCATGTTAAGGGGAAACTAGAAAATCAGCAATCTAGGTCATCTCTCTATGAAACTAGCAATCCAAGCCATCCAAGAATATATCCATGATAAAGAGATACTAGTAATCCACGACATCCAAAAATAGATCCATGTTAAGAAGGATTCAACATAGATCCATGCTAAGCTTAGGAAAATCAAGGCTTCTTGCTTAAAATTCTAAATATCAAACTCAAAATGTAGGAAATTTAAAAAATGTAACACAATTAACCCCATAAAATAGCTCAAGCAATATCAAACTCATAGAAAACAACCCAAGCAACATCAAACCCAAAAAATTATTAATGTTAGACACTGATACATATCCATCGTATTTACCATACTAGTAAAGTGGTGGTGATAAACACTACCCCTATTCAAGGATCCAAGCACATATCCATCTTAACATAACAATTGTCTATGTTGATTCTTAATCTGAGTTCTATCTTTCTCAATGCCTGACGTTCAACCAATTCATGCAGAGATAGATGGCTATAAAAATTGCTACTACAAGGAATATGATAGGCCTATGGGGGTCCATAAACGTAGTGGGTCCATAGAGGGAGTGACCTCCCTACTAACATAATAGGATTAGTTGTGGTGCAATCACATTTCAATGCCAAGCCTAGCCTTCCCCTCGAGGGATCTATGTGAATGTCTCTCTAAAAACTATGTATAATAACAATGGGATACACCTATATATCTTGACTCTTAACCTTGAATTTGTTAACAAAGACATATGTGAATGTCTCTCTAAAAACTATGTATAATAATAATGGGATACACCTATATATCTTGACTCTTAATCTTGAACTTGTTAACGAAGACATAGAGATGAGTATCAAACTCTTGAAACTAACAATATCAACTTTTTTGCAATGCTAAAACACCCAACAAGGTATTCCCGAAGGAGTTTGGAAGACCATTGGGGAGTCCATGGAGGTTGTGGCCTCCCTACTAACATGATATGTTTAACTATAGGGTGATTATGTTTGTTGTCTCATCCTTTCATGGAATCACATAACCTAGTGAACCTAATTCAAAAGTTGGTTTATTTTGAGCAACATAATTAGTGTTCAAAAATTAAAATCATTATGTCCCAGAAAGATTGGACTAATTTGTAAGCTGGTTTACTTTGGAGCACTTCTTATTTGAGATCCTTACTTTAAATAGCTCGAAGAAAACTCACGTCGTTGGAGGATCGAAGGGAAATCCTCAGGATTTTTTGAACGTTGCATGTGATTTGCGTGCCATAGTTTGCTTCTCGCTGAAAGAAACCCTCAACAATAGAACTTTACGGGTCATGTGAGGTTCAAACACGGGTCGCAGGCGATCGAGCGGGCGGATTCTTGTTGTCGGAACTGGGCATGGGTGATTGGCTTGTTTTTCTCAACATGGACTCTTAAGCTGCTACCACTGGGTCTAATTTTAATGGCTTCTGCATTTCCTCCATTCCCATTATTGTGTTGCGTATGGCAAGGGATATGGGTGAGAGACGAGATAGTTCCTTAAATTTTGGATAAAACTTTTAAATTTTGTTTTTTTAAATGATATATGATGAAAATTTTTTAAACTTTGCTTAAAACATTTAAGTTTTAATAAAATAAATAAAATTTTAATTATAAATAATCTCCATTCAAATTTTCAAAAATCAAAATATAATTAATTTCAAAAAATGTTCTAAATTGGATTATTCGATTTTTTTGTAGTTAAAATATGATTGGTTTTTAAAAAGTTATTTCATATTTTTTTCATTTTCATGGTTCTTAATTGAATAGGATGGTTATTTAGGGAAGACCATGAACAAAAGTTTAGATATGTTAAATTAATGAAATGTTATATTTATAAATAATCTACATTCAAGTTTAGTGAAAGGAGTAAAGTACGTTAAGATTAAAGTGAAATATGTTATTTATTGAATCTTGGTTTTTAAATGGTTATTTTGTGGTTCTTTATGGAACACCATAGTTATTTATGGGAACACCATGGTTATTTATGGAACAGGATGAATAAATATATAAATATGCTAAATTAATGAAACATGTAAATTTTATTTCTAAATAATCTACATTCAAATTTAGTGAAATGAGTAAAATAAGTTAAGACTAAGGTGTTTGCACACATCTATGTTAAGAATGTTAAGAATATATATATATAGACACATACATGAAGAATACAAGTATATATATATACAAAATTAATGAAATAAGTAAACTAGCTTAAGATTAAGGTATTTGTATAAGTAAATGTTAAGAACATTATATATATTAGTATTGCTACCAAATTACTCTACAGTTCTTAAATGCTACCTGAAATCATTCGTTATTATTTTTGTGACATTATATTTAGAATTTATCGCCTATTTATTTATGTTAATATTTCATTTTTAAGATGATACCTAGGCACAAGTATTCAATCAACCGAATTTGCAGCCCAGAGGCAGTGCAGTGATGACAACGTTATCGTGAAGATGGCCACTTAGGGAGCCATATATGTCGTTGCTAATCCAAAACTCCCTCACTTCTCCTCTAACTAGTTTTCTAATCACACTCGAAGCTAGCCAAAAGGAGGTCTTGGAGAAATGTCGACTCAGTTCACCCATAAGGGAAATTGTTGTTTCTTTGGGGAAGTATGTCTCCAAGGCCGATAAGACAGTACCCGCAACCTCTACAAATAACTTTCCTACATTGAAACCGTTGTCGATGTTAAAAATACCACATTTGGGCAACCCGAGTCGAGAAATTGAATAAAATATGCCACAAGCTGTCGCGACAACACCCGGGTAGACGCTAGAGCGCGAGACACCATCAGGCTTTAAAATTGACGCCCGTATGCACGTTTTACCTTTTTTTAGCTGTCAAATACGGGTTATTTCAAAATAAACACGTAATTGTTGACTTGCTTATAATTTTTCAAAATGTCATAATGACGGGTGTATAAAAAATTTACCAGTTTTAAATTTTTACATATATATATATCTATTTTATATATCAAAGACTTATCTTTCTCCCACATGGAATCTGCATATAGATTTTGTTGGAAATGGCGGCTCTTCATTATCATAAAGGCTCTTAATGTAGAGGAATGAGGGCAGATTGAATTTCGTCACAAAGAAGACAAGGACAAGATGACTTCAACGATGTCCAGGTTGGTGGAACCTAGGAAAGATGAACTAGGGTAATGAAAGTGATGAATATACTTCGTGTTTCTGGATCTTATAGTTAATTGCGACTTGCACACTATACTCATTTAAAACACAAAATTGCTTAGAGACAAGTCAATCCTCGCATTTACAGTTAATTGTTATACAAGAATGGTTCAGAGATTTCCTAAATCTCTGTTTTGTGCATATGGATCTCCTCATAATTATAATTATACCAGGTAAGGTAGGGCAAGGCATGGGTTGCTTCAGAGACAGCTAATTTGAAATACATAAATTCATTCTCGTTTCCCATTCACATAATCCCTATTAAGATTTTTTCAACTAGCTTCAAGACCAGATCACTAACAAAGGCATTGGGACTTCCTTGGATTCGAACTTTGGCAAAACCAAAGAGCCACACGGTTCCCTGCACTACTTGGCTCCCCTGCGGGTTAGAGGTCCTAGAGGTTGGATTTTGGGCTCTCCATCCCCATCGAAGTTGGTTGATGCCTCATATTTAGTCGATCTGCTCTACATTCTAGATAGTAGGCCCGGTTTGTCCATTTCATTTAATAGATTTGTGCATTCTTCATCCACTAATAGCCATCAAAGTAACGTGGAATTGAGTGGATAAGTGAGTAAGTGCCTACAGAAAGAGCAATATAGAAGAAATAGCAAGCCAACTGAAAAAGAGCGGATGCAGAGTTAGAAAATGAAATGATGGCCATTTCAAAAAATGAAGCATGGTACATGGACATCATATAGGAGCTGAGCAATGATGCAAGAAATTTTACGTGTTCAGGTTCTCCTCTCGTTTTTCTCACATAATTATTTTATGTATTTCCCACATGATTGCATAGTATTTCTTGAAAAAATATTTTCCCACACAACATTTCAGTGCATTTGTCTGAAAATTTCCCAACATGAATTAATATTTGGAAGAGAAGTCTAACCGTTTTACAACTTGAACTTTCTTTGACCATAATTATCAAAGGAATTTTACTACATAATATTTTGAAAATTTCCCAACATGAATTAATATTTGAAAGAGAAGTCTAACCGTTTTACAGCTTGAACTTTATTTGACCGTAATTATCAAAAGAATTCTACTACATAATATTTTTATCAAATTACAATTTTTTATTTTGTTATATGATTTTTTGAATTAATAGTAGAAAGAAAGTTTAAATTTATATATTTGGATGTTTATATAATTTCATTAGGTTATTCTTGGATGTTTAATCTTTGATGGAGAAGTGTAATTATTTGCTTGAGAAAAATGGTTTTTTTTTTTGAATGCTATAAATGCCATAATATTTGGTGTTTTTTATAGGCTTTTCTCACATATACAAACCATGTCTATACTAGCATATTTGCATGTCCGAAAAACACCCATAAGTGATGGAATAGTTTGTACCAAATATGAAAAATAAGAAAATTGGAGCTTAATATTCTGAATGTGGTATGCCTAGATTGTAAGTGAACTCATTGTTTGTAAAAGTTGTTACAATTTGCAGGTTATTAATAATTATAAATTTTCACTTTTGGACTTAATGCAGCAAACAAACACTATAGACATGCTAGATGACACAGTTGAATATTTGAAGATCTTTTAGAAGAAGGTCCAGGTATGTAGTTTGTTTTTGTTTTCTTATTTTTATACATTTACAGATCCTTATGGCCCTAACATGTATTTATTTTGACAATTACTTTGTTTGGTAAAGCTCTCCAAAATTTAGTTTTTGTACATGATGATATTGAATGTATTTTTTAAAACATTTACATATTTCATGCACATTATGTTTTTTTGTTTGAAACTTATATCACACATATTATTCTTTAATTGGATTGGCATTGAAGTGACTTAAATGGAAAACATGGTATGTGTGTTTCAATTTCTGTTAAATTAAATTTAATTGTCTAATTTAGTTGCCTACATTCACTATTTTAATGTGAAAACAATTATGAATATGATTAGTAAAAGTTAAAAAAAAAACTTGTAAAAATAAATATTAAACGTCATATAAAGGATACTTTAAAAATTAAACCGTCATAAAAAAAATTCTGATGAGTAGAGTGACCCGTCAAATTTAACCCCCGGGCACCATTTAGGGCGAGTTCAAAAATTCAAAATTCTAATTTAAATGCATTATATGGTTCAAAACCGTGGGGAAGAAAGTTGAGTTGAGGAAGAGTCCTTTTTCCAAGCAACTTACACTGAAGAAAACGACATGAATAAACGTCTCAAAGACCCGTGGGCCGTTAGTACTCAACAGTTGAGAATCAACTTTTGAGTGCAGGCAGGGTCCTACTTGCAACCAAAGGTATTCGTCCTTAAAAAATGTCCCCACCTTGCTTGTTCTCAAAAGTTCACTGTTTCCGGCAGGTCCTCGTTAACAAGCTCAGATGCCCACCCTCCACACTATATCTAACATCGTATCAAAATGGTCCCATTTCGACTGTAATTATAACCCAATCCTAATCGAAATAAACGTCGATTATGTATAAACCTCGCCTCTTTCTTAATAACCCAATGTCAACGTATACTTACATATGAGAAAAATGTAGGCCAGTGTATAAGAATTTTTGTATTTATTCATACATCCAACTATAAATTATATAATACATAATATATAAATTTCCACACAAATTATAAAAGTTTGTATACAAATTATAATACATAATATATAAGTTCCCATACAAATTATAAAAGTTTCCATACAAATTCCACATTATAGTAAAATATATAAAATCCACATTTTCAAGAATTTTATTGTTCTTAACCAAGTTAATATTAAGGGTGTAAACACATATTTTCAAAATATGCATTTATATTTTTAATTGCTAATTACTTAGTAGGTGTGGTCTGTATTAGAATTGAACTTGAAATAAGTGAGTGAACAAAATTTAATTTCAAGAAAATATTCTTTCTATAATACACCATCTAATTGATGATATAAAAAGCATTTGAATAAATTTTTAGTTTCAAAACCAAAAACGATCTATTAAATTTAAATATGATTTATTTATCTAACTTTAAACAATCACTAATGTATTTGATTTCTTTTAATCACCATATATACTCTTGAGAATTCAACACCACATTATGAGTGAACAAGATCTGCTTTCAAAAAATATTCTTTCTATAATACATCATCTCATTAATAATATAAAAAGTATTTAAATAAATTTTCAATTTCAAAACAAAAAATAATCTATTAAATTTAAATATGATTTATTTATCCAATATTAAACAATCACTAACTTATTTGATTTCTTTTAGTCACAACATATACCCTTAAAAATTTCAACACCACATGTTTCTTCTCACTGTCTATTTATTAGATTTGTCAAATCATTACATCCAAATCCAAATTGCACTATATGTTTGTTTACTAGATTTATCCAATCTGTTTGTTTACTAGATTTATCCCATCATTACACCCAAATTCTAAAAGATTTTATGACTACAGCTTTTTTATATAAAAGTATAAAATTTTGTGACTCTAACTTTGTATATAAGAATAATTATTTTTTTGGAATTAATGTATTTCTATAATTTGGTTGAAATTAATTTATTTTTATAATTAATTTTAAATATTAAAAAAATATAATTTATATAAATAACTATATGATTTGAAGTTGGGATCTTTTAATTTTTGTTGGGAAGTAACGGATCTTTGTTATTAAATCTACATATTATTATATTTAAAAAAATAGTGGTTGAGTTCTTCTGTTTGTATTTTTATAATATGTTAGGTAAAATCAATATAATATTTTATATAAAATTTAAATATTATAATAAAAAATAAAAAATATTTTAATTTCTAAGTATTTTGTAAATATTAAAAATTTATAATTTATACAAATAATTATATGATTTGAAGTTTGGAAGTAACGGATCTTTGTTATTAAATTTACTCTACTCTGGTTCAGTTTATATGATTGTTTTGGTTAATTCTCTTGTGCTAATATCTTTTAAAATCAAATCCTTAAATAAAATTTGAATTTAATCCTCATTGTTTCATTATAGATTACACCGTTTTTAAATTTAATCGTCACTGTGTCATTATACATTACACCGTTGACGGAGTCTTTCCCGTCCGGCAACAATTTCCGGGCAAAATTGCCGCTGACTAAAATACTCCCTTCAACAATGACGCCGTTGATCATTTCGTACTCAAATTCATTACGCAACTTTATGTCACGTCAAGAGTGATGTTGACAACTGTAAAGTTGTTAGACTCGACGTCAATACTGTCCTTCACATTCATCCGTTGGGGAGCAAGTTGAGTGAATGCGGGGTCCTTTCGCCAAGCAACTTGCGCTCTGGAAAACGACATGATTGAAATGTCTCAGAGACCCGTTGGTACGCTATTTGTCCTGCAAAATGGGCCCATCGTTAACAAGCTCAGATGCCGACCAGGGTTGGAATTTGACAATGGGCCCATCGTTAACAAGCTCAGATGCCGAGCATGGTTGGAATTTGACAGCCAAATTTGCTCGTCATGGGGTGATTTGGCTCTCAAATACAGATCATCAATGTTCTAGTTTGAAACTATGAAAACTGGTTGAGGAACAGTGAAAAACATCAAATTTGACGGATAAGTTTTTTTTCAAATTCTGCCAACTCTCCACACTACACTAGATCTAACTTCGTATCAAAATGGTACCCTTGCCATTGCAATTATAACACAATCCCGATCGAAATAAAGTTGGATTTTAATATATAATTAATTTAGAAGTTGTTTTTAATGTGATTTTTGGACTTTCTCCTGGAATCTAGATGACAAATTTGGTTAAATTTTGATTTGTGTTATTTAAACTAGTTTTTTGACTGTATATGGATTCAACGCCTTGGAAAACTTTTAGGGCACTTCAATTGTGCAGGGGTTACCCATCAAACTTGTGATTTCAATAAAATCTTGCCAGAGTTTAGAAAAATTTAAAAAAAAAACTTACCAGAAAACTTAAAAAATCACACTAAAAACAACTCGATTAAATTATGTTATATCATGGTAAAGTAACTATTGGACCATGACTACAGTGTGTCAATTTACTTGTCGTCACTGCCAGCCTTTCGTTTTAGCATCGAATCGAATTGAGTCTATTTCGTACTGAACAGCTCGAGAGCAACTTGAGTTGAATTGAGAGCCTTACAGCTAGAAAACGTCTGAGGGACCCGTTCATACTCAAAAGTTGAAAAGCAACTTGCAAGCAAAGTATTTATCCTAAAAATGGGCTCATCATCTTGTTTGATCTTAAAAAAGTTAAAAAGTTTCTTCACTGATTTTGTTTAAACTTTGTTCCATCGTTTTCTTTTAAGCTTGGTCCATTCTCGTTTTTTGATTTAATATGGGTGAAGTTAGTTGAATTTTTAGGAATTCATCTATTATTTTAATTTTTACTTATGAAAAAAACATCATCTTTTTTTATCTTTTATTCTTATGAGTATCACTCGATGCAATGAGTGTTCAGTGGACTATTCAAAAATCATGAGAAATTAGTCAGTGACGACTACCTCTCATGGAAATGGTTATAGATGAATGACTTACTTAACGCAGTTGAATCCCAAAAATGATATCTT